>OU911039.1:32962847-34162847 GCA_918358695.1 Melinaea menophilus ssp. n. AW-2005 | reverse complement strand
TTTTATTAACTTCAAAGTGATTAAGATTAGATTAGATAAGATTTACGAAGGAATGTAATCCAAATATAATTTTACTTTGTACAAGCGTTGCAGAATTATATTTGACTTTATTTAAAACTACAAAGAAAACCTAGTCATTGGCGGAGATACCAATATCCCAGACAACCAATTTATGTCACTAAATTATTTATAGTATAATTTACTGTGCAGACCAAAGTTATCCCACTACAGAATCAATGTGATGTTCATACTGAGCCATACTTATCTGTGACGCTGTCTTGCCATTTAAGTACTTGTAGTTATTGTAAAACTGTTTTGTTTGTTTAATTCGACGAGGTTAACCCTTTGCTCTCGAGAGATGACTCTAACTCACCACATGATTTAATTCATCAAATAGATTTAGTTTTTTCTTATCTGGTTATACTTTCTTACGTGTGATCTTGTTTAGAAAACATCAACCTAAATGAAGAGCTGCATAACATTTTAACAGGAATACACACTTTGAGTGCCTGCTTACGTCTTCGTGTGCAATGGGTTAATTAACGGCAACTTTCACCGTTAATTTCAATTAACACATGTTGTGTTAAATTGATACATTTTAATGTTTCATATCCTTGTTATTATTATATAAAAAGTACTTTTACGTAATACTGTAAGCAATGTTTACTTGTTGTATAGATGCTCATTTGAACAGTGGATAAGTTTGAATACAAAATCTACCTTATAACTCTTTAAAAAAGATTTTGTGTAGCAGATAATAAGACAGAAGATAACTTGTTTACCCTAAAATATGTAAAGTCCAGTACACATGTGTATATTTGCCTATCTTAGCGGCTACCGCTATTCCACCAAACGCGGTCAAAGGGTGAGGGTCACGGGAATCGTGATCAAAAAAAATATTTATTTTTCCTACATTGCCATAAATCTTACTATGCTATTAGTTAGTTAGTTAGTCACTTAGAAAACGATTTAGACGTACTTCGAGATGGGAGATTAATTTGAAACTATAAATACTTATCAAGGATCGAAGACAATGTAATAATATGAAACAAACCAAAACTAAAAAATAATAAACAAATACATATATAACTGGAAAAGTGAAGTAACAGCTACCTACAGAAAGATTATATACTTACATATAGGTATATATACATATAAAAAAAAATCAAAATTCAAAATATCTTTATTCAAGTAGACATTTACACGCACTTTTGAATCGTCAATTATTACAATACTAAAAAAAGGTCAGTGTAGTCAGTCCATAAGTAAGTTACCACCGGCTCCGAATGCTGCTCTGTTGAGAAGAGCCGGCCAGAAACTCAACAGTTGTTCTTTTCAAAAGAAATATAACAATCTTAGGTGATGTACATTATATTAGAAATCCTGCAAATGATTCAACAACTCTATTCTCTTGAAGTAAATAAGCGGCCATTATGTCTTCAGGGTAATCATTAATATGTTGTTTTGTCTTTGTTCTAAATTTCTCTATCAATTAGAATGTATATAATAAAATTATAGAATATTTTAACGCAATTTTGATACAATTCTTGAAGAGGCAACTAACTGGTGGATATTCCTTTATACTAGTATTTTGAGACTAGTCCTTGCTTTATTATTATGTTTTAAAACTAAGAAGCTGTTGTAGGAAAATATTATAATTTCGTACAAAATTCTCATATTCATTAATTAGTAAGATATATCGATTTCTTTTTGAAATAACATGCCAGGTTAGGTTTAAATAGCACTTAATAATAAAACTAAATAGATTTTGTAATATATAATCTTTATATAATCGTTTTAAATACATTATTAAAACTGTGTATGAAGTGGAAGTGAAGAGAAACCTCGAAGAAACTTATTACTTATGGATGCAGCATGAAGTTGTTACTAGAACTTGTTTAATTATAAGCTTTACTAACGTTTTATACTGGCATTCCTTTGAGTATTTAAACAATAAAAAAATTCAAGACGGTATTTGTACAGCCAGTGCCAGCCAACCGTCCGCTCTTCTCTTCACTGAGCAAGTCTCCTACATTCCTCACTTCCGTCTCCATCTCTTAAGAATGGCAACGCATTCATTTATAGTAGCAAATCTCTATGGGTGATAGAACTTCGAACTATTAGTTGTGTCGTCTGCTTGCCACCGACCCTGTTCTGTGCACTGATTCATAAGACTAGAAAGCAAAATGATGTTTCTAACTTATAATGCTTAATTAAACGAGATGTGATTTATGATATTACACTTATTAATTTTATAGATTAATTACACAAAAGTAATCCCGTAACGCTTACTTTTTAATTTAAAGAATCGCTTATTATATTTAATTTAAAAAAATACTTTTCTACAAATTACATTTTCCAGTGTACTAAAATTATCTAGAAATTTCTCTTTTAATATGAAATGATACGAGAAAATAAACACGAAAGACAAAAAAGCTGCAGTTACAAAATATGTAAGAAAGTTAATCTATTATACCAATTAATTATACCAATGTAAGAAATTATACCAAAGTAACAAAAATTTTACCAAACATAACGATTCATTTAAATTATGAAATCCCATACTTTAATAATATCAGTAATTATATTATCGTAAAAATATCGAAGTTCGCCGTCGTTCTTAAAATTTGATTAATTGCACTCTGTCATGAAATCGCTTTACACTTTGGTAAGCTTATTAGTTTGTCGCAGCTGTTCATTAATCTTGTCATAATTAGAAATTTTATGAACTTTTGAAAAAGTGGCAATGACTCTGTCAAGAAACGCAACAACAGGTTTTAGCTAAGTGAAAGTAAAATATAGAATAATAATACGATCTCATGATGACTGTTTAAATAAATAAAAAGTGTTGATAGATTTAATCAATAACAATATAATAATCGATATCAATTGATAGATTATTTTTTATTAGCTTCATTTGTTAAAAGTTTAATAATTAAGCGTTTATTGGCGGCTCGTATATTTATAAGAATATATATTGTCCCATAAAAGATGTCTCTCGTTATTCGAGTTTGTGTTTTTTTCCAAGAAATCAAATTATTTAGACTATAACGATATTTATTTATTATACAAACGTGTAAACATAAAAATAAAAAGGATAAAGTTATCTATTATTAGTGGATGTATGAACTGAGAAAAAACGTTGACATACTGAGGTTCTAATATGCTACGATGTATATTTTATTATTTTGTATTGATTCAGAAATTATATCTTTTTTTTTGTCTTTACATGCATCGCCTTCAGAAATTTAAAGGGACAAAGGAAGCTAGGAAAAAAACGGGAAGGCTGGTCAATCTGGCTTTCTACTCTATGACTTGTCGCAGAAAAGATATAAAGGCAACTTCACGCCGGTCTCATGTGTGATGGTGGCTCTATCCCACTCAAGCCAGTCTATATGAGCAAATAAATACAGGTAGAAAAAAAATGAATGCAATATCTAGCGCAAAATATTTTTTAAAGTTCTCTGAAATGTTTGTCAATAGCAAGAATTCAATAAAATGGTTTTATAAATGGGGTCGACTCTCTTTTGTATTTTATTTTAGGGATTGAAATCCTTTCATTAAAAATATTTAAGTGTTTGAGCTTTTGTGCAAATGGATTCAAAAGTTACACAAAAAGCTTTATAATTCTATTATGAAAACCGAGCCTTTACTAAATAAATTAAATTTTCAATAAATATATTTTAATATCACTTGAGTTAAATCTAATAATCTTATTATTATTATTATATGCTAATAATACAACACATTGTTTTGTTTATTTATAAACACGCCTGCTGGGGCATATTCCATCCAACCATCCGGATTCTGATGGTACAGCCTGCGTCGCTGACATACAACGGACATTCAATTATCTTTTTCTCTTTTCTAAGGGCAGCAGTATGTTAAAACCTTCCATGTGTGTTTCGCATTCGACATTATATATCTCAGTGAATTATGTTCAGCGAATACAATATTAACAAAAAATATATAGAACTAATATACTTACCAGTAACTACTTATGTTTAGCAAGTGATAATTTTTAGTAAAAGTATCTAATAAGGAATAAAAACAATAAAACTATGAGATACATGTAAAATAATCCTCAGTAATGTAGACTTTAAAAATTGCGAAATAAATTATAAACTTGTTCTAATGACACCGTAACGGCAGGAGTAAAGGGAGAGCTGTTCAAACGCCAAGCGTACCATATATGTTACACATAGGATCGCCAAACCGGTTTTGTCATGCGTCATGGGAGAAGTCGGTGGAAGCTTGTAGAACTTGGCGCTTGAACTTGGTATATTGTCCAGCACTTGGTTGCGGCATAATGAATATTTATCTCGAAAGCAGCTCATCCATTGAGGTTTACTAGGAATTGGGTAAAAAGAGGCCCGGGTTTTGAGAGTTAAAATCCCCGGTACAGGTAATTTAATGTGCAAATGATGTCGTGTTTTTGTTTTTTTTTTAATTTGCAAATAGTGTCGTGTTTTTGTGTTTTAAATTTTATTATACAGTTGAGTTGCAGAGTGTAGCTGCCGTCTAAGAACTATTGTGAATATATGACCGTTTTTCAAATCGGGAATTACATGCGCCTCCCGTGTCAATATCAAAGATGTTACAAAATAAAGAATTTGAATTTTTATTTATCACATATTACTGCCACCACATTACCCTTATATTTCTATGGAAATTTGGAAATTACATATCAGGCTTATTTTCTTTTTCAATAATTTTAGAAAAATCTAATGTGTTAGTAATCAAAAATCTAAGGATACTAACAATATATAATAAACAGTCTTTTTTTTAAACTGTTCGTTGTTATCGCTGCAAATGCATCTGCAAATATTAATGATACTGCGTGACTACAATGAGAAAAGGTAATGGATAATGGAAGCTAGGAACGAAAAGTAAAAGGTTAGTATTTGGGACTGCGTCTTTTTAATCTAGTATACGAAATTTAGCCATGATGGCTACGATTTAGGATCTTCTAAGACAGGGTAGTACTACCCCTTTCGAGACGGCCCACATGAGCTACTAAATTGAATGACTACATCTCTATGCTCACTAGCTGCAAAATGAAACAATTTAGTGCCACTAAATTATCATAAACTAATATTTATCAAATAAAGGTATTCCAAATACTCTACTAATAATTTGAAGATTTATTAGAAATAAATTATTTTTACATTACATGAAATTTAATATTAAAATGTAATAAATCAAGGTATTAAATAGTATTTTAGGACAATCAAACGTCCCCTTATCTGATCTCTATTGATTGATTATAGCCTTTTGTGTTACTTCCAAAAGTTGATGGGATATTAAGATTATTTTGGAGCACATGTTTCTATTAAAGAATCTAACACGGAAAAAATATTTAAGATTGTGCCCCGTTGCTTCTTTAGTTAGAAGTGCAATTCATATAATTTAAAACCTGACACTGTTCAGTTTAAGTAGCAAACAGTATTTCAAGTTCTCATTAACTACATCTATTGCTTGTAAACTTGTTTTCATATAGCAGTACGTTACGTTTAGTTTCCGTTTATTGTCCGCACGAATTGAAAGTCTTTATTCTCATTCAACGTGGTAAGTTTATATTACTTGTTGTACTAAAATTGTAAAGCTTGTTTATGTTCCAAGTTATACTTGTTCATAAACATTCTAATATTAACTATATTTCGAATTCTTCTCTGACAGGTGAACAGACTTGGAGTAGATTTGTTAAGTTTACATCAATTTGTCTTTCTAATATTATTATATATTATAATAATACAAAGTCTGTCTTGAAAGATATTATTATTATTAATTAAATATTATTATTCAATAACATTTTTTTTCAATGACAACTGTTGGTATAAAAAATATGTTTCTTTTATATGCTTGTATGGCTGCGATGTAAATAACATATTTAGAAAAAAGAAAGTATTATAACCTTTAAAAATGTTGAACTTTATATAAATTTATATAAAGGAGGTTTTTTGGAGAATTCTTACCATTACAAATCTATGTAAAATATTCCAAATATTAAAAGAGGCACTTTAAATATCTCATTACACTAGTGTATGGGAACATGTATAATTTAAATTGAATAAAAAACTACTTTATGAAATTTACTGACATACTCACCACCAATAATATTAATATTTTAATATTATTATTTGCTGCGTCACTCAACACTGGCTTAAAAGTGAAGAACTGTTCTTTAATTTTAATATCCACTAGGTTGTTAGTTCCATTAACAGAGTAAATTACCATACTTGGTGTTTCTTTAATACTATTTAAAAAACCTACTCAGTAAGAACGGATAATTGAACAGAGTAATTCAATATTGTTAGCGTGTATAGCCCGTCCGACCGACCGTCTTCTAACGTTGAGCAATTCGAGCAAATTGTGGATGGATTTTACTTTAAATAATCAAATATAAGTAAACAGATAATTATTTGTCGGAATTCTAATATTAATATCTTAGAAAATAAATGTGGTAAGTTTTAAAGTTTATTTACTTCACTTAATCTATCACACATGTTTATGGAGCCTTCGAGAATCACCTCCATTAACGCCTTCTGTATTGATAATATATTACTAACATTATTACAACTTTTAAATGTTTAATCAATGCACTAGATTCTGATCATTGTGACCAACTTATTAACTTTAAAAGTAACAATGGAACTAATTTAAAAAGGAAAATTACTTTTGTGCCAGTTACTGCTAACCGAATAAGTAAAATTTGAAAAATGACTTAGTTTGCTATTTATCTTAATTACAAGATCAAATTGATATATTATGCGGTTTTTTTTTTAAATACTTTTATTACATTATTTAAATCATTATTTATCACGAAATCTATCTTTGTTGCGGTGCAATAGTATTTAGTGAAAGGGCATAGCAGAGTTAAATGAAAATAGAGAAAAATTATATCAACTGTATGCAATATAACAATAATGTATGCCATATTAATAAATATAACTGTATTTGTCAACATTTTTAAAAAAGTATCTTAAGTTGCTAAATCATTATGCATATATATGAGTGGGGAGGGGGGATTAAAAATACTTAATCTAATGGAGGAGGATGTACCTTTGCACCAAATATGCCCAATGTAATGGAGGTACATTTGTACCGAATATAAATAAAGTAATCATTATTGTAATTATAAAACAGATCAGATAACTTATTGTCAGCACTTTGCTAGTCATACGAATTTACATTGCTTATTTATTCTACAATTATATTGAAATCAGGACAATCGATGCAACCATGCAAGCCAGTAAGAAGCGTAGCCGTTAGCTTTAGATATCACGATTTAGAGTTTTTAAATAAATTCTTACTCTTAAACAATTGATATAAGATATGATACGATCCGATGGTTAATAAAGACTAATGTTTTTTTAAAACAAAGTCTGGTCAAGACTAGGGTTTTACCTCAAAGTATAATCAAAACAGTTAAGTCTGATCTTCGTGTTGCTTATGGTCATTATACTTTAAAGTCATTATGCTTGGAAACAGGAACTCGTATTAGAAATATACTCGTATGAATAAACTTTTATTGAATTCTTCTTTAAATAAATTTAATCCGTTCTTACTTCTGATTCATGAAAACTCTCACTACAAAACATCGACCTGTTCCCATCAATTACTGGATACGTGTAGTAGGGATAGAACTAGCCGAAAATTTTAACTGGTCTGAAAAAAGGTTAACGCGCTCGGTAAATTGAATAATGAAATGGCTGCTCAATAATACTTAAAAAATCAATGCGTTAGCTAGCTCCGAGTGACGAAAGCACCCATAGTACTGAAAGTCTAACTCGGGTATATATACGCGCAATATCGAACTTTTTATACAGGAGACCTTCTGGTATGAGTGTGGTATTTTTAGAAAGCCCTTGGCCCATAGACCCAGAAAACATATTTACACTTAGCAATATACCCACCAAAACCAAAAAACCAAAACAAAAATGCAATTTGTGCAATGTTTCGAGCACATTCACATTTTTTGTGTTTGTTTACGTTTGTGAATAAAAATGTTCGTGGTTTTTTTCGTCGCAAAATTCATATCAGGAGTTTTGTGCCAGTGGATTCGCTTTCGTCACTCGATATTTATTTCGTTGAGAAGTTTTTGTTTTAACAATAGACAATAGGCTTTGTAATAGCAAATATCTTATTATTTCATAAATAAAAGAAAAAAATATGTATTTATAAAATAATATTTTTTGTAGTAGTGATCTTCTCCTACAAGTAATTTACTTATTACTAGTAGTGCCCACGACTCAATACCGCCAGTATTTGTTTTTATGGTTGATTAACATACACCATTAAAGTCTTTCAGTTTAATTATAGTTAGCTAAAGGTTCAGACAACGCAACAAAACAGTTTCTGTATGATATTTTATCAAACATAACAGCGGTAGTAAAATAAAAAAAATACCAACATTAGTGACCTTTACTACAATACATCTTTAAAAACACATTCAAACCTGGAAGGCTAAAGTTACAGACAAACAGAAATAAGACATTGTTTTGGTTTTTACTCGTTACTTAAGTGATACTAAATTATTTTATTCGAATGTCTTTTGTGTATAGACAGCAATCTATTACAAATTTATCCCGTTAGACTCCTTAAGTCAGAAAGAGAAGAAGAAGAAGTCGGTATTCTTCGATCCCTATGATTACTTTAACGAACAATTACTCTTTTACAATTACTATAGTTAAAATTAAAGTGAGTAAGAGATAAGACTCGGGTCATTAAAAAAAAGGCCGACGAAGGACCTAAACAAATGATATTTTTAGTAATAAATAGATTTATTGATTTATGCGTTTATGATATTACAGCAGATGACGTTTTGATACACAAGTAAACAAAGAAATTAACTGGCTAAGCTATTACTTAAATAAAATTATTTTACGGATTTAATTTGCGTATATTGGTTAAATTTTCATTTCAACCCGAAGTTTCGAATGTTTTTTAGAACATGTATTGAAGCTATTCATACTATGCTATATTATAAGAGCTTTGTAGGAATACCTCGATTAAAAATTGTTATAGTATATCGTGAATAAATTATCGTAGTACTTATCAGTTTATTTTTTTACCCTTTGGATTTTTAGTTTGAATGTGACGTTGTTGGTTTCAAAAGCAACTACATAATAATTATATTCTGGATGAGAAGCACACAAAAAACAGTGTCTTTAGGTCTTGCATTGTGTCAACAGAGGTGGAATTGAAGAGGTGAAATAGAATTGATATCTTGAAATTATTAATATTAATTTTAATTAGTTTTATTGGTGTATTGTAAAGAAAAAAGAAAAAAAAAAGGAAAAAAAAATAATACAACAAAATTTCGTAAAATTTTTAATCAATATACAAGAGGCGGTGTTAGCGCTGAAGCAGCAATCTCCGTCAGGCAACCTTGAGGTACAGAGGCTTGTATTGTTTAATAACTAATACTAGTTAGTGCAACAATTAAATTACATTATTATTAAAAAGTACATACATCATAATAATAGATAGTTACATACATTAATTAATGTGTAATATATAAATAAATAAAAAATAAAATAAAAAAGCCTTTTATTTCCTGTAAATTTACAATTCTTACAATCTATGCAAGATTTAATTTGTTTTATCTTTACTTAACTAATTATTTAACTAATCTACTTTTATTTAATCTACCGGAACCCCAAAATGGGTAAAGGCCTCCTCCAGTGATGAACATTCGGCTCTGTCTTGAGCTACTTGTCTCCAGTTTGGACCAGCTATTGTTTTAATGTCATCTTCCCATTTTGCAATAGGTCTCCCTCTTGTTCTCTTGCCTATTGGACAATTCCAAAATGTTACTCTATTTGTCCATCTAGAATCAGTTAGCCGTGCAACATGTCCTGCCCACTTCCATTTCGATTTTAGTGCGTAACTTAGAGCGTTTATTGCTTTTGTTTTTTTTCTTATTTTAGTTAGCCGTATTTTATCCATCTTCCTTATATTTAACATGCTTCGTTCAAGTCCACTTTGACAGACGCTGATCTTTTTTCTTATTTCGACAGTGAACTTCCACGTTTGGCAGCCATATGTCAAACATGGCAAGAGGTTGTTGTGTTCATGACTTTTGTTTTTACATCTTGTGGCATATTACTTTTAAAAATGTCTTTAAGACTCCAGTACTTGTTCCATGTCAATTGTATTCTTCTTTCTATTTCTGTGTTTCTATTTTTCCTGTCGAAACTAATCATTTTTCCCAAGTAGACATAATTTTCAACGTATTGCAATGGTTTGCTATTAATTATTATTGGTATTTTCAAACTATTTGTCATTGTCTTAGTTTTTGTAATATTCATTTCTAGTCCCACTTTTGCACTAGCTAGGTGTAAGGTTTCTGCCATGATTTGAAGCTGGGAGGATGACTCTGATAGTAGTACTAGATCATCTGCGAACCTTAAGTGGCTTAAGTAGGTATCGTTTATGTATAGTCCTTGTTTGCTCCAGTCTAGCTTGTTTATGATCGTCTCTAGGACAGCTATAAATAAATATTGGAGACATCGGCTCACTTTGCCTGACTCCCCTTTCTGTTGGAAAGCTTGGGCCTGAGGTTTTTAACTTTATTTTCCCCTTATTGTCATTGTTAATGGATTTTATTATTTTCACATATGTTTCCTCTACTCCTTGTTCCTTCAGGCTTTCCCAGATGCTTGTGTGTCTTACCGTATCAAAAGCTTTTTGGTAATCAATGAATGCCATATAAAGTGTCCTTTGTTATTCTTGATACTTTTCCATAATTAATTCAAGCGTGTGAATGTGGTCTACCGTTGAAAAGCCCTTTCTGAAGCCTGCTTGCTCTACCGGTTGTATTTTTTCTAATGTGTCACTAATCCTTGTATTTATAATTGCGGAGAATAATTTGTATAGGCTCGGTAGCAAGCTAATTGGTCTGTAGTTTTCAATATCCTTCGGGTCGCCTTTTTTATATAATAATATGATGTTGGATTCGGACTACTGCGACGGTGTTTTAGAGTTTTGCAGAATCATGTTAAACAGTTCAGCTAATGTCGCAGTTAGAGTTACGTGTGCTTTTTTTCAATGCTTCATTCGTGATATTATCTGAGCCAGGGCTTTTTTCTGGCTTAAGTTTCTTTATTGCTTCTATAATTTCTGTTGCGTCTATCTCTTTAATGTTTCTCTTTTGTGTATCAACTATTTCTCTGTCGTAGTTTATGGTCGCTGGGTCTTTGTTTCTGTAGAGGTTTCTGTAAAATTCTGTTGCGGTAGTAATGATATCACCCTAGAGGTGACAATTGGTGTACAATTCTGAGTCTTATTTTCTCAGTCCTTCTATCCATGTTGTATTAGTTTTCAGTTTTCTAAAGGCCTTCTTTGTACTTCCAGTGCGCTGTACGTGTTCTTTTATTGTGTTTTGTCTATATTTTGTGTAGTCTGCTTTTATATATTTGTTCACTACTTTATATAGTGCAGAAAGTTCATTTTTTTCGCTTCGTTATTTATTTTTCGTTCTCTGTAGTTCCTTTCTTCTTTCTAATAGCCTTACTGTACTTCTTGATAATATTTTGTGATGTTTGTTTTCTTCTCTCTTTTTGTGGGCTTGTTTTAGACTGAAAGTGATGGCCTTTTCTATTCTGTCGTAGCAGTGTTGTATTGAGGAGCCTTCAAGTGGCGTTAGAGTTGTTGACAGCTGTGATAATAGAGTTTTATTGTATTTATTTATTTCTTCTTCGCTCTTAAGTTGGCTAATTTGGCTATGTATGAATTTGGCTCTAGATATTTTTTGTTTATTTAGTGTTATTGTTGATCTTATTATTCTATGGTCCGATTTGTAGTTCAGGTTCAGCGTCTCAATGTTTTGGAATATTTTTGGTTGGTTTGATATGACGAAATCGATTTCATTCTTGTATTTTCCGTTAGGGGATCGCCAGGTCCATCTTCGATTTACATTTTTTTTTAAAGCATGTGTTTATTATCATCAGTTTATGTTTTAGCGCAAAATCTACTAGTCTCTGTCCTCTTTCGTTTCTTTCCCCGTATTCGTGCTTTTTAGTAACTAAGTATTCTTCCGGTTTGGGAATGCCAATCTTAGCGTTAAAATCTCCCATCAGTATTTTGATTTTATAGGTTGTAAACAGAGGTTTCCCTATTGTGTTGTAAAATGCTTCAATATCATATTCGCTTGCTGATTCCGTTGGTGCATAAACTTGAATTAAGGATAGTTGATGACCTTGTGTATTCATATTTAGTATTGAGACTCGCTCTGTTAATCCATTAAAACTTAATATATTGGTTTTAAGAGACTTGTTGACTATGAAACCGGCGCCATATTTACCAGGAGTTTGTCCAATGTAGTACATTATAAAGTTTTCGTATTCCTCTATTTTGTTTCCATATCTGCTCATTTCCGATATTCCAATTACATCATATTTTATATTTCTTATAGCCTCTTCAAGTTCAAGTAAGCGATCGTATGATGACAGAGTCCGGACGTTGTACGTTGCAATCGATAGTTGATATTTGTGTTTGGTATAATTATTTTCTATTGGTGTATTCATTGGAGGGTTTTGGTCGTATTCTTCCACGGTGACCAGCCGGGTTGGAAGATGTTTTTGGCCATAGTTTTGATTAATTGCGGCATCTGTATGGTAGGCGGGCTGTGATTGCTATATGTACTCATCTTTACTTACTTGGCTGTTGGTTGTATTTTTGTTAACCAGGAAGTTGAGCATGCTAGGCTTTAAAACTCCTTCTGAGATGCTGTTTGACCTAGTGACTGTTTTGTTAGGTTGTTGTGTCTTGTTTTTTGTACTAGTTTGAATATGTTTATCTGGTTTGGTTAGCGTTACATTGTCTGGAGATGTTGGGAGTTTTCGTTTACTGTTGTATTTTGATACAATTAATTTATCATATTTGATTATAGCTGTATTTCCTTTTTCTCTCTCTATTTTAAGTTGTTCTTGTAGTTCCTTTCTTTTTTCAAGTACATATTTAGAAAATTCTTCTTTTATGTAATATTGTGTATCTTTCAGCGCTCCTTTTTGTTTCAATATTTTAATTTTTATGCCAAGGGTTGAAAGTTATTATTGTTGGACGTGGTCTCTCTCCTTTCCTTCCTAGTCTTTTTAACTCTTGAATATCATTGTAGGTATTTTTAATGGAAAGATATTGTTCTATCCATTTAACTATATTTTTTCAAAACTCTCATACAATGTTTCGTTTTCATCTATCCCGAAAAATATCAAATTTCTTACTCTTGCTTGTTTTTCCAGATAATAAATTCTTTTTTCCACTACTTCCTTCATTTCCTCAAGTTTTCCTTCCCATGCCAAAAACTTTTTTCGAATATACTGTTAATATTTTGTGTGACTTGTTCTGTTACACTTTTTCCAGTTTCTCTAATTTCGTTTCTTTGTTCGTCCATCTCCTTTTGTATCGCTTTTAATGTGTTCAAAACTTCTTCCATCATATTTGCTTTTGTGTAGTTTGTTTTGGTACTAGTATTTCCCTCTAGTGGTGCGATTGCGTATTAGTTGGCTCGTTGACGTTCAGTATTATGTATGGGTTCTAGATATCGATCTCAATCAGTGTTACGAGGTAATGCACCTCTGTTCTGGCAGATGGCGCTGTGTGTGTAATCGTACACAGCTTGAATTATGATTGGAAAAATAATAATTTTGAGGTTATGTTACTTTGTACCTCTTTTTTTTCCCTTGTGATCCCCTATTTTCACTATTGCACATACGAAACTTTTCCAGCTTGAGATGTTAGGTCTTATGAAGACGCAGTCTGCTTTCTGCAGGCGCTCGAGTTCGGAATATAATGGTTCGTTTGCATCCGTTTTTTTTCGAGTTTTTACGAACTTAATAATAAATGTTCCACTTAACTTTATCTTGTCCTGTTCACTAAGCACCATGACTCTGTACACATTTATTTGTTATTTGTTAAAAGTCACTTTTTAAAATTATATCTTTACTTTTTAACGGAGTTGATGTTTAACGTGTCGCGGTGGCGCCTCCTCTCCTAATGTGTAATATATAATGTTGGACAGTTAAATACAACAAAAGATTGTGAAGTAAGAAGAAGTATATGTATGTGAAGGAATTTCTATAAACAACAAGCTCTTACAAAAATAGAATACGTAAAAAAATAGTAAACTTAGAAGATATTTTTAAAAGGAAATTATTATAAGAAGGTAAGGAAAAAGAATAATAATTAGTTAAGAATCTAATTTAATTTTAAGTACAGAAGAGTAGAAGAATGGAAAAGCGTACAGTAAAGAAGGTTAAGGTTATACGCATTCCGGCGAAGGAGAATGGGGAGCAACTTGAGTAGTTTACGGAATTTAGAGATATGCTTATATGTTGTCCAAATATGAGTCTGGTACAATTATTTCGGACTCTTTGGAGTTTATTAAAATTTTCTTCTTTTATATCTAGCAACAATAGATAATAGGACAATATTAATTATAAATTTCCAAATTATATTTAGTTATAAAGTTAATTTTCGGCTGTTTACTATGAAAGGATTTTAAAATAAGATTTTGCGATACAACAAATTTAAACTTAAACCCAATTCAGAAAATACAAAACTACTAAGTGAAAAGAAGTTTATTCAAATTGAAAACCAGTGTACAGCAGCAGTATAGAATAGAATCATAATCCTTACTTCTTAAGACACAAGGATCTGTTTTGTTTGCACAAGATGATAACACATACGGGAAAAGTCAATAGATAGCGCATAACAAGTTGTTTACAATAAAAAAAAATACCAATTCCGCTTTAAAATAAAAAACAATAGATGTATTTTCTAAGACATTGATTTATATACACTCTGTATATGAAACTACTAATAAATTGTTTTTCAGCTAACTATTTTTTCTATTTATTTATTGTATTATTTCATATAAGTAGAATGTTTCTAAAATGAGATCAATAATATTTTATAATTGAAATGATTGAAAATAGTAAACACCAGGTTAAACGAAAAAAATGTATAAAAATAGCATTCCATCGTCCTCCCGGCGGTCCGTCGAGGTTCGTATGTTGAATATACACCAATTCACACGCCTTTAATAATAATAAAATAACAGGTGGTATAATGTAATCTCCTTTCCGGCTCTTAATTATGATAAAAATAATTTTATGAAAAATGTTTTCTTAAATTTGACGTCAATTCATTCTACATATGAAGCACGGTATGTTCAGATGCTATGGTTTTCTACTCGATGGAAACGTCTTTTTTAAGTTTTAAAAAAGAACAATGCT
Organism: Melinaea menophilus ssp. n. AW-2005; assembly: GCA_918358695.1. NCBI lineage: Eukaryota > Metazoa > Arthropoda > Insecta > Lepidoptera > Nymphalidae > Melinaea > Melinaea menophilus. The sequence continues at coordinate 34,147,608 of OU911039.1, read as the reverse complement.
TAATTCCATATCTTTACCTTTAACCGTATTTTACATTATATTTTTTTTGTACACGTTTATTGATGACATTAAAAAATATATATTACACATGAAACGAGTCCAGTTTGGAGATAACAGTTAACTATTTTATTAATATTTTGTCAGGCAATTAAAATATGAAATTGTATAGATCTTTATGTGCAGGACTGGGATAATTTATATTTGAGATTGACTTATCTCTGAAATACTTAGAACTCAGAATATTTATTTAAAAACTTTAACGCACTATAAAACTGATAAAAAATTCAAAAATACAGACAGTAAAAATAATACAAAGACGTTATTTTCGCTTAATGTGATCTGTTACAGACCTACCTTTAAAGATGATTAACATTACGAGGTAAGAAAAGTTTACAGATTGTGGAGAGTGGTAAAATTTATATATATTAACATTTTTGTTAGTACTTCTAGTACAAACAATAAATACATTTTTTTTTTCAATACAAAATTAGCCAAGATTTTGCAATATGTCAAACAGTCTGCTCTAAATTGATTAGTTAAGGATTTCACATCACTGAAACTATAGTAAGTATAGGAGTATTGTATAAACAAGGCAGGTAAGCTATATAGCTTATTTCTTAAGAATTAAGTACATTATTTTTTTCACCAACCAAATGTTTAATAATATAAATATTTTATAAAAGATAGGGGCCGAACGCTGGGTTCGTAATACCAAAATTAAGTATTGTCCGTGCCAATATTGTCGAAACAGGCCGTAGCTAATACTATCGTAACAGATGGTCATATTTTATTATTCTATCAGCCTCTCCAGTCTCATTACAATGCAGAGCGCCCTCTCCGCCACTCCGGGTGTATCGAGTTATTCACACTTGTTTGTTTTGCGTCGATTTCATCCTGTATTGATGATACAATAAACTTCGATAAGGGCCATAGAGCTTAAAGTGCTTTTTGACAAATGTATTGTATTTTATCAGATTTATATAAAAAAAAAATTAACATATATTTTAAAATGTTTTCAAGGATGTACTTTTTTAAAGTTGTGCCATTCATCTCTAATTGGACCCCAAATGCTTATGCTATTATCAGGTGAGGCGAGCACATGTGCCTTCTTTATATTTGTATTATGCGTTTCGCTATCCCTAACATGTTTTGCACAGGCACGCACACGCTCCATTCTCAAGCGTTGTTTGGAGAAAACGCATTTTTTAGATTTTTCGTTTTAATCTTCTTCGTTCGTCTTTTTTTAGATTTTTCGTTTTAATCTGCACTTGATTTTTTTTCCTTTTAAGCAATGGAATGGGAACGATAATCTTCGATTGGAGAGCATTTCTCTCTCGCCTCATCATCGTCGACCAAGTCGTCGATTCTGTTCTAGTACCGCTACTGGGAGCTTCAACGGCAACAAGTGCCGGGGTCGACCTGTCTTTGTTATGCATTTTTATGAATATATATTATTAACAAGAAAGCTTTTATATTAAGAAAAAACCAAAATGACTGAAAGTGTTCCTAAATACACTTTACTGACCAGAACAAAAATGAATATTTTGTGTAAAAATCTTTGAGCAATAAGCGGAGAAATAAACACGAATACCCTTGTATTTGAACTTTGATTTATGTTGGTACTTTGGAAGCGCTTTGAATAACAAGATAAAACTTGTGTTATTTTTATAAAAGCGTCGCCAAAATTTTATATTTAATGTAAATATATTAATATTGCAAAATATGTAGAATAATTAAGATTGTGCAACAGGTTTTAGATTGTAAAATTCATTGTTGTCCCGAATATTGTAAGGTAATTGTGAAATAATAACGGTGACTAGTGACAGATAGCCAGGTAATACAGGAGCAGAATCATCGGGTTCCTGAGTGAATTTAGTTAATATAAGTTATATCAGTGCTTAACACTTGTATATATTTCGTAATATCATAGAGTAAGTCTGAATATTGATCATATTCACAATAACAGTTTCGCCAGTACCAGCTCCGTACCAGTATCAGTTTATTGTTACTCATAGTAAACCTACACACATATCACTATTGTAAGATATAAATATGCAAATTCCTTGCTCTATTTTAAATTTTAATAAAACCACCGCCGTAAGAATTAATTATACTTCTATTCTGCAAATATTATATAGTTGTAAAGGATGCCAACATTTTCCTTCCAAAACTAATGAACTCACATTTCATTGACCCAGTTTCCGAAATATTTAAACTGCAAATTAAAGCCGTATCGGCATATATTTAGGATCACAATGTAATTATATTCAACTGAAAATTTAACTGTCTAAAATATGAAAGATTTAATTTTATTTTGTAATTCAACGTTAATAACAAAACAAATAGTGCAGAAAATAAATTTATATAGATTTTAATAGTGAAGTTCCTTATAACTTATGGTATGTTCTCAAAATGTTCTTTGTTGTTAAAATTTGGTGTGTCTGTCGGATGTTTTAAATTTGAAGGCGTAAAGTTGGTGTAATCTTTTAAAAACATATTTTATTTTATCGTATTACTAAACTTATTGACATTTTTTTACTTATCAAATAAAACAAATAGAGAGAGGGGTATGTAATTGAGAATTCAATCATTAGACGACTTGGAAATAATACTTTGTTACTTCCCAATTATTAATACTATTTACACACAATGGTGAAAGTGTATCTTTTATTGATTACTTCTATTCATAAAACCCTCAGCGACAACGCAATTGTATCTCGTTTATGCGAAATATATTTTTAATAAATTTATATATATATATATGATATGATATGTTAATAAATTTATATATATATAAATTTATTAACATATCATATCATTAACATATCATAAGTAAATTAATAATTCTTAACTTCATCCAAGGAACTTATTTATATATATATAAATAAGTTCTTTGAATAATAAGAATGATTAATTTATTTATGATATGTTATTTTTACAGTGCTTCCTAAAAGAAAACAATTATCTGCTTTATAACTACAGTTATAACAATCTTTAAATAAATATAAAAAACAAATAGTGAACTTTAAAAAATATAATCGTTATAAAAACATAATCGAAATAAAAAGACTATAGTTTTTTATTATAGTTTATGGGTATTGTATTTATTGTATTTATTGGTCTTTATACGATCTAATAAAACAAAATTATCAAAATTTATGTTTATACATTAATTTGTTAAATTTTCTTCATTTTGATTAATATTACCAATATAGTGTTAAAAATGCTATTAGATATTAAAGCAGCATAAGTCATTATATTATCCATATATTATATATATAGCCAAAATGTAATCATTCCTTTGTGTTAACTGAAGCTTAAATTTCCACTACAATATTACAAAATTAATAACAACTTCCCTGTTTTGAAATTTCAAATCAGACGCTCAAAAATTTGGATTATCCACGTTTGCACGACGTTATATTTACTCAACGTTTTCTTAACCGTTTTTAAACACTTTGCGTCCCTAAAATAATATACAACGTAATTCATATTTTTTGAAAAGATTAATGCTTAATTTATACTTTCATTGTTTCGAATATGAATACTATTACAATACTATTACAATTCTAATGTATTTGAAATTGTGTTGTTGAATGTTTCATTTAATCAGAGTCAAAGAATATATTGTTATCGTTTTTATACAAAATTCTAAAAATTCTGAAAACAAAAAAAGAAGTATTTATTATATATAAGTTTTATCTTTTAGTGTTGTAAACGCTAGATGATATAAACAACAATAACAACAGTTTCCATTAAATGCGTAGGTAAATATGACAGATGGCTCTCTCTTGATGTGTGAAAATAATCAAAAGTAAAATTATTCTTTCCTTAAATTTATAATATTTTAAAATACTCTCTCGCGAATACATGAGTCGTCAATATTGTGGCCGGCGGGACGAAAATTGCTTTAATCAAGCCTTTGTGTTGATATTAATTAAGTTTATGAAAAAAATATTTATTTAAAAATGTACAGAGCAAAATTATCGTAACATGTTTAATTCATAAACTTTTATATTATTTTCTTCACAAGTGATTTCCAAGATTTTGGTGGTTGGCTCAAAATATCAAATACTTCTGTTTAAATAATTAATTAACACGTTTTGTTTTAATTCTTATATATTTTAGAATTAAGAAAAACAGTTACAACATCTTACTAATACTATGCATCAGCCATAAAGTATAAATTTAGTATTGCCAGTATAAATGTACTGTACACATAATACCAACAATTACCAATTTAAACATTGTACAGGAGGAGATTAATATAACGAAACTATTTATTTAATCTTTTTTTTCAAAATCCTCATGAAGTGTCATTAGGAGTTAATAAATAAAATATATCTTTACGTTATGAATTTTTCTTCTTCTTCCTGTCAGTCTATAGACATCCACTGCAAGGCATAGGCCTCCCCCAAAGATCACCTGGATAGCCGGTCTTACGATGTCCGCATGCATTGACTTCCCTCGACATTGGATATGTCGTCGGTCAATTTAGTAGGGAATCTACAAACGCTGCGTCCAAATCTTTCGGCTCTATCGGCCGTCGGTTGCACGAGCGGTGAGCACCCACCCACTGCCACTTATTACGAGCAATTCTTAAATCTATGTCGGTGATCTTGGTTCTTCTGTGGATATCCTCGTTTCATATTTATTTTTTTAATTTAACCTTTGGTGAAAATTATCAAAACTAATCCCCATGGTCTTTAGAGATTAATTTTCCATCTCTGGTCTCTTTCAAACATCGATTTATCGGTTTCAATATACTTTGTTGATAATTCTCTATTTTATGGAATTGCACCTTTGCTAATTTTTGTTCATTTAAAATTTTTTAAATCATTATCTTATTGATAATAATCCTATTTACAGTTTTATTAATTATAACATTTAGTATATTTGCTGACATTCTTATAAAAATGTACAGTAGTAATGTGTAAAAAATAAAATCTTGTAAACTAATATTTATCTCATTATTAGCAGTTATTAATTTATTTGTTAATATTGTAATACTCGAGTTGGTTCGAACGAATAAATTAGTTGTTTGTTTTATCGCATTCCAAAAATATCTTTTTTTAAGTTTCACTATAGAATATATGTTTAAAGCCCTGGGAAAAGACCTTGGACAAAATAGCACATCAGAAATCTTCCTTGAAGAGCATTTTCATAGCTTAATCTCATTAGTCAGATCAACCCCAGCTTTATTTTGTAGTTATTTCCCTCATTAACAGATGCAATCCGATTTAAAAAGGCTACTATTTACACAGTGTACTCCTGTTGCAACCCGAATGCCTTAATGTCTTGATTGAAATTGTTTCTGATTATAACAAAAACAAAACTGATAATAATATATTTTTTGAGTTATTTTAAAATGATTTATGTCAAAAATAATAAACTCAATTTTAATGGTAATTATACTTTGTTTATTTTATTGGTAGTATTGGTAGTATACTTTGATTTGATTGTTTTATTGATTTAATACATTTTTTTAAACAATTTATTACAATTAATTAAAAAAAAAATTTAAATCCTGTTGTATTAGGTCTACAACTTTGCTCCTGCCGTTTTTTTTTAATTTTAAAAATTATATAAAAAAAATGGTATCTTATTTATTTTTCAAAGTATTGTCCGTCACTTTCCACTACTTTGGCCCATCTTTCAGGCAACAAACGAATTCCACGTCGGAAAAATTCTTCATCCTTTGATAAGATCCCAGAATCGATCCATTCTTTCACTTTTTCAAAAGAATCGAAGCACTGGCCCGCCAGGCCGTGTGCCATCGACCTAAATAAATGGTAATCAGATGGTGCAACATCTGGAGAGTATGGCGGGTGAGGTAGAATTTCCCATTTCAGTGTTTCGAGGTACGTCTTGACTACTTTCGCCACGTGAGGTCGAGCATTGTCGTGTTGAAAATTACTTTTTCGTGTCTATCAGCGTATTGCGGCCGTTTTGCTTTTAATGCCCGACTCAAACGCATTAATTGCGTTCTATAAAGTGCACCAGTAATTTTTTCAGAAGGTTTTAGCAGCTCATAATAAATTACGCCAAGCTAATCCCACCAAATACTCAACATGACCTTGGATCCGTGAATATTCTGTCGCGGTGTCGCCGTAGGAGTGTGGCCGGGCAATCCCCATGATGTGCGTCGCTTAGGGTTGTCGTAGTGCACCCATTTTTCGTCCCCAGTAACAATACGATGAAGTTTTCGTTTTTGTCTTTCAAGCAGCTGTTCACAAGCAAATAAACGTCGCTCAACATCTCTTGGTTTCAACTGATACGGTACCCAGTATCCTTGATTTTGGATCATACCCAGCTGTTCCAGGCGTTTTGATACTGCTTCCTGAGTTACTCCCAATGATTTTGCTAGCTGTTCTTGAGTTTGGCACGAGTCTTCATTAAGTAAAGCCTCCAGTTCATCATCTTCAAAAGTTTTTTCTCTGCCGCCGCTATGCCGATCTTTAACAACAAAATCACCGCTTTTAAAGCGCTAGAACCACTCGCGACACGTTCTTTCACTAATAGTATCATCACCATAAGTAAGCCGCCGATTTTTTCATGTTGAAATTAAAAAGTAAAATCTCCCGCAGATGACGTGAATTCGGTTTATAAGTTGACATATTTAATTAAGTGTAACTATATGACGCAAACAAAAATTAACTAATATCGATGTAAGGTTATATTTATAGATGTCAAAACTGATGGAAAACAACTGTGATTTATTTATTTGAACTATTACTGGCTACTAGCGCCATCTTTTGGAAAACGGCGGGAGCAAAGTTGTAGAACTAATAAGTAGGATTTTGTTACCTAAAAATAGGTGTTTATAAGTTTAAATGAAGAATTTGTACAAGTGACGATTGTCATTTACCGACAGCCGAGAAAGGGTAGTACGAAATATCAGTGTTGGGTTCCGAACCCAATTTCTATCTGAATGATGCCTTTTTGGGACATAATACCATAGAATTAATCTAAGTTTTTTCAATAATTTATGTTTTATTATTGTATTATTATTACACTCAATATCTGTTTCAGTTTTTGGGCTTTTTTTAATTTTGATTTTTGGCAAAAAATACGTCCTTTCAAGACATTTGCAACACAAAATTTCAAGACTGTATAAAAGTAACGTGATGCTTATTCTGGTCTGGGTTTCTCATTGCAATATGTTTCTTTTTAAAAAAATATATCGTGGCTACTAAGATGGCCTTCCCTTAACTGTCATTTGCTTATATACTCCAATTATCGATACTATGCAACTGCTCAGTTTCTGGCTAGGTTTTCTCAGTTATGGACTGCCTGTGAGCTTTTTAAGGTTAAAGATTGATTGAAAAGTGCGTGTTAATGCCTAAATGAATAAACATATTTTGAATTTGATTTGGAAATCTACTATCAGTACAATAATCACCACATGATGCAAACATTTAAATACATACCGCTAGCGTATGAAAATTTTACACATAGAGCTCAATAATAATAAGATTTATTGAATTGAAACCAGTTATATCGACAACGTTTGAATTCCTCAAACATCCCCGCTATGCCACATTCAATGGCTAGTGATTAATACAACATTGACGAAGAACACTGTGATGCTGTTTGAATCACTATTTCGCAATACTTTTGCACACGTTCACAGCACTGAGATGTAGGTTTATATATTATTATTAAAGTAAATATGACGACATGTTTCTTTATATTAATTAATCAATCAATAAAATCGTAATAGCTGAAGTAGCACGAAGTCATTCGTATATGTAATATATATTTTTATCTTATAGGCAATATCTTTCATGGATACGTATCCACGTACGTATAACGTGTACGTACACGTTAAGAATAACAATAATAATAATGATAATAATTATAATGATAATAATAACTCACGAGAGAATTAAGTTATGATGGCAACAAAGGTTGCAATTAAAACCAAATTATTTTATAAAATTATATTACGAAGTAACAAATAAAATTTATAACTAATTAGTACTAAATAAAGGTGATTCCAGATCAGCGACTGAACCGTGAATGCACGTGGTGCCAGTAGCCCACGGCACTGCGTCAGTGTTTAATATTCTTCACCTTTATTATGGGAATTGACGTGGTTCCTATTACATGGATTTACCCTGGCTACGCATGCGTAATAATGGATAATAAAATTTTATAAAAATGATAACAAGTAAGGTCGCTAGCGACAGCTAATTAATAATAAAGATTAGAAAATCAAACAACGCGATTCGACTCCAATTTGTGACCTCTGAAATAACCTCATTGTCATACTGCTAGCCGTTCTACAGGGTTAGTCTTGATCTTGCCAGTACTGTTCTTGCTGGATTTAGTATTCTATATTATTTTCCAAGAAATTAGTTATTGTTATTATATGATCAGACTAGTTATGTTATTTAATAAACATTCATTAGGGTTTGGATAGGAATGTCATAAATGCTATCTTTATCAGGAATTCAAAAAGTATTGATGATAATTTTATATTATACATATATATATATATAGATCTATGTTAATTTAAATATAATATTTTTTATTAGAAGTTTTTTATTAGTAAATAATCTCCCTATAGCAATTCCTAACAATTCCTTAAATACTAATTGTTACAATTTGAAATTCAACTACCACCTCGACTATTTTTTAAAAAGAAGAAATTATTACTTAATGACAACTCACAGTTTTGCTGCGATAAAGAAAATATATGAAATAAACTTTATTTACTCTCATTCCAACTCAACTCAAAACCCTACGATCTTAAGACTACTAGAAACTTACATATTGTAAATTAACTCCGACAATACTCGAATGTTAGCATTACAGAGGACTGTCTAATTACCTTGGAGACTTCTGATTAAAAAGCCCAAAAGAAAATTGTAATACAATTTACAATTAACATTTTGATTTTACATGTTTTAAAACGAAAGCACAATTACAATTGAAATCACAACTATAAATCGTTTTATCTTATTGAAGTAAAAGTGAGTTTATTCTGAATGAATTGCTTTAAATTGGACTCCACTCGAATGTGAAAAAGCCGATGGCAGGAAGCAATGGCAGATTCAGTTATTGGTTTTCTTTACTCCATTTTTGTTTGAGGATCTTTTGATCTCTTTGAAACCATCTCAGATCCATATTAACCAAGTAACAATACGTTTATTATACAAATAGTAACGAGATATTCCTAAGAAACTTATACAACTTTACATGTATTGGATAGAAATATTACAATATGTTAACATTTTACTTTAATTAACAGTATGCTCGCTCGTGAACTGTAGCTAAATAAGAAAATCCCTTTACCGTTTCATTTTCCGATTATAAGACTTTACTTAAACCTTAGAAGTGATAATAATTTACATTTGAGAATGTGAATTCAGAATTACAGATATACTCAATGTATATAAAGCTGTAAAATAAGAGGGACATTTCAAACATACAAATATATTTCTAATATAATAATAAAAAATAACTTGTATGTTGATTTAGTCAGTAAGCTTTCATCATATCCGTACATATAATAGCAAACAGATAATAGCATACAATGCAAGAATTTTAGTTCAAACTAAAAAAAATACTTAATCAGGTTATTATATATATCAAGCTTAATGATATCACAATACTGTAAAGAACATTCGTATATTGCGATTAATCAATTGTTTCCATCATTATTTCAAATTTAAAGGATAGAAAGCGATAACACATGATTGAACAAATCATTTTACAGGTTTATTTACCGACCTGCATCGACTGTATATTGAGCTCTCTCTCGGGAGGAAAACACAACAACAAGTTAATTATACGGTCATATTACATCGCACCAATATTTATTGGTGTGTTCTAAATTGCCAACCTTTAATTTATAACAAAATACGAAACGCTATTGATAAAGCTAATTTAAAAATAAATGTCAATGTGTTATTTCCCAACAGTAAATAATTTGGAATGACGCTATGTAGCATTTAGTTAACAATTGTCTCTAAAATTTTTATATATTAATAATCCTTATTTTTATATATATTGCAACCCTTTTAGGTAGATTCCATAGATGAATCTACCTATTGCAATCGATGCGATGACGGGACCCAGACCCCAGAGTAGGGGCGCTACGCCGTTTATGAACTGGAGATTGAGAATCCGTCGAAAAAAAAAAATTATATATCCCTCTATATATATATGATCCATCAGTCCAAATTCATCGTAGGCGAAATCTGACTTCACAGATCGATAGGATAAATTAGAAGGACAAACGAAACAGCTCGATTTTTCGGAAAAAGTGAAAGGGGTGGCTGGGAGGGGGGGTGAAAGTGCAAACCTTTGGGACACGCTACAGGTCGCAAATATTGACGGAGGATTTTCAAACTCGGTATACACATTCTTAAGGACAAAATGAAGGTTAAGTTCTTGAACGGGGGAAATCGGTCGGGGGATTGGAGGGCTGGGGGGGTTGAAAGTTAAAAACCGAAAAAAGTCACAGAAGAAGGCAAAATTTTGATGTCGGAAAAATCTTAGAAAATTAATAAATTAAAAGAGGAAACTTTTTTGTACGAAAAGTTTTTTGATGCGACCCCCCGTTTAGGAGATAGGGGTGGGTGGTGGTTCCCCCCTCACCCAATATATGCCGAGTGACCCGTCATAAGACTCGTAATGACTAGTAGAATACTGCTGGCTAATTTTTCTTTGTCGATCCGACCACCGCCCCCCCTCCCCCCCACAACTAAAGTAAATCATTCATTCTAATCATTGTTACCTTCGAATATTGCATATCGAGTATCGCGTGACGGGAATCTACCTAACATGGTCGACCCTGTCGAACGAGGTATTTTTTAAATACGCTTCCAGAAGGCGAGTAATATTTTTTTTCAACTGCTTAGTACTGCGGCCCTCGGCAATGCAGAGTTCACCTTCATAAATACAATACACTCTAATAATTTAATAATATTTTAAATCAATAGATCCCTAAGAGCAATTATTTTTAAAATATTATGTATTAATTTCTAAGTAGTATAATAACAATGGAACTTGTGTATTGAGTTTTAACATAATAATTGTTATAGTTCTTTATTAACCACAGTTACTATCCGCAACTACCATATTAAGCACATTAACGTCATATTCATGAAAACAGACATTTAATTTATACGTTTATAATGGACCCCGTCCACAGTGTTATTGCAGGATGAAAAAGATAAATATGCTTATTTTTCTATAGATGTTTATTTTGTAATCACGTAGCAATGTGCATTGTCAGCGAACAGATCACAGACGAATTTATTACGTTCAGTAAAAGATTTTAAGTGGAGATCGCGTAATTAAGCATAGTGTACAGTTGAATATGGGGACAGAAATGGGAATTTCATTACAATAAAGGATTTAAACATATTATTTTTCGAAAATTCTCTTAGACTGGGACATTGAGAAGAAAATATGAAAGAAATAATAAACAAGTTTTTTTTACGTAAAACATCCCTAATTGTGTATAAAAGGATGAACTAAGTAATGTATTTTATAAATTATATATAAAGATAAAAATAGTGAAATCAAGCTGTTGTGAAACATAAAATAATATATTTTATAGATAATGGAACAGACGACACCTGAACATCACAAATCAAACCACATCTTGATAGTTTTTATGCATTGTTTAAATTATTTATTTTTAATTGAACAATGAAAAGCTTTCAAACTGAAATTTTATGATCCATAATGATAATATTTTGAACTATCAGATTACTGTCTGTAGCTGAGTAGCTTTTATACTGAACGGCATCATTTTGTTTGTTCAGGGTTTGGAGTGTTTTAAATTTTATTATCTTAAAGCAATACTAAAAAGCTATTAAATATAAAAAGGCTATTTAAAACATTATAAAAAGGATCAAACTCAGTACCTAATTCACTATAGTACGATACCCGCGATAGAATATGATGGAAAATTAGGTTAAAATGTTCATACTGAATAGTGGTATGCCAAAGTCCATTGTTATTAATAAAATAAGAACTAGTATCAATAATATAAGATAGTTGCCAAAATATTTGTATATTTCCCAAATTAGTTTTGCATTGTATATAATAAATAGATTTTTTTCCAATAAATAGAATAAACTTTCTTTCTTATATTCCTATCCGTTGTTATTGCTAATTAGACGATTATATATTCGCAAGCATAGCAGAATCTCCGCTTCAATCTGTCTCATATTAACACTACAATCCAATACAACGTCTTTTCGCTGTTACATTTTTTTACAGGATCCTTTGTTAGCATAAGAGTGTGCAAGTAATGTGATTCCAAATGTTATTCCAAAATTCGAAATATATTTATTTTTTTCTTTTGTCATGTTATTTAAGATTTATGATAATATATGCATTTATAAGCATTATATTAGTCATATAATTTAGTCAATACAATCTTATATTATCCAAGCTCCTCCCTCAAATCAGTCTCCATGTATTCTAGTCTGCTACTTCCCTCCTCAAGCTTCAGAGCTTTTTAGACTTCTATAGCAATAGCATTTCTTACTATAACATATTCTATTAAAATTGAAAATAAAATTTAGTAAATAAATATATTATACACATTATTTTAAGACAGATCGCTTTTAAAACTAACAGTAACATTGATTACCTCATTCTTGGTATTCTTTCAATTTATATCACAAGCTGCAATGAGCTTAAAGATCTTACACGTCCTTATAACTTTCTTGCCTCGGCATTTGCTACTTATGTGTATTTGGTATAATAGTTTTTCAGGACACATAAAATAATAAGTTACTAGTTAGTACAAAGGTTTGTGAATTAATAAGTCTTTATAAGTAGTTATAATAATTATGCATAATTAGGAAATACACCAACTTCAAAATTCTAAAAACGAAACGCAGTATTGATGGACTGAATTTATATTTATAGACTATAAGAAAATCTTAACTTACTTAATCTGTCTCTACCTTGTCTATTTGTTGTAAAATATTGGAATATATCAATATAAATATTTAGTTTAGTACACCTGTTCTTACATCACAACAGTGTCAAAGTTTGGAGGTTAATAAATAAGTTAAAATTGTTTTCAGGATTTTGCTTATTTATCCTGTCCATGGACCCATGATAGAACCAAGATAGAAGCTGTGACTTCATAAATGCAATGTATGCCTATTTGAAATAAATAAATTTGACTATGATTTGATGATCAAATCAAAACATTTTCCCCTGATCCATATCTGAACATCATCATCGTCGTCGCTGAATTTTGCTTGTGTGGATTCGATTAATGAGCTTTAGTAAAGTTAGCGCCCCAGAGTATACACAACACAAACACAGACCGTGTGTAACCGGAACGAGCAACTTCAGTTAGCTCGCGGTGTTTAGCTACTGCTTTGTTTTACTTTTGTTAAGTAAATATTAAAACATTTATTCAGCAAAAGAAGTTTAATATAAAACCATATTTTAAACCAAAAAAATATCTGCTTTCTTATAAATAAGTAGTAGTAGTAATAGTACATTGACAGTGGAACAAATGAATTTATTGATAGTAAAAAAAATTCTAGACGCTTTATTTTCTTATACTATGTTAAAGAAATAACGACTACCATGTATATAATCCGGAACGCTCCTGAGCTACAAAGAATGTAGAATTATAGACTCAAAGAAGTTATTTATATTCACATATTCAACTCACTTTATGCTCCATTTAACCTTGCGTTACGGAACTGGTCGACACAATAAGACATATTACAGCTACCAGTTGTTACCCCGATTAATGTTTTTAAAAAGATTATTATTTCTAAAATATTTTCTAATAGATTAAGTAATGTTTTAAGTGTGGAATACATTTTCTTATTAACTTTAACCTGTTTATTGCTTGTAATTTGACAATATTTTAATATCCACGTTAGAGTCGCAGTTTTCTGTAAATCGATGTTTGTATAATCAAAAAAACCTTGATTGTTATTATAATAGAAATATTTGAATTTATTTATCTATATATTTTATAATATATATATATATTTTAATTACAAATTATTATTTCTTACTTTTGTAGATAGTAAATCCTAAGTGTATTTATTTGGCTGTAGTTCATTACGGGCTCAATTGATGGGAGTTTTATTTTTCTCTCATAAATGATTGACGTAAGGTACAAGGTGGACCAAAAGTCCGTTAGCATTTGAATCGGTTGCCGCATCTAGCAACGGCAGCGGGGAGGGTTGGAGGGGTTACGCAAGTGTGGCCAATGACAATTTAGTAACATGGTGTCGTTCAGCGGTAGTCAACGTGCGTTTTGTGTTCGCGAGTACTATCGAAACAACGATTCTGCGACTTTAGCTCAACGAAAGTTTTGCGATCAATACAAGATACGACACAAAAATCAAACTCCATCAAGTGTGTTCATAAAAAAATGGGTGCTCAAGTTTGAGAAGAGGGGTTAAACATTGGATTGACCTCGATCTGGACAGCCTGGAACGTGGAGGGAATAAAATCTTCTGTTCGTAATCAACCTGGACATTTAGCTCGAAAGCGGTCTGCTATCCTTAACGTGCTTATCAGCAAGAGGCATTATTGGTCCATTCTTTTTTAAAGACTCAAGAGGACGAACGGTTACTGAACCCTGCAGGATTTTGCTGGTTTTTATCAACGCTCACGGTTTCAGCAAAATGGAGCCACCTGTTATACATGTAATGACTCGTTAAGGAAAGCTCGAGACGTTTTTGGCCCAAAAGTCATATCGAAAAGAAGGAACATTAACTGGTTGCCTCGTAGCCCGGATCTATCCCCAATGGATTTTTTCTTTGGGAATATCTTAAGGCTAAAGTTTACGACACTAATCCAGTAACTCTTGACGAAGTAAAGGATCGTATTCGCACAGAAATCCAAAACATCTTAACAGAAACATATAAAGCTGTTATCGAAAATTTCCGCTCTAAATTGCAGCAATGCCAGAAAAATGTAGGATTGCATTTGATTGGATGATGTGATTTTTAAGAAATAAATTCCGCTTTTATTTGCTACCGAAGACTATAAGCAATTTTAATCTAGTTAATATATAATAATTAGTTTTTTTTAACATTATTTCAAATAGAAACAGATTTTTGGTCCACTCTGTAGTTATCAAAATCCCTATCCCGTGTTCGAAATTTCCTTTAACCTTTTATATTTATTATACGAGTAGGTAAGTTTATTATTAATTCTGTATTTTAAAATAAGTTTATTTCGAAAGAGTATTTTCTGAATTAAAATTGTTTTTTTTTTAAAAAGTGCAGTGCTAGGTAGGTTCATCTACTTTTACATACGAGTATGAGGGCTAAAAAATTTGACAAATTCGCAAAAATGGAATTTAATATTCCCAAACGAAATTCCTATAATTCCATCGTAGTAATAAGAGTAAATAGAAAAGTTTCAGAATTTATTGGTGAGTAAATATTTAGTAAAAATGTTGCTTCAAAATATTTGAAAGTATTTGATTCTTGTTTGTGTTCTCTATTTTTACAGCGCTCAGCTGCAGGATGCTTTAGACAAACATTTGTACAATCCTACCGTACCTATATAGTTGCCTATATCTTTAACTAGCTGTCTGAGTGCAGCTTTACCCAATATTAAGACATTTTTTTAAGATACTTACAATTTCACTGGTTTATTTTGGAATAACTTATGTACCAGCGGTTCTACCATGAATTTATAAATAATTATTGTTACAGTGAGTTTTAATTTAGTGATAAAAGAATAACTCATAGTTTATATAGAAATATAACACGCATTCAATAAAACAAATTTCAAAATTGTTCTCAAAGAATATTTTTTTTCTTATTCTGTATATATGTAACTCACTGAGCTAAATAAGCACGAGTGTTAATTGTTAAGTTTTTAAGTTAATACCACATTTTTATGCATAAATTAATTATAAGAAATACTTGCTATTATTTTTTTAATAAAATCATTTATCGGCTGGTGATGTTCTGTTATATATCTTATATATCTTATGCACAAATCCTCTATAGAGACCTCTCTGGGGATGATTCCAGAATGGGGTGAACTGAACCTTCTTTAGTTTTATCCTTTCTCCAGATACTACTAAAATGTGGAACAAAATTCCTTCGGCGTTATTTCCAGATAGATACGATATGAGTGCCTTCAAGAAAGGCGTTTCCTCCCACCTCCAACGCCAGCAACGCTCTTACAATTCCCCGGATCTTGCAAGAGTTCGTGGGTGAACACATATTATTTGTGACCCGTGTGTGCATGCTCGTTTGCCCTCCTCTGACATAAAAAAATCTCATATTCCTCCGTTCATAATAATAGAAAAAATAAGTATTCTATTTTAGAAAACATTAAAATTTACTTATATAAACTTGACCATATAAAAAGTAAATAGATATATAGAAATATGTAAATATCTCGACTTTCACTCATCTGTGGTACAGTTCTGATATAACAAATTAAGTAATTTTAGTAAGACAACCGAGCTATGACCATAATCTCTAATGTGATTATGTGTTATGACAGCGGCGCCAATTGGTGACTCTAATAAAAATATAATAGCGCATATAGAAAAGACTTTATTATTACAATTTAAATAAATTAATTTCACTAAAATACGTAGTTAATATATTGTTAATGAAAATATTTCCACTGAAATTCTTATTCACTACAAATGTATTATTAACGTTACAAGAATTAAAGTAATTAATTGTTCTACGCTCGAGAGCCCTAGATTTGTGGTTTATTGAGTAATGTATGTACGTAGTCGCATGTTGCCATCGACACACAATGGACGGATTTATAAGTACTTAGTATATATATTTGTATTCCATTTATAATTTTATAATTTTATATAATTATAATTTTTGTAAGTTTAAAAATTAATGGTATTGAACACTAAACCTACCAAGTACCGATCAAATTGACCGTTCTTAAACTTTAGTAAAGCTTACACATTTTTAAACGTTATAACATCGTTATCAAACTACATGCCAATTCTTAGAATATGCATATAATATTTTCTAAGCTCTTTACTTTTAGTTATTTCCATTATTACCTGGTTTATACAATGAAATAACTTTTAATTACCGGTCAATTTGACGGCGTGCGGTAGGAACAGGTATACAAGAATTGTCGGTAGGTTTAGTGTTAAAATGATCATAATTAATATTCTTTTTTAGAGACAAATGGAAGATTAAAGAAAAATATTAGGTTAGGCCTTTTTTTAATTAAATAATTTCATAAAAAAAAATCAATAGAATATATAATAAATAAAAAAATGAAAAAAAACTTTAACATAAGTTATCAATTTTTAACAAATACACTTAGTCTTTTTTGTTTCTATGTAAGGCCTGCATAAAATCAAGTAATTTGACTTCATATGTAAATTATATTAAAAACATGACCTTTATGAAATGTCAACGTTCCAAAGGGTTCGTTCAACGAGACACAGCAAGAAACTTAAAAAGAAACGGGAAGAAATGGTTAATAACATTCACAATGTTGTAAATCATTTAAAAATTGTGTAGAAAGTGTAGGAGACATACTTTGTGTTTATTTTTTATTATAATGTATACATTGTGAGTAAATTTCGCTGCATGTAACTTAATTAAAATCAGGTTCATTAAGTGTTGCGATCTTTTAACATAAAAGCAAATTATATACCTCTATTTCAAAAACAAAACTATTTTAAGTAAAGAATTCTGTGCATGAAATCGAGAACCATAATAAAACGTGTTTCCATTTAAATGTTCATACGAGTGCGGGCGAGGCTGCTCTTGTTTTTGACCGAACAAGAAATTGAATTCCACCAAGTGCAGCCGCTGCGCTGTTTACTGCGAGGTTTTAATATTTCATTTCTGCTTTCCTCGCTCAATTTACACTTTGGCCCGTTTTATAAGTGATATTAACTTTCAACAATACACGTTGTCTTGTATTATCTTTTAGCGCATAAAAATATAACAAATTAAAAGATAAGAAATATAAAATAATTTAGAAAGTTTTAAAATTTATATTTATTATGAAGTAAATATACCTTCATAATAAATATAAATTTTGACCCAAATTGTAACTAAATCTGCATTTTAAAACAACCGGCTACAATATATTAAATCATATAGCAATCAATTACATTAATGAATGTTTTGTTACAGTTTTATTTAGTCATGGTTATAAATATTTCAATATATATATATATATATATATATATATATATATATATATATATTTTTTTTTTTTTTATGTTATAGGAGGGCAAACGAGCTTGCGGGCCACCGTTAGTGTGTGATCACCGCCGCCCATGAACTCTTGCAACATCCGAGGATTCACAAGAGCGTTGCCGGCCTTGGAGAAAGGAATAAATGCCTTTTTTGAAGGTACCCATGTCGTACCGATCTGGAAATACCGCCGAAGGGAGTTCGTTCCACAAGCGAGTGGAACGTGAAATGTTCTTGAGAACCGCACAGTAGAGGATCGCCACGCATCCAGGTGGTATGGATGGTAAAGGAGGCGATGGCGAGCTGTGCGGTGGTGAAATTCGGTGGTAGGCATCAGACCAAATAGTTCTTCGGAACACTCCCCGTTGTAAATGCGGTAGAAGACGCATAAAGAAGCCACATCTCTACGCAATGCCAAAGAGTCCAGCCGTTCGCAGAGCACCGGGTCCCCGACAATCCGAACGGCTCTCCGTTGTACGCGGTCAAATGGTAGTAACTGATATTGGGGTGATCCGGACCAGAGATGAGAACAGTACTCCATGTGTGGCCGGACCTGCGCCTTGTAGAGCGCAAGTCTTTGGCCAGGTTTGAAATACTGCCTCGCTCTATTGATCACTCCCAATTTCGTCGAGGCCAACTTGGCCTTGCTCTCCAGATGACCACGAAACTGACAGTCGCTCGAAATGTCGAGTCCCAGTATTCTGATACTTGGCGAGGCAATAAGAGGAGTGCTCTCGAAGAGCGGTGATACGACAAATGGGGTTTTTTTAGTGGTAAACGCGCAAACCTGTGTCTTCTGGGGATTGAACTGAACGTGGTTCAGTTCACCCCACTCAGAGACCATCCCCAGGGAAGTCTCTATTGAAGACACAAGTTTCTTTCGGCACTCATCGACGTTTTCCCAAGAGAGACCTGCACGACCGGAATATACCGCATCCCCAGTGCTGTCATCCGCATAACAATGTATGTTGGAAATATCCAACATATCATTGATGTGCAGGAGGAACAGAGTTGGGGATAGCACGCAGCCTTGGGGTACACCAGCGTTCACGGGCTTGGGGTCCGAGCAAAAACTGTCGAGAACGACCTGTATGCTCCGCCCAGTGAGGAAGCTGGTTATCCACTTGCATAAACTCTCGGGAAGCCCATAGGGAGGTAGCTTCGAAAGAAGCCCCTTGTGCCATACACGATCGAAGGCTTTTGCCATATCCAGACTAACTGCCAGACCTTCTCCCTTGCTTTCAATAACCGTTGCCCAACGTTGAGTGAAGTATAACAGAAGATCACCAGCTGATCGACCATGGCGAAAGCCATACTGCCGGTCATTGATCAACTAGTGATCCTCGAGGTACGTTAGGACCTGTCGGTTTATGATAATCTCCATTATTTTGGAGAGAATAATGGCTATAGGTCTGTAGTTAGCTGGGTCCGAGCTATCACCTTTTTTAGGGATCGGATGGACAAGGGCACACTTCCATGAGACCGGGACTACGCCTTTAAGGTAGGAGTGCCGAAATAGACGCGTTAGCACTGGAGTCAACTCAGGGGCACACGTTCGTAGCACCAGTGGAGAAATGCCATCCGGCCCACTCGACTTATGAACGTCCAAGGAAAATAGAGTCTGCCTGATAGTTTTTTGCCGAAAAACTATTTCCGGCATTGAGCTCTGACACCGCGGGATGATAGGCGGTGTCTTCCTTTGGTCGTCCAAAGTCGAGTTGGAGGCGAAAAGAGTGCCCAAGAGATCGGCTTTCTCTTTTGCCGTGTGGGCCAGAGAGTCATTCCCCATGTGCAACGGCGGTAGGGACGGCTGGCTAAAGTTGCCCAGACTGGCCTTTGAAAGCGCCCAGAATTTGCGCGTGCCAGGCGGGTACTTTGCCAGCTGATCCCCAATTTTGACGACATGCTTGAACTTTGCTCTAGCGATTTGCCGTTTGAAGAATCTGGAGGCACGATTATATTTCCTCTTCAGAACTCTAGAGTTCGGATCCTTAGTGACTAACGCATTGGCCCAAGCTTGATAAGCCTGCCGTTTGCCAGCTGCTGCAGCCCTGACAGACACATCAAACCAAGGCCGCGATCTGCCTCCAAGTGGTACCACAGAGCTTGGTACAAATAGTTCCATGCCCTGAAGTATCACATCAGCTACAGCCGCAGCGCAGTCACTAGGATCATTGGAAGGGAAACAAATCGGCCCCCATGGGTAGGATGCAAAAAAGGACCGCATTCCATCCCAATTTGCTGACTTGTAGTGCCAAACGCGTCGAGTCGCAGGTCTTGTTTGAGCAGGACGTTGAATGGACACTACACTCCGTACCAGACAGTGATCAGAAGAACCTAAGGGAGCCTCGACAGTGATCTGGTACTTTTCTGGATGTATAGTCAGCAGAAGATCCAACAAAGAGGGCGTGTGGCTATCCACGTCCGGTAGACGAGTGTGCGTCTTTACCAGCTGGGACAGACCATTTGCCAGAGCAAAGTCAAACACAGATCTCCCCGCGCAGTCGGTTGCACGTGACCCTAACCATTCGGTATTGTGCGCGTTGAAGTCCCCGAGGACTACGACTTCGGCGGAGGGAGTCTGAGAAAGCAGGTCGTCAATCTTCGCTTGAACGTGGCCCAACAGTTGATCTGTTTGTGCATTACCACTATGGGACCTGTAGAGGCACGCGTAGAATCTGACGTGATCGTCCATGTCCACGCGCAACCAAAGCACGGACAGGTCCCGACCTTCAAAAATCTGAAGGCGACGGTAGCAGATATCCTCCCTTACGAACACAGATACCCCGGCGTGTGGTATAAAATGATGTTCTAGTTTATACCCGGGGTATGATAGGTACGCTGTGTCGCTAGGTTGAGATATCTGCGTCTCCGTCAAAAACAACAAGGCCGGCTGCGCCGTCTCAAGGTGGTAGTGGACGGCGTTTAGGTTCGAATGAAACCATAAAACAAAAATAAATAACATCCGGGTTACAAAAGTCCACATCTAGAGTGGAGCGGGGTGCCGCTGTTTGCCGTCGTTTGCCCTCAGGAAACGTAAAGTGCGATACTTTGCCCGCCCCAGATACGACGGGCAGCCCGAGCAATCCGAGGATCATTTCCCCGATTTTGCTCGGGGAGGGGGTCCCCGGCTTCATCAAAGCCGGTACCCTCCTGGGGTATTTTTCTTTTATGCATCGCGTTCATGTTTGGCGGGGGGGGGGGGGGGGGGGTTTGGGCTTCCGGATTCTCTCACTCTCCGACGGAACATAACCAAATGAATTTGGTTACTACACGTCGGTCTTCTGTGTCTATATATATATCATTCCTTAAAAAATACTATATGACATTACCTTCAAGGAGTTAGAAGAATGTACAGAAATAAATGAGAACCTTAGTATGTTTGTTAATCAATTTGGGCTGAAACGGTCGTAGGATGCGGCCGATTACTTAGTTTTTTTTTATAAGAGAGAAGGGGAAACAAGCGACCGGGTCACCGATCACAAGTGAACATCGCGAATATTAACTCTTGCAACATCGTAAGAGCGTTGCCGACCTTGGAAGTACGAATATACGTATTTTTCGAAGGTACCTATTTCATATCGATCTAGAGACACCGCCGAAGGAAGGTCATTAAACTTCCTAGTGGTACGAGAAATAAAGTTCCTTGGAAACCGTACTATAAAACAATACCACACAATTTCATCAAGGACAAAAAAGGTCGCAATGCATTCTGATACTTGACGAGGTATCGAGGGAAGTATTTTCGAAGAGCGGCGACATGACAAATGTTCTTTTTATTAATAAACCAGCGAATTTGTGTCTTTTAGTCATTCTCCCAAAAAACCTCTGTACGGCCAGAATATACCGCATCCTCAGTGCTATCATCAGCTTTTTACAGTATTTGTTGGAAGTATCCAACATATCATTTATGTGCAGGAGAAACAAAGTTGGGGACAGCACACATCCTTTTGATGCACCAGCATTCATAGGATTGGGGTCCGATTGAAAATCGTCCAGAACGACTACTATGCTCCGCCTAGTAAGGAATCCAGTGATCCACTTGCATAAACTCTCGGAAAGGTCAGAGGTAGACAGAAAGCTTCGACAGAAGACCCTTGTGCCAACGGATCGAAGGCTGTAACCATAACCAGACTAATTATTAGACCCTCTCCCTCGCTTTAAACAACCGTTGCCCAATGGTGTATGATATAACAGAAGATCACTAGCTTATCGACCATGGTGAAATTCTTGTTGCCGGTCATTGATCAACTGGCAATCCAAGAGGTACATTAGAAGCTGTCGCTTACTAAAACTAAAACCTAAATAATGAAGAATATCGTTAAATTTTTCATATATTGGAGTGCCTCCAATATATGTAACATACTAGTACAGACATAGTCATTACCTGTCGGTAATGACTATGTCTTTACTACTACAGGTACGTCAGTACCTGTAGTAGTAAAGACTACTGCTAACTATAGACAGTACCTGTAGTCATACAGGCTATCACGGGTGATTTGTCGTATGCGCCGTCATATGAATCATCAAAGATTACCGAAGTATTATGGTTTGTTTCGAATGTCTTTGATAAATACATTGTAATAAATATGTCACAATACTTGAATTTCGATGTACATGTACTGCACTCGCTTGTTCCGGTTACACACGGCCTGTATTTGTATTCTGTCTACTCGTAATGTTAATTTGACTAAAACTCAATTTCTTAATTCTAAAATTATTAAATAACATCAAAGTGGATTAATAAATGATATGGTTTATATGAACTAATTATTTATAACGAAGAGACACAGTTAAGGCGTTAGGATATATGAAGTCGTAAGTATTGGTTAATTAATAAAATGGACTTAGAATAAGAGTTGGTTATGAAACACATGAGAGAACCAAGTAGTACAATGGAATTATTTAATAAACTGTAATTAATTTTGTTCTCGAAATAATAAAAAAGTATTAAGTAAAGTCTTATGAAGGTCTTCAACAATGATGTTATAAGGGAATATAATAATTAATTAATAAATCATACTCGTAAAATAATGTAATCTCTTTCTTGTCTTGCTCTTTCAATTTCAATACGATACTTTTAACAAAAAAATGTATTTGTTAGTAGTTTTGAAAATAACTAACATAGAAAATAACTACAGCCGTCGCACAAGGTAACTCGAGACTGAAAAGTTATTACAAATGAACTAATAAAATCTTCAATATATCGTCATTTACATTGTAACCTTTTACAATGATATATTTCATAGCTGTTTGAATTTTACCAGCAAATTAGTGGATAACAATAATGTTTATAGTATATTTATATATATTCAATATTTGAATAGTAACACAATTCCATCATTAAATAAATGAAATGATGTTTGGAGTTTCCAAAGATCATATTAAAATCTATGTAACAAAGCTTAATTTTATTTAATACTTTTTTATTTTGAAGAGGTACTCAATTAAGTAAATATATATATATACATATATTTACTTATTTATTTGTATCTTTTCCATTTTCACTTGTGTACATCAAATGCGAGCGATAGGAGCCAGTAGATCTAATGAGTGTAACAAACAGCGTCAAAAAAATTGCATAGGTTACTAGTTAATCGCTGAAATACATTTATTTTATTCCCAGTCCATACACTATAATAACTTTTTTTTAAGCACATTCCTTTTTATGAATATTTTAATTTATTTAGTGAATGATAAAATCAAGGGCCTTATTTCTAATACCATAATCATATAATTTTCTAATTACAGTTTCATACTGAACACAGTCAAATGTCTTCAATAAATCACAAACAAATGCCAAGCTCGTCTTGTCATTCCTCCCATGCTTCGAAAATATTTAGCTATTGCTGAATTACAGCAGGTTGAGTTATTACTCAATACCTGCTCTCGTTAAGGGACCAAGAGTAAAGCCAAATTGTTTATTAGGCAAAAGGTTATTTTTGTTTAAATTTGTAAATGAGTTAGATTTTTTTTTAATTTTACGAAATGTAGGTAATACTGAAATAGTTCTATAGTTATTTGGATTTAATGTACTGGCACATTTAAATAATGATGTTATTCTACTTTATTTTTTTAGATCAGATACAGTTACAGTTAAGAACAGTGAGACTGATAAAACACTAATTATTATAAATATCGACTTCAAAATTCATAGTTAGTACTTTACCTATCAACTGTCGCTTTCTTCTTAGCTATTTTTAACCATTATAAACAACTTAAACACTTTAATTATTATGAACTCACTTATTAAACACGTTAAACAAAAGATTTTATTGGAATTAGGTTCAAAATAGACAAAATTAATTAGTTTTATAAATAAATTTTAGGAGCAATTCAAATCATCAGTAACTTCAGTGATGCCACAGACAAAAAAAAACACCTGATTCGTTCGTTCATTCTTTAAATAAAACAATCTACCTACCAGCACCTTATTAAATATTAGTTAGTATAGATTTTACCATCTAGGTCTTGTGCAGTCTTAAGCTAGGTTTAGTTTTTAGTGACTATTTCTTCTATCATTAATTTCTGTTTTTCATGCTATCATAAATTACACACTTAGGATATTGATAACCGATTTCTACTTGTAATCAGATATAAGATATCTAACAATGCTTCTAGACCTTAGGTTTAGAAGAATTTTAGGTTATCTTTTTTATAACTGAGGAAATTCAGTATTGAACCATTAAACATTCCTGAACTTTGGGATTAAACAATTCTTTTAAAGAAGATCAGACTTTTACGATTGCGCCAGCATTACAATTGCAACTTTAAGTTCAATAAAATGAACAAGTTGCAGCTCTATATAGCTATTTTATTTATTCATTTCAATACATATTTGTTTAGTTCTATTTTAATTAATAATTTATAGATCTTTATTTTTAAGTTAAATAGCAAATAAAATATTTTTAGCGAGTTGAATAAAAAGACTAACATCATAAGATTTCTTAGTTCTAGGTGAACGGGCAGTACCTTATCAGCTTAGAATCCTTTGAATGTGAAATATGCGTTATCTCGAAATTAAGGGTCTTGACAGAAAGACAAGCGAAAGGGCGCACGGACGAACGGACAGAAAGATAGACAACAAAATGGTCTTATAAGAATTTTGTTTTTTTAAGATCCACGCAATTCTGAAATAGATCATATTATAGACAACGATCAAATATTGGTATAAAAATTCAAATAGTTGTGGATAAATTAATATACTAACATTATAACGAACAAATCACGAAAACGTTTTATGCTACGAAAAATAAACAATTTTTATTTTGCCTTGTTCCTATTTTATTACATTTATACTTTACTAGTCATTAATACTTTACTAGGTACCAGTTAAATTTATTTAAAAAAATAAAGAATACATTAAAAGTAGTCCAATTTTTGTGTAAATATTTAATCCTTACTTATAGAATGAATGATGACAATATATAGCTCTATAGTTCCTGTAACATGCCTCAGTATGTAAAATCACCTTTAATGGAGCATAAAGTGAACTGAATACATGAATATAAAGTACTATTACTCCTTTGAGTATAACGTTTGACATTATTTACAGCGGAGGACGGGGCCCGGAACTTAAAACTCAACAAGTCATATCGGTCAGGCATTCTCTTCACTTTTTAATTTCTTGGCTTTAATTCCTAAGACTAATTCCTTTGTACATCGTCATTTTTAGATATTTAAAGCTTTTTTTTTAACTAATAAATGAATAAAGTATTTTACATTATTTTAATCTGGTAAAAAAAAAACGACTAAAAAACTTTAATGTAAACAAATAGGAAATGAATTATATAATTTAAAAATATTATGAATGTATTTGTATGCCTCTGACTAGTTTTATTTTTTTACTATAACCTGCTAACGAAGCACACTGAATAGAGGAAGTGCTCGTAACGTAACGTATCGTAACGTAACACACACTAATAATACATTTTTTTATATTCGTGTGTGTATTTGATTATTTTATTAATTTTGATGGAACGTATATTTAAATTTAAAAACTTTTTAAAGGATATATTTTTCTAATATTTCTATAAATTGAATTAGAATAAATTTTACAAAATATTTTTGTAAGTCTTAAATATTTGATAACGTAGCAATGGTATTATAGCTTTGGCAATAAATAACTGTTTTATATAAAACTATGTTCCAATTAAGATATATTTTGATTTTATTCTGTAATATTATGACTTTGTTTTGATTATAAGCCGTAATGTATCGTTGTGAAATACTAAAATTTGATAAAAAAATGTGAGACAATACCTGTGTACAATTGATAGAATATGAAAATATTTTATTGATTGTACAAAAATAATATTTAGCTATTTATGCTTATCAGAGATGAAAATATTTTTATGTCATTTTTCTACATCCTGGGTAAAAAATATGGCGGAGATTCAGGAAAAAAATAATCTTAGTTACTGGTAGGAACCAATCTTTAAGCTACAGAGCTTCTCCAATTAATATTAAAAATCGTAATAGAGTTTACTCTATTACGATTTTTATTACTTATAGTTTTATAGGTTTATACTGCATTTAGTTGGTATTCAAACTGGTAAAAGAATATTATATAGTACCAAGTCGAACGCTATTGGTTCAGTTGATATGTTTCTGTCAATGTTACTATCATAAAAAATATATTATTTGTACTATCACATACATAAAATTATTCCTTTACATTCGGCGCTTTTACTAACTGTTGGCAAAATGTTGAAAGCTTTATACCAAAAAAGAACGAACAAAAATAATTAGCGACTTTTGTCCGATCAGTGTTTTGCCTTGTCTTTCCAGCATTTTGGAAAAAGAGTCTATGAATACATGTCAGATTTCATTAAAAACAATAATAATCTGTACAGTCAGAGTTTAGAGAGGTATAGGTACGTTTTAAACTGAATTTTAGTTTCAGAACTATCAATTACTTCCACGTTATCTTTCCAACAGAACTCAAACAGCAAAAGTTACTAATGAGGCTGGGTTGAAGTCCATGAAGGTAAAACCGTTACGAGAGGAGTCCCACAAATCTCTATCTTAGGCGCTATTCTATTTTTCCTGTATTATAATATAATTAATTCAATAAAATTTTTAATTATGTTGAAGATATATAATTAAACACGTCCTTTAAATTGGCGATATCTAAGGAGATGTATTAAGGAGCAGTTATTAAGATTAATGAGAACTTAAGTGGCATGCACACATGTTGAAGTCCAATAATTTATTGTTGAAACTCCGCACAACTAAATTAAACGTATTTGAGAAGCATGATTTAGTAATAATAAAGGATGAGAACTTACGATTACAAAAACATGTCATTTATTGTATTTGCAATTGTTTTTGTCGGCTTAAACTACAATACGGTATACGGCAATACTTAACCACCAAAAAATGCTATAATATTAAAGATTTTTTTATTTGATTTCATTCTGATTTATCAAACATTAGAATTCTTTTAATCAAGAGCTGCTTAGATATATTTTTCAAATATATTATTTATATTTACCTCTTATAATACTTATAAACAGCTACTACTTCTCTTTTAAGATCCTAGAATTGAGAAGATGGCATTTTACTATTCTTGAAATATGTATACATTTATGCGTTATGAAAATGACAATGCTAGTGTTCGTTAGCAATACAAAACTTGCGTATTAATCACCTAAACAAAGAAAAGTGTTTAGTTTTGTTACCACTAATAAAAAGATTTTATATTTGGCGTCTACGTTAGTTTTCTCTTTTACTCGTCTTGAAAATACGAAATGGATGTGGAAAGGCGTATTGCTGCCGGTAACAGAGTCAACGGTGCTTTGGCTGCATTGTTGAGACGACGAAACGTCAGCATACCTGCACGTTTGGCTGTACACAATGCGTCTTTGCTACCGACGCTGTTATACAGCAGCCAAACGTGGGTAACACAGAAGGAGAATGTAAGAAAGATGAATGCTGTGGAGATGCGATCTCTTCGCCGAATATGCGGAGTCAGTCTAGCTGACCAAATCCGCAATGAAGAGATCCACAGAATGGCAGGTACTAGCGAAGATGTCACGGTGAGAATGAAGAAGAACGTGCTGAGGTGGTTTGGACACGTCGAACGAATGAGTGATGAAAGAATGGTAAAAAAGGTTTATATAGGAAAAGTGAGCGGTAAAAGGGATAGGGAGGCCTCGAGTGACCTTCGAAAACACACTATCTATGATACCGGAGGAAGGTCACGTAGAAAGCATGAGGACCCCCCGGAGGGCATGTATGAAGAGATTGATGTCTATGGCCGAGGCGACAGAGGTATGCAGAGAGCATAGCATTTGGCGCTCCGTCGTCTCTGGCTACCCCGCAAAGGATATGGCGTGAGGCTGAATAAACAAAATATAAGGAACACGTGGTTGTATTATAAATTTCAATATATTTATGTTATGAAGTTCAGATAAGGGATTCGATGAATAGTTTTTTTTACATTAGCAAATTTTACTTATTTTAACCGAAGAATATATATAACAAATCATGTACACTAGTGTACTGTAAAACAAAATGTAATGGACCAAAAAGTGAATTGAATATATGAATAATATAAAGCTTGATTCCCCCTTTGAGTCTACTGTTCGACATTACTTTAAGGCGAGACAGGATAAGACGTGACTTCAAACATTTACTTATATTTATTTTTCCAAACTGATATTACTAAACTAGTTAGATTACTCTTTCATATTTATTACTTTTTAGGGACTTAACGGGTCACTAAGGCTCGTTCTTGGAAAGTGGAAACTCAAAAAACCCTATTATAAAATAATAACATTTATAAAACTTACTTTATATTTACCCCGTAAATTACTTTCTCATAAATTTTATTACTGTAACTTGCAGGGGTTATGTATAAAAAAAGACTTTAGTTCCTGCATAAAATAGTTTTCCTTCCACATGTTCATGCCAGTGTACGCAAGGCCGTTCTTGTTCCAGTTATTTACTAAATTGAATTCTACGGAGTGCAGCCGCTGCTTGATACAGGTTTTAATATTTTATTTTAGTTGACTTCCATCATACGAGTTTCTTTGTTTCAAATACTACTGCCTTTATTATTATTACCGTATGTACTTACATACAAAATATTAGAACTAGGTAGGTAGGTAGGTAGGTAGATATCTCCTAATGTCAGTGTCAACTCATAACTAATTAATTTAAAGAGTCTAGTGCGTCTTCTATCCTAACATATTATTTACATTGGGGAGTGTTCCGAAAAGCTGTTCCGTCTGATGCCTGCTAAATATCACTTTAGCTATTATATATACAATATTCAATGGAGGTATAATTAATATACCATATGAATATGAAGGTGTTCTGTGAAGATTGTGTGGTTGTTTTTTAAATGTACTCGTTGTGTTTGAATCCATAGTTGCCACAATTATACTGTAATATACTTTTCTGTATTCTATCTATAAAGGTAACAAATATGTAGTTGTACTAAAATCCCTTTTAACAAAGTTGTAGTGAATAGTACCAAAATTATATCGTGATGTAATGAGAACATGATTTAACAACGATTTAATAATTCTCAATGAATTGTTATTGACGTTATATCGTAAAAATAATGACAGCAATGAAAGAAAAATTCAATTTAAAAAGGTTATTGCAGTTGAAACATCGCAAAAATAAAAGTAATTAATAGCTCCGCTCCGCCCGAGTCGCAGCGAGCGCGGTTTATCGAGGAAGGTTTTGTTATCGACAGACGGTATGCGATTGTAATTACACTTTTATAAAGTAATATGTAAGCTGTGTTATACACATGTAGTCATATATTTAAATTTATTCAATAAATGTGTGTTCCCATTATTAATTTTATTTAATTACAAATTGTGCGAGGGTATGAATTTATATCAATTGAAAAGTTTGAATTACAATTAATTAATATGAATAGTGGTTTCAAGTGTTTTACTACACGCATAGATAAGGATCTAGACAAAGCTTTGAAGTATCGTGTCACAAAATTGTCACCTTTCTGTAGTCGACGCAGGTCTTTTTGTAGCTAACGACAGTGATATATTTCAAAATATTTATTATACACGATACTTTAATCGTTACAAAAAAATTACTAATTTAAGAAAACAGGTTTGTAGGGTATTCAATTGGTTATTTTTTTAAACTCCGCTAACGCCGTGGGCTACCATTACTATCAAGTACCTACGCTACTACATCGTGACTGCGCCCGCTGCCGCCACCCGGCCAGTAGCGCCACTGTCAATGCATCTCCGTCGAATCGCGCTCTCATATGTTACCGAATAATATTGAATTTTTCTTGTAATTATCGTAATTGCGCGTCATATTAAATTATATTGTATATTGTATTTGTGTTCGTGTATTAATTGAGTTTATAGTATTGTTCCGTAATCCACTTAAAAATGGCAATATACAATGTTCGTCAGTTTTAACGTCATAAGCTATATTTTATATTTTCAAATAATCGTATTAGGTTCAGTGTACAACCATACGGGGGTTATGAGTTTAACACCGTCTGACATGTGTTAGCAATTTAAAACTCTTTTAAGCTTTTCTGTCTATTACACAAACAGGTAATCTATTAATCGACCGTAGTTTTAAGAAATATTCATAATAGTGTTCTTTATTTCTTATTAACTGTACTTCTCGTTTTATTTGTGTAATGTAATGAGTTTTTCTCTTAAATGGCAGATGAAGGTATCGTTGTTCTAACTGTAAACGAAATGGAATTTTAGTATCGTTATTACTTTAGTAAATAACATACTTCAAACAGTATCAGCATTATTGCCTATACGCGCTATAAAATAATCTTAAATGGCAACTAATGATACTTAACTTTTAAGCTAATCAATGGGCTATCTGAAACTTAATAACAATCCTTGATTACCATTTCTAAAAACAATACCAAAGCTTTGATCCCTTAACAAATTTAAAAGCGCATCTGAGTTGTAATTGACAGTAAGTAATACATAATATATAAGTAGAGAGATTTAAAGTCGATAACATTTACATCATATAGAGTTTTGCACATATTAGTTATAGGAGGCGTTATGATATATTATTAATTTCATATTATATTGAATACTAGTTGACCCACGAGGCTTGGCTGGATTTATCTTTTTGTAGCCTAATAGTATCATCTTTTTCAATAACATAAAATATTTTCCCGCTGTAAAAAGTAGCTAATGTGTTACTCTAGTACATTTTCTACTTATATACTTAATCTTATTAAGACTGTGTTCTTCTTTTTTTAGGTAGACTGACTATATCAAAATAAAAACAAGTAAAAATCAAATAATTAAGTTAAAAATAAAGACAATAAGTGGTTTGAATTGAAATATTATGAAAAGAAGCATTAAGTTTGTCTGTAAACAGAGAAGAGAACGTCGCGGCGCGCAGTAAGGGTTGTGTTCATCGTTTATATATACGTGATAAACTTTGAATGAAATGATATCTGATCAGCGAATTAACCAATTTTAATGATGTAAAAACAAAAAATATATTTATGAAGTACTTTAATTTTATGAGGTTGTAGTGGTTATTTAATATTTTGTTAAATGTAAAAACGCTTTTTATAGCTTAGCTGTTGTAGATAGTTCCGTCCCGAAATTCCTTTGCATATCGTTTTTAGTTTTGTAATTCATTACTGCTACATCATTTCGTCTTATCTTTACCCATTCAAGCAGGGCATGCGTTGTTTCTACACACTAAATAAATATCTACTAACAAAGATAAATAAGTAAAGCTAGCACCGTCTCCGATTTTGTTCGCTAAAAGTTAGTAGAATATTATGAACATCAACCATTTGACTGCAGGTTTTTGACTTACATTCTTATTAATAGGTATTGATTATTTAACAATATTTTAAAAATAAAGATACGAGTAGGTGAGAGCGGGAATACCGTCCTTAATTTATAAAATATATTTTATACTCACATTACTTATAGAGAGTTAAAAAAATATTATTCACTAATGAAGTAAAAATATAGGTAGGGTATGTGAACCTCGAAAGCGCTTTGGGTCTGCTTTCCAAATAGATGATACAACTCAAACTCAAATACGAGTATCACTTTGAACCAACGTTTCTGCGTTACTTACTGCCTTTTTTTAGATGTCTATAGATTACTTTTTATTTAGAATTGTAAACCATTTTATTTTATTGTTACATTTTATTTTGATAAAAGAATTATATCGGCTATGGCTTTATATCGGATTAAAATCCTACCTGTGTTATATTTTATAACTTGTTTCTTTAGCTCTCAAAGAAAAAACATTTTTATCTTTTCAAACTCTATAATATAAATCAACCTACTTGTTTGTGACTATCATCTTCATGTTTCTTAAAGTACTAGGGTCCTGATTCTCTATCTCTATAAGATATCATGTAGTTTATATATTTAGTGACTGCACGTGATTGTAACATCCAGTGTACCTGGCGTCTGATGTCCTATACGATAATTTTTCACGTGAATATGATGTAGGATCCATTAAAACCAGATTCTTCTCCTTTTAAACTATACAACAAAAGATTTGATAAAAATATATATAGATCGGATTTACACAAAAGAGCTTTCGTAAAGACCTCGTTTTTTTAATTGAATGATATAAGGCATAATTTGTACGATGTTTCTCCGATATAGTAGTAGTTTTTGAGATTCTCCAATACATAAAAAAATAGATTTTTTACTTGTGTTGATTTTTTTAATTTATATTTTACATGTTTAAAAATTATATTATTGATAAATTAATGAAGTGGGTATTATAATTATAATAAACCATACTAATACTAGATGTTGCAGCAACTTTGTCTGCTGCTTCATCAACTACTTTACATTATATATTTTTATTACTAACATCACTATGTATTGGAAGCATATCAACCTAGAAGCGAATTAATTCTATTATATATAAAAAAATCTATTTCGCATTAAAAAAATTCAGAGTATTAATAGCAATATAAACTATTCTATCTTTTAAATTGAACCAAACAGTAGATATCTACAAAATTTCTATGAAATCGGTTCGGTGGTTTCGGAGATTAACGCAAACGAACATTACGGGAGTTTTGTATATAAAAATGTGTTTATATATTTACTTATTTATTTATTAGGAAGACAAACAATATTATAGAATATTTAATTAGCTATAATAAGAACACACATAAAACAGTAAAGTCTGAAGATATTATTTAAAAACAGACTGTATCGAAAACATTTTGTTTTTTTCGATACAGACTGTGTTTTAAAATAATGTCTGCAAGCTGTACTAACTTGGAAAAATATAGTTACATTAAAAAAATAGAACTGACTGCATTAATAATAATAATAACAATAATAAAAATTATAGAATTAAAGATAAAAATATATACATAAAAAACGCTACTAATAGAGGACATTAAATATTTGGGTCTTTCATTTATTATACTTATTATTAAAAACGTCAATATGTAGAGATTCATTTTGAGCATTATAAGCAAGAGGCGCAAAAGCATTGCGGGCATAATTCATTAATTTTTTTTGTACAGATAATAATATTTGATTACGAGTTTATAATCTATCCTAGATTTATTATTGCTGAGAATAAAAAAAAGGATTCAATAACATTACATAATAATATTAAAAGTTAGCTTAGTTGTAGTATTAGTACTACGAACAACACTTATTGTATTACTAACTTGTACGTGATAACAAGATTTGTAATGCAAATTATAATGCAATTTAAACTTTGTGTCCGATGAAGTGAAGATGGATTTAAAAATTCAAGAGGGTAAAGCATTATTACTAACAATAAGGTATATGAAAAGATAACTTTCGGAGGGTTTCTTTTTATTTAAGCAAAATGGTTTTAGTACACACTGGCTTTATTAATTTATTTATGAAGAAAAACGAAAATAAAAATTTATATTTATTATTAAGATGTTTGTTATTTGTCATTTTAATGTATTTCTAAATAAATTAATAAATCTTTATTGCTACTATTGCCGTTTCTGTATATTCAGTAGTATTCAGCGAGGTAAGATCGAATAGCAATTCAGCTCGGATTTTCTTGCAGTAGAGACAATGCAATCGTTGCGGTTATGAAACGTCTGTGGGTTTTACTTTAGAATCTTTACCGACCGATCTTAGTTGTCTCATCTTGCTTTATATATTTGCTTCAAAGAGAAATCCATTATATCAAGTGTATCTTTTTAACAAAAGTTAGTCAATTCTGTATAACAATATCATTACCTTCTCAACAAGACAAGATTCATCCATTACTGTTAATCAACGAATTTCCTTGTTTATTTTTATGTAAATCTTTTATCCTACTTAGAGTAAAGGTGACTAACTCACAACTAGAGTGAGACTCGATTTTAATATGCTTAACAAAAATGTATGTCATATAAACAAATTCAATACTTCATTTAATACTGAAATGTTTATTATATATGCGAGTACATATATATTAGGGTGATTCAAAAATGCATGTGATTTTTTTTAAATTTTTTTCTATCAGGGCACCCTGTCATTTTGTTCTATTGGTTAAAAAACTTCTACCAATTTTTTTTTAGATTTTTAAAACAGGTTTTAGGGGTCGCTACCAGGGATAAAAAGTGTTGGGTTTTATGAACGGGTAAAAAATAAGTAATAACCTATTTTATTTAATAACTACAATAAAAATTTAAGGATAACTACTATTATAACTAAGACTAGTAACTTAAGATGTTAATGTAGATTTATTACAATCGGGGAATTTTCACCTAAAGTCTTTGACCGCCAACAATAGGTACTGTTTCTGGCCTTCGTCTGTCGTATGAAGGCGATTGTACTCTTCAATCAACCATACTCCCCTCTCAGCTGTATCGCTGATAACTTTTAGACCACATTTTTTTAAACTGACAATCGTCCTTCCAGGTCTGCACGTCCTTTTTTAAAAAATCGCAGGAGATGGAGATACTTTTAAAAAACGTTAATGTGTGAGAAGATACGAAGTCCTCCAGGTTTTTTGTTGCAATAAGGTTTTGATCCAGGATGGCTCGCTTTGGAGAATGTTCTGACCCTTCTATTTGTAGAGCAACAACCATCTTTCGCTTAGTTTCCAAAGAAAATTGGTTGTCAGAGAAGGCCAAAGCTACAAGTTTTTCTGATAGGGTCCAAAGGTGCCCCAACGCTTGTTTCATAGCAACTTTTGAAAGTGATTCATTCACTTTATTGTAAGCTAATAAATCCTTCAAAAGTTGTAAGTCATTCCTTGGCGCAGACCATGCGCAAGGAGCTTGATACCAGTATTTGGCGTAAATTCGTAAGTAAAAATGCAAATTTCTTTGATTCCTTTAATTGCCCTCTTTGTCGTCAGTCTAGTTGTTCCCGAAAAAGATATATTTTAAAAGAATAGATGGCCTTTGCCATCCACCTTGCCCGGTGGAAGCCATAATAATTTTTTCTCCAGCTTTTGCTCTAGTAAGGTACAAGCTCCATTGAATCGACCTGTGTTTGATGCTGTGGTATCAAAACACATCGATTTTACTTTTTCATCCAAGCCTCAGGACAATAACATTTCATAAACAGCTGAGGCCATCGTCTGCCCTCTTCCATTCGGAAGTTTTGGAACACTCAAAAGCTGTTCCACTCCCTGTCCTGATACTATAACAGGCAAGCCATCCACAACCTCATGTCCCGTTATGTCCTCGAGCATTTTACCATCCCAATGAACGGTAAGCGGAACCTCTGGCTTAAACTCGCTTTTTAGAGATTCTGCGATTTTTTTTCGTCGCTGGATTCGCTGACGCCGAATAGAAGAAAAGCTAACGTTATACTTCTCAGCATCACAGCCAGCGCTCTTGAGAGTCGATGTTAATACCACAGCAGCTTTTCGATCGCTTAATTTAACAACATCAAGACTTACAGCCAAACGGTCATCGATTAATTCTTTCCTCCCTTGTTTTCGCTGTGGCTTCGAGGTAGACGGTCCTGACAATAGAGTAGCCGGCCGACTGTCTAAAGAGGTCGAAGACGACGACATTAAAACAGGTTGGCTATATTACTACTTACTTAAAAACTAGCTCACACTCTATTGCGAAGTTACAACTTTAATCTTTAAACCTTTTCTGTAGCTTAAAAACCTGAAGACTGAAGAGGTAAAAAAACGTGGATAGAGGATATATACCAGGTACCTAACGTACCTTGTTTACACTCAGGTACAAAAATACACAAAGGCACCGCCATTTTGGTTCCCAAGGGGAGCAACCCCATTACCGTATGTAACGCATTTTTCAAAAACTTTAATGGATGATAGCGACCCCTAAAGTTGACTTAAATTTAAAAAAAAATATATATGGGTATATTTTTTTTCATATTGGAACCATATAAGACGGTGCCCCTATAAAAAATTAAAACTAGGATTTTTTGAATCATCCTAATATATATATATATATGAACCCGAATAGGGTAGTAGGTATCGTCACTGGTAGTGGCGGTTGTCATGGAGTTGACAGCTGTTGCAGCAAGTGCACATTTGCTAACCTATTGGCTCTAAATCTAGTTTAATTCTAAATTTAATCTTATTGATTGTGTGTAATATTTTGTTAAACAGTTAAAAAAATTAATAATAACGTTTTGAACAATACTAGTGTACTTCTATTGGGTAGACATCGAAGAATTCGGTCTGCCCATTCATTTGTACCCGACTTTCAAATTTTGGAAACATTTCTTCACAGGAGGTCTTCTTATGATCCCCTGAGTCCGAAATGACCATTGGTCAAAAAGTTTATATATATATATATATATATGATTAAGGAAAAATGACCATAATTTTACACTGCGTTAATCAAAGCCTAATAAAGACAATCTAATAAAAAAAATAATGTAAAAGTAAACAAACTTAGCCACCTGCTAAATGAAACACGGAAATTACCCAACCTTTAATAATAGACGTTAAATCCTAAATATCTTTTCATTTACGTAACATTGTGCTTACATATTGCAAAATTAATTAAATTTCCTTTTCACTGTGCACGCCGAATTATTTTAATCCAATCGTATGATTCACTTAGCTTTTACACGTAGGGATAGTATCGCGAATTCGATTACATTTTTGCCAGCCATGGCTACCGACGCCAATATCTAGCACAAATATTTTACTGTTCCTTATCCATTAGTTTTATTTTAATTGTTTAATAGTGTTGTCACATTTAAGGGACCGTAGCATTTGGCGCTCCGTCATCTCTGGCTAACCCGCAAGGAATATGGCATGAAGTTAAAATAATAAATAAATAAATAAAGTCACATTTCAATGTTAAAAAGGTAAGCTTGAAGAATTAAGTCAAGTCCAATATTTTTTTTTGTGTTGAAGCAATTACAAACAATTTAGCAAACAATATATATTAAACACTGAAGCGCTGTAAAATACAAAAAGTAAACGACTTTGTAAATAGAGTTGGCGTCGATGTACGTCGATGTGGCTTATAGATTTTCAATCTTTTTAGATACCTTAGCGCATTTGTCACACAGGTTTTCATAAAGTGCAATAATATGCACATGTCACGTAACATGATTTATTCTAAAAAATGAAATGTACGTTCAAACTCAATCCTAGATAGGACTAGTTTCATTAATATATAAAACTGAACCTGTCAGTATAAGTTATATTAGTCACGTGGTTCTTGTGTAATTCTTAATTCCGCTTATTTTATAAAGTATTATGGTTATTTATATTGTCTCATTGTATCACGACTAGTTAGTGTTTTACTCGACTTTATCAATATCATTTTTTAAAATGTTTTATAAACTTTAAAAAAAATGTCCTTCAGAAGTTCTGAAAGGTGATGATGAATCTAGCAAAGCTCGTCTTTTAAGATACGAGTATGATCGGTACTTTGAGTATTGATGGTAAAAAATAAAGAAGAACCTACAGGTATGAAAAACAAACCTACTTGATACAAATATGAAAAAATATTTATCTTCAGAACGTAATAAATAGATATATGTTTTCTGATATACCTATTTGTTTTTAATTAATAATATTACATTTTTAGCCAAAAATAAAAATTTATTACGAGGTGCAATACAATAAAAAATATTAGTAACTTACAAAAGGTGGTCGATGTCTTCTAGACAAGTTAAGGATTAAAAAAATTACTACGTATTTTGTAGTTATAAATAGACATACGTAGAAATAACTACAAATTACATACATAATTGTTGAGTACTTTTACATAATATATTTATATATAATAATTATGACGTTATTAACTAAACATTATAAAAGTAATAAATAATACACATTTAAAATAATATATATATATCACTTATTTATAAATTGATGTAAAATCAGCGTATGTGAAGTTTCAGTAATCGTTTTATTGATAATCTCCTTAATTATAATTATAAATTAAAAATAAGTATTTTATTTTTGTAAATATTTTTTTAATACAGAATTCTCATATAAGGATTTTATTTAATCAGGGTGCAATAAATAATATAATTGAAATGTCTCGAGGGTCTAGTTCTGTTAAGTCGCCGCAGCGGCGCCGGTTTCAATACAATGTAAAGTGTTGTTAAAAAAAATCTACACATTTATTATTTAAAATGAAAAACTGATGTTTAGTGATAAATTCCAATATTTAGAACTTTTTAACAGACTTAAATTTATACTTAGATACATGAAATAATAAGATTTGGGTGAAGGAAAATATAACAGTATATTCTTACGTCTATAAATAATATTAGGTTCTTACATATGAAATTGGCGTTTTGTCGTACTGGACACTTCAATTCTACAAATTTCTTTTTTTTTGGTAAGGAATAACAAATTCAAATTTATACAGCTATTTAC
The DNA here is from genome assembly GCA_918358695.1 of Melinaea menophilus ssp. n. AW-2005. Lineage (NCBI taxonomy): Eukaryota > Metazoa > Arthropoda > Insecta > Lepidoptera > Nymphalidae > Melinaea > Melinaea menophilus. The sequence goes on along the minus strand of OU911039.1, from coordinate 34,108,642 downwards.
ACATGTATTTGTGTTTCGTTAACAGTCCTTGGCTTGTTTTTTTCTTATATCTTTTCTGTTTGCGTCATTCAGTTTACAAAATATAAAACTTGAAATATCGCGTTATTTAGGAGTATGAGTTCCACGGTGGCACCATTGCTGTGGAAACGGCTCGAAGGGTTAAAGGGTGTATAGCGGTCATATTGCGAAAGAAAACACATACTTTTTTGATTCCAACGTTTTCTTTCTGGAAAGTTTGGCCTGCAAAACAAGTCCAGTGGACGGTCGGAGACTCAAGTTGATAAGGAAGAATTGAAGGGTATTGGGGAAGCGGAACCATCGTTAGCTACAGGCTACGGTGTTAGCGATAAATTTATTTTAACCCACTTAAATCACATTGGAAAGATTAAAAAGTTTGAAAAGTAGATACCTCACGAATTGAGTCAAGCTTCAATAGATTACTATTTTTTTTCGAAATTTTGATAAATCTTGCAAGGGAAATAATTCAATCCTGACTGGGTAGTCCAAACCGCCTTTAAGGATCTTATTATTTCCCGTCCGAGTGGTTTTTTTAGTAAAGGAGTCTATGATCAATGACCGACCTATGCAATAGCTAAAGTGCATAGATAGCAATGGTTCATTTCACTTCGGTTAAATAACTATATTATATTAAAAATATTCGACTTTTTGTTCCTCCCATACCAAACGCCAATTTCATATGTAAGGACCTACTATAGGGCGCACTCCATCGTTAGATACAATAGTCGATAGCTTTTTGAATGATCTAAAAAAGGTAGACAATCAACCAGTAAGTAACATCAAAAAGACTTGGATATACGATATTTATTTAACATCACGTCTAAATTGGCCTTTCCTCGTTTACGATATCAATAAGACCATTTTGTTACACACAATTTTGGGTTAAAATTAAAGAAACCATCGGAACTCTATAAACACCTAAGAGTGACCAAAATACATATAATCTCAAAATCGAATGATGATACTATAACGTCTTTCAAAAAAGATAAAATTGCCGCGGAGCTAGAGTCACGACTTCAATTCTATAAACAATTTATGATAGGTGCTTATACAAATAAAGCAGGGCTAGGATCAAGTAGGAAACCACAAGACTTAGAAATAACAAAATCCTTTATTCGGCAAGATGAAAACGATAATTACCGGTTGCACGCGATGAGCCTAGAATTGCAAAATGAATGGGGACCATAGGAGATTTTTGTATTCCACTAGTTTTGAGATGGCGCACCCTGCTTCATGATTGGTCCCCAGCATTTTTAAAATTTTATTTTAATGCATTCCAAATGACTCTCCTAGATCAAAGTAACTTAGTAAGATGGGGCAAAGCCACCGAAATATTGCAACATCTGTGGGGAGGCAGTAGGAACCGCGAAACACTTGCTAGTAGGATGTAGGGTACTTTTAAATAAAGGTAAATACTCGCGTTGCCACGATAAAGTATTAGAAATCATACGAGAAGCGGTTAGTCTTTCTGTAGAAAGAACGCAGAGGGGTATAACAACCACCAAAATATCAATAGAGTTCGTAAAGGCAGGTTTGTCAAAAAAATCTGATTAAAACCTTATTCCATCTTGGACGCGTCTCCTGATTGGACTCTCATGATGGACACGTATGAAAGACAATACAAAATCCCCGGGGATGTTTGTTTCGTCATCTACGCCGGACTTATTCCTGTACTCGAAACAACTAAGGCGCGTTATACTTGTGGAGCTTACTGTACCCTGGGAAACAAACATACCCAAAGAACATATATTTAAGCTTAACAAGTATTACGAACTATGTAACGAACTGATCAGGAATAAATTTATAGTTAATTCGTACGCTGTAGAAGTAGGAACGAGAGGTATAACAGCAAAATCTCTCTACAATTTATTTAAGGATCTCGGCCTTTCTAGAACGATCATCAGTTTATTTCTGGAACGTATTTTAAAGGCGGCTTTAGTAGGTTCTTACGATATTTGGTTAGGTAGGGAGAGGAGTGTGAACAATGAAGGTGCGTGTATGCGCATAATAAAGGGGCCCTTTAGACCTACACCTGGGTCGCAAGTCCAAGGCAGTGTTTACGCTCCTCTTCTTGCAACGCGATGGGCCCGGTACCCGCACGGTGAATCCATAGAATGCTAAGAAGCTTCGTCTCTTTGCAGTATACATAAATTAAATTTAAATTCCATAGATATTTAAACAAATCTGTAATTTTAATTACGAGTTTAAATTAAAATATTGCAAGTTTTACATAAAAATAAAACTTGTATTATTTAGCAGAGACGATGCACAGCATCTGTGATAACCTCTTTACAATAATATTTCGCAAACGTATTTGATCTGCGCCAATTACCACGAGAAATAATATCCTCAATAGGGAGATTTTCATACCAATTTAATGAAGCTACAGCCGAGCGCACGCTTCCAGGAGACGCAGTAATACCTGCGTCCTTAAGGAAGCTCTTTATCCAATTACCGACAACGGTTCGCGATGCACTTCGGATAGGGCCTCTAATAGTCAAAAACCAGGAAGCATTACACTCGGCCGTGCGTCTCTGCATATCTAGAATCAAAACTCGCCTTAACCAACTAACTGGACATAACTGGACATAACCTGATGTGTTTCTAAGCAATGTAAGGTCATGAACACGCCTTCCAGACGCTAACAATAAAAGGCAGCCAAACGACGTAACGCCTCGAAAAAGGATACAGGACAATTAACAGGATTCGTCTGAAGCCCGGCAATCAGATTACTCGGGTTCCAAATTGGGGGTTTCTCTGGCTTAGATAATTGAAGGAAAATAGCTTTAAGAATATGTTGTACTAAAAATGTGAAATCAAGTTTTCGTTTGGCCGAACATCGGGATGTTCGGCCAAATGTTAAGACTACAGACTTATGAAGTAATATCATAGAATAAGACAATTTCTCTTCAATGTACAAGTAAGCTAAAAATTTTGATAAGCTGACACCATCTGGAGTAAGAAAATTAAAATTATGGGTATCTACACCAATTGACCCACCGTGACCATGCAGGTTTATAAGTTTTTAGTGTGGAATTTCTGCAACTAGAAGTTAGTAAGGACTTTTCTTCTACTGACCAGCTACCAATTATCTCATTCCAGCCGCTATCTTCCAAACATAAAGGTCCATGTCCTGAACTCGAGGAGGTCGAAGGCCAGTGCTGTGGTCTACAAGCACTTGTGGAAGGGTGTTGATCTTCATAGGTCTGCCCAGAGTCCGACGTTGAAGATCCGGTAACCAATAAGCTCTCTTCCACATCGGTGTTATGACGAGGAAGACCCCTCGAGCTGAATTCAGGTGGTGAAGGACTCGCGGTATTAGACTGGCAGGTGGAAATGCCCATATCCATTTCCGACTGAAAGCGTTGTAGAATTGAGCTGACGAGTCTCGATAATCTTTAGTAACATACCTCCTTACAACTCTGGTCTCCCCCAGGCAAAAAGGTCTACTATTTCTGGAACTTCAAACCTCTGGAAAATGCGTCTGGCAGCAGGCTGCAACAGGTGCCACTCAGATGCCACTTTTCCTCGACATAGTCTTTTTGCAATGCCGTTAAACTTTCCTGGCAGCTACTCCGCAGTCATGGATATTTTGTGTTTGTCCAAAAGGTATAAAAGTTGACAAGTCATCTGAAGTAGTGGTATCGATCGAGTCCCGCCTTCATTTCGCACGTAAGACACGACTGTCAGATTGTCGGATTGCAGGTTGAGATGAGGACCGCGTAAGCGAGATCGGAAGTGTGTGATGGCTGCTATGATGGCAAACATTTCATTTCGATTGCAGTGCCAGTTCAGTTGGTCTGCTCTCCATCTCCCTGATACTGAGATATCGTCTAGTTGTGCTCCCCACCCGTAATCTGCCGCATCGGTTGTCATAAAATGTTGAACCGACCTTGAATGAAGGCAACTCCGGGCTATAACGGGATTTTGCAAAACTGCTAGCCACCATTCCAAATCCTTTGAGATCGATAATGGGATGCTTACCGGTTTCCGAGCCGCGCGCTGAGATAGAGTTCGCAAATGTATCTGGAGTTGGCGGCAGTGAAGACGACCTCTTGGAATTACGAAATTGGCGAAGTTGAGAATACCTAAAATAACTTGTGCCTCCTTCAGGGATATTTTCTTTCTTTGAATTATTCTCTTCGATACGGATACTATCCTGCGAGTCTCTTTCTGTGGTAAGCATTTGAAATTTTCTATGGTATTCCATGTGATCCCTAGAAAATCTATCTGTTGGGATGAAACTGTGACTGATTTTTTGTAATTTATTGTCTATTCTAACCCTTCCAGCACTTGAATTGTCAATTTCATTTAAGACTGAAGTAGAATTTTTGATTAGCATGTTATTTTAAAATCGTCTAAATACACTAGAAGTCATAAACCTTTGGATCGAAGATACTGCGCCACCCAGTTGGTCAACGCTGCGAAATTCTTTGGTGCACATGATAGGAAGGCAAGTCATCTGCAAAATTTTTCGATCGTAAATTAATCTGAGGAACCGTCGATGGCTCCTAGCAATACTCAAGTGAAAGTAAGCTGAAGAAAAGTCTATTTTCACCTTCCAGTCTTCCTTCTGTAAGAAGTGAGGTGTTTGAAAATAACAACAATTTTGAAGGTTTCGTTTCAGGTTGAAAATAGGCTTCTTTGATCCGTCACTCTTCTTTGTGAGGAACATTGTCAAAAAGAAGTTCGAAGGCAGCTTCGATGCTGCAGAGCATGCCGATCCACAACTTCTAGAACGCATTGTCCTAAGAGTTCTTTGACTTTGGCTGACATTTGTGGTGACTGGGCAGGTTCGAACCGTCGCAGTATTCACATAGATGGAGGGGTAAGTGGTGGCTTGGAGGTATATGGCACGCGCATTCCGGTGATCATTTTGAGAAGGAACTCCGGAGCCCGAAGCATCTGCCACTGCCCCCGTAGAAGTGGTGTGGCCGCAAGTCATTTTTCATGTTGTTTTTTACTTGACATCCTGTCTTTGCTAAAGTACATTATATTGTTGCTGGACTGCTTGGTTGTATTCGTATGGGCTTTGTACTTTCTGGAGTTAGTCCTTATGACGAAAGGGCTTATTATATTGTGGCAACTTAACGAGAATTGTGTTTATTTGATTTGGTTGGAACCTTGGACATATTCTTCTCCGATTTATTTTTATCAGATCCAAACCATGGACTGATCCATTTATCTAAGCCACCCGTGTTTTGATTGTAAGCGCGTAGTAGATTGTCAAATAAACAATTTGATCAAATAAACAATTTGAACTAATGGGGATCTTACGCAAACCCTCCCGAAGGTTCTTGTTAGAAATTTCGCTTAAGATACGCTGCCTGCGATTTTCAATGTATTCAACTCGTTTTCCGCAAATTAACTATACAATTTCCTCACTAACTTTATGAAATTTAGATGAGGGTAGAAACGATTCCGAAATTTTATCAAAAATTTTAGATGAAGATAAACAAATGTTATCAGAAGCCGTCCAATTAATAAATTGCTGCAGGCTCTGATTAAGTATTTCGCGTTGAGAAATTAAAGCATTGCTAAAGGCTGTCAACAAACGCTCGGAGCTTGCTGTATAATCTTTGCCTTTAATAAATTGTCGAAGTTCATCATTTATTTCGAGTTCGACAAATCTCGGTGCAGCATTATGAATTTTTAACGCGTCTGCATAACATACGTCCTACCATGCCGAATCCACGATTTTTTAAAATACTTCTAGACGTTGTACATGAGCGGCATCGGCACGCGGTACTTTAGGGTCCTTAAAGTATGTGTTAACAATGCCTGAGATTAATCGCGGAGCTTCACTTCAATGATGTTCGTCGTGGGTACCGGGCGACTAAAGCTAAAATCTAACGGTCGTGAAGTACTAGGCCCGGGCACTGATTCTAACGCGGTGGCCCCTTTCGACGGCACGTTAGTGTATGTATTATCCGGAACCGAATAAGGCGGAAGCACGTTTTGCAGCAAAATGTTAGTTAATACAGTTACTTGATTAACAAGATTAAGAATTTCAGAAGACTTACCAACTTTTCGCCGTTTTACCTCAGAATCTGAAGTATCTGAAGAATCCGATTGCGATGATCCCAATTCAATAGGTGTTGGCCAGATATTGGAGAGTAGTTGTTGCCCGCTTCCATGTCACGATTGGAATCCCCATCATTGAAATTTGCACAATCATATTGTTCGTCGCTCATATTGTAAGTGGTACTTATAATTTTTAAGCGACAATATTATATAAATAATTATTTCACGAAGACTTTTCGATGTGTCTTGGTCGGGAAATAACGACGCTATGGGGTAAGTTCGTTCGCCATTAGCGACCTCGCCTCGTGACCACGTGATCACCGGAAGTTGAAGCGGATTGGTTGAATATATGGTGTGAACAGAGTTGAGCACCGTAAATCAATTGAGGGAAGTATACAACGCTCTCTCACAGATGCTGTGCATCGTCACATGCCGAATAATAACAGATTTTTTGCACTGTGATGAGGTTTACTGTATTTGTTTTATTTACTTTTTCAATAAATAAATAGATTTAAATTAATTATTAAGGATAAACGAAACAATAAAATTTTTATATTAAAGAAATATAGTATTCATAAAGAAACTATGAATGTTATAAAAAATTATACCTTCAATGTCAAAAACACATCAAGCAAGCAACATGCCATTCACATCTGTCACAGCATTCATTGTTCTAAACAACTGTAGCATCAAAGCGACGTAAGGTGACTGTGTAAAAATATTTTTAATTACATTTTGTTTAAAATACCTCATATTAAAGATTAGGAACAGGTATTTTTTTCAAAATCGAGTTTCGTTTTTGTGATATTCGCAACAGCCATATCGCCAGTTACTTTACTACCTACTCGTTTATTTACTACTACTACTACTTATTTTTTATTATATCAGAGGTATTAAATATTTAAAATAATTTTAGAGTGATTTATATTTTGTCGATGATACTTCACCTTGTAATTACTACTTATTTTATAAATAATTATCAACTACATTAAAACAGTTTTTGGGTAGACCTCGAAGAATTCGGTCTGCCCATTCATTTGTACCCGACTTTCGAATTTTGGAAAAATTTCTTCACAGGAGGTCTTCTTATGACCCCCTGAGTAATAGGTCAATTATATCCTTAAATTTTGCTGTTGTAATTGGTCTAATATTTTTATACAATGGTGTCAATACAATATTTTCTAATTTTCTTGGTCTACCCCGACGTGGTTAACAAATTCAGAACTTGAAAATTTTCATTCTCATTCATTGATGTCTTATAGAAAATTGTATATGGTTCATTTCTGACAAAACGCATCCAACATATTCTTAGCCAGTTTACTGATTCTCCATCAGAATTCTTTACCTTTTTAAAAATTGCGTCTCCTAATCATTTTGTTGATACAATATCTTCCTGTCCCATTTCAATGACAATAAAATTATTACCCTTCCGACACTTTTTAATAATCTTGTAATAATCTTGAGGAACGAACAGTAGATTATTTCTTTTTGAAGCCATTTCTACCACGCCAAAATCTCTATCATTTGGTAAAAACGAATGCCCTGATATTAAAAATTTATGATCTATGATTTCCACATTATTATCATTTTTATTAATATTTTTATTATTATAATTATTATTTTCATTATTTTTGTCATGGGTGAAACGATTTTTAAAATTTAATAGTAAATTTTAAAAATATATTAATTAAACGTACAATTTATTCAACTAACGCAATTGTCCCAAAAATTTGGTTCACTTTTAAATACTAATTATTAATTGGAATTACCTTCATCACTGCTTTCCGACATTATCAATAGTAAATATCTTGAAGTAAGAAGTAGAGTATATATGGAGTTGGGCCACTTTCAAACTAAACGACTCATTTATATAATTAACTCCGAAAACTTGTGTGAAAAATTTATTGTACTTGCTCTGAATATAAGCAACCTGAAATGCTTCACTGATAATTAACATGAAATTGTACATGTAAATATGGTAACCTTCAAAAAGTTGAAAAATGGAGTTACGTCACTTTCAAAATAAACATATATGATTTTTTTACTCTAAAAAAGTAGTTTTATCGGGAAAGCATGAAAACTAATTTGGGCTCTAATTACAATGACACAAACCACTCGATTGATTTTATTGAATTTGTTTTGGTATATAAAGTGAGTCGAAGTATATTTTTTTATTTTTACATTTTTCTCTGAACAAACAATAATGTTTGTTGGCTAAGGTGACAGCAAAACTAAAAAATCCTTGCCCGCAGATGGACATGCGTGGGTAGACCTCGTGTGTAACTCGTTTAAAATATAACTCACTACCTAAGAATAACATCCCTTGCGAGAATAAACTGTGATAATTTTATTTGGCTTAGTCAAAGGAGTACCTAAATGGACAAAGGGTGTTTAACAGCTGTTTACCTGACTCTAACTTGATAAATATTACTTCTCAAATTAATAAATCCAATAAACTTTTTAATAATTTAACAAATTTAATAATTTTTGTAGGAAATAGGGGTAATTTAAACCAATTAGAATTTAAACAATGTTTTGAAATTTTAAGTAAACTAAATGTAAATAAAATAGTGTGGTTTACATTACCCTATAATAAAAACTTGCCACAGACTGAAAATGAAATTAGATATAAGATTAATTTATTAGTATATAACTTATGTTTATATAATAAAAAGTTTCATATTATTGACACTAACAATACTGTTAGTAAATATTGTAAACGGATTCATGATAGATATTATCTATCTTCATCTGTTAAGAGACAGGTAGCTGTATCGCTATCATATTTTTTTACAATGACAGCCAATAATTTGGCTAAACAAACTGCTTTTATTGAGCAATATATAGATGTAAGTAAGACAAGTTTGGATGTTATCCCAAACAACATTAGTTTAAACTAGATTCTAAGACACAAGAGATATTCTCTAGCCGAATAAATGAAATGTGCAATCACAATAATTATTATAGAAAAGAAAATATTGTCAATGTGAGTAAGAAAAATAACAATGTAAATTATATCAACCTGGTGCATCAGAATATCCAGTGAATGAGAAATAAAGAATTAGAAATAGAGTTATTTTTGAATAATTTTAATATAAATATTTTTTGTGTAACTGAACACTGGCTTAAAAATGATGAAATAATGTTTAATTTTAATAAGCACCAGGTTGGTAGTTCGTTCAACAGAGTTAATTCCATACATGGTGGTTCTTTAATTCTTTTAAATAAACAAATAAAATTTAAAGAACGTAAGGACATAGTGAGCCATTCTGTTGAGCGAACAGCTGAACTAGCATCAGTTGAATTAGAGGAATTAATAATTGTAAATGTATATAGGCCACCGTCATCTAGCTTTGAACAATTTGGAAAGATTATGGATGAGGTACTGTTTAAACTATCACATTCTAGTAAAAAGCTAATCATTTGTGGAGACTTCAATATTAATATTCTTGAAAAAAATTCAACAAGTATAAAATTTTTAAATTTATTCAAATTTTATAATCTTTTACACATGTTTATGGAGCCTACTAGAATCACAACTACTAGTGCCACTTGTATTGATAATATTTTTACCAGTGTTATTCCAAATTTTAAATGTATATTCAATACATTAGATTCTGACCACTATGGCCAATTTATTAAATTCAGTTGTAACAAGATAGAAAAATCAAAACAAAAAGTAAGTTTTATACCAGTGACTGTAGAACGTATTAGTCAAATTAAAAATGATTTAATACACTATTTGCCCTCGTTGAAAAAATCAAATCCCAATGTTATGTATAATGACTTTTTCAATACTTTCATTAAATTATTTAACTTTGTATTTACCACAAAAACAGTGGTTGTTAATGATAAATTAGTATTTAGTGAGTGGGCATCTGCTGAGTTACACAAAAATAGAGAAAAATTATACAATATGTATAGTGAATTGATGTATAATACTAGTAATGAGTTTAGGGATGAGGTAAAATTATTTTCCAAATTTTTTAAAAAACAATGTAAAATAGCTAAATCTCAACATATCAATAAAAAAATAGGAAGTAGCAATAATAAAATAAAAACCACTTGGAAAATAATTAATGAGGAAACTGGAAGAGCTAAATCCCAGAGGATCGACTTTAAATTAAATATAGATAACAAATATGTTATCGGATGAGTTTTTGACGAAAAACTGTTTCCGCCATTAAGCTTGGACACCGCGGGATGATAGGCGGTGTATGCCCCTGGTCGACCAAAGTCGAGTTTGAGGCAGAAAAGAGTGCCTAAAAGATCGGCTTTCTCTTTTGCTGTGTGGGCCAAAGAGTCGTTCCCAGTGTGCAATGGTGGTAGGGACTGCTGACAAAAGTTACCCAGACTGGCTTTGGAAAGCGCTCAGAACTTGCGCGTGCCAGGCGGGTACTTTGCCAGCTGATCCTCAATTTTGAAGACATGCTTGAACTTTGCTCTAGCAATTTTCCGTTTGAAAAATCTGGAGGCACGATTATATTTCCTCTTCAGAACTCTAGAGTTCGGATCCTTAGTAACTAACGCATTGGCCCAAGCTTGATAAGCCTGCCGTTTGCCAGCTGCTGCAGCCCTGACAGACGCATCAAATCAAAGCCGCGATCTGCCACCAAGTGGTACCACAGAGCTTGGTACAAATAGTTCCATGCCCTGAAGTTCACATCAGCTACAGCCGCAGTTCAGTAACTAGGAGCATTGGAAGGGAAATAAATCGGCCCCCATGGGTAGGATGCAAAAAAGGACCGCATTCCATCCCAATCCGCTGACTTGTAGTGACAAACGCGTCGAGTCGCAGTTTTTGTGCGAGCTGGGCGTTCAATGGGCACTACACTCCGTACCAAACAGTGATCAGAGGACCCTAAGGGAGCCTCGACAGTGACCTGGTACTTTCCGAGATCTGTAGTCAGCAGAGTCAAAGTCAAACACACATCTCCCCGCGAAGTCAGTGGCACGTGACCCTAGCCAATCGGCATTGTGCGCATTGAAGTCCCCGAGGACTACGACTTTGGCGGAGGGAGATTGTGAAAGCAGATCGTCAATCTTCTTCTGAACATGATCCAAGAGTTGATTCATTTCTGCATTACCACTATGGGACCTGTAGAGGCACGCGTAGACTCTGACATGGTCGTACATGTCCACGCGCAGTCAGAGTACAGACAGGTATCCTCCCTTACGAACACAGATACCCCGGCGTGTGGTATAAAATGGTGTTCTAGTTTATACCTGGGGTATGACAGATACGCTGTGTCACTAGGTTGAGATATCTGCGTCTCCGTCAGAAACAACAAGGCCGGCTGCGTCAACAAGGTCAACAACAAGGTGTCTAGGTGATAGTGGACGGCGTTCAAGTTGGAACGAAGTCCCCGGATGTTGCAAAAGTCCACATTTAGAGTGGATCGGGGTGCCGCTGCGTTGACTCGTGGTTTGCCCTCAATAAACACAAAAGACGATAATTTGCCCGCCCTCGATACGACGGGCAGCCCGAGCAAAATCTGGGAATTTCCCCGATTTTGCTCTGGGAGGGGGTCCCTGGCTTCATCAAAGCCGGTACCCTCCTGGGGTATTTATCTTTTACGCATCGCTTTCATGTTTGGCGGGGGAGACGGGGGGGGCTTCCGGATTTTCTCACTCACCGACGGAACATAACCAAATGAATTTGGTTACTACACGTCGGTCTTCTGTGAGAGGGTGGTGGTGAGAGAATCGTGCATAGTTGAAATAAGCCGCATGCCCAGTGTTTTTACAGGCATTACAAAATACGTTTGAAATATCCTGTATATCATTGAGGTACTGGAGAAACAAAGTTGGGGGTAGTACGTAATCTTGAGGTACAATCGTCGAAAATGATCTGTATGCTCTGACCAGTGAGAAAGCTGGTCATCCACTTACCAACACTGCCCAACGAGGCGTTACTTATAACCAAAAATTAAGATTCCTATTCATGGTTACTTTGTAATATTTTTGTTTTTAAAGTTCTTAAAACTACTTCAAAAAATATAAATTTGTCGGTTAGGGCATCCCTAATCAGTCGTCAAACATTTTAACATCAAACATTTTTACATTACTTCATTAATTAGCTGTCTCTAATAACATGTTAATAACAATATTAATTAAAATATTGAATACCAAGTGTTGAAAAGAAAGAAGAAGAAGGCGAAGGCGAAAGTCTTTAGTCAGATGGATTTGACCTGGACTAGGGCACACTTATATTCCTTTAATATTTGTTATTTTCCAAATTCTTTTAAAAACTTGGTCATATGACATTAAAGCCTCTAATTGTACAAGTATCTCTACAAGCTGAGAGTGCTATCTTGTTAACGGTAGAATATCCCAATAGATAAAATCGAACACCACTCTAAACCCTTGTCCACATTTATTACTGCGTAATATTTCACTTTTCAATTTCAATTTTCTATATTCGGTTTGAATATAACATATTGTTGAGAGTTAGTTACAGACTAAGGGCAGACATTTTATTGTTCAAAGTTATATCTATTTCTATAAAATATAAATTATAAATTTAAATAATATAAAATATAAATTTCTATAAATTTTAACGAAAATTCATTATATTAGTTTTGTTTTCAGTTCAGTGGATGAGTAACATTCACTAAGTAGTTTAAGAATAAATGTCCATACTGACAGTTTTGAAAAGTAACTATCTGTAAATAATTTATCAAGAGCTCAGTTAAATTGAGTTACATTCTCGGGATGTCATACCATTAGTATCAACGTAGTACGTATCAACTTTATATTCATTAACTGGATATACAAATCAAGCGACATTACGTCGCTCTCGATGAAAGTTAGAGCCTAACTCAACTCTTCTCTAAATTTGTGTGGTTATACAAAAATTCAAATTAAATATATCTTTATTCAATCGTTAATCATCACATTATAAAAAGGTCAGTGCAGTGAGTCCGTCAGCTACCACTAGCTAGGAATACTGCTCTACTGCGCAAAGCTGGCCAGAAACTCAACGATTGCTCTTTAAATACAATATTTGAGTCAACACCGTAAGTTCCACATATTTCGATCAACTAAAATCTCTCGTATGTTATAATAAGAATTATTTAATAATGTACTGTAAATTTTAGAATTAAAACTATAAAAAGCAGTCTCTAAGATATCTTGTGGAACTTACTGACTTTATTATACAAATGTACACTCAAACCCATGAAGGAGTTGTTAACTTTTTGATGACGAAATTTAGGCGTTACGAGTATATTTGAATTTCTTTTAAAATTTGAAACGAATTTAAAATTCAAATTATGTCAATTAAGGCAGCTTTCTTAGTCATACATCTAATTGTGACACGAATCACTGAATCACAAGTTTTTATTAGAATTAATATATTGTTAAATTTTTTAAACTATTATTTGTAAGTCTATTAGATTTTTACAAGTGTTTTTGTTTTAGATATTATATATTTCGTCCTAAAACTAAAACCATGCATTCCAGAGACGACAGTGAACCTAGTGAACGACAGTGAACAGTGAACGGACTTCTTCATTAATACAACGTATCAATGCTCGTTCGAACATATATCTTTAAAAAAAAACCTTATTTTTGTTTAAATATATTCATATTTAGTAATTAAAGCATCCGATAGGTACTACGGCAATATCAATATTGGGCGAGGAAAGAAATTTAAACTTGTCTTTGAAGAAGTTTCGCATTAAAGTTTCTAAGTTAAGTTGTTGGCTGCGATGAAGTGAAATCCGAACTTTTCAAATAAAAATCAAATTTCATGTCTTAAATTAAGTTCTTTAAATATAAAAGGATACTATATTTCAGAATCTAATGATTGAAATTGTAGATTCTGAAATCACTTTTCATAATATTTTATGATGTCAATACCAACTGATTTTTTTTTTTTTAAATAATACTTAATTATATTACTAGCATAATATGAAGGGCCTATCTTACATTAGTAAAGAAATAAGACCAAAAAAGCACTATTATAAAAAACTTTTCTCTAAACATAATTATAGAATCGTGTGCAATATATATTTATGTTTATGAAAATATTACAAATACATTTATTTTTATTTTGTTTTGATCAAAAGTTATAAGCTAAGTTTTTCCTAAAATATTATTGTGGTATTGTAATGGTGTCATGTATTAATACATAACAATAGAATAAAAATAACGGCATCCTATTCAAATCATTTAGTACATTTGAGCGACCTAAAAACAAAAAAATAGGAAGGTTAATATTTGTACGTAATTACATATTTCTATAAGCTTTGTAAAAAGGAAATTTAGGAGAATCGGGAATATCTAACCCAGTCGGGATTAAAACTTTACTCTCACAGGCTCTTTGTTTCTTTAATGGCAGCTAATATAACAGGCACGCGATTCTGTTTTACGTAATGGCTTTTTAATTAACTTTTTCTCATTAACTTATGCCATTTCAATAAAGTAAAAAAAAACTTATTATTCTAACCCCTCAGACTGAAAACGATTGTTGTGATGGGTTAAATTAAAAAAAAAACATCATGACCTTGGCGATATAACACATTGCTAGACATAATAATCAGTGTTTTTTCTTTTTTTATTCCTCAAATTTTCTCGGATATAGAGATATGCGACTTTTTTGTTTTGGGGAGCAATTATGATCATTATTGTTTTTGGTAAATTAGGAGCCTCCCTGTGAATATGTTAATATAATTTTCATTTCGGGTAGCTTCTTCATCAAATGCACAAATGCACAAATCTGCATCTTTGCCGGTACTTGCTACATTCGAAACGGGTGAGTTTTTATTTCTATTACTTAGAAATTTTATACTATAAATATTATTGTTATAGTTTGTTTTTATACTTAATTGACTAGTTATTGCTAATTTACTTTAGTACACACGTTACTTTACTACATACTTACTTTTAAATGTATACATATTACTTATACACACATATACATACACACAGACACATTTACTTATATGTTTTTATTTTATATATTTTTTTATCCACGTAAAGGGCATGTTATATTCTTAGTGACTCTCGGTCTGTGCTCTAAATCATAACCAACCCAAACACGGGACACCCTATATCGTTAAGAATTCGAGAAGAAATTTTAACAACAAAACAACAAAATGATTAAATTCTAATGGTTGAAGGCACATTGAGGATTTCTCAGGAATTAAAGCGCAGACAGCCGCACGGAAAATGAAAGCAGCACCTAACTATCACGCGTGCCTCATATTCTACGTCGAGAGACAGATTAGACAGAAGTCAATATAGAAATGGAACACGAAATACCGAGGACAAAACAAGGCGCATCTCACAAAACTTTTCCTGCCGACTGTACAAAAGGCATGGCAAGTCAGAAAACGTAAAATAATGACACCAGTAATTCAGGTCGTCCCAGGTCACGGCGGGTTATGGGAATACTAGCTCTTGCTCTGTCTGTAACTATTCGACCACGCGGAAGAAACCATACGATATATACTACTGGACTGCCGAAAATATAAATTAAGGAAATAGGAAGCGAAACGAGTATAGGATATGAATATAGAAATAAGTAAAATCACATTAAAATAACTAAAATTAGATAAAATCCAAACGTCAAACATTTTTACAATATTGCATTGAAGTCGCTAAACACACTATATATAAAAACAAGAATAAATAAATAGAATTTAGATTGTAAATAGGAACATCATCGTGAATGCGATAAAATATTATGGAAGTATGTAATACTAACAGGGTTGGTAAGAAGATGTATTAAAATATTATTATATATATATAATATTGTTAAGACATATGAAAGAAATAGCTATTAATATCAAAATGTAACACGCCGGAAGTAAGTGTTACATCGCCAAGGTTTTAATGAAATATTATTTTATTTGACGTTTTTAAGCCAAAGTGGTGTAAATACAATAATAGACGCAGGCAATTTGAACTGCGTTACCTGCGATTCTTAAGCTTTCCTAATTTAAACTCAAACAATCTTATTTATATTCCTTAAATTTTGTAGCTGCAGCGATATTGACGATTGCGATATTGAAATCTGTTTGTATCTTAGTCAGTCTCAGTTTTAAATTTTTTTTAAATATCGATATCACAAACATACAAGAAAGATTGAAAAAATTAAAGATTAATTTTGTAAGATAAGAATCGTCAAAAAAGTATCTATAAGTAAGCGATAGGTTACATTTCGCTTGTCCGAGATTCTTTGTATTTATACTTCAATTCACATTAAAATTATAAGTTTAGAACGTTATCTACACACTTAGAGCGATGCAATTCGACATATTCAGTGAACCGTATTCGCTTATCTGAAACGTACAAGTTGAAGTCTAATCTTGTGGATATGGCATTTTAGAAATTATTATTATTTTAGCAATGTTGTTTATTAAGATAATAATGAATTTAAAATATTCAAAAAGATTGCTGTAATTATATAACATTTATGAAATAAATTTTGGAAGGAAACAAAAAGTCTCACTAACTAGCCAAGAAAGCAACCCTCTATATCAAAAAGAAAGCGGATTCCGACTAAGTCTCAATAGCCTTTGCGAAAAAAGCTAATAGAGGAAACTGGCGCAAAATGGCAACAAAAGTATATTAGCGGAACGACAGGAGAAGTTACAGAAATAATCATGCCGGACCTTTATAAGAAATACAAAATAATTAGCCATCTCAAAATAGATTCAACCACAACTCTGGTCCTAACTTGTAAGGTCGGCTTTGCAAATTACAAGTAAATCCGGAGACTAAGGATAGCCTGCGCATGCAAATGTAATCTTAGACTTAGAAGACTTAAAAAAAAAAAAAAAAAAAAAGACAGTTTTTACAAGATGTCAAAGATATGAAAGATAGATGAATACATTATATAGATTCAAAATATAAAAAAAAACTTATATAAGTGCAAATAATGCAGGTTTCGATCTAAGTCAAAGATGACTAAATAATATTTTAATTAAATTAATATACCTACAGGTTTTTGCGACCGATTTATACATCTTGTAGTCAGGATATTAAAACTTTCATTCAGATACACTATTATATAAGCGTTTGTTTTTTTTGTAATTTTTGGTTTCTAGTTCTTTTTCGTGAATATCTATCGATATAAAAAATCTCCTTATCTTCTTACAACACGGAGAGAAGAGTTTTAGGAGTTATTTGATTTAGAAATGTACACTGCCTTCGGTGCAACAAATTTCATTCATTCATCGATCTCAAATTATATTTTATTACTACCTCAACACCATTCTTCTTAACGTTATCATTCACACAGTCCATCAATCTCCATGTTGTCCATTTCTCCCTCTGTGGTTGAAGGTATTATTTTTTATTAAGGTCCGTCAGTACTTTACACCGGGACAGCTGCTTGTATTATACAAAGCACAGGATCCGGTCGTGTGTGGAGTACTGTGGGCATATATTCGCTGGTGCCGCAAAGTCTTATCTTGCGGTTCTGGACTCAATTGCGAGGCGAGCCAAGAGGCTTATAGGTGACCCTGAATTGGTTGAAACCAACCTCCACAGCCTTGTACACAGGCGTAGAATTGCTAGCCTCTCAGTATTCTATAGGATACATTTTGGTGAGTGTGCGCAGGAATTACACGATTTAATTCCTCCGTCCCCCTGCCATCACAGGACGTTCCGACGCACGGCGGATATCCATCCTTACGTTGTGGACATTCCTCCTGTCCGAACTAAGCGCTTTGCTTCGTCTTTTTTAATGCGTACAGCGAAGGACTGGAAAAGCTTGCCTGCGTCGGTATTTCCGTCCAAATACAATGTGGGTGTCTTCAAGAGAAGAGTGAATGGATTACTAGGTTAATACGCCTTACCACTTATGACTACATTTCCACTTTCCATCAGGTGGAATGTAGTCAAGTACTAACCTAGACAGTATAAAAAAAACTGGTACTGATACTTTACGAGGCATTAAGAGGAGTGAAGAACGGAATGTAGCAGATGTATATATTAAGACCTTGTTTCTCGTCACCGTACTGTGTATCATGGACAGGATTCATTGTATAAAATTTTTGTTTTAATTAGCAGGGTTTTTTATATTAATAATTTTAAGCGTAATATTAAATTGTAATAACATAATTTTTGGAATGGTGCTAAACAATAAAATCACTGCATTAAAACTTACATTGTTATAAGGTGATTTATTAATAAACGTGTTTGTTGGACGATTTGAGATAATAGTTTCCATATTTTTATATCATTTTATTTATTATTATACGAGGAATCCTTTTATATGCATATTAAGTTATCATAAATGACATAATTTTGAATGTTAACGTAGGACTTTGTATTTAGTTTATAAAGTATCAACACTAACTCAGTTATTCAACTTTACTCGAAAGTTTCGAACTGCATCAAGGGACAGCTTCTAACATTTTATTTAAGTTACCGTCGTAGAGAAAAGTTTTACTTAGACGCATTTTCTGATGAATATTTACTATGATTTTCTATCTAAAGAGCTTTTTAACGGAAGCTGTGTATAATAGTTATGTATACTAATTATAAATTAATTACAAATATAGAAAAAAATAATAATTCTCCTTTTCATACTTTAGCAAGCTTCCTTTTCATACTTTAAGAGAAACATAATGATATTATTAATTTATTTTAAAGTTTTATAGGACAATATTCGTAAAAATTAAGTGCTATAAAATAAATGAAAACGGAAAACTCGAAAGTTGTCAGCATTTTAATTATAATACTTGAGGATAAAATTTAAGATAAATGTAATAAGAATTATCCTCAATGATTACCTTTTGAACTGTATTACGTTGTTTATATTTCTTAAAATCATCTTATTGAATTATGTTTTACTAGCTGCCCTAATTATACTTTTTATAAGTGTGATGTGGTTTTGATATTATGGTAAAAGTGTAAGAAGGTTGATTGTTTTAATTGTTAATCTTTGGTTACTAAAAATATATCATAACATCATATAAAAGAAGAGAATAGTATCAAGTAAGAATATAAACAATTATCATACTAAAAAATCATTAAGGCTATATCTTAACACTCTATTATAGTCTTCATTTTCTATTTTGAGTTTCCACAGCAAGAAACTGTTTATAAACATATATTGACTAGGGCCAAAGTTTTTAAATTCCATAATCGTCTCTCAAATTCAAATCAAACAACAAGGATTTCACTCATTTGGGTTCATTCCTTCCGGCTGCACATTATTAATCTAACATATTAATAAAAAGTAACATTTTTTAACCTATTTTGTATTTTCCGTATAAGATCAGAGCGTTAACAGGAATAAAAACAATCGACATATAATAGCTACACCAAAATCCCTAGTTTCAACGTGATGGCTGCACAGACCAACAAATAATAACATACAAAATTGTAAAAACAATTTTCAGCCTATTTATTATGTTATTTTATTGTCGTTAAATTGATCCCTAATTTTGTTTAAGATTTATGTATGTATCTCTTATATTTTAATCATAATAATATATATTAATAATATACATATAAATAAACTATTGTTCTCCTTCATAATTTTCTTCATTTAATCCTTGATAGAGATTCAGATGGTCTTGCAATTCTTGCAATTAATACATAAAATATACATATATAAATCGATGTAAGGTTTAAATGTATTCTAGAACTAATAATGTGTGACAGCTGTTCATTTGTTATCTTTTCTAAAAATACACACCTGCGCCAGCCACGATTACAATAGCAGAGGGAGAAACCTTACAACTCCGTCAGCTGAAGGCAGCTTCTCGCCCGATTAACTTGTTTTAATTTGACGTCTCTTATTTGTAATTATAACATATTAAACTATTATTTTGTTTCTATTCTCGTTTTATTTTCTTTTTACGAAAACATTGCTTTGTGAATATAAAACCTAAACCTAACCATTTTGTTATACAAAAATAATATTTTTGAAGTGAGTATTTTTTATACAATACTATAATATAATTAACAAATTATGAAAATCGGCGTTTTAAATAATCGACAATTATTTAAATGAAAATTTAAAATGAAAATATAAGAAGTGAATACTTCCTTCATAGCCAATCATATTTTAAAGCTAATCTGTTAATTTTATCCGAACTAAGTTGGTTTTTACTACTAATTCGAAATCTGACATTCAGTCCAGCATTCTTCCAAATTAATATAATATAACTAATGTTTGAATCAGAAATTTAAATATATATATTATAGAAATATTGTGGGTTTGGTGCGCGTTTTCGGTGTTGCATTGATAATGATACTATTTTATCTTTTATATATTTTTTATTGTAAGAAAATCTGATTGTCTGTCTAACCTTCCGTTCATCCATTCATCTACTTGCACATAGATCACTATTTAGAATTCTCACATCTTACATATTTCTTCACAAAACAATATTTTCCTTGCACTAATTTGATCACATACAATAATATAGACATAATAATATGTTAAATTTACATTTTCCTATCTATTCCTATTATAAATGCATCGGTCAAATATTCTTTATTATGTTATAACCGATATTGTGTTGTCTTAGATAAAACAAAATACGTTTTTAACAATATGATCAGTATTGTGATAACCTAATTAAACCTCTGAAATAAACTAATGGTATCCAATCGTAGAGATTAAATTATTTTACCGAGTCCAGTGAAATGAAAATTAATTGTTTTCGCACTATGGAAACAAAATATTACGTACATTCATGGAACAATATTTTGTATTAGATTAAATTAAAGTTTTTTTTTTCGTTTTTTCGAGCCACCTGTTTAATTAAAACAAGAATATTTT
Source organism: Melinaea menophilus ssp. n. AW-2005 (assembly GCA_918358695.1). Lineage (NCBI taxonomy): Eukaryota > Metazoa > Arthropoda > Insecta > Lepidoptera > Nymphalidae > Melinaea > Melinaea menophilus. The sequence goes on along the minus strand of OU911039.1, from coordinate 34,087,848 downwards.
TGAATTGTAAATAATTCAAATTGTCAAATAAGAAACATGTCTTTTTGTGTGTCCCAAAAATTTTATATTCATGATATTTATTTAAAATATTATGCATTGAAAATTGCGTACGTGTTAATAGAGTCTCCTATAGATAAGTCGAAATGTAAATGACTTTAGCACAATATAATTATTTATATGCCCTAACGAAATACATAATCAACTAAAATCATGGAGAAGATTTAGAAGACTATTAACTTCTACAAAACAACGGCTAATTTTCAACAAAATCTACTCTGATCCCAGCTAAAAGTCCCTTATCAAATATTGCTGCTCAATTTATTAGTGCCTTTGTACTAACTTTATTCTATCATCAATAAATTATGTTTAACGACAAGTTGAGATTAGTAGTCAGCAGGTTGATCACAAGGAGACTAAAAGTAGAAGACACATTCTCTTAATTCATGGACTCATGGACATGGTGATGGAAAAGGTGGATATGTTATCTACTACAGGAAATATTCTTAAACCATTATTAAAAAATTCTGGCATTTCTACTGCAGCTATTACCCGTTAATAAAAGCCACTAATAATCAATGTATACCTAAATTGTCATTTCTAAACCTTGTCACCTGTAGCAATTATAGATAAAACAATGTCTATTATAATACTAATTGTTAGGTATAAAATTTTCATGATTTCAATGATTTAATTTTCCTGTCCTATTTAAATGCGTCCACCGAAAAATAAGTCCACAATAGTAATGCGTCGTAGGTCGTAGGTTTTAAATTTTTATTATTTTTTTCCCACTTGTTTAATAGTATGCAATGTACCCGAACCAAAAACAAGATATCGTGGTATCGGCGTCTCAGTGCTAGTGTTCCCCAAGATGAGATCTTTACTCCTCTTCTTTTTTCGAACTTCATAAATATTGTTGCCAGCCTTCTCCCCACACCATGTCATTTATATACTGATGATATCTAAATTTGTGTCCACTTCTGTCATATGTCTCTGAAGTAATCAAGCGCCTAAACTACTATTTAAAAATCGAATACAATTGAAGTAATTTCCATGGTTTTATGATAAACTATAAAAATCACAGGTTATTTTTATTGGCGACTCTCGACAAATTTCTAAACCAAATTATTCCTCACTTTCTCTTGTTATTGTATTACCCTATTATTAAACTGTTAAAAATCTTGAAATTGTCATGAATAGCAATGTGTCTAGGAATTTATATCTATCAAAAGAAAAAAGCGTAGAAAAGTTTTTCAGGATTTTTGATCACTGGGCAGCTGAAAAAATCTTTTGCCTTTTAAAAAAAAGACACTGTTAGCTAACACTCTTCTTCTTCCAATCTTAAATTATGCAGATGTCTGCTACCTGGCCTTAGGAAATTCGATCATATATGTCAATACCGCAAACAATACAACTGGCCTTCTATCGATATTTACACATACGACCGACCAACCTCCATATCCTTTTTGTTACTCTCGTCTTGGTCACCGTCTTATCTCTAAGGGCACTTTGTCAGTTCTTTTAAACAGTTTTAAACTAAAGGTAGCTTTGACAATGAAAAAATGTTTTGTATGAAACTTATTTTCAATAAAGATTTTTGATTTTGATTTTGATTTTTGAAACAGTTGTGTTCTTGTAGAGACTACGGACTTGGCATGACTGTATGTAATTCTAAGAAATGCATGGATTCTGTCACCTTCAAAAGCAGCCGTGATGTTGAGAGCACTGCCTATTCAAATAACAAAATATTAGCACTTTAAAAGTCTTAAAAATTTCTAAAAGGTTAATTTTATTGCTTAGCCGTGGAAGTAAGATATTTTTTCGGAGTAAGAGCAATTACAATTTTACAAAGAAAGTGTAATTAAAATCAGTATGTAATTTTAGTATTTCATATTTTTGCATTATCCGTAAAATGAGATAATTTTTCTTTTTATAGAAAACCTATAACAATACTTACTACATCAATCAAAAGATTATTTTCAATAAAGATTTTTGATTTTGATTTTATATAATACACATATATTTATTATATATATCAAACAATTCATAGCAGTGTGGAATTAATAATGAATATGGATAATTTATATTAATTAACGTTTAAGTAATCAAATCGATTAATCACTCTCTCTGGGTAGTGATTAATATTAAATCGGGTTGATAAACTTTGAAACTAGAGTGAAGCGTTAGAGTCAGCTGTGTACTTATCTCATCCCCAAAATGATGTGGTGCTTAGATAGTCTATCTTCATTCATTGGTTGTATGTTACGTTGATAATCTGTTTATTTTAAGCAATATGAATATGTTAAATTTAGTTACGTTATTTACATAGTTTATTATTGTAAGTATAAATAACTTATTTTTATAGGTTATTTTTCGATAAAATTAAAATAACGATTTATTAATTGTGGAGGTACAATAAAACTTTTCGCATTCTTTTATCTCAAATCTATTTTTTCTGTAAAACAGTCAGTCAGTGATGTCGACATTAGTTGTCGACATGTAAGAGACAATCAAACAATATTTTTAGTAATCATCGTCTTAATAGAACCACATTCAAATTAGACCTACGATATACTCTTAAACACCAAAAATCGAACAACAGCATACAAGATTTTGTGACACCATACTTATTTGCTCTCCTCTTTGTAAATTTATTTTTTATTTATCAATATTTTAATAAATAATGTAATCCTTCTAGTTTCATTTTAACAAAATTAAAAGTATAATACATAGTGTGTAATATCTTTTTGTAGTTTTACAATAACATAGTAGTAATAAAAACTAATTAACACAATGTATTGAGAAGTGTTCTTATTTTAAGTAACTTGCATTTAAATATTGTATTCCTTTTGTAAAATAAATCATTCCGTCGTTGGACAAAGCGTTCAATAGTAAGCAATGGATTGCTTCAATATCCACACAATCGACTAACAGTGCCCTAATCTAACCCTTCCCTCTCCTGCACGTCGTGTACTCCTCACCCTACACTGGAACTTGCCACTGAGTTCGAGATTACACGCTTTCCCACTTTTAATTAAAAGTATCTGAAGCTTACAGACCGCGAATCGAAGCTTGAAAGAATATAAGTGAAAAAGTTTTTTAATCTATTACATTATATTTTTCGTATTTCGTTGTCTTCATTTTAAATTTTGTTAGACAAGTTTATCTATTTTGCTAAATCATTAGTTGAAATTTGACACATTGTAAATTACACGTGAAACATGCATTACGTTGCGAGTGAAATCCTCTTAATTTTGTTTCAATATTAAACTCTTTTAAGCTTTAGATATAATTAAATAAATATCTTTTTTTATACCAAATTTAAGATAAAAGACTATTGTATTTTTATTTATGAAAAATGTATATATAAAATTTCCAGTTTCTTTAATTTTGTTCTCTAACATCAATCATTTATAACATATAACAAGCGAAGTTCTTTTTCATATCTTATGATAAATTTCACGTCATGGCTCATGTTATTTAAAATAACATTAACACCATTTTCTTCTAAAATAAATATCGACATCCTTTTTGTTATCTAGTAGTAGTAATATATTTATGGATGTCATTTCGTAACATCATTTATTTAGCAACAGTTACTTACTGCTTTACTTTACTTACTGATTTTGATTTGATTTGATTTGATTTTGAGTTATAATAAATCAATTTTTTATACAATAATACTCAACTAGTAAACTTCATCAAAGCTGTTCGTTGTGGGCGTTGCCGATTAACCGATTATCTTTATAAAATTATTTGTTTAATATAATGTAATGAGAAAATTATTGGTACATTTTGACCGGAAAACTACTATTGGTAAAATATATACTTAGTATAACTACATTTATACATCTTTAAGTATTAGTTATATGCAAAATTACAATTTTCCATAATCACAAATGAAAATCATTCCAAACCATTACATTACAACATAGGTTTATTTCAAGGTTGTTGTATTTCTCCAATTATATTTAACATAGTCATCAATATTTTAATAGATAAATTAATTAAAAACGAAAAGAAATGGGGTTATCGGTTTAAGTTTAACAATAAATACACAAAATTCTTACTAGCATTTGCAGACGATCTCGCGATACTGTCACGTAATCCAAAACAATGTCAGCTACTTCTAAATGTTGTGGACGATTTCTGAGCTTGGACGGACGGATTGAGGACAAAACCAAATAAACGCTACAGTCTATGTCTGGGTAGGCGGAACACCAGATATACCTCTTACGATCCGGGTCTTATAAGTGCGTTACTACGATTACCGACGCAGCTCCGTTCAAATTCTTAGGTAAAAAAATCGATTACCAAGGGCGCACTCCATCTTTAGATATAATAGTCGATAGCTTTTTGAATGATACTACAACGTCTCTCCCAAAAGATAAAATTGCCGCAGAGCTAGAGTGACGACTTCAATTCCATAAACAATTTATGATAGGTACTCAAACAAATAAAGCAGGGCTAGGATCAAGTAGGAGAGAACAAGATTTAGAAATAATAAAACCCTTTATTCGGCAAGATGAAAACGATAATTACCGGTTGCACGCGATGAGCCTAGAATTGCAAAATGAATGGGTAATCATAGGAGATTTATGTATTCCACTAGTTTTGAGATGGCGCACGCTGATGAGATGCTTCATGTTTGGTCCCCAGCATTATTAAAATTTTATTTTAATGCATTCCAAATAACTCTCCCAAATCAAAGTAACTTAGTAAGATGGGACAAAGCCACCGAAAAATCTTGCAACATGTGTGGGGAGGCAGTAGAAACCGCGAAACACTTGCTAGTAAGGTGTAGGGTACTTTTAAATAGCCAAAACCATTACCAAAGAGAGGAGCCAGAGGAGCCAGAGAGGAGCGTGAACAGAGAAGGTGAGCGTGTATGCGCATAGTAAAGGGGCCCCTTAAACCTACACTTGGGTCGCAAGTCTCAGGCATTGTTTGCGCTCCTCTTCTTACAACGCAAATAGATTTTTGAGGCAATTTAATTGCTTGAACATTTCAAGAAAAGTTAAATAGTAGGCGGAGCTTAGCAGTGACATAACAATTAAAAGGCACATCTTATGAAATATTACGTCATAGGCTTTACTCGGGGACGTTTATGGTGGTGCCCTTAGACTCCTAACCACTAAGTAGGCTGAAAACTTTAAAAAATATTTTTGCATATAGGAGATATCAGACACATCATGTCAGATTAAAAGTATCACATCTATTAAAATAAATGATGGTACAAGAACGATATTTAACGTGAAAGGATTTTTTGCCATCCGTGTTTGATTCTTCTGTCACCATTTCAAGGCCCAAAAAGAAGTATGCTGTTATTCCATCATTCGAAAGCCTGATCAATAAAAGAAACAGTTCCAGTATGGATGTAGACTTTCATTGTTAAACAGACTTGTTATAGACTTAATTAAGTTTGGTGGCAGAGAAGGATGCAAAAAAAAACAATTTACTTAATAAAATATATTGAAATAAAAATTACAATTAATTAAAACTAAGGTAAGGTGCTTGTAAGTCAGCGATTGACACAAGAATGAATATATTTTATCCTCGATTCCCATCGATGGTGAGAATGCAAGCCGTATGGTGTCGTCTTCAGGATACTCGAAGCGTGGTGTCAGCATTTAACCGTGTGAAACCAAGTTGGTACTTACTATAACAATTGCCCTTGGCTATGCTTGCGTAACAACTTGACTTTTTATAGACATTGTTATAGACTTTTATTATAAAATAAACAAGTAATAACTTAATTTTTTATTTAGTATTAATATTTTTTTATTTTTAATTATTTTTTTGTTTTACGATTTTTATTATTTTCATTTTTTATAAAAGTTTGTCACATAAATAAAGCTTTTTTGAATTTGAATTGGATACAACGGCAGTTGTAACTGAGTCCTCAAGGTGATGAAACAAAGGTTTTTAGAAAAATATACATCTAATATATTTTTTCTTTTTAATAAACTTTTAACTTATCAAATATTTTATTGCTGCAACATTGTATCCAGTTTATCTATCGGTATTCTCCACATGTCCTACTTTCCTTTATTCTGTGTTATCACAGCAGTGTTCAGTTGCCAGAATCCAGAAATTCTTGATATAATAAAACTGATTATACAAATTTACAAACATTTTACCTAATTTATAAAATTTATGTTTGTTGATGATGATGATGATGATGATGATGATGTTTTAATTTTTTATCAAAAATATAAAAAATATATCTTTAGGCGTCTGTAAGCTTAATTTTACTATCTTTAGTCAATTTATGTATAATTTGATATCATCTTCATGTATATTTGCCGATGATGCAGAAATTTTTACAAGGGTATTAGGATTTCGAAATCTACACATATCTGGAAACATCAAAGAATAATAAACAAGATATTTCACATATTTACAATCCTAGTACAAGCCAACAGCAGCGAAAGATTTCATTAAAAAAACTCGGAGTCAGCTACAATCATGTTTGCACTCGCTCTAGATCGCGGCATGTGAATGCAAAAATGTTTTTTTTTTTAATATAAGATTTAGCACACGTCTGTTTTTATACAATGTTTTGGAGCTTGGAATGAATAGGCGAAAAATTCTTGAAGCGTTTGTTGTTGTATCAATGTACTTGTATTCAGTTACACGGTATAAATATTACTTTATTTTAACTACTTAAAAAAGGAAAAAAAATCCATGTAATTTATTAGTTATAGAGAAACATAATGAGGTTTTTTATCTGACAATAATATAAGAAATATTAGAGATTGAAAAGGGCTTGTGAAAAGTTGCAATGTACAAGTAATCCCTCAAATATTACATCTTAATATTGTTGTGTGGCCAATTCCAAAAACATTCTTAATACGCTAATATTGCCATATAACAATGCTTTCAGAATATTGTTGGGTTGCCACGGAATGTTTAAGGAAGAGCGTGTGCGCGTGGAAAAGCGAGCGTGAGGTTATCATGCCATTAACGATTTAGCCTTAAATGATGACAAAAGTAAACACACAGACTGACATGACTGTACAGAGTTTACACTTCTTAATGTAAGAAGAAAAAAATTTAGCTTACTCCTTAACAATAAAGTGTTAAAACTGAATGACTCAACAAATTTCTTTGGAATAACTTTAGATAATAAACTCCGGTGGAATCCCCATCTCTCAGCACTCGCAAACAAATTCAGTTAGGCCGTCTATGCAAATAAAAAAGTTAGACAGTTAATAGACGTTAATACGGATCGACTTGTTGATTTTAGTTATTTTCATAGTATATTCTCTCACAGTATTTTATTATGGTTCAGTGTTGTGAAAATAAATTCTATATTTAATTGATATTCTTTGTCAGTTCTCAATACATAATTAATAATATTTTATTTATACGCCAAAATTTAAATAAAAACAGTGACAAACACTCAATAAATATAATAAATAAAAAGAAACTCCTAATTTTCGTCTTGACGTCTAAATTTCGTCTTCCAAAAGTTAAAAATTTTATCATGGCTTAAGTGTACGCATATTTAATAAAATCTACAAGATATCTTACACCTTCCTTTTCTTAGTTTTAAAATGTGTAATTAAAAGTGCGTTATTAAATAAATCTTATTATAACGTTCAGGAGTTTTTACTGTATCGAAATGTGTAAAACTTAAGTTGTTGAGTCATTTGCAGGATTGATATTATAATGTATACGTCTAATATTACGTCTTCTTTTAAAAAGAACAACTATTGATTTTGAATTGACGATTGAAAAGTGCATTTAAATACTTACTTAAAGATATTTTGAATTTGAATTTGAAATTATAGAGAAGAAAGTAGCTTCAGTCTTACAGCATTTACGTTGTACGGCAGCGCTAACGGCGTTCTGTCTCAAATGTTTAGGTATTAAAATAAATTGTCCAACATTAAAACATTTGGTATCGATTGCAAATTGTACTGACATAGTTTCTAAGATCCATTGTTAGTAACTCACTAACAATATGAATTAACTCTGGATATTTTTACATTTAATAGTTCTTTAATAGTAACAGTTATTACTCATAAATAAAAAAATTAAGTAGTTTCATTTATATTTTTTAGTCTTCATCTGCTAAAATAACCTACACGTATTTATGTACGTATTTTTTTATAGCGTTTGATGCTAAAAGAGAATTCTGTCAGCATCAAACGCTATTAAAAAAATCGCAATTCATTGGAGCTTTAAATGTTCATTATAATAACCAATTATTTATAACGTTGAAATATACAATGTAAATGAGACTCATTATAAATGCATCTACTGGACGCCGCGAGGGTGACGTTGTCATTAAAATATTAAGTCATAAATTACATAATTGAATAATTGTTAGCCGTTGAAATTAAGCGGCACGAGAATAATTTAACACATACATAAATACAACAAATAGTAACCATTATTGCTCTTACAATATCCAGAGAGTAACAAGTAAGTAGCTTAAACAAGCTTAATAAAGTGAGCTGACTATCTGAATATAAATCAACAGCTCTCGCTGAGTTAATCGTTTAATGTTATTTATAAGTAGGCAAGCCTTTATAAATGTTATTTAAATATTTTAATAATAGTAAGTAGCGCAAAAATGATGCTTTCACAATTTCTATTCAAAAAATACCATATAATAATATTGTAGATATATAATATTATAATACTGAATGGGATAAATAACATTGAAAATATATTTTTTGGTATAGTGTTTATTGAACGGCCGGACGAAGTAACTTAATTGGCAGAGCAAATAGATGGTTTCCAAGATGTCGGATGTGAGAGTCCTGACCAGGTCGATAAAAATTTCATTCTACAAGAGAGTTATTAAAGTTTTTGGTAGTTGTAATTAGTTGCTGATTATTATTCTGCTTCTTACAAAAGCCGAGCACTTGATACTTGCACTTAAAATCAGGATTCAACCACTGGACTGAATGGCTGCATTATTAGTTGACATTATTATCCAGAATAATAGCTAGAATAATTAAAATTCTAAAATATAAGAATTTCAACCGTGAAGATGAATATCGCCTGTTTTAAACACGGGACATCCTCGCCGCTACTTAACGTGTTAATGTAAACGTATATATATTTTTTTTTCAATGCAAAATATATATATATATATACGTATAACTTTTTGCTTCAAAACATAATAGTTATTAAATAATATCATCTACACTATATTTCGTAAGAATATTCAACTCTGATAACACAGGCACACAAAAAAAAAAGTCATGAACCAGAAGGGAGACCCCATTATTCTTAGGTTTTTGGGATCGTTGAAACCGAATATGATAATAAAAACTAATTTTAAATGCCAGTTTTCCCGCTAGCACCCCCTTACTACCTCTTAAGGGGTGAAAATTTAAATTTTTGTATAAAATCAAGATAGATGTCTATTTCTACGTTTTTTGGGATGCTGAAACCGAAAATGATAATTTAAAATAAATTCATGACCACTATCACCCCCTACCACCCCTTGCGGGGGGTGAAAATTTAAATTTTTCTATAAAGTCAAGATAGATGTGTATTTCTACGTTTTTTGGGATGCTGAAACCGAAAATGATAACTAAAAATAAATTCATGACCACTATCTCCCCCTACCATCCCTTACAGGGGGTGAAAATTTAAATTTTTCTATGAAATCAAGATAGATGTGTATTTCTACGTTTTTTGGGATGCTGGAACCGAAAATGATAACTAAAAATAAATTCATGACCACTATTACCCCCTTACCACCCCTTACAGGGGGTGAAAATTTAAATTTTTCTATAAAATCAAGATAGATGTGTATTTCTACGTTTTTTAGGATGCTGGAACCGAAAATGATACTAAAAATAAAATTTAAGACCTCTATCACTCATTAACACCCCTCACCAACCCTTAAGACTGAATCATGATTTTTGTCCTGTTCTTCACAAGTTTTTTCACTTTTTGTTTTTTTTTTGCTTTCTATTTAATACTACTTATACTGTTATCCATCCGGCAGTGTTGTAAAACGCTTAAAAGATGCTGAACCTAATTCTATGCCTCCGAAATAGAATTGTTACTATTTTCCTTAAAATTTAGGAGACTAAAAGATGCTGAACCTAATTCTATGCCTCCAAAATAGAAGGGACTATTTTCCTGACAATTTAGGAGACTACAGTGAGGAGCAAGATGCAAGGTTCCATCAGGATTAGAGTAGAATAAAATCATGAATATATATCAGATACTTCTGATCGATAAAGCATTTGAATTTCTAATATAAGAGCGAGAGAGAGAGTAACCTCAAACTAGTTTGATAAACATGTCACTTACTGTAAATCGTTAAAATTTCTTCATACATCTTGATTTTATACAAAATTAAAACCCCCCATTAGGGATGGTTAGGGGGTGGTATTGAGTAAAAGAGGTATCAAATTCACTTTTCGTTGTCATTTTCGGTTCCAGCATCCTAAAAAACGTAGAAATAGACATCTATCTTGATTTTATACAAAAATTTCAATTTTCACCCCTTAAGAGGTAGTAAGGGGGTGCTAGCGGGAAAACTGCCATTTAAAATTAGTTTTTATTGTCATATTCGGTTTCAGCGATCCCAAAAACCTAAGGATAATGGGGTCTCCTCTCTGGTTCATGACTTTTTCTTTGTGTGCCTGTGTAATTGAAAGAAAAAAAAGTACACAAGTATATAAGTATACTTACCTTATCTCTTATGAAAACTGATACTAACAGATGTTATAATAATCATCGGTACTTGTTTGCAAAATAGACTTCAATAAAATACTAAAGTAATAAACGTTTAAATAAGCCTTAGATTGGAAGATATCCGTATATAGTAACTAAAGGAATACTCATTTATGACATCAAAAAGTGCTTGAGATAACCGTCACCACGAAGACAAAATCACTAAATTTGCGCTGTTTCCTCAGAAAATTATAGTAAATTCTAAAGCTATAAATTATATTACATAAGCCTCCGCAGTATTCAATTTTGTAAATGGTTGGAATAAAAGAGCCCCAACATTCCACACACGCACACCTAAATGCATAAATAAAGTAATTTAGTATGTGTGTGAGTATACTCGTACAATAGCTCGGAAGCGAAGCTGCCTCTGTAAAAGAAGTAGCGGGTTTCTTTTCTCGCTATTATATGTGGCTCGTTAGTGGATTTTAGTAAAATATTTACGTTTTTGTTTAATATTTAACAATGAATTTGAATAAGGTCGTTTTAAACAATAAAAATTTCTTTAATTTGAACTTACATAATAAATCCGACTAACTCTTTTACTATGACTTTAGATCTATAATAACGTACAAATAACTTTCTTCTTCTTCATTTTACAAGTTATTACTATCAGAATTCGTGTATATTGCCTATTTATAATCCGTATTGATTGAGGAGTCTTCACTTAGTAAGGCTTACTATATAATGAGAATTGAGAAGTAGTTTTAAATCAATGGTATAAACTTCAAAGTAGACCTTTAACCTTTTTAATATATTATAGATTAGGAATTTTCCATATCTGAATTATTTGGAATAAGCCATAGTAGATGCGACATTAACTTTTCAAGTCGCCGTCTATAACATCACAGTTATATCTAGATGCCTTCTCAAATTAAATTGAAATAACACCCGTAAGGCATAATAAATTATACTATAAATGTCTAAATGATAAATTAAACTGTTTTCCTTCAATTACAAAGGATTGAAATTGTCTTGGAAATAATTAACAATCAAAAATTTCCTAAGAATTCGAGCGCTCTTTGTTAGACTTCGAGTTTAAAAACACGTTTCACAGCCTGATCAAGGGGAGAAGTAAATGGCGATTGAAATATTTATTAATTGTATTATTTAATGGTTAAACATAGATTTACAAGATATATGTGCAATAAATAATAATTATTGGGATCGATGCTATAACAACGAACATATATGTTTTAATAGAAATCTATAATTGACCGTAAATTAATCTAACAATAGAAGTAGACAGATTTATTATAATTATATTCCATAAATCAACGGCAATTGGAAACGTCCTGTATATAGTGTTGCCTTTCTATGATGTCAGTGAATAATAACAGAATTTACTAATTCTAAGTCGGATAGTTCTCACCTAAAGTTGGGTGTTCTAAAAAAAATTATTCTTGGCCCCTTTTGGGTAGACCTCGAAGAATTCGGTCTGCCCATTCATTTCTACCCGACTTTCGAATTTTGGAAAAATTTCTTCACAGGAGGTCTTCTTATGACCCCCTGAGTCCGAAATGACCGTTGGTCAAAAAGTTTATATATATATATATATATATATATATATATATATATATATATGCGTGCGTGCTTCCAGATTCGACTTTTGTCAGCAAGATAGCGGCCGCAGTTTCGCTCGAATCGCTTTCAAACTTTGCACAAAAATCAATCATCCAAAAATGAAGGTCAAGTTCGTTAACCAGAGAAATCCGGCCACAGAGAGCGCTTCACTTTTTCTGATTTCAGTTTTTCGACCATAACTTTTTCCCTATACAAAGAAGATCAATCGCGTTCATATAATATGATGTCTTTGATGAATACCTATAACTAATGTAAATAAACCGAAAACCTAACTTCAATAACTTAGGAGTGGGGGTAAAAAAACCGAAAATTTTTGGAAAAAAAATCATAACTTTTTTCTGGTAAACATTCTTACATCACAAGTATTTTTAATAGAAAGGTTATTTTTTACTCTAAATTTAAGTATCAAAAGTTTTTCCGTAAAACGTACCGTTTCCGAGAAAAAAAATTAAAACCACTTTTAGCTTGAAAATTTAAGATAGGTAAAACCACGGCAACTTTTTTCTGGTAAACATTCCCTCCTCGCAAATATTTTTAGTAGAAAGGATAGTTTTTACTCTAAATTTAAATACCAAAAGTATTTCCAAAAAAGATATCTTTACCGAGAAAAAAAATAAAAACCGCTTTTTGCTTGAACATTTTTGATATAAACGAGTTACACACGAGGTCTACCCACGCGTGTCCCCCTGCGGGCACGGATTTTTTTTATTTTTACTTTATTTTAATGACTTGGCCTTTTTTGTAAAAAATCATAAACATAAGAAATAAAATTAAACTCGTAAAGCAAACAATTAGAAAGAAATTAAATAATCCTTCATGAGCTTGAGTGTTCGCATAAATAAAATCCACAATATATCTTACACCTTCCTTTTCTTAATTCCAAATCTATAATCAAAAGCTTATTATTTGACAAATCTTATTATAACATTCAAGAATTGTTTGTGTTCATTAAAATGTGTTAAGTTGATTCATTTGTAAGATTGATATTTTAATGTATACATCTAATATTGTTTTTTTTCAAAAGAGCAAGTGCTGTGTTTCTAGCCGGGTCTTCTCAGCAGAGCGGCATTACGAGACGGTGGTAGCTTAGTCATTGACTGACTACACTGACCTTTTATATTGACCTATTGTAATAATTGACTATTCAAAAGTCAGTGTAAATGCCTACTGGGATAAAGATATTTTGAATTTAATTTTGTGCTTACTCTATTAATTTTTATATATAATAATTATATTTAATTAAAATATTTTTATTTTTAAGTTTTTTTATTCATTACTTAAATTTATAAGGTCGACCATTAGTGATGGTAATTTTATAGTGTATTTAGTTAGTTTGTGTGTGTAAAGTAATTGTAAAGAAAAAAGCTGTTGGAAATGAAAAAAGTTACGAATTTTAACAAACAATACGTTAGATTTAATTGTATATTTATTATTTTATTTGCTATTATTTCAGTCTCCGCACCCGGATATTTTTAATACTTGCGAGAGACGCCGTAATTGTTTTTATGACAGGATAATTTCTTGTATAAAAGTTTTGTAAAAAGCTGAATGCGGCTTGTTCTGGCAACGTTCCTGGACTTGACAAAGGAGTTTTGTTTAAGAACTCGCGTCAACGCAAGTTTGCTTCGGGCGCTCTTCACACTGACGGCGGTTTTACGACCCGCAATAAGGTTAGATCAAAGAGCCTTGCTATTTAGGTATACTTATAACTTTCACCAGTATATGTAATTTAATTGTACGTACATTTTACAAAAATGCTTTGCTTTGTTGAATGTGTCGGTGTACAATATTATGAAAAAAATATTATCAGTATAAAATTGTATTAAATCTTAGAATTATATTTGTTGGTTTCAGTGTGAAGTGCCCAATCGTAATGACTCATCACAATATAATATTAAAACATTGTTTTTGTAAAATTTATACGCTACTCCGTAATTCAAGGTCGTCAGATTGCAAGCAATACAACTATGAGAAAATAATTTTATCAAGTACATGCGTTTACTAGAATTTTAAATTATACTGATCTAAATATTTTATTTATAAAGACTAAATATCGCTTCAACATAAAAAAAAGGTTTAATAATCAATTGGGAGGATAAATATACAAAAGAAATGAATCTTGTATTTTCTGTAAACAGGCTGACATTTGTAACATTGTTAATAATTAAAATTGTAATTATTATTTAATCATTCTTTTAAATTTCGAATGATTTTTTTATTGTTTTTTTTTATTTCACATATTTTATTACTGAGTATTATTAAATTATAATATAGAATAAGTTATTAAACAAAAAAGAACAAAACAGGATTTGCATAAAGTGAGCATAAGACTATCGGTCCAATTATAAGAAATCTTTTTTGCAAGCATTGGCAAAATTTCACATTGATTTGTTTATATTGATTTGATTAAAATCTTGTATCAAAACCCAAGATACATATTTCAAATATATTTCTTTGTAAGATACACATTTCATTACTATAACATATAATATTGTTTAAAAAATATAATATTGTTTTATCCATTAAGGATAAAACAATATTATATTTTTTAACCGAAAAGAAAATATATGTAAATTAAATATAAATAAAATATAAATAATAATGTGATATGCTAAATGCTAAATAAAAATGCTCTTCTACTGATCTAATGTTACTATTCGCTGTTCACCTAATTCGGATTGCGGGCGGCGGGCGCTGGGCGGCCGTCCGGTGCCCGAGTCTTCGCCCACCGGCGCTTCACTACTTATTTTTGAATCAATCGGTCAACAAAAGTTATAAAATTTCATATCATAAATGTATGTATGTATGTATGTATTTCAGGTCCATAAAGTTCACAAAATACCCAATTGAGAGTTTTACACTGCCATCTAATTATTAAACTAAAAAATTATGTTTTCGTCAATTAATTTTTATTATGTATTTTAAATCTGAGTGACATGGTTCAGATACTTACTCGTATAATTAAGTTCTCATCAGATTCTTTCACAAAACCTTAGCACTGAACTTTTGACTCTGGAAACCAATACACCTGGTCTTCTCGTTCTGCAAATCCTGGAATCCTTATTAAAAGTGAGTTGATTTTGAAAAAACAGGGGTTTTTTAATATTAACCAGTGAAGATGCAAATACCCAGGGTATTTCCCGAACGAACTTTGACGAAATTGTAAATGTTAATAAAAAAACAATTGATTTTTAAGTTAAATGATTATTATTTATTGAAGAAAAGAAAATTTTAAATAAATATGTATTTATAATTACAAAAAAGTTACAAAAAAGTGTGATTAATAATAATATAAAATAGTAATATAATTAAATATGAAAATATACCAAATCAGTACATTATAAACGGCGCCATCTCTCGACAGTAATGAAAATTACAACATCCATCCGAGAAAAGTTAAAACAATACAGAACGAACAAAGTTCGGTCGTGAAAATGTTTTTTAAATATTATATTACGTAGTATAATTAGTACACATTTTGTGTGGAAGTAGATTCAATTTGATAATTTGGAAATATAAAATTTGGCTATTAGTTATTACAACATAAATTGAATACTACACAGGAACAGATGACTCCAATCCATTCTACCAAGATAGTTAACAGTTGCACCGCATGCCGGGCGGCGGCTTCAGGCTCAGTAAAGATGTGCAATTCACTCACCTAATTTTTTGTATTGATGTTACACTTATAAAAAAAATACAACATCCCTACTAGAGATTTCATAAGCTAAATAATTACTTGTATGCTTATATTACAGCAAAGCATACAATTGTATGTTTATATTGTTTATAATATAAGAATAATTATAAATTCTTAAATCTAATAAAAACATAATAATACACTTTAAAATGTAAATCACATTAAGTAGTTTTACTAAAATTAAATAGTTTTATAAACAATGATATTACCCACATTACACAATACTATACCGATATAGTCCAATATGTGAGTAATCACACATACAATATAATACACGTAATATAATATATAGAAATAAGATATGTATAAATGAGAATTATATGATTGATACAGAGATAAGAAAATACGAGTAAATGATTACTGTGAAAGACAGTACAACTTGAATTTATAATATACATCTGATGTTAAAGTTAATCAATCAGTGATTTGAGTCAATTCTTGAATATCACACGCTCATGTGTTGGAAGAAATATATATTGGATATGAAATTATAAGACTTAGGTCTAAATAAATATTATTATTATTATTGTAAAAGATATTTATTTACCCTCAAGTTTTCCTGATATATTTAGTTTATTAGAATTTTAATTCTACGACCGATTGTCACATTATCACATTCTTAGGATTCTTTGATTGTGAATGAGTACAAAAGGAATGAGACACTGCGGGACAGGTGAAGTTGCTCTTCGGACGTTCCAGTGGAAATGAGAAATGACAGTGAAATCTATAATAAGTATACATCGTAGTCCTAGTGAGGTGCCAGAAAGTACTCTTGACGTGGGACAAGTTTGAGGTTCTGTTGCCTGATGAATATATATAAGAGCCAAGGTATGAATAAAGTTATGTCTAAAACAATATTTGTTAAATTAGTAAATATTATCTAATTTCAGCTCGTTCCTTAGTTACTGCTTTAGTTAAGAAATATATATATTTAATATTATGTACATAAAATAATTCTTTCACATGCTACAAAACTAAACCGAATCAATATTCGTAATATATTTATATATTATGCCTTAAAAAATATAGTCGATTCATGGCGTTACTTTACCCGTCTAAACTAATATCATTAATAATTAAGTGAAAGCCAATCTCGTCATCTCCACGACGTCAGCTTATTGATAAATGACTGCTCGGGGATATATTTCCGTGCGAGGAGACGCAGAAATATCAAGAAATTTATTTAAATATTTCCACATGTCAGTTTATATATATATATATATATATTTACTTTAGTTTAATAACTATGTTTTTTTTATTTAATATAGGTGTGGCATTTTTTAACTACATCCAAGTAGCAAAACTGAAATCCAAACCATTTTTTTTTTCAAAAGTACTTCAAGTATGTTAGAGTAACAAGTTACAGATTACAGTGAGCATTATAATATACTTTTATATATTAATTAATTAAGAATTAATTTATTGTGTCTCTATTGGTGAAATGTAGTCGATTTTAAATAAAAAATAAATATAATAAATTTATGAAATACGAAAAGAACAGGTGTATTGGTTGACAAGAAAGGAATGGCTTAATAAATGTAGAAATGCAAAAAAATGTTTATTAAAATAATATCTAATATTCTCTTAAAAAGCGTTTTTTGGAGAGCGCCTTCGCAAAAGACAAATTTGAGCAAATTTGAGCTTTTAGTTAATTTGAATTTGTTTTAAATGCAAATCAAAATAACGAAAAAAAATTCTTTACCTTACATTTTCTGAAAAAAAATATAAATAAAATGTTATTTTGTTACTAAATAAATAAATATGAAAATACTTAATAATGTCAAAATAGCGTTTGCCTTCAAATATATGTACTAAGACTGGACAGAAATTTCTATAAATATTATGGAAAGAATGCTAAATTGAATGCACTAGAAGCACCACTGCGGATTACATCTCCCCAAATCACCTTACCTTACCTTAACAATTATGATGGTTTCCTAAAAATATTTTCCTTCACCAATTTAAAAGTATAAGTTAATATGTATCATATAAATATTTTTTTACCCGGATATAATACCAAGATGCCACAAGAAGGTTGCCAAGTTAGGTACACTAACACAGAACTCAAAACAATAGTTTAAAAAAAAATGTTTGTTTATCTGTTTGTTTGTGGTTTATTAGTTTGAATGAACATAACAAGAGACTTCAGTTAACATGCAGAGATCAATATCTCGCATCGGTACATTAACATTTATCTCAATGATGTTACATGTTATAAAATCGTACTTATACGATTTCAAAAATATGTTATGTGATTGAACATACGGTCGGTACAGTTGTTAATAATCGACATATTCACGTATCTTAATCTTACAATTCTTTGTCATATTCGAAGGATAATGTATTTCTTTTAACCCAGGTTTGATATAGTTAGATACTTGCTTATCTACTATGAGAATAAATCTAAAACAACATGCCCTCTATTAATCTTTAAGTATCACTGCGGGCTCGCTGTTCATTATTTTTATAAAGATTTTGGTGACACTACAGTGAACAATATCATTTAAAGAAACGTTTGTTGTTAAAAGGTCACTGATATAATATTATGTGTGTGTGAATGAAGGAGAATTACAATTTACAAATATCAATTAGTGCAAAATAATATGGAAAGTAATCTTTGTTTCGTAGACAATGTTATTTTTTGGTAAATATTTATAATTCAGTTACCGTTACAATGTATATACAGAGTAATTTGCAAATATTCAATATAAAAAGTGAGTTACACAATATTACCACGAAAGGTATTCATGAAATAGATTCCTAAATTCAGTACATCTATAAAGTTAAAAGATTACCATGAAGAAAAACTTTGACTTTAATCTTCGTACATATACACCTACCTTAGAGAACAAAACAATGAAACTAATGATGATCAAAGGAATAAGTATCTCTCTCTCTCTCTCTCTGTCTGTTTAACAGGATCTAATCTAATCTCTGTTTAACAGGAACATAATAAATACCTCGTTCGACAGGGTCGATCGTGTTAGGTAGATTCCCGTCGGTCGGATCGACAAAGAAAAAACTAGCCAGCAGTATTCTACTGGTCAATACGAGTCTTATGACGGGCCACTCTGCATATATTGGGTGAGCGGGGAACCACCCACCACTCGTATCTCCTAAACGGGGGGTCGCATCAAAAAACTTTTCGGACAAAAAAGTTTCCTCTTTTAATTTGTTAATTTTCTAAGATTTTTCCGACACAAAAATTTGGCCTTCTTCTGTGAGTTTTTCTGTTTTTAACTTTCAACCCCCCCAGCTCCTCAACCCCTAGACCGATTTCCCCCGTTCAAGAACTTAACCTTCATTTTGTCCTTAAAAATGTGTATGTCGAGTTTGAAAATCCTCCGTCAATATTTGCGACCTGTAGCGTGTCCCAAAGGTTTGCACTTTCACCCCCCCTTCCAGCCCCCCCTTTCACTTTTTCCAAAAAAACGAGATGGTACGTTTGTCCTACTAATTTATCCTATCGACCTGTGAAGTCAGATTTCGCCTACGATGAATTTGGACTGATGGATCATATATACATATATATATAGAGGGATATATAAATTTTTTTTTTTCGACGGATTCTCAATCTCCAGTTCATAATCGGCGTAGCGCCCCTACTCTGGGGTCTGGGTCCCGTCATCGCATCGATCGCAATAGGTAGATTCATCTATGGAATCTACCTAAAATATTAATGTAACTACAAACTTATTCTGATGATGATAAAAAAAAATACGTTTATTATAAATTTATTTATGACAAAGAGTCCGTGAGTTTTGAATGCAAAATGGGTTAAATGTTCATCAAATTGCATTTTCAAGATGGATAAAATATTTTTATCTACTTAATAGCACATGTATTGATTACTGAATTAATTGTCCTATATTTTAATTATTAGATATGTCATTGACGGATGAAATTATTTCGATTAAATTTTATAAGCTAATAGATATGGCCTTGATTGCAAAATGACAGTCTATAATCGTATTAATATTAATTATACTATTCGGGTATGAGAGACTATTTTGTAATTTTCGTGTAGCTCACCAGCTATCAACTTCCTTAGTGTTACTAAAGCCCTTGATAAATATTTACTAACAGAGACCAAAATTATTTAATTCGACAAGGCTCTCGCTTATTCTGGCCCTAGACATAAAGCTTCCTGTCCTATACATATAAATTATATAGTGGTAAATGCTTTTACTAATGAAACTGTAACGTACAAAGAATTTTACACCTCCACTCTTCATAAATTTAATGTTAAATAATGTTAATAATGATAGGGGATTTATTTTATTGTATGTATAACCATTTGGTAAGCCACATACTCGTATATATGATGTATATAAATAAAGTGAATAGTAGTAGCGAAAAGGCCTCTAATAAAGTGAAAAGTAATGACAGGTAACAATATTGTTATTAAATATATTTCTATAATTATAGGACTGTTGCTAAAGGCATAGAAATAGAGAAAATAAAAATATCAATCCGATAAAAGAAATCACCTATGAAGATTGGCGAAGGCGCACGTCAAAATACAAAAGATGTTATGTGCTTAAATACACTTTGAATAAGTATTAAGAAATAAAAGTCACACTAAGATTACAGGACACATAATTTAATCCATAATACTTATGAGATACTTAAATCTATTATCTGTACAATTGAGCGCCAGGAGGGTTGTGCACAAGGTATTAGGTGGCTGATGCCCTTCCACATCCAGAATAGCTAGTCATCGGTTCATTGATTCGAACTTAGATATCTCATGGGTTGCCTCAAGACCTCTTCAAGAAAAGGCGTTTCGATAGGCTATATAAACAAAATAAAAACAAATTTAACACTAAACTTAACTATATTACTTGCTTAATCTACTAATTAATGTTGTGCAAAAACTCACCCCTGGACTAAACAATAAACTAACACAAAAGTACGATTATAATACACGTCTCAATCGCATTAACAATATCTCAAAGCCATGTACAATAGCGGAATATTATAATTATCTAAATGTCGGTAAATTGATATTTTCAACTCGTTACTGGTACACGACCACTCACATTGAAATTACTCTTAAAATTATTCTAATAACTTAATATAACAATATAATACTACTTGCTAACTATTTTTAAATAAACTTAAAATTATATTAAAAAGATAATAATACGGAGATTCGTTGGGGATCGAACTTGCGTCGACCGGCTTAACTAGTGAATTCAATCCGGCACTTTAAACACAACACCAATTACATGTTAACAGATTTTTCGAATTACTTATAGTAGTCAAACACTTTTACCATTACAAAGTGTCACTAACAATACTAAATAGACGAATCTTCTTAGCATTCCATGGATTCACTGTGCGGGTGCGGGCCCATCGCGTTGCAAGAAGAGAAGCGCAAACAATGCCTGGGACTTGCGACCGAGATGTAGGTTTAAGGAGCCTCTTTACTATGCGCGTACACGCTCACCTTCACTGTTCACGCTCCTCCCCCTACCTAACCAAATATCGTAAGAACCTACAAAAGCCGCCTTTGAAATACGTTCCAGAAATGAACTGATGATCGTTCTAGAAATGCCGAGATCCTTAAATAAGTTGTAGAGAGATTTTGCTGTTATACCTCTCGCTCCTATTTCCAAAGCGTACAAATTAACTATAAATTTATTCCTGATCAGTTCATTACATAGTTCGTTAGTTAGCAATTAGTTTAGTTATAGGTACTTCTGCAAGACGTATTTATTGATAACTTCTTAATTAATATTATATATTTTCAGAACATTATCTACAGAGTAAGTTTAATAAATAAATTCTCGAAGTATTCATTATTTATGATGATATTTCGTACGTTCTTTAATTAATCGCTCTTACATTATTTTACTTATTGAAGACGCATATAATTTCATTACAAAACGTCTTAGCCCCCATCAAGTGCTGAGTTATTTATTATACATTTTGAGAAGTTTAAACATACACTTAGTGAATATACTTAGTTTTTGACCTCTGGGTGACTAGTCTACTAACAAGTAAAGGTCGGTGGTGGCGCCAAAACACAATTCTAGTAACCTTCGACACGCTCACCGGGGAGCAGTAAATTGTAGAAATGTGTGACTCGCAAGGGTAATAGGAGTAAATAGGAACCATGCGTGCACCAACCTCAGAATCCAGGGCAGCTCCAGCCAGATAATCCAGGAAGGTCGACGGCGCGTGACGGTTAAAGTTCAAACACGCAGGTTAGTTCTATAGACGTCATTAACACTCGCGATCACGATTTGGCACTACCACTTAATAGCGGGAGACTATAACAATGTCTCTTCACGATCCTGAAATGCAATACTTAAAGATCGGGCGGTAAGCTGGAGTTGAAGACGGAGTTGTAGGGCTTCGTCCTCTGCCGATGCGATTAGTGCTGTATCTAATGCTTGAATGACCGGGCGCCGCAGTTGGCGCTGGTGTGCATGGTTTAAGGAAGAGTGAAGGAAATGGATTGCGATGTCACATATAATTGATTCATTCACTATTATAATATAAAGCCACAAGGTGGCGTTACCAGTCGGTAACCTTCATTCCATTTTGGCATAGAGTTAATTTTACAAAGGAAAAAGAAATTATTGCGACAGATTTTTAAAATTTTTGTAAATGTAATCAAAACGCAATTAGCAACTTGGGAATACGTTTCTTGTAGCATTGTCTTTGACTCATTATTTTGAAACAAATATAAACATAACATTTAAAAAATAAATATAGTATAAAAAATCAAAGAGTTTTGTATTAAAATATTTTTACTAGTTTCTTACAGTTTAATATCTAACAAAAAGTATTAAAGTAATAAAACCATTTCCAGTTACATTTAACTGTCTCTTTCAGGAGATTTAAGATCATATTAACACACACACACACACTGCTCAACTCCTGTAGATAGTAAAGCTTTCAAAGTTATTGCTGTCTCTAGCTACTCGTATCTACCGAGTTTAATAGCGATATGGAAATGAAGTCGAAAAAACTGAATATCATAATTTCTTTACTTACTTACTTTTTTCTTGACTTTTATATTCAGTATAAGAGTCACATCTCTAATGTGCGATTCACTGTCTTGTAGGTTGCTTGTTTACTGTGATTGATGGTTAATGTTTAATGTTGTACTGGAATGACCGGTTTTAGGTTTATTCGATAGTTTGATTATAAAAAAAAGAATTGAGACAATGCAAGTCAATCATCCAGAATATGCCAGTTTTACCTGATCTTTGCAAGTCAAGCAAATTACGATTCCTATTCGATATACTTATATATTAAGTTATATACATATACATAACATTAAATTGTTTTTCAAGACAAGGAATTCTAAATTGTATATTATAGAATGTTTTATGAAAGTTGAATCAGGTTATAAGAAATGTCGAGAAAAAATATTTATAAGATCATGTAAATCTGAATGTGGAGTAGTTTTTTAATATGATAAATTCTTTTAAAATCAACAAACTTTAAAAACATTGGATCTAAGAAACTGTATAGTATATTATATTAATTTACTCTCTTACCCCCTCTCAATAAATCATTTTTGTATTAGACTAAGATATATAAAATGGTATTGATAAATGTGGTCATTATTGTAACTAATAAAATGCCTCATTCTATAAAACTCCAGGTCAATTTTAGTTAAATTTAATTATTATGCCAACTAAATTAGTTTTAAAACGCTTGCAGTCACAAAACTGAATATTAAATTAAGTTACGACAATGTTGGTGCTAACAGAAAGTTAAATTAATTATTAAGAATAATATTATATAACTAAATTAATTAAATTGTTGAATATTAGAATTTTTCTGCGTGGCCAAGTTTTACAATAATATTATCTAGATAATTGTGTAACAGTTTTGGGAACGAAGTCAAAATAAATGTATGATTATTTTAAAAGGTAGCTAAAAGTTTCTATTATTTTCTTATAAGTTTAGGAGATTGTTCGTATTTTAAGTCAGTTGTATATTCTATTACATTGTCTTTTTAGTTGTAAACAGCAATAATTATTTACTACAAATGCTTTATATGCGGTTTGAAAGAGTGAACATGGTATAAAAAAATGGCTTCATACTTGTTAATTTATATATATATATATATATATATATATATATATATATATATATATATATATATATATATATATATATATATATATTTGTATATATTACATGTGATTATACTTAGAATTCTAAATATTGTATCTATATATTTAAATGGACACAATATTATTGTATTACAGTATTTTGGTATTATGGAAATAGTCTAACTTATAGACTAATAATAATAACACTTAGTAAGAATCTAAATATTATATTTGAATTCTGAACACCTACAATCCCAATCAATTCAGTACTTAATACTTTGATAGTTACCGTCACAGTAAAACTTGGGACAATATGAAAAAGTAGTTTCACAAACAAAGAAAAACTTTATCACTAATCTTTAACAAACATCTTTGTACATCATCTTCCTTAGTGTCGGTCATGACTCAACATGGTTTTATATTATTTAACAAGTTTCAGTTGAAATATAAAGAGAAGTTAGGTAACATATTTTCAAACCCATTCATTAAATCATCTCCTGAATACAAAGGATATAATAAACTATAAAAATAATAGTAGTACGTTACTACTGTAATGAGTTTTTCTAAGTAATGAATATAAGATGTGTAATGGTTCAGTACCTCGTTATGGTTTGTCATTAAGGTAACAGCGGTTACGCATGCGACTGTGTACAATACCGCTAGGTACGTGTTTTAGTAAATAATATATTTAAATATCATTATTACTCATGAGTCAAAACCACATTTTTATTTATGCTCAGTGACATCAAAAATACGATGTACACGAATTGTAATTAAAGAAAAAATGCGGAAACGAGGAGATTTTGGTTTGAAAAGGTACGACCAAATAATCAGAACTTAAATTATCTGAAGTTTATCGAACTCGTTGGCCAACAATAATAGCCGTTACCAAGTGACGGACTTCCCCAAGTACAATACTTGATGTTTCCGTTTAAAACTAGTCATTTCAACCAACCAGTGTAATGTCTGCGACATATGAATCGTACCAAACTATTGCCTTTCTGGCATTAGTCAAAGATGTCTTGCTATGAACAACAAATATAAATAAATATAAATGATAAAATACGTATATACATCTCAATAAAAACAGCGAACTTAAGTGATTTTATTAGAAATTATGAACAGAAGTTGCTATAATAGAAAATTGTAAAAAATACATCTCGTGAAAATGTTATCAAAATTTTGTGTTGGCAATAAGATAATTTAATTGATGTGTAATGAAAAATCTATTAAATATAGTGTTAATTACCGGAAATGTGACGTATAAATAACAAGCAGGCTGGATGATTAGTTAGAATAAAGATCCCTAATGAGGGAACATAAGAAGTCTGACTATATAATATATAGTTACAAAATTTTTATTTTGAATTTAAATTATACTGTAACAACTACATATATTATTACTAAACATTAAATGTACTTTATAATAGACACAATAATAAAAAACAATCTATTGTTATTAATAGCTAATTGATGGTCTTCTGTTCCGCTGCAGAGAGAAAGAACTGAAGCTAGGATTTCAATTAAGTCGTCTACCAGTCCGGAACATTCCGCGGTCTAGTTTTAATGCTACGTAGCTTCGTAAAAATAAGTTAAGTCCTGTGGATATTTGTACTTGTTAATTAGTAAGTATTCTTAATATATAATATATTCAAATGATATAATATAATATAATATAATATAATACTGACTATTAACGGTCAGACGCATCTATGGACGGGAACCATTAAAATTTTAATTGTAATTTTTTTTTATAACTCGAATAATAACACAGGGACACAAAAAAAACATGAACCAGAGGAGAGACCTCATTATCCCTAGGGTTTTGGGATCGCTGAAATCGAATATGACAATAAAAACTAATTTTAATGATAGTGGTCATGAATTTATTTTTGGTTATCACTTTTAGTTCCAGCATCCCAAAAAACCTAGAAATACACATCTATCTTGATTTTATAGAAAAATTGAAATTTTCACCCCCTATAAGGGGTAGTAAGGGGGTGATAATGGTCATGAATTTATTTTTAGTTATCATTTTCAGTTTCAGCATCCCAAAAAACGTTGAAATAAACTTTTATCTTGATTTTATACAAAAATTTTAATTTTCATCCCCTTAAGAGGTAGTAAGGGGGTGCTAACGGAAAAACGGGCAATTTTTTAAAAAATCTAGGTCAATGTTATATTTAATGAGAGCTTGTTAAAAACTAATTACATTCATACTCTATAAAATTAGAAGTAACATTTTAGGCATTTAAGTCATTTCACTCAATCAAGGTCAGGACGAGTCTTTTTTTAACTTAACTTATCTTCACGCCATATCCCTTATAGGGGTAGCCAGAGAGGACGGAGCGCCAAACGCTACGGTTCCATACCTCTTTCGCCTCGACCACAGACATTAACCTCTTCATACATGCCCTCCAGGGGATCCTCATGCTTTTTACGTGACCTTCCTCCAGTATCGTAGCTACTGTGTTTTCAAAGGTCACTCGAGGCCTCCCCTCTGTCTCTCTTACCGCTCACTTTTCCCTTATAAATCTTTTTTACCATTCTATCATCACTCATTCGTTTCACGTGCCCAAACCACCTGAGCACGTTCTTCTTCATTCTCACTGCGACATCTTCGCTAGTACCTGCCATTCTGTGGATCTCTTTAATTGCGTATTCGATCAGCTAAACTGACTCCGCAAATGCGGCGAAGAGATCGCATCTCCACAGCATTCATCTTTCTTACATTCTTCTTCGGGGTTACCCACGTTTGGCTGATTTTTTTTTAACAGTGTGCATAATATTATGCATCTTTCCTGAACATGTAATATCGTTAATTGATAGTTAATTATCAAAGTAAGCCGCTATTATAGCAGACTACATAAGTTGAGGCACTCAAGTAACAATAAATATTAGCTAAAAAAAATTATTGGTCGATTATCTCATTATTTGAAAGCAAACAATTCAAGAGTCACTCCACAAGGCTCTCGCTTCAGTTAATTCAAGGAAGCAAATTACAGCATTTTGTGATTAGCACTACTCCTGGCTCAATATTTTATTAAATCTTATTGTAACAAATAACAACAGTACCAATATAATATTGCTAATTTTAATAAAAATAATAATGCATTGAGCAATAAGCAATATAATAAGTCGTTTAAACTGAATTTTCTCTGCATTAGAAATGTAGAATATAATTTTGGTACCTCTTTTGTAAGAATTTCCATTTGCTACTGCTACTGCTGGAGTTTGCCGTGCATATTTGAAAATGTTGATTCAAAATGTAAAATAAGTTTACCAAAAGTTCTAACAATGCTTTTTGTTGGTATATCATTGAAAAGACTTGTCCGGTTTCACCTTTTGATGCAACCTATATAACATTTTAACCGATCCTGATAGTTTAGGTATTTAATTATACATAGTACTACCTTGAAGCAGATTAACATGTTTAACGCGCCATTCAGAAGGACCCTCATTAGGGCGAATGGGCAGCTTACGCCCTCGAGGATACGAGGAAAACTATCTGATGGCAAAAGTCGCTTTGTTGAGTGCTGACAACTAAGTAGCCTAAAGTAAAATCAGCTCAAGGACCATCTCTAGTTATTGGTGTTTTCCTAATATATTCACAAATGTTGACAGGAATTAATGTTATAAAATCTTCTCAAAACAACCAAAGCCGAATAATCCTATGTAAACTTTTTCAATCAGCATTCTGTTTTCTTGCTTTGCTTACAACATAGTATTATGTACTATTTTAAAATGTTATTCTATAATCAATTTTCCAGATTTATTAATAAAAGTTATAAAGGTGTTTAATTTCTGTAAAAGAATATACGTGAAAATACATGAGCGAAAACAAAAACCAAACACAAATACCAACACAGACTTTTGGAACATTTTTCCATATTAATCTGAACCAACCGGGTAAATAGATTATTGTAATAATTTAAAAATGAACCCTTTTTACCGGTACTGTAAAAGCTATTACTTGGCAGTATCCAGAAGTGTTAAGTGGGATCAATCAAGTTGTGAGCGTTTTCCAATAAATGATCTCGTTATAAGTTCAAAACTATCCCCAATACCACACTGTGATGTCGCGTCTTATTTAAGTTTTCATTGTTAATAGGTGTATCATTGTATTGTAGTTACTAATTGGGATAGTTGATTTCATTTTAAATAAAGTATATTGGCAGGAGCTTAAAAATATGGTAAATGGTGCCTTCCTTAAGTAGATTTAAATATGGCTCTTGCAAATGCTTTGTCACCGTAAAAATATGAGTAATGTTAAATATACTCGTATACTTAATATATATTTTGATTTAACCAGAAAATGTTTAATACATTGGTATTCAACTTAATCATATCTTTACACATTGGTATTCAACTTAATCATATCTTAACTGTAAAATATTTTTAATAATATTTATTTATCATTTCCTGACAAAAAAATAAAGACTCATAAATATGATAATGTATATTTATTGCTGTTTTCAACTACGAGTACCAACGAACATGTTATCGGAAAACGAGCTATCTCTTAAACTGTTATTGCTAAAAGTAGTGAAACTGGTTCAAACGTGTTAAAAATATCTCAAATGTAACTAGTTTCCAGTTTAAAGTAAATGATGGTACGTATAAAAGATAAAAAAAGTTTTTATAGTTACTGTTCACTTATATATATTATAAAATAGACACTTATATAATACGCATACTATAATATACCTTTATGCATATACGTATTTTTAGACAAAAATATATTATTGGAAAGTTAATAGTAATTATTAACTTAGTGTGTACTCTTTCAGTGTCATTTCAGCATTAAGTGAATTATTCGATAGTTCCGGAGTTCAGGGACACTAGCACTAATAAAGATCGAATTAAGTTAAAATTCTGAACTTTTTACACGAGGCGTTTATAGTAGAAAGAAAACTATCTGATAAATTTTCAAAGTGACGTCAAAGTACATATCCAGGTTCTTTTCTTTTACATTACATTCATTTCTCTAACACAAAGATACAAATGTTAATGTCCATTTTATTATCTGTGACCTTTAACGTTTATTGACTGCATTGCTTTTAAAACGTCTGCTGAATTTATCAGTGGAAAAAATATATTATAAATAGTGCAGAATTCTTGTGAAACTTTTTTTTCTTGGAGATTTTGAATTCAAATTTTTAATATTATGTATAAAATTGTTTTTGAAATATTCATGACTAACTTGCAATGTGATGTCACATTAATTTAATAATGTATTCAATAAAAAAATCGCAGACCACAACAACATCAAATGAGATGAGATGAGATGATTTTAATAAGAAGTATTGATATGATAATGTTTAAAATCGATATCGGTGGATGCACATACAACACTACTGGCACACTACACGACCTGCTGGCGTCACGTCACATAGCACGTGGCATTAACCACTGAGACAGGCCGCCACGGGACACTGATGTGTTTTGTTATAATTGATTTATTATTCTGAATGAAGGCACATGGAATTGTAATTGAAATATGCTACATTACATATGCTACATATGCCTTAGATTATTCTTAAAAATAACAAAATATTCTGTCGCTATTTAACAATATATTTAATTGTCTACACGTTAAAATACTAATAATGTAAAATATGTATGCACGTATGATGTTATACTTTACCTTGCGTTTTTTATTTTTCTCTTTCACAAAAAAATTGTTAAATTCATGCTGACACAAGCAAGTGAATGTATGATTTAAAACCATAAAGCCATCTATTTGATATACAAGTATATTTTATTCGCCCTCTGAAATTTGAGACGTTCAGTAAACAAGCTTAGCTTGTGATCCATACATAGTAGATTCACGAAGCATAAAACACTCATCACACATAAGATACACACGTACATTAGTTATGTCTCACAATAGCAATAATGAACAACTTCCCCGTAGATAACTATGTATTTATATTTTTAAATAAACAACCTATATTTGATCTCAATTACTGCATTCGTCATTATTGTATGTACACAAAAATTAGATATCGTTAAAATCCATATGTATCATTAAGTATGTCACAATCATTCCCTAAATAAATCAATTAATTCCACTTGTTTCTTAGCGGGAAGCGTAGTTATCCAGAAATATAACGTCGGTCACTCTTCAGATCTGTCTGTAAAGTTATTAATTACTTAGCGTTTTTGATTTTTTACAAAGGACACAGAGTACATCCATAGATTTTATATTAAAAGAAAAGCTAGAAATTGTTGTTATTATAAATTATATTTTGAACATAACTGTGTAGTATAAATAAAAAGTATTTTAATCGTTCTGAGTAGAGTTGTTTTAGATATTTTTGATTAATCGTAAGAATACTAGTTATGCATTTAGAAGAGAATATTAACTAACACCTTCCGCCTTGTTCTAATGAACAAAATACCATGTATAAAATAGACGCTACCAGGCAGGCATTTTAATGTTGCATATCCTGGTCTATTCTTCGTACAAAACTACAGTACTGCAAAACCGCAAATAGGTTATTTGTTGCTAGTAATCGTAAATCTGACTATTGGTCTTACAATAATATGTGATAGATACCGTTTATGTTAAATAAAAAGAAAGTTCATTTAAGTTGAAAAGCAATATTTTTTTAATGACACTATAATTATGTTAAGCACAGTCCGCTTCCATTATGTGTATTTCTTATTTCAGAGATTAAAATTGTTTTGGAAACGATTTATTTTGCATATTATTCTAAAGTAAAATGTGGGCGAAATTTACCTCAGAGCTTTTAATTAATTAAGAGTATATCGGAATGGATATCTGCTATAATTACGTTCACGATTCTTGAATAAATACTTATTAATTTAAACAAAATTCAGTATAGCTTTATTTTATGGTAGAAATGTTGAAAACGATGAAGGTATTCCTGCTCTCCCATTCGTCTAAGCAGTAACTTCACTTTGATCTTCTGTAAAATCGTGGAACTATAACCATTTAACGAGCTTCAGTCGAATGACTAAAACCACACATTACCTATACAACAAAAGTAAAAAAAACTAAAACATAAAGTCACATAACACAATTTTTAATCCCTATAATGTATCGTTTCATCACAGTAACTATCATAGGAGTATTTTTAATAATATAGAATTTTCAGAATGTGCGAACTCAAGGACGGGAACGGTCACCTAAAGGTCGCTGGTTCAAGTCAACTCGAGTCGTGCACGAATTCACGAATTTTTCATTTCTTATTATTTTAAAACATATCCTAAAATTTCTTACTTATGAAAAACCAAACAATTTAATAATTACTTACAAAATATATCTTTTATTTATTGAATAAACTATTCTAACAAAGAATAAAAAACAGTTCATGTTTTCCCTAACAGTGGCTTCAATAATAGTTGATTCTGATTTTAATTATAATAATACTCTGACATTGTTACAATTATTGACATTGTTGCTATTATTATCATTATTTTAATATTTAATATACAATTACTGTATAAGTTTTTAAACAAGGCCATACAATTTTGATATAGATATATAATTCTTAGGTACAATATAGTAGTTTTAAAAATACTAATATTATACATGCATACCTATATTATACATTTGATATTTTAAACATACAATACACATTTACTTACGTGTCTTATTTTTGTATAATTTAAAGATTCCCGAAGTAAACAAAAACATTTCCCAACTGAAAAGAAGTTAGAACTGTAGTCAACAGAATATTGCAATTAAATATGGTATTTCTAATTTAAAATCTTTTTTTAATATAACAATATTTTAAATAACAATCCAATTGGAACAATAAAATCTCATCTCAATAATTTGTCAGGTCAATACAAAAACTGAATAATCCCTAAGAATTTAGTATTAACAATAAAATCTACTGCAGATGTGTAAGTTATTTTACAAATAAATGTTATGGAGTTTAAAAAAAGAACAAAATAATAATTGACTAAATTAAATCAAATTTCTCCTTTACGAATCCGTCCTCCTATATTTGACCCAGACCGTGATAATGGAATCTTTCTTATCACTAACAATCCGTTGTTACACGACCTAAGCTAAGCTTTTTGAACTGCGATAGCTTGTTTGTTGGTGATTAGCGATCTTAATACTGGAAATTAAAAGTTATATACCGGTTATAGAAACTGTTATTTTTATAATTTTGTTAACGCATAGAAAACATTCTGTTTAATTTTAACATAATTTTAACTTAAATATTTTAAACAATTAAATCAACCATTATCATATTATCAAACGTACTTCTAAGATCATTGTCAATATGAATCAGAAGCTAGTTCTTAGTATAAAGTTACTGCACGTCGGTAATTTTATTAAAATTCAAATACAAGATGCCGGTCTTGATGAGCTCGTTAGTTCTGTTATTTCGAGAATCCGATGTAAATTCCTATTGTTGCAATTTGAAATTTGTGTTTTTTCGTAAAGTAAAGTAAGTATTATTCGATATTGAATGTCATAAGTATTAATATTTACAATTTCCGAGGGTTGTGTTAAGAGGATTAGCTGAATGTTGATATTAAATAAAAAATGTCAGGCCATTCGCATCGTGTACGTGATGACGTACGTAAGAAGATGATCTTACTGGATTAAGTAATGAGTAAGTATCGTTTAGCTGATGCCAATATTGAACTAAAATTATTGAATACTGGTAATGTACATGCAAGTGCATGTAACAGGTGCAACATGAGCTGGTTATGGTCACTATTATTATACGATTTTATAACAGCGACTAATACAAATTTTGTAAGTGATTTTTCATTATCGCTGCTTCGATACTTATCCCAACATTTCATAATAGTTGATATTGTTCAAAATATTATTGTATTATAGAAAGACATAGTAGAAACGTAATCAAATGTGTATTTATATCAGTAGTTCGATGTCGGCAACCCGTGAAAATTTTTACTGCTGGATTAAAATAATTCGTTTCGTTCAATAGTATATAGATATTAATATTGTATTAAGGAGACATGCTGCAATTAAAAGTAATGTTACAAATTGTTAATAATTTGCTTCATATATTTCTCCTGAAGTCGCTTGTAATAGATAGTTTTTATACACATCATAACGGATTGGTAACAGTGAGTGTGTAGTAGTACGGTATGGTAGTAGATATCCAGTTATATAGCAAATTGCTTAACATTTGAATGATTGCGATGAAATCATTGATCATGTTATTTTAAAATTGTTGTAAAAATAAATTTGTAAAGATTTCCAAGTGTAAAAAATTTATTTATACCAAAAATAGTGCAAAATTTATATTTATAATTTTTCTTAAATATGTCCATTCTATATATTAGTCCGTCAATTTAGACCTAAAAATGAGAGCGAAGGTACATAAATTCCCATCAAGCTGAAAATCAGTAAGGTTGTTTAAAATATGATTAAAAATAAAATTTGAAAGTTCCCCATCTTTCCCTTGTTCTTTCCTTCTTCTTCTTGAGTTGAATTACTGTTTTTAAAAACTTCAACACTTTGAAGAATATCTAGCTTTTCAAAGATTTTGAAAACTGTTTTACCCCTCCTGTAAAATGCAGATATCATATCACAGCCAGTTATACAATATACATTCACCGATAGAAAAATATTTCAACATATATAACAACTGTAGATAAGAGATGTATATACGTGGCGCACTCATGCATATTATGACGATAACAACTTGAATAACTTTATAAATACGTTATATCTCAAAAACGGTGGCTCGTAGGAAAAAAAGTATTCATACATTTTTTGTAGATTATTTTATGATCTACAATTTTTGTCTGGAATATTTTTATGATACAACTTACCGTTTCGCTGAAAATTGCGAAAAACACACTTTTTTTGTCCTTTGACCTTGAATAAAATTTTTTCCTCACAAGGGAAGGATGGGGAACTTTCAAACTTTATTTTTAATCATATTTTAAACAACCTTACTGATTTTCAGCTTGATGGGAATTTATGTAGCCTGAAATGTTTAAATTGACCGGACTATATAGTTTGAAAATAATATTTCGCACCGGAGTATAAAGCACGATTGTCCTCTTAACAATATAAGGTACGAGTGATAAAACATTTTATGAAAATTTAATTATGCAGCCAGCAGATCCTCAGGCCAAAATTTTAAGTTCTAATAACAGTAATATAACTACTGCATTGATGTTAAGACAATCTACGACCAACTACGCTTATTCCCAAACTTAAGCTTTATTTTTTGTAAGATCATTAAATCGGTCTCACTTTATGGTCCAAGTATATTAACTTGGATTTACACCCAAGTTAATGTACTACTAAACGTTTACACGTTAATGGGTTTTAGCACAAAACTTCATCAAATGTTAAATGCGATCAAAGTTTGGCAATTTTCCGGTATTAGTTATGTATAAGCATTACGCAGTCGACCATCTCAGTAACCATCAATAAAGATAACTTCGTAGCCATTTTTGATTAGTTAAAA
The DNA here is from genome assembly GCA_918358695.1 of Melinaea menophilus ssp. n. AW-2005. Lineage (NCBI taxonomy): Eukaryota > Metazoa > Arthropoda > Insecta > Lepidoptera > Nymphalidae > Melinaea > Melinaea menophilus. The sequence continues at coordinate 34,053,331 of OU911039.1, read as the reverse complement.
GATAATTACTACTACCATATATACACTTTAATTGTGTTATTACTTCAGAGCGTGATGATATTTATTTTATTGCACTTATTTTACTTAATAATATTTGATTTATTTAATGAATTATTATGTTAAGAAACAATAAAAATATTTAAATATGTAACATCTTCTGTAGCAAGAATTACATAATAGGAATACAAAACAAAAGCCAGCTTTTTTTAACATGTAAACTTTTCTTAAGTATACGTATAATTGAATTTTATTTAATATAATAATTTAAATTAATAATTCACTTTTAGAGATAGAAAATGTCGGAGAGAGGAGAGAACTGGAGAATAAAATTACAGTATCATTAATAAGTAAATTTCTAAGAGATAAACAAAATGAATACCGACTAAAGATACGTAGAATAATATTATTAACATTGCAAATTATGGTATATGTAATTTAATTGCTATTTCTGCTTTATAAAAAACTTTTCTATTAAAAATGTTCACTTATTATAAAAATACATTTAAAAGAGAATTGATCAATTAAGAATCTATTATGCAGAGTAGGATCTCAGGACAGTAATTTCAGAGGATATTACAGTCACAAAAAGTCCGGCAGAGAAGAGTTTTAATCTCGATTGGGATAGATATACTCGACTCTAAGAAGTTTGTTTTAATTACTCTTTACAATATTATTAACAATATTGTTTTATTTTTTACTGTTTTATAGATATTTTGTTTAAAGTGACATATTATTTTATGATCTATCAATTTTATACCACGATTTTAATAAAAAATTATGAAAAAAAAAAAATTGTTATATTTTACAAAAGAAAAATATTTAGTGGTTTTGTAATTTCTGTAATTTATTTTAATTTTAAGCATCTCTTTTGTTAATTTATTATACCAACAGACACACCCCTATTAAATATTAATGAATAAAGTTATTTAATTCGGCTACCCAATAAGTCCAAAAACAAAGCCTTCACTTGTACAGGGTTCTCCTCTCCCGCTCCCGCTGTGACTTTAAGACTGTGAGTACTTTGTGTAATAAATGTTCAATATATTTAAAAAATTCTACATCATGTACATAAAGACAGATTTTACTATTTACTACTTAATTTTAGTAAATGTAAACGCTAAAAAATTTTATTGAAAATCAAACAATATTGTGTCTTAACTGAAGAACTATTGTCATTCTTACTCTAAATATAAACGATATATCATATTACAATATGGCGAAACATTAGGTAAATCGATAACGGGATATAGCCAATCAAATGAAGTAGGAATACTTGAGATTTCAATGTTGTGTGTACTGATTAAATACTATACTAAATTATACAAAAGTAGTTAATATTATCAAAATGACTAAGAAATTTAAAATAAATACTTTGGACTACGTACACAGAAACTTTTATATTTAGCGTTAAGTAAAAAAAAAGTTTGTCGTGGGAACTCCGTCAGGAACGGAGGGAGTTCCTTACGTTTTTTCTTCAGCTCAGATTGTAATTCGAAATAACATCTGTAAATTTTTTATTTTTATTTTGTATTATCTGCTCAAGACCAATAATCTAAAGAAACAAATAACATCAGAAAGTTTCATTTTTAAAAATTATTTTCAAAGTAGTCAGTTATAGATTGTATGGAGATAAATACTACAGGAAAACAACTTATTAAATCTCATCATTACGTTCCATCATAGAAATAATTGGCATGATAACTATTTCACTCTTGGTTCCCTATAATTTAAATACTAAACACTCAAACCATATGTGCAATAGACGGCTGTAAATAATAAATACTTGTATCAAGTTTTACAATTTTACCAAGAATCTTTTCTAAATCTCGATAAATAAATTTTTTTTGTTGCGCTTTATAATTCAGGGATCTTAGCGTACATTTCTAAACAAATTTCTAGGAAATAACTTGCGATAATTCTATTCTCGGTATTCATACAAATTTATCTCAGGAGTCTCTTCAGTTTATTCAGTTAACCGAATGACTCGTTTGGTTAAACAGTGATTATGAATAAGAAGTATATTTATTAACTTAACTAGACTATTCAACAGAATTTTATAAATTGTCTTTCATATTCTGCGACTTACAATTATTACAAAATTTACTTTTTATTTTCGTCGTCACTGCAATGCGTATGCGTCCAACAATTTGTTGCATATAATATTGTTCGGGGATACGATTGTACTGCGTTGTTATCTCATAGAATTTTCGAGTACCTAGGCACCGTTCACGGCACATCGGATTATTTGCTGTACTATATGTGTAAAAACAAGTTATGTCCAAAACTCAGTTGTTGGTCGTGTGGCCTCTACATACAATAAATTTTATTTGCATATTAATTTATTCAATACATCTAAATCAACATTAAGAAAATACATGAAACAGACTATAAATTTAAATATATAATTTCACATACACAGACACTCTTAATATCAATATAAATCAATAGAAATCTACTCATGAACACTTCCACATATACTTATTTACACCTTTCAAGTACCTTTTAGTCCTGAAATATTTATTATAATTATCAAATATTTAACTAATAAACAATGTTTTTTTTATTCATATATTAAATATTGTTAAAAAGTGCAGTCCTATTTTGGTCCTATTGAATGTAAACTTTATTTATCGTGTCTTTAAAACTGATGGCACTGTTAGATTAATAAATAAATAAATAAATAAATAAATAATAAAAGTAAACGTATAATTTATATAACAAAAATATCGGATCGGAAAATATGATCGGAAAAATTTCTCTAACACATTAAAGTCTTATGAAACAATAATTTTAATTAGAACTTTCTCGCGGATTGGTTTCTTTATAAATAAGTTTACACTACGCTTATTTCAGATTATGGATTGAAATATATAATTAACTACATCCAGTTGCTAAATTATTCTATATTATCTAACCTGTTCTGTCCGTACGTAAGTCGTAAGACTAATAAGTGGATACAACAACACAGCTTAAAGTTCTCGGTTTAGCGACGTATAATTATTGTATTGCATTGGACTGAATTATTTTGAATGTAAAATTGATGGAAAGAAAAGGCTTTAAATACTTTTTACAGATAATTTTACAAAATATACTTACTTATCTTCAAGCCATATCCCTTGCGGGGTAATATAATAATAATAATAACTAAAAGAAAAATATAACAAAAAAAAAATTAAATAAAAATAAAACAAATAACAATAACAAAAATAGAAATTATAAATAACATATTTAATTAATGTACAAGAGGCGCGTCGGAGCGCCAAACGCTACGGTCCCTGCATACCTCTTTCGCCTCGACCAAAATCATTAACCTCTTCATACATGCCCTCCGGGGGTCCTCATGCTTTTTACATGACCTTCCTCCAGTATCATAGCTACTGTGTTTTCGAAGGTCACTCGAGGCCTCCCCCTGTCTCTTTTACCGCTCGTTTTCCTGGATAAATCTTTTTTACAATTCTTCCATCACTTATTCGTTCGACGTGCCCAAACCACCTGAGCACGTTCTTCTTCATTCTCACCGTAACATCTTCGCTAATACCTGCCATTCTGTGGATTTCTTAATTGCGGATTCGGTCAGCTAAACTGACTCCGTATATTCGAAGAAGGGATCGGATCTCCACAGCATTCATCTTTCACCACACAACATTTGGCTGTCGTATAACAGCGTCGGTAGCAAAACTGCATTATGTACAGCCAAACATGCAGCTATGCTGAAGTTTCGCCGTCTCAACAATGCAGCCAAAGTACCGTTCACTCTGTTACTGGCAGTAAAACGCCTTTCCACATCCATTTCATATCTTCCGTCTCCGCTAAACATAGTTCCCAAATATACCACTTCATTCACTTGTTCTATTATCTTACCATTCACGTTTATCTTACATTCTGTTCTTTCTTCATTTCTTAAAATATCAGAACCTTATCTGTATTCAGATTTAGGCCATTATTTTCACACCCATCTTTCAGAGTGGTGACAAATGCCTGCAATTCGCATTCGGATGATGCAATGAGCACTGCATCATCGGCATATAGCAAGCAATTGACCTTAAGGTCACCTACTTTCACTCCCATGTAGCGCAACCTTGCTTAACACTCGAGTACGAAATATGAATATTGTTAAATATATTACATTTTAAATAAGTGTATAAGATTCATAAATGCTTATTATTATTTTGAAATATATATATTTTTCTATTATTTCTCCACTGCGATAGCACTTATTTTGTCAGGTTGTTTTTCTTATAATTAAGAGTATATTATATTTGTTAGTTTAGTTTCGGCAAGAAGTTGTATAACATTTGTTTCGAATTAAGTTGTGTCATCAGCCAAAAATTATAAATTACACAATTTTGAACTCTAATTTATCTATTTGGATGCAAACAAAAGTTAATTCGGAGGTGAAATAAAAAAATTTTAGTAATCAGTTGTTCGACTCCGTATTGCGTAAAGCAAACGTAATAATAATATGTGATACCAGTTGAGACAACGCAGAGAACTTTAGTCGATAATAGAACACAGCAAAAGCGTCCTCCGCTTTTGCTGTGTTCTATTTATTATATATTGAAAAAGTTTATGTAAGTTTGTGCTGTATCACGTTTGTAATATATTCTTCATGTTCTCAACATCTACATCAAATTATTGTACCATTCACCAACTTTGTATTTCCTTATGATACTATTTACTAGCTTACTAGATAAGTTTTGCGGTACAGCCATATTTATTAAAGTCTTTAAAAATAATTTGCATTGCAGTTTTTACACTTAGTCACACGTAAAACTCAGTTGTCAAAAAATTCATTAGATTTTTCTTTTGGGAGTTCTGAACACGCTGCCAACAACTCATACAATACAGAGAGCAAGGTCTGGACTGTACGCAGGATGCTTAAGCACTTTAACACCAGTATTCTTCAAAAATTCAACTGTCGCATGAGCACAACATGCAGGAGCGTTATCGTGGAGAAAATGCCAACTGTCCATTGTTGAGTTTGGACGACATTCTTTGAGTATCTGTACAACTTTAGGCAAACATTCATTGATATAGTAATATGCCGTGACTGTGCGTCGACTATCCAAATCAACTCTTTCCAATATACTTTGTCTAGTGAAAAATACAGCTATCATTCTCTTCTTCACTGACTACGATTTACGGACTTATGTTTGCGTTTCTTCGTTTTCAAACAACTATTTTGGTTTCAAACAACCATTTCTTTTGGTTTGAGCTTAAGGTCGTACGATACCCATATGGGACATACTTTTCTTACTCCAAAGATATCATGTAAAATTCTATGAATACTTGGTGCACTAATCTGTAAGACCTCTTCTATCTGTCTGTAGGTAATATGATCGTCTGCTTCAATCAAGGACTCGACTTTCCCTACGTTTTCCAGAGCAGTTACTTCTACAGGACGACTAGATCTCGGAGCATCATCTTCTCAGACCAGGGCGCGTCTGGAACCCTCGTAGCCTTATTTTAAGTTGGAGAGTGTCTTTACAGTAAGGCTTATTATGATACATACGATATCAAAATAGGCCCCATTGTCACTTCCACTTGACGTACACAAGTGATAACTGGTATGGATTCAAAGTGGATAATATGTAAATAAATAAATAAATATAGAAACTCTGTATTGCAGAACTTGTCTAGTAACCTGTGTATTTTGATCGTCTTGCGCATGTCTTGATTTGTAAAAAAAATATGGAAACTGTTAATATAAAATATATTATTAATTTATTTAATTAAAAACGCAGATTGATATCTAAAAAAAGTTAATAAATCTGTATATTATCATATTCAATTTAGTAACCCAATGCTCTGCTCTTTGTTCATAATTTAAAAAACAATACTTTCAATTATTAAATGTGTCGAGACTAATAAATTTACTATTATTATATTATATATATATATATATATATATATATATATATATATATTGTATATGACATTTAAAAAACATAATCTATGAAGAGATTTTAAAATTAGTTAAAAAATAAAAGTTTCAAAACATAACGTAATGTATTTTGAGAAAATTGAGAGCTTAATAAGATAAGTTTATTAAATACAACTTGGTGAAAAAATTAGGTAATTTGCTAATATTAATGACATGCAAAGATGGTAAATCAACATTCATAATATTTGCAATATATAATTTGCATAATAATGAAGCTACCATACTCGTAACGACATTCTTCATATGCAGATATGTTTTTTGTTTTTGTATGTATATGTTTGTTTTCCAACTGTTAATATATATATATATATGTTTTCTGAAAGTTACATAACATTAACATCAATGTTTTTTCTTTTACTGAGGTAACTTGAATTGCAAATTGGAAATATTATAAAGAGCTTCGACGTTGCAGTCTACATTTCAAATACGAAGAATGTCAGTGCAAATGCCATAATACAGTTCTTATTGCACAAGAATAAGGTAAGAATATTTTAGATGAAAATGATATAATAATGGAATCAAGAAAATGCAAGAGAACCTCCTATTCGCATCACCTGGACGATTTATTGAACTCGAGCTGAACGGTCGGTTCTAAGCTGCGGTTAGAGAAAATCTAACAGTTTTCTTAAAAATATTCTTATCATTCTAACAACAATATGGCTTTCTTCTTCTTGCATAATTATTCATGTTTCAGTGATTCTCTGCGAACTTTAACGATTTTTCAATGTAATAAATAATTCGTAAATAATTATCATTACTGCTACATAAATATTTTTGTCATCTGATTGTTTCCTGGTTACAAGATAAAATAACATGAATGAAACAATAGTCTAGAAAAATTTAGATTGGCCAAAAAACAGCTAAACAATTTAGACACAAAGGGCAGCTTCAGCTGGTGATCATCCATCAGAAACACCGCGACAGCAGCGCTCGTCGATCAGTGCCGGTGTCAAACACTTGTGGAGCTGCAGTTCGATGTTACAATTAAAGTGACCAATTTCAGGGGTGTATCATTATTATATTTTAACTGTCAAACAATATCTAATTATAAAGTCCATTCCATTGGACAACGGACAATATTAAAACGTAATAATACTGTGATTAATTTTATTATGAGTTTAATTTACAGTACAGTGTTTTATTTTTTTCACTTCAGCAGTAACACCTTATGGCCGCGGATATTTTGGATACGTACTAAATTATACTTACACGACATATTTATTTTATTTAAGTTACTATTGTTGATTATAATTAATGATATTATTTGCACATAATACAGAAATATTGTTGGTAATTTCAAGATATTCAAATGACTTTTTTTTATTCTGAAGTATATATTTAATATTTCTGAGATAAAACTTATTTTATATTAAATAAATTTATAGTTAATGTTTTATTACATAAAATTGTCTTTTCCAGGGCCAACCTGATTCGGCTGTATCTACAGAACCATGAAACTACTGATCATACCAAAGTTTGATGTTATATTAGTGAGTTCATTACGTGAGTCAAAGTCCAGAAGGATGATTTTACTGTATAATATCTTATTTCAGTGATTCATATTGCTTTGATTGTGATGATATACAGTGAGTAAAATTATTTTTAATAGACAACATGCTGTACAATTTTCTAAATGTTAAGGTTTTATCTCAAAACCAAATTAATCTTTACAGTATCTCGAATGTGTCGAGAGAAATTAACTTGATAACGTAACATCAAGAAGCGTTATCTTTAGCCGAGAACGTGAGGATAATCAATAAGATATCAAATTCACTCTTGTTAACTCATATATGTTATATACAAATATGGGTCGTTTAGACGAGATTAAAATACTCAGTTTTAGTTAGACTATAAAACAATGTATTGAAATAAATTCTTTACTTTAAAATTAAAATTGATAACAACAATATTAAGCTATATTTTATATTTACTTTATTTCAACATATTGAAAAAAAAAATTATAATATACAATATAAAATTATTTTCTTTTTATACAAAACAGATTACAATGATCGCCTAAACGACCTAAAATAGAATTTAAAAATAACTAGTAATGCGTTATCAATATACCTCAATATCCAATACACATAAAAGGATAGGATGAAGTATCGAATTGCTATTTGAATGATTATAATTTGAATCCTTTACGATATGTTTTTGATAATATCATCTACAAGGGTCTAATGTTTTACAATCTCAAGACGTGGTGGTGTTCTTTATATATGGTAATAAAATTAAAAATGTGTGTTTGTGTAATTTACAAAACGAATATAAAATTTACTGAGTCTTAAATTGTCGGTGTTTTACATTCTTTTCTTGATCTGAAAATTTTATGTTAACAGAAAAAAAATATTATATTTATATAGCGAGGAAATGTCGAAATTATGCTTATTATATTATTATTATATTAATATTTATCTGATGATATATTAAAAGTTAGACCCTTAGAAATCATTCAAATTATTTTTTATTAGTATATACTATTGTCCTACTGTTGTTTATTGAAAAGATATTCCAATAACTATAAATAATTCTTGGAATATTATAAGATAAATCTTAAAATGTTACATAAAATACAGATCTATACAGTCTATAACATAATGAAATGTGAATCAAGTACAACGCAGAATGTGATTACGAACATATTCAATAATTATAATATTATTTACGAGCAATAAGAAATTATACAAAAAAGTTTTATAAAGATACTTCTTGTGGCTTGTGTTCTTTAGCCATAAAGATTGATTTAGCACTGAGTGATGAAAGGCGTAAAGTTTTTTTTTGTTAAAAGCCATTTACTTACATATATACCTATTATCACGCCTCTTTCCCAGAAGGGTAGGGAAAGACCAAAGATTTCCACTTCCATATTCTCTTTTCGCTTATTCTACTCTCATATTTTCCTTCATGCACGTTCACCGGTCCGGGTGCCCTTGACCTGTGCTTTCAGGACATCCTCAATCTAATAAAAAAATGTCCGTATAGACCTTCCCCTTCCGACCTTTCCATCCTCAAATTCCTTATATATTCCACTCGTCCATCACGTTTCGTTCATTCTCTCTATATAACCAAATCATCTAAGCATTTTTTCTCTATTCTAGTGTTTACATCTTCTTTCCCATTATAACGCTTTCTTATTTGACTATTCTTTATCTTGTCATTTAATTTCATACGTATCAGACTTTTTAGGAACCATTTTAATAGCTTTGTTCTTACTTTTTCATTCTTCTCAATATTGGATATACACATATACATATACAATATTGGATATTTTAAGACCTTTTCATTATTTATAATGGGGTGCTAATCTGATTTGGTTTTAAAACTCACACACGATTTTGACTTTATTTTTGTAACAGAACATATGTAACACGGTGCATAGGAGCAGGTAGCGTATTACTTTACAACAACTTTGTACCTATCAACTGTTTAATATTTACGTCTGCATAGGTAAATCATTTGAGAACGCGTGTTTGTTCAGAAAATTCAAGGGCATAGGTCCTTAACGGTAATATGTCTTTAATACAGGTATTTGATTAATCAGTGACAACTGACTAACATACCAGTTACGTTTAAGCACACGGTTATTTTATAAAAGAAAAATATTTTAGTCTGATTAATTTACACGATCGACTTGGATAGATTTGGAGCTAAATATAAACTTGGGGTTTCGTTTATTGTAGCAATGTATTTAACAGATTTCAATATTTAGTCTACAGATTTTGATACGACAATGTTGTATATAATACAGGTATCAATCACATTTGCTGACTGGCTTTCCCTTTCACTAACGTGAAGAATGTTTCTTATTGCACGCATTACATCCACGTTGAAGTATATTATGATGAGAGGCGATTAAGGAAACGTAATATAGCTTGTTTTATGATGATAAAATATGTTATTACACCGGGCTTGTAACTTATTTGAAAGTATATAAATTCTTTGAATCACTTAACTAGAAAATTTTTTGAATTTTTTTCAGAAACGAACTTGTCTCCTGATGTATTTTCCGGTATATTTTCCTGATTTATTTTCCTGTATTATATGTGTTTCCAAGTTTCAATCAGTTATTTAATTACAAAATTTACACAAACTGTTGCTCTTTTTTTCAATATTTTTTATATAATTTGTACTCTATACGTTCTCTTCTACCTTGCTGGTTTTTGAAAGGATTATGACATTTTGAAATTGAATTGAAATTGAAGACATAAAAAAATATATAATTTTTCATTACAATACGTAACGTACTAAGTATTCGTATAATGTTCTAAGCATTAAAAAGAGCAAAAGGTTTCTCAAACAGCAAATAATTCAATTGCGTAGATAATTTATAACCAAAGATAGGAATTACTCTCAATAGATCTTTCAGAGGCAAAACAAATTTCACAATGTAAATAAGAGTGTTAGTCTAAATTCTATTATACTACCATGAATTAAATTTTGGTTAAATAATATTCACCTTCATTTACTCACAGTCACTGAAATCACAAATCATTTCGAATATAACAATTATTATTTTTATGTGCATAACAAGTTCGAGATTTTTTTAAATGTTAGAGCTATTATTATTATATATATTTTTTATTTTTTAATAGATCCACTATCGCCATCTATAATTTAAAAGGTCTAAAATAAACTGTTAATAATATATTCATTTGAAATATGTATAGACATGTCTATACAAAATTTATTTTCATTGAATGTTAAGAGATTACTTAACATTTGACACGATGGTAATTCTTGTTGGCACACGTTTAGTAAATATTATAAATACAGCGTGACGTCGATCTGACCATCTGGTCTTGTTGTGTGTGCATGATCACTATTTTTTATACGAGTATGTCTAATATCTACAGAAAAAATATCACTATACTAATTTATTCTAATCTTTTTACCAAATATTGAATTACTAGGTTTTTTTCTGATATTAAGGTATTTTCCCATAAGAATAGTTTATATGTTATTCTGGATCATATTCTGCTTCTATTAATTCTCATTCAAAGCCGTGATCTTCTTCTCTGTTAAGCATAGTTACTGTATCAAAATAGAACTAAGTTAAACGTAAATATCTGAAACGTACAATAAACCCAATGAGCCGATTTAATTCAAATAAAGTTACATATACTGTTCAAAAGGTAATGCTAGTAGAATCATTTGTATAGTCAGGTGAACTTCGAAGTTATATGTTCATAATTAAATGATATCTGCTCAACGAATGGACAAATTTTAAAGTTGTAGAGACAAAACTGATCTACTTGAAATATATCATGATGATGAAATACTTTAATTTCATGAAGTTTCATATTATCACATAAATAATGAATGTAAAATATATGTGATTATTTAATATTTTTAAATATGAAATCGCCTCGCCACCGATATACCCCCACGCCTTTGTAGATCTTTTTAGTTCTACAATTCATTAGTACATTATTTCGTCTTGTTTTGAACCAATCTTTCCTCTTTATATTGGTACAGATTATAATATTTGAAAAACAAATGAATGTACAAATATGAGTGAAACAGTGACTGAATTTACGAAATAAAGTGTTTGGAATATTATTAAAATATAGGTAGGATTAGAGAGGATATATATATATCGGTTTGCTTGTTACCTATTCATATACTGCACCGTTAAATAAATTCTCTATGTAAATCTATACGACGCGAGAGTGATGGCCGCCGCTCTTAGGAAGGGTGTAAATCATGAATTCCTATTCACATCGGAGAGGCTTTAGAGTGCTGATACAATTGTTACAAACGCTACAGATTTGCATTGTTCGGATTTTCAAGTTAATGTTGAAAAATTGGACAGCGAAAAATTGATGGAATTAAAAACAGGAATGAACTGGTGTAGTTTTATTGTAGTAGTAACAAACATTACAATAAGTTTGATAATTATTATTATATTAAATGACAAAATACAATCTGTATTTTAATTCATTAATTTTATGTTTAACAATAAATGATTTCATCCATTTTTGTAATTTCTAACTATTATTTCTGCCATTTTCTTTTAATACCTGAGCGACACTCCGGCGCCGGACATATGTTGACTGTTTGTTCCCTAAGATAAGATTGACTACTTTTGTATCTGAATAAAAAAAATACTATTTCAGATTTTCGCTCTGTGATCGTCAAAATAAAGTATTAATAGGAATTGATTTGAAGACAATGGCCTAGAGATAAGAGTATGTTTGTGGTATTTATGAGTTTTGTGGTATTTTATATTAAAATTTTAATTTATTCATTCGTTTCAAATATTTTTCAAATAAATATTTCTAAGTGTTTGTAAAACTTGCCGAGAGTAGTTTATTTTAAAAATCAAGTATTTAAAACTCACCTTTAGTGTATATGTGCGATCACAGATGTAAATCTAGTTACAGCAAGCTGTTGGAAACCTTTACTCTTAGTAACAATGTTATTATTTTTGCAGTTGCTGCTGGTGGTGCTGGTGGTGGTACTGTTGTACAGTCGGGTGGGTATTCAAGGGGTCTCTCTGGTTCAAATGCTATATCCGACCAACGAAGTCATTATTTCACGCACGCAATCTCATCCCGAGGTCGCTCAAGCTCAGTGTCCGAGAGCGATTTTTAGCTTGGTATTACTTGGCTTGGTAGAGGGTTCGTATAATTGGACTGATTCGCTGAGGCCATGGGTGTACTTGCTCGCTACCCTGTCAACGTGATGAAGATCTTGCTTGGAGCACCAAGCACCCCGCAGGCTCTGCTAGCTAGCAAGCGTGCTAGTGGTGTGGAGCTCGATCAGGGTCAAGATCCCGGAGGAGAGGCCTTCGTGCAGTGCTGTCGACGTAACGGATTGGACTCAGATTCGGAAGTCCAACTGCGGAATATCTATGGCGAGAATAGCTCGCTCTGCGACTAGCCTTTCGTAAAGAAAAGTATGGAGTATGGCAATCTACCGTGTCCCGGGTGCGATCACGCGATAGAGCTCTCATTGCTGAGTGTTAGATATTTTTGCAGAGAACGTCGAAAGTTCTAGCAATGAGGGTGATTCATGGTAACAATCGGTGTCATTCCTTGCGGTCACACTTTTGACAAGCGATCCGCCTTGGGACTTATAGGAGGAGGTGATCACCGGGCTGTATTGACACAGGGAAAAAACCAGGGCCAGATGGTAAGGCTAACGACAGCTTTGGTCAGACTTCTAGCTCACCAAACCCTGATTCGACGGTGGAAGAGAAACCTGGAGCCGCCTGTCTCCGGTTGAGCGTTACACTCTATATCTTAACGGACTGTCCTCTATGCTACCTGGTAATGCCACATTTCCCTTCTCATCAACACATTCTTGGCCTTGGCCATATTCATAATAGATTTTTGGAAAGTTATAAAAACAGACTATTTACTTATTTATTTTTTTATTTAAAAACTTTATTGTACATCAAAAAATATACAAGTGGCGGACTTAATGCTAAAGCATTCTCTACCAGTCAACCGAAAAAGAAATTGCAAAAAAACAAACGAGGGGTACAATAGAAAACAAACAAACAAATACACATAACTTATGTACATAACATTTAATACATATATGGATACACACACATATATATATATATATATACTTACTTGTACTACATATAAATATATGTAATGAAATAACATTTCATTATATTATATATATATATAATTGAAATATATAGCGCTTCGCGCTTGTCTAGTAGATAGTTAATGAAAGGCGAATCGGTCGAAAGGACGTGTGATTAAATAGCGGATATTTTATGAAGAAAGAAAGAATCATTATAAAAATTAGTAATTGTTACCGGGATAATTGAGGAAATGATATAAGTCAACTTTAATTGTCGTGTTGTAAATCTATTGTACTAATATTGTAAAGACGTGTCAAATAAAACAAAAACTTGTATTTTCAGAGAAACAAATTGTAGTTTACTTACGAAAATCCTCAACAATAACACAGGCACACAAAAAAAAAACATCATGAACTAGAGGGGAGACCCCATTATTTTCAGGTTTTTGGGATCGCTGAAACCGAATATGACAATAAAAACTAATTTTAATTGCCCGTTTTCCCGCTAGCATCCCCTTACTACCTCTTAAGGGATGAAAATTTAAATTTTTGTATAAAATCAAGAAAGATGTGTATTTCTAGGTTTTTTGGGATGCTGAAAACGAAAATGATAACTAAAAATTAATTCAAGACCTCCATAACCCATTAACACTTTCTTACTACCCCTTATGGGGAGTGAAGTTTTCCATTTTTGTATAAAATAAAGATGAATGTGTAATTCTATGTTTTTTGGTATGATGAAACCGAATATGACAACCAAAAGTGAATTTGATACCTCATTTACTCAATACCATCCTAAAAAACCTGATATATATTCATGATTTAATTCTACTCTTAGCGTAACCCAGGAACAACGGCGTGGACGTAGTAAATTTCTGTTCCCTTTTGGGGTGCTGGATTAAAGTGAGTCCCCTTGTCTCTCACTATCCGGGGTGCTGGATTAAAGTGAGTCCCCTTGCCTCTCACTATTCAGCGTCTACCTGTTTCTACGATAACGAACTCTGTTGTTCTCAAAAGATCTTCTAAGTGGTTTCCTTTTATTGGCTATTTTCTGTTCTGGCAAATCTCTTTTTAAATTCCAACAGTAGTCTGCTAACATATTGACATCCCATTTACCCTAATAGCGCTGTTCCATTGTCTTAAGATCCTGATGGAATCTTTCACCTTGCTCCTCACTGTAGTCTCCAAAATTGTCAGGAAAATAGTCCCTTCTATTTCGGAGGCATAGAATTAAGTTCAGCATCTTTTAGTCTCCTAAATTGTCAGGAAAATAGTAACAATTCTATTTCGGAGGCATAGAATTAGGTTCAGCATCTTTTAAGCGTTTTACAAGACGGCCGGATGGATAACAAACAGTATAAGTAGAATTAAATAGAAAACAAAAAAAAATGAAAAAACTTGTTAAGAATAAGACAAAAATCATGGGTTACCATATACTTTATAATCATTTTTTGTCTCAGCATCTTGAAAAACATTGAAATTCACATCCATCTTGATTTTATATAAAAATTGAAATTTTCACCCCCCTAAGGATTGGTGAGGGGTGTTAATAGGTGAAAGAGGTCTTAAATTAATTTTTAGTAATCATTTTCGGTTCCAGCATCCTAAAAAACGTAGAAATACACATCTATCTTGATCTTATAGAAAAATTGAAATTTTCACACCCCCCCCCCCCGTAAGGGGTGGTAAGGGGGTGATAGCGGTCATGAATTTATTTTTAGTTATCATTTTCGGTTCCAGCACCCCAAAAAACGTAGAAATACACATCTATCTTGATTATATAGAAAAATTGAAATTTTCACCCCTCAAGAGGTAGTAAGGGGGTGCTAGCGGGAAAACGGGCAATTAAAATTAGTTTTTATTGTCATATTCGGTTTTAGCGATCCCGAAAACCGAAGAATAATGGGGTCTCCCCTCTGGTTCATAATGTTTTTTTTTGTGTGCCTGTGTAATTTATCTTATAAAACGACAATTTCGTTAACTAAAGAAAAATGGACCGGCTGCAATTTGAATTTACGATGATAGCCTCAAATCGCGGAAAATCCAATGTACTAGCCATAACCTCAATATCGACTGAAGAAGGAAAATGTTATGTTTTACCTGATGAACGAAAGCCGATTAATTATCATACATACATTGTCGAAAAGGCATCAAAGTAAAAAAATATGGCTAAAAATGGATGAAGATCAAAAGAAAACATAAATAAATGAGGAAGGTAATATACAATTTTTAGATCAATATTTATAAGAAATAAGCCCAATTCAACCAAAAGACAAGGATGACGTTTGCAACGTATCTTGGAAAAATTAATAGAAACTACAACGAAGAAAGAAAATCAAGATAACATAAATAATATTTCAGAGCAATTTATTATTGGAAAATTCACAAGCAAGAATCCTAATGCAATACAATGGCTAGAGATTTTTTTAAAAGAGTGTGAGCGCTTTAATATAACAAAAGATGAAACCAAAATAGATATACTGAGATTATTTTTAGAAAAATCTTGTTTGGAAACTAACAGTAAATTCTGAATGGAATGAATGGAAAAACAAATTTTTCGAAACTTTGAAAAACCAAGGATGGGATACAGTCACAGATGCTCTCTTATTCAAGTAAAAGGAAGGACTGTTGATTGATTATGCTATAAAAAAATAACGTCTTATACTAGAGATAAACAAATCAATAGATACCAAAACAATGATAGATCTTATTGCAACAGGACTACCTTGTTTTATCCTAAATAAGTTAAACAGGGATGAACTCAATAACACTACTGATTTGTTCAACGAGATAAGAAAGTATGATGTACAAGAAAAACTCAACTGCAATAAAGAGTGGCATATTTCTTTATAAAAACAAAACAAATGAGAGGAAACCATGTAAGAATTGTGAATCATTGAACAAAGGAATTAGATATCATCCGGAGGAGTCATGTTGGTTCAAAAAAATAAATAAAAATGAATTTGAATAGGTTTTTAAAGCCAGAAATGTAAATAATAACTCCATTATTGAAATAGATATGAACACTAAAAAAAAACGAGTAAGTACACCATTAATCAAAATCAAGCTGTTATTGGAAAACAAACCGGAAGTAAGCGGCATTTATGACTCAGGGTCACAAATCACTTTAATAAATCCAAGACCGATAAAAATAAAAGAAAAAAAAGACAATGGGAACATAGCATATATGAAAACGGTTAATGGTGTAAAAAAAACATGCTTGATAACAATAAAAATAAAAATATTTGAATTAGGAGAAGAGGTGAATGTATATGTTGTAGAAAATGAAAATTTTGATGATTTTATAATTGGATTGGATATGATAAAAAAATTCAAACTTACCCAAAATGAAGATTTGCAGTTAGAACAAAAGATAACAAATAATAAAATAGATGGGAGGTCTAAAAACTACAGAAATTAAGAAAAAAAATTACACACATTTGCAATAAATTTCAATGAGCTTATAGAAACAGAAGAATTTGTATGTAT
The DNA here is from genome assembly GCA_918358695.1 of Melinaea menophilus ssp. n. AW-2005. Lineage (NCBI taxonomy): Eukaryota > Metazoa > Arthropoda > Insecta > Lepidoptera > Nymphalidae > Melinaea > Melinaea menophilus. Next base: position 34,036,353 of record OU911039.1, on the reverse strand, counting down.
GGCGAACCATTTAGGTAATGAAAAGCAAATTGAGATGGAAAAATTAAAAACAAGTATAAAAGAATTTTTGTCAAGGACAAATATGACATAGGATCAGTTACAAATTATGAAGCTCACATAGATTTATTAGTAAATAGACACTGTAGTAACAGACATTGTTGACACAAAGACACATGTGTTGGAAATATTTGATAAAGACTTACCAATAAAAATGATTACAGATGCATCTTTAGAAGGTATCGGGGCAATATTAAAGCAGACGCAACTAGATGGTAAAGACAAACCGGTGGCAATTTCTCTAAAAAACTAATGAATCTCAAAAACGGGAAAAGGCTATATATTTGGAATGCCTTGCTATGAAGGAAGCTGTTAAATATTGGCAACACTGGCTCATTGGAAAACATTTCACTATTTACTCAGACCACAAACCTATAGAGAGCATGAATATTATGCAGGACAGACGAACAATTAGGTGACCTCACATTAATAAAATCATATTGAGATAGGAAATCCTATCTCAATATGACTTTACAGTAAAATATATACCTGGTGAAGAAAACGCAGAAGCACACTGTTTAAGCCAAAACCCAGTGTTAGAATCAGAAGATAACAAAGAGGAACTAATGAAAATAGTTAATTTATCACAGATAAAAGATATAGTTAAAGATCAAGAAAAAAATGAAACAATAAAAGAAGAGAAATAAAATATAATACCCAAAAATAAAATGTCTTATAAAAAAATTAAGAAACATGAAAAGATTATCCTCTTAGAAGAATTTAGCAAGAAACTTATAGAAAAATTCCATGAAGATTTATGCCATATTGGAATCAGATAACTGCAGAAAAAAATAAATCCAGCATACACAGCTAAGAACCTAACAAAAAATATAATTAATATTTGTAAAACATGTGAAATATACATAAAAAATAAATCAAGATGTAAAGAAAACTTTGGAACAATGTCACAACTGGGACCAGCAACAAAACCATTTGAGATAATGTCAATTGATACTATCGGTGGCTTTGGAGGATCAAGATCAACAAAAAAATACCTACATTTTTTAGTAGACCACTACACAAGATACGCATACGCAGAATACAGATGACTTTATAAAACTAACAAAGAAAGTGCTAGAGACAGATGAGATTGGAATAATTCTGACAGATCAATGTCCAGGCGTCAATTCGAGAGAATTTAAGCAATACTTACAAGAGAATAACATTAAACTAATTTTTACAACAGTGAATACACCATTTTCTAACGGATTGAACGAAAGATTAAATCAGACTATAGTACATAAAATTCGACGTAAAATGAATGAAAAAAATAACAAGAGAACATGGACTTTAGTAGCAAGAGACTATATAGAAATATAACGAAACCGAACACTCTGTCACAAGTTTTAAACCAAAATATTTGCTGGATGGTACAAATGTCAGTAATCTACCAACAGAAATTAAAGCAATAGAAAAGGAGGACAAGTGGATTGATGATAGGAAATTAGCATTGGAGAACACAATAAAATCCCACAATTAAAACAAGAAAATATTTGATAAAAATAGAAAAATGCAAAAGTTAGAGATAGGAGACAGTGTATACGTCGAAAATGAAAATAGACTAAATAGAAAAAAAAATAGAAGAATTAAAAATAAGCTCTTTCAAGATAGTAGAGAAAATATCAAACTCCATTTATAGGATTGACACTGGCAAAAGAAAAACAGAATCAACGTTATTCCATGTAACAAAATTACAACCTGCTACATCAGAAGTTGAAGAAGATGAAGAAGAAGACAACGAATATGGAGATAACTAATAGGTACCTAAGTTATATTGTTTGGAATTTTTGTTCTTAAGGAGGGAGATGTAATAAAATGACATTTTATTAATTGAAATATATAGCGCTTCGCGCTTGGCTAACTTGTCTATGGATAGATAGTCTGTGGATAGTTGATGCAAGGCGTATCGGTCGAAATCACGTGTGATTAAATGGCGGATGTTTTATGAAGAAAGAAATAATCATTATAAAAATGATTAATTGTTACCGGGATAATCGAGGAAGTGATATTAGTAAACTTTAATTGTCGTTTCTTGTATTTTCAGGTGAGATATATCGATTGTTAAAATGTCGTAAATCGATTGTACTAATATTGTAAAGACGTGTCAAATAAAACAAAAACTTGTATTTTCAGAGAAACAAATTGTAGTTTACTTACGAAAATCCTCAACAATAATTTATCTTATATATATTATATAATTACGTATAAATATATTAAATATATAAAAAGATACATACATATACATTATACATACATACATGTATAGGGCGATAGTAAGACGACGATGTATATATAAATAAGGATAATATTATGCCAAAAGATAAATATAGGTATAAATATCAATACTCAATAATAATGATGAAAAGTTAGAGGAATGGTTATGTCACTTTCTGGTGTAGATGTCTACGGATACGCTTTTTAAATACAAGTTTATTCGGGGCACGTCGAAGTACATCAGGGAGGCCGTTCCAGAGTTTAATAGCGTGTACTGTGAAAGAGTTAGAAAGAAAACCGGTATGGTGTGAAGGTACAAATAAGCTAAGATTAGAATCTGACCGAAGATGTAAATCGTGAGTTGACTGCAGTAGCTGAAATTTACATTTCAAATATCGAGGAGAAGCTGGATCATTTAGGATAGAGAATAGCTAACATAAAGTTCTAGATCGTCGTCTTTCGCGGATAGGTAGCCATTTAAGCTTAGAGCGGTACTGAGATATGTGGTAAAATTTTTGGAGATTATAAATGTAACGAATGGAACTGTTAAGAAGACGATCAAATTTATCTAAATAAGATTCTGAGATATTAGAGCAGCATACATACATCAGCGTAGTCAATGAGTGGAAGGATTAGGGTCTGCACTAACAGAGTTTTGGTCTGAATGGGTAAAGAGTGTTTATGCCGATAAAGAGATCGTAGTGAATACGTTACTTTACTATGTGGACGTTCCTACTAAGCGTGCTGTCAATATAAAGACCCAGCTTTTTTACTGATGGCGTGAAAGGTATAATAATATTGTTATACATAACAGGTGGCACATTGCATCTATTGAGAGCCCATATTTGCTGCCTATAACAATTTCCTGACATTTAAATTTGACTATTGACGATGAATGACAAAATGCATCTCACTAATTCCTGTTTATTAGAAAATAATCAAAAACTTGTCTTGGGTGTCAAAAAAATATAAAATCCGATGGCGTTAAAAATATTTTTCTTGAGAGTAATCGTTAATTATAAATACAATTTTAACTTACTAGGGACTACAAGTGGTGTACTCACGAGGCATAACAATGTTTACAAAAAGGATAATATGTAATTACATTTAAGGCTCCGGAGATTAACCGGTTACATTAGTTAGATGAACCATAAAGGGTATAATGAAACTCCCGGCGACTCATTGAAGTTAATTCATATTGTTTTGTTCTGTCGTTTATAATAATTGCAATTAATGTATAAAGTTTCATATTCGAAGGGGAAAATTTAAAGCTATTGTTTTATTTACACTTATAATGACGTTTTGTGACTATGTATTCTACGCTAGGCTGCAATTAATATGTTTCATTAGAAAACTAGCTCAAGACTTAGGTCACATAAATATACGAGCAGTTATTAATAGCACATAGACGTTCATAGAGAAAATATTTAAATTCAACTATATTTTCAACCAAAATTTAGTTATTTTCTTATAACTTACTTGACCGATGAATGTCCATTTGACCTACACAATCATATTTTTTAACAATATAAAAAATAATAAAAATAGTTACATCTCATTTTTCGGTAACACTACCATTAGGTTTTCGGTACAAACTCCAACAACTTAAATTGTACGTTTTTTAACATTTATTATAAAATCCGTCTGATAATAATAATAAACTATTTATTTACTATAACCAATCTATTTGAAATATAGATCAAGAAAGTTGCATAATTCAAATTATTCACGATACACCTTTTCAATATATTTTAAAATTGGGATCGGCACAATATCTCAATTGAGGAATCTATCTTCTTCTATCATAACTCATACAAATGAAGACTTAATTCTTTACTCTATAATTGAATATTCATATCTTCGGTCTCTATTTTCTCTTATAACCATACACATACATTTTTATAACTTTCTCAGCCTCACTAGTCTTTTTAAAAGAAAAAAACCTCCTGTTATTAACAAAATACAGGTTAAATTACGATGGCACTAATAACATCGTAATATGTTCAGATAATAACAAAATATAATATCCCTATGGTGGAAAAAGGCCTCACAAACACTTCTGTAGCCTTTGTCGACTCGTATTGTCGAAATAGGATAAATGTTGAAATTATGCAACGTAAAGTATTAAATAAAGTTATAAAAACTGAAGAACACCTAATTTAAAGTGAAATTCAAATTACTACTTATGACCCTCAAATGAACTTTTCAACTAACAGGGAATTGCCAGTAATACAAATTATGGTTAATATTTATTTATTTATTTATTTAAAATAAATAAATAAATATTTTAAGAACACTTATTACAAGCACGCTCACCGGAGGCTAATTTAAAAATAATATTGAAAGTGCTTCCGATAGAAACAGCTAGAAAGGTCACGACGTTGAATTGTAAATAACCAGTGTGACTACACCGCGCAGAATCTCAACATTTTAATCACAACATTTTAATACAGTCTAAATTTATGTATATGACAACGTCGGCAGCCTCTAAATATATGAAACGAATGACGGCAAATTTTTAATAATATATAGCAGTACGCTATTAATTTATACAACTTAGTGCATAAGAAAACATTGAATAAAATCATAAAAATTAATCCACCCAATCACAGATACACATTATAAAAATTTTGAAGGTTGACTAAGTATTTAAATTACTACAGAAATGAAATTTCTACGTAACAAGCTACTAACTATTTTCTGGTACGTTTTCCATAATATTTTTTTTCTTATAACTACCTGTTATCATTCCGTTAGATGTTACGTAGTAACTATTTATCATTAAATAAATAATAGTTTCAAATTAGTTTTTCAACTAAAAAAGATTTTTTTTTTTCGTTTTCATTTAACCCAATGCTTAACTGTGTCGTAAAACTCTTCCATCTAGATTGTTTTACTTTCAATGACTCTATTCCGGCATAAGGAATACTGAACCGTTATTCCTTTTGTCCCTGTGATATGTTACTACTTGAAACAAATGATTTCAAAATCGTCCTCAAATATATATATTTTTTATTAAATACTGGTATTTAATTTAAAGAAAATAATTACAAAATAGATTTCGTTAACGTATAGTATTTCTTTACCATTTTTTATGTCATAAAAAATATCAGATAATATGTAGTGAATACAAAGTCTCGACAAACTGGGTAAACATAAACAAAAAAATTATACAAAATGACGGTCTTATCGCTCTGTAAACTATATAAGAACAATTTAGGACAGTACATTAGCTAAATATTATAATTTTTTAAAAGTTAAAACCTGTTTAATAAGGTAATTCATTGCATTACGAACGACCCGGCAGCTTACAAGCGACACTAATTTAGGGTTGCTTTTTAATGCGAATTACTTATTGTACCCACACTACTAATACTAATAAACTTTTACCATTATCAAATACGGGCTTAACATAAGGTGATGTGTTGTTAAACACTTTTAAGGCTTTAAGATAAAATAAAGCACCAACTTAATTTCCGCAAACTTTAAGCTTTTACGAATTTCTAAATATTTGACTGCAAAATACCCTAAGCAGAGATTACCTGAACCTTTATCGAATCAAATCAAATCAAATCAAAAATCTTTATTGAAAATAAGTTTCATACAAAACATTTTTTCATTGTCAAAGCTACCACCAGCTCGGAAAAATAATTCCCACAGACCTGAGAAGAGCGTGCGACAGAAACTCAGCGGGATTGTCATGTTTTTTTTTTTTTAAGTAGAACTTAAATTCATTACATAAATACATTACACAATACTAAGTAAATATCCTTGAAGTAGCCTGGCAGCGATCGCTTCTCGCTCGTATTTTCTGTATTCCGACGTTTTGACTCGGTTTCACGAGCGGTGGTCACGGAGGAAGTACCGGATCAGCGAACTGTTTCTGCAAGGAGTGCGGTTTGGATGTTGTATTACCGTGCCGCCTGTAAGCATTTTGAATTCAAAACGTTTAATGTCTGATGATTGGTGCTCGGATTGATGTGCTGTTCGCCGCTCGCTTGTCAAACACCGTATTATGTGTCGGTGATAATTTGAATCATTCTTCACGTTAATTGTTTGATTGTTTAAAGATAATGTGAAATAAGTTAAGAAAATATCTTAACGTAATTTTTCGGATGAAATAATGTTTTATCTAAGTACACAATTAAAACATTTTCGGGCCAAATTTGCAAGGTGTATGTAAAGACTTATTTTGAGGAACTAAAGATTAAATACATAAACAGCATAAATTATATTAAGTCCAATCAGCAAGGGTTTCAAATGTTATTTTTAAAATATGGTTAATTTTGAAATATCAGTTATCATAATATTTTTTTTTAATAATATAATGAAGTAACTTTTTTTTTATTTTAAAGAAAATGATTTTCAATAATATGTTATTTCGAATATTATAGTATATTAGCCTTCCTTGTACTTACATTGAAACGTGGTCTGCCGGCAGCTGGCTCCGAGCCAGTCTCCGACATCACGACCACTCATATAATATACGAGTATAATATAATTCGACTTGCATAATGACTATTAGAATTATTGGAAAGCAGATAAACATATCTATTAGTCCAGTTATATTCGGTAGTTTCACGAATAAATAGTAAAATAAAAACCACATGAATTCGTTTTACTAAAACTATATCTTTTATTAATTGTTTATTATTATTATTATTATGTACTAAGAAAAACATATAACTAAAAGATTTCTATTGCATACAGTAAAAACTTAGAATTAAAAAAACAACGTCGTTTGCACATAAGTAAATGAGTAAATGCAAGTCTCAATGCAACGTTGATTTAGACGTCACCAAAACATAAAACTCTGGATTTATTATTAGTAAAATGTAAGGATAATATTACCTTTACAATAAAAAAAAATGTATATCCAGACATCGATTAACGTTGTGATCAATTCTCCCGTTTCAAATTAAAGTAATTCTCCCTTTTCAATGTTATTCGCAAAATACTATAGTTTTTATACAATTTTTTTCTGTCTAAAATATCAAAATATTTTTTTGCCATATGTCATCATACTAGCTAGACCAACTGTAAATATATTGTAAAATTTTAGTTTTTTCTATCTTAAGCCAATAATTTTATATAGCGTTCATGTGATAGCCGATATTTTTGTAAGGGATCGTAGAACCATTTAAATAATGTTGAATTGCTAACTGAGCAATAAAGGTCTTGGCAGATAGACAAGTAATTAATTAATCTTATAAGTGTTCCTTTTTTCTTATTGAAATTAATAGTAATTTAATAATTTAATAATTGTATTAAATTTATTATTAAAAACATGGTTTGTATTTTTTCTCGTAGGAGCATTATTTCAGAACCAAGGAAAAATATAGATGAAACGAAATTGTACATATTTAACTGAATGTACAGTACTAAATGTACAGCAGATCAGCCATGGCGATAGCCATATTGCCGGTAATTGATCAACTGGCGGTCCTCAAGGTACGTTACGAGCTGTCGATTATTTATTGATGTTCTCCATTATTTTGGAGAGAAGAAATGTAATGGCGATAGGTCTGTTAGTTAACTGTGACCCAGCTATCACATTTCCGGTTTTATAAAACTCACCAATGGAAAATAACCAAATGAATTTGGTTACTACACGTAAATTTTCTGTGAGAGGGTAGTTCTTTCCCGGTCGAGCCAATCAATACGAGCTGCAGTCAAATAACTAAAACTTATTATGTAGTTCTAAAATTATCGATATTCTATAAAGTATGAGACAGCCACTATATTTTACTATTATATATTTAATGCCTGCTGTTTAAGCCACCTTTAACCTTATTTTCTTAAGGTTAATTTTTTGTGATATAAAATTCATAAAATTAAAAACAGTTAAGTGACAAAAATATGCTTTTGGTACCAAAAAAGACCGATTAAATGATTTACCAAACTCACTATTAATAATACTACATACTTAATTTTACATCGTACAAATAGCACGGTATATTTTTTCATTCCAATCACCTCAACACTTCTATTGCAATCTTAATCTTTAACGCTGGCAAAAAGCATACGGAGTTTTACCCAAAACCCTTTTTAAACAATACATAAATTCCATCTTAAGCTTAAAACTCTACATTATATTTCATTTTAATTTTTACATTCCAAAAAAGAAATTTACTGGTGAGACAAATATTACTACATAACATTAAATTCATTAAATTTATATATGTTATTATTACATGAATATTTACAAATTTTTATGTTCCTTGACTTATTCAACAAGTCTCTAGAAATTGTTTCAACGATTCTATATCACTAGATCAATTCATTTGTTAAAGGAATAAGTAATTAAAAGTTGCTGTTGTACATTTTACGAATGCATAAAATAATCTACTTTTCACAATAGTACATTTTACAAAACAGGTTTTATATGGTTCCGCTTCCAAATGAACATAACAAAACTTGAAGCACATTCTTTCTACACCGCCGAATGTAACTAACATTTTCAGAAGACGAGCGACGTGAAACTTAACAAATGCTTTTTGTACGTAGCGCTGTAAAGAAAGGATTTCTCTGAAAAATGTAGCAACTAAAAAGGACCTTCCTATTTAGTTTTAATATAAAAAGGAATAATTATTAAAATAAGAGGATCGAAACAAATGTTTTGATTGAACATCGTAAGAACATTGCGATTTATCATTTTGTGTGTAATTTTTTAAACGTTGAAAATAAGTGTGAATTGTAATTAGAAGTGAAATAAAAACTCTTAAAATAAAACCTTCCCTCTTTATATCCTATTAGACTCCACCCCACTCCTCACGAGTGGTAAAACATATTCAAATCCTAATTTTTGCAAATGTCTGTGGATTCGGTACCGCTTATCATTAGGTTGTCCGTCGGCTAATAAACCGCATGTTGCAGTGAATTGCTACTAGACTACAAAACAAAATATAATATAAACGAAAATATACCTTATTTATAGTCGAATAAGGGTGCTTTACGCTGCACCGACATAATGGGCGATGCAACCGCAACTTCATAACAGGATGGTAGTAATTAAAGCAGGTCGAACTCTACGTTATGAGCTTATACCAAGCAAGACTTGGGGTAAATAAATTGATTTAAGTCTTACTATTGAGTAATGAGACAATGAATATAGTATGAATAAAACTTTAAGTATAAATTACTATACCCAAGACAATGTGTGTTATTTATAATTTCATAACAGCCAAGAAATGATGATTCAGTTATATCAGTAAGGAACCGCAAGGAGAGTGACGTCACGTAATATATCACTGCGGCATATAACATAACCACTTACATGTGTCTTGACACTGAGTGTTTGTTTTCATTATATTTGCTTAAAATTGTGCGGTTATTAACAAATATATCGATATCTGTACGTTTAACAACCTGAACTACGGTAAATGTTTACAATATTTATATACGAGTATGTTAAGTAACAATCAGAGTAACAACCAAATTATTAATGAAATGTGCATGTTCCTTCAATCTAAGTAATATTCTTGACACTGTATATTCTAGGTAGTGATTGTGTCGGATAGTTAATTTGTTCTAAGAGGCCCTTCGCTGCTACATTATATTATATTCAATTACAATCAGTCGAAAGTGTCTTGGATAGCAAATAAAGGATTTTTGTTTTATATTTACATTACAAAACATAATCATTTAGGTAAATATCCCAAAGACACATCTACCTTTTTAACACATTTATATACTTTGGAATAAAAACATCAGAATATCGTATTAACAATTAGATATAACTCAAATAACATCAAAGGGAGATTGGAATTACTTGAAATCTTGACAACAGATAAACACATACTGCTATTGATAAATAAGATATACAATTTTTATTCCTTCTAAAGGATATCCTGTGTCAATTTTGCGGTACGTTCTCGTAGATAGCTTTCCCAAGAGATATTGGACCCACAGCGAAGTAGCTTGCAACTGGCTTGCCAATGCAGTAATGCAGTTTGCAAAAGCAAAATGGAGCACTGAGAGGAGATAAAAAGAACGTCTCAGTAAATATATTGTCCAACTGTACCCATATTAATATTTTGATTTCAGTTTAATGTTTTAGGTATTTTATTTTAAATTTATTCAGACTAAAAGTTAAAATTAAAAAATGTACGATTCTAATTCAAAATATATCCAGGTCTGCTCTTTCTTGTATAAACAACGGTTATAAATATTTTAAATACTAGCCCTTTTACGCGGATTTTCCTTACGAGGAAAATAACTGTAGAAAAGCTTGAAGTTTATTGAACTTATTTCTACCAATAGTATGGTTTTATCCCCTTTTCTGCACTTTCAAAGGTCGGAAGACATAAATTTACGATCGAGGGCATTACGAAGTGTCGATACGAGAAACATTTGTTAGTACGCGAAACATTGGAAGTCAGTTCCCTCAGGTCAGATATTTTTTCACTACGCTTTTTATCTCAGTCTTAAAAAATGATGTCTGGATTTACGAGCTGAGAGCGTCAAAGTTAGAGCGGATATTAAAGGACTTTGAAAGGACAACGGCCCGAGAGATTAGATCAAAGAATATATACATTTTGGTAAACATTATTAGCTGTTGCTGGTGTATTTTTGAAAACCATTATAATATTAATTGATTCGCTTAACTATTTAAATTTAAAAATTATAATTTTTCAGATAATGGATTTTTGAGATGACGAGGATAGGATGTATAATTACTTAGGTAGCTAATTAAAACAACAAAGAGGAGTTTCTCAAGATATTACGTCATATAATTAAAATCGTAAAATAATTTCAAAAGTAAACATACAATTAATTGTGATTAAATTTATATCTTACTAAATTGAACACCATATTGAATAACCTGTGATGTAGTTTATCCTTTTGACGAGAAACTGTTTAATTTAATTACAATATTCGACTTCAAATGAAACCTTTTACTATTTGTTAAAAAATTTCCGTTTCTTCTGTATGCGGAAACAAATGATGAAATTAGTTAATATTAAGATTGCTATGCTGTGTAAATAACATGTGCCTTTATTGATATAATTTACAAATAAATATGAAGTATTACTTATTTACATACTTAGCTTCACGCCATATCCCTTGCGGGGTAGCCAGAGATGAGGAAGCACCAAACGCTACGGTCCCTGCATACCTCTTTCGCCTCGAACACAGACATTAACCTCTTCATACATGCCCTGCGGAGGGTCCTTCTGCTTTTTACGTGACCTTCCTCCAGTACCGTAGCTACTGATTTGTCGAAGGTCACTCGAGGCCTCCCCCTGTCTCTCTTACCGCTCACTTTTCCTTTATAAATCTTTTTACCATTCTTTCATCACTCATTCGTTCGACGTGCCCAAACCACCTGAGCACGTTCTTCTTCATTCTCACCGTGACATCTTCGCTAGAACCTGCCATTCTGTGGATCACTTCATTGCGGATTTGGTCAGCTAAACTGACTCCGCATATTCGGCGAAGAGATCACATCTCCACAGCATTTATCTTTCTTACATTCTTCTTCTGTGTTACCCACGTTTGGCTGCCATATAACAGCGTCGGTAGCAATACTGCATTATGTACAGCCAAACGTGCAGCTATGCTGACGTTTCGTCATCTCAACAATGCAGCCAAAGCACCGTTGACTCTGTTACAGGCAGCAATACGCCTTTCCACATCCATTTCATATCTTCCGTCTCTGCTAAACATACTCCCCAAAAATACCGCTTCATTCACTTGTTCTATTACCTTACCATTCACGTTGATCTTACAATCTGTTCTTTCTTCATTTCTTTCAAATATCAGAACCTTCGTCTTATCTGCATTCAGGTTTAGACCATTATTTTCACACCCATCTTTCAGTGTGGTGACCAATGCCTGCAAATCGCATTCTGATGATGCAATGAGCACTGCATTATCTGCATATAGCAAACAACTACTTTCACACCCATGTCATTGTCTTTCACGCCTTGAAGACAACTATCTAAATACAAATTGAACAACCAAGCTGACATAGCGCAACCTTGCTTGACACCCGATTGGATGTCAAACCAGGGCGACATGTCCTACTCACACACAGGCTGAGTGATCTCTGTAAAGAGACTTTACAGCCTGTAGCAAGGGTCCGCTCACATTATATCAGGGCAGTATCTCCCATAATTTCTTTCTCACAACCCTGTCAAACGCCTTTTCCAAATCCACAAAAGCACAGAAAACCTTTTGGTTTAGGGCCAAAAACTTTTCGGTGATCAAGCGGAGGAAAAAGATCTGATCTATACACCCTCTTCCAGGTCTAAAACCTCCTTGGGCCTCCCACAACAGCCTTTCAGAACTCTCTTTCATTCTTCTCGCTAATATTTTAGCATAAACTTTACCGCCCAAGCCAATCCAACTGATAGCCCTATAGATTGCGCAGTCTATCTGTGAACCTTTGTCTTTATACAAAAGTATGATGACTGCACCTCGCCAATCGTCTGGGACTGCTCCTGATTTCCAGCATAAATTGCACAAAAACCAGAACAAGTCCAAGACGCATGGCCCACCATATTTGATCATCTCGGCAGTAACTTCATCTGCTCCCGCAGCCTTACCACATTTCAAACTTCGAATCGCGCTCTCCTCTTCTTCCAAACTGATTTCACCATCGGCTACATCGGGTCAGCATTTCGCTGGTACTCGAGGCCGAGGCGTCCTCATATTCATACGTCTCCTTATAGAATTCCGCCCACCGCTGCAAAACGTTTGCTTGCTCTGTTAAGATTTCACCGTTCTTCGAAAGCACCCCTTTCATTCTACAGGTTACCGAACAACCCCGGGAATCACTAACTTCTTGCCAGAAAAGCTTCGTGTTTTCTCGGAAGTTGTTCGTCAATCTTTCATCCCTTACTCTCTCAGAATTTTCAAGCTTCATCTTTATAAGTGCTTTCATTTTGTGCTTTTGCAGCTTGTACTCTCTTTTTCTTATCTCTTTCATACTTTTATCCTTACCCGAGGCTTTATAATCCAGTCATGCTTTCTTCTTTAACTCCACAGCGTCTTTCACTTCATTATCCCACCATTCATCGCGCTTTTTACTAAAACCTCTTTTTCTTTTACCACATACCTCTGTCGCTACTTTCACCATACTATTCCAAAGGTTCTGCCAGCATAATTCAACACTTTCATTTCCAGAATCACAACATTCAAGCTTCTTGGAGACCCTTTCTTGAATATATATGAAGTATTTATATGTTGATATTTAATTTAAATTAATTTTAAGTCGTCCTGTGGTCCTAAATAAGTAACATAATGAGCCACCTGTATTATATAAATCAATCAGTCACTTATATTTCTGCGCGTTTCTTTTGACTCCTTATTACTTGCGGTTCACACCATTGATATTTGCTTTTTAATACCTAGTTATTTTACTGTTTTCTTCTACAATATTATAACAGTTCAAAATTATAGAGATAAGATAAGAGAGGGGCTTGAAGTTGAAGATTAATGACTGCTTTTTAATATATATTCATATTTTTTAAATGAAATTTCGTAGTATTTGAATATGACAAATGAAAATATTTGTATAGGAAATTCCTTACATTGTTTGAAATTTTAACTTTTTATTAATCCAGTGCTAACTGTTTTGAAATTAAACAACGCAAGTAAGTTACTGACCAACGTTTCATTCTAAATAATAATTAAAAAACGAAGACGACACCGCCCGGTGTCGTCTTCGTTTCTTATCTGTATTCTTAATATTATTACTTTATATATAGTATGTTCGGATCTATTTCACATTTTTTTTATTTCAGTTATTTCTATGCTCAGCTTAAAACTTAACCAATATTATTCTTGTTTTTTTTTATTTTAAAATATACATAAATTTGAAAAGCTAATTTAATAATATACTTATTTATAGAAGTTTAAATAGTTTAGAGGCTGCTTTTTTAAATTTCCACTCATTTAAATATCAGTTTAATGTTATGAATGATCGCACTGGACGTTCACTGGCGATTGTTAGTTTGTGCTTTCCAATTTCTAAGAATCTTTATATTTTAAGAACTGGTTCATTAAACCGTAATATATCTTTTAAATTATAATTTATAATGTGTCCATGACTGATAATGAGAAAATCCTGTTACATTGTGGTTGCTGTTAGATGTATTATATTAAACTAAATACGAATCATGGCAGTTAACTTTAGAGTTAACTGCCATGATTCGTATTTAGTTTTTTTAGTTAGTTAATTTATTAGTAAAATCATGTATACATTATAAAACATACATTCGTTGTTTTTTGACAATCGTTTTATTATCCATATATCATCCTTATAGAACCGTTTTTTAGGTTGAAACTCTACATCAATTTCGGTATCACATTCCACATAAATATTTCTTTTATACATTGTATATTGTGATGATCTCAGTAGCAACAGTAGACGTGAATGTATGTCATTTATCGTGACAGATGATCTTTGCTAAGACCGCAATAGAAAACGAGTATTTTACAAGAAGACATATTATTGGTGTCCATTTTTATTTACGTCTTACTGCAACATTTATATTTAATAATTTAATGTTTATATAATTTTTATATATTTATATAATTTTATGATCTCATAAAATTATGCTTTTTCGATTATTAAAAATGATCACATATCAAGTAATTATTCTTTTTATTTTATTACCAATTGAAATCATTTCTTTTAGTTTGATATAAATTGTATAAATCTATCTAATTGTCTAGTATTTTGTAAGGTTAAGAAACTTGATCTTGTGTATTTTATTAAATGAAAATTTCTATCCTTGTTAACCATTTTTAATTTCTTACAATTAGACTTTCAACGTATTTCACCCACTTACTTAAAAAAGAAAAAATACTTAAAATTAAATAAGACAAATAGCAAGAAAACTAATATATTTTATATATAAGTAAAGCTAAGAATTAATTTACAAAAAATTATGTTGTAATGTGTTTTTACATAATAAACAAATATTAGTATTAAGACAGAATCAACCGAAATCTATTGCTAATGGGAAAATGAGGTTGACAATTAATCCATCTCGCTCCATGCGCGGTCGGTCAGTCAGTTATGGTCGGACATGAGAGGCTAATTATTATCAAGAGAATAAAGTATTATGTATTAAGTTAAATGATATCTTATATCACTGTAAGGAAGCAATTTTTTTTTATTACTATATTATATAGTAATACATAGGAACAGTTGCGCATCGAAGAAGGCCGCTATCTGCCAAATATTTGCCCTACAAACTTTTTATAAATATGTCCCTTTTGCTCCAGAGTCACTTTAGCAAAATATTAATCAAATCACTGTTGCAAAGTCAAATAAATATGGCGTATGTGAAGCAAACTAATCTGCCTGACGCGCATTCAAATCTTCAATGACTGCGGTCTGCGGACTGCGGATATGAACATATCAACGCAATATTAAAAACAGCCACTTGGACTGCGCTTTTTTAAAATAGTAGTAGTGGATGGCATTTAGGTTAGTTTGGAATCCTTGGATGTTGCAGAAATCGGATGTTTCGTAAAACATATCACAAACCAGTATGTATACAATAAGCAAGGGAAAGGAGGATTGAGTTTCCGGATCTCGTCTGCCGTACGTTATTCCGCTTCGCTATAAATAACACTTCTCTTGTGCTAGAGTGGTAAGTGGCTGTTACCTCAGTGGAGCCAGTCCGGACAATGATATGATCAACCAGTCGGACAGACAGATACCTGGTACATAATAATAAATAAATAATTAAAATTATAAATTAAATTAACAATTTTTTATAGCTAAATATTAAAAAGGTATATAGAATTGTCTTCCGAATATTTTTAAATTAATTAGCGGAATAAAGGCGAATTGCAAAAAATAATGGTTTAAAGGCCCTTATTTGAAGTTTAACAAATATTATGACCTAACATTATTTGCCGTCGGGAGTACCTACTGGCACTACGCGAAGAGGGTTGTAAAGTAATTAAGAAGCTCTTTTTAGCTACAAATTATGTTGAAGTCAAAATTTTATATTTATTTTAGCTTTAAAGACTTGTCCGACATTTCGTTTATAAATTTAATACAAATGGCATGAATGAATGCTGCCTTTATTTAAATTATGTTACTATGTTTCTGAAACAGTTATCTGGAAATTTTATTTTTATTTTTATTATTATTCTTAATATGAATTATGTTCTTGTTTAATTATTTTGAAGTGTAAAAAAGGTAATTCTGTTAAATTATATTAGATTTAGAAATTGTATAAGATAAAAAAATATTCTCTCATCTTAGCAACTAGGATATAAAATAGAAAATATCTTTGGGATGGCGAGAAAAGTTTAAATGATGATAACAATAATAATACAAAAATATGAATGTTATGTATATTTGTATTTTGATTTAAATAAAGGATATTAATTAATTCCAGAATTTTTTAAGGAAATACTCTACAACCTAACATATAAAATACATAGAGACGAGTTCGAGACATCGAGCATGAGCTTTACTTGATCTAAGAAGAGCAGTACTACTTTACTTTACTTACTTACCTTCACGCCATGTCCCTTGCGGGATAACCAGAGACGACGGAGCGCCAAACGCTACGGTCTCTGCATTCCTCTTTCGCCTCGGTCACTGACATCAACCTCTTCATGCATGCTCTCCGGGGGGTCCTCTTGCTTTTTACGTGACCTTCCTCCAGTATCATAGATACTGTTTTTTCAAAGGTCACTCGAGGCCTCCCCCTGTCTCTCTTACCGCTCATTTTGCCTGTATAAATATTTTTTACCATTCTTTCATCACTCATTCGCTCGACGTGCCCAAACCACCTGATTATAAGTAAGGTAGGATTACAAGGTAAGTATAATAGCTTTTTTTTATGTCATTGTAATAAGTGATAAATGGAGTTCTTTTTTAATGCATACTACCTCCAGAATCATAGTGGTTTTTTTTTAAATCATTGTGAAAGTTGAACTTAGATGTCAAGCTTAAACTTATTTTTTAACTTTATGAGTTCTACATCAGTTAGGTAGTTCAGATTGTATCTAATTTTGCTTTTCGTGGCTTAAACATGCATTTGAGATTTAAATTACATGAAAACATCCGGTCTAAAACGGATTTTAGAAATGTTATTTAAGTGATTAGGTACAATTTCAGTGAAAAACGAAAAATTTACAAAAAAAATCTTTAAAAAGAAATAGGAGTTCAGGGATTTTTTTGGCCAACTTGTATTCTCTAAATAGGTACCTGAACACGCTTACTTGGTTTGTCAGTCCCTCTACAAAACACCCTGTATATAGAATAAAGAAACATTGTTGAAATAAAGAGCAGATCTATGAGTCAATTTATTATACTTCCTTATCACCCAAACATCACAGAGGTCCAGGACTCTTTCCATGTTAATAAGTTTTGTATTCTACAATGGATATTATATACTCGTAGATAATTCTCAATAGAAATTATTACTTCTAAAACTATATACATGTATGTATTCTTAGTACGCGAGGTCAGAAATATTATATTAATTATCAGAAATATTAAATTGACATTACAGTTAATACGTCTTAAACGTTTCAATTAATTAAATAGACTAAAAAATAAACTTATTTTTATTTCTAAGTTTGTAACAGAACTCAATAACTTATTTTCGTTTTTGTACATAAGATAAAACTGCATAAGCTACTCCTCAATAGATTTAACGTCACTAAGAGCACGTAGGATACAAAGGACACGTAAAGCTAGTACTTGCCCTCATGCAATATAGGATAAAGGAACTTCCTGAACGAATTAACAATGCACTTAAACACTTAAAGCGTCTGAATGCGGGGAGACTGCACGTGCTGAGAGGCTGGTTGATAATAACTAGATAGATATATATAGAGATAGGATAGATTATATTGTTCGAACTTCAAAAGAAAGGAGGTAATCGTTATACTTATTTTTGCTGAGATAAGTATTATGTTGCTTTTAATAATTTTTATTTTTTTTAGTCTCTCATTTTTATTTTAATAAATTAATAAATAATAGTTAAAATATTAGAGCTGCACTTATATTTTGGAAGTTCTACTTCAATATTATATAATAGCCAGCAATCAAACTACCTTGAGCTCTATTTCTGACAATTCTTAAATTATACATTGTTATATAAATAAAATAATTTTCAAAGGTTATTTTTTTAAGATCTCAAGCGACTTTGTCCAAATAAGGACACTTCAGCCTCATCAAAGCCTTTATACATATATATATATATATTTCATTCTGGAATGTGACTGATATAGCGACAAAGACAAAAGAAGATATAACACGGTATATATTACTCTATTCATAAATTGTTATGTGCTTAAAAACACTTTGAATAAGTATTAAGAAATCAAAGTCACACTAAGATTACAGGACACATAATTTAATTCATAATACTTATGAGATACTTAAATCTATTATCTGTACAATTGAGCGCCAGGAGGGTTGTGCACAAGGTATTAGGTGGCTGATGCCCTTCCACATCCAGAATAGCTAGTCATCGGTTCATTGATTCGAACTTAGATATCTCATGGGTTGCCTCAAGACCTCTTCAAGAAAAGGCGTTTCGATAGGCTATATAAACAAAATAAAAACAAATTTAACACTAAACTTAACTATATTACTTACTTAATCTACTAATTAATGTTGTGCAAAAACTCACCCCTGGACTAAACAATAAACTAACACAAAAGTACGATTATAATACACGTCTCAATCGCATTAACAATATCTCAAAGCCATGTACAATAGCGGAATATTATAATTATCTAAATGTCGGTAAATTGATATTTTCAACTCGTTACTGGTACACGACCACTCACATTGAATTTACTCTTAAAATTATTCTAATAACTTAATATAACAATATAATATTACTTGCTAACTATTTTTAAATAAACTTAAAATTAAATTAAAAAGATAATAATACGGAGACTCGTTGGGGATCGAACTTGCGTCGACCGGCTTAACTAGTGAATTCAATCCGGCACTTTAAACACAACACCAATTATATGTTAACAGATTTTTCGAATTACTTATAGTAGTCAAACACTTTTACCATTACATAGTCCCCTATACAACACAAAAAAAAACAGCATGTTTTTTTTTTTTTTTTTTTGATTTTTTGATTTTTTTTTATTTACTTGGTTTTAAGAATGATACATGCCATATTCCTAAGTCTTTTCCAAAAAGGTTGTTTAATCTATAAACACTGTCTGATATTTTTTCAATTACAAAAGCTTTTTCAAATTTAGGAGCTAGCTTAGACATAAATTTGTGTGTAGCCTTAGATAAATATTTAGTCTTCTTCCAGACTAAGTCACCTTCATTAAAGATAGCAATTCTTCGACTTGAATCATACCGCCTTTTACTACAACTGTGCGATTTTCTTAATCTCACCTTTACCTCCTGATGTACCAGATCACGATCTTTCAATTGATCAATATATACCTGCTTAACTCTGTTTAAGGTGGTCAATGAATTCTCGACATTGTTTATAGGTCGCGTGTTCGTTTCTCTTCCGAAAAATAAATATGATGGCGTAAAACCTGTACTCTCATGTACTGCTGTTCTAATAGCATGCCCTATTTGATTTAAATTCAAATCCCAATCGTTGTGTTTTCCGGGTTTAATGTATGACGAAATCATCGTACCCACAACTCTATTCACACGTTCTGTTGGGTTGCTCTGAGGATGATAATTAGGAGTATACCACAGTTTCGTATTAAACTTTAGAGCCATATCCTTAAATTGTTGTGAAACAAATTGTCTACCATTATCACATATGATCGCTTTGGGCGAACCATAAATCAGCAGTTGATTTTCCACTATTTCGCATATTTTATCTGCTTTTCCGGTGCGTAATGGAAACAACAAAGTGAATTTACTAAACCAGCAGATAATAACGAGTAACATCGTGTTACATCTTTTACTCTTAGGAAACGGACCCATTAAGTCCAGCGATATTATTTGCCATGGACCTGTGACGTCCCTGTGCTGTCCCATTTTACCACATTTTAATTTTTGATGTTTCACACTTATTAACATATTGTTTCACATCTTCTAATATATTAGGCCAATAATAATTTTGCTTTATTCTGTACAAAGTCTTACGAATGCCAAAATGTCCTGAGATAGCCTCTTTGTGGCAGTCTTCCAATACTTTTGCCCTTAACGATTCAGGAACAAATAATTTCCATTTATTATAATTAGGAAACTGTTTCAATTGTACCCGTTTTAATAACAAACCTTTAGAAACTGCCCAGCTTGGATCTTTACAATAACCGGACTCTAAATTTTTTATCTTATTCTTGTACCAAGAATTTTTATGTTTTTCTAAGATAGTTATAGCTTCTACTTCTACCGAACGGGATAATGAATCTGGAACAATGTTACCAGACCCCGGACGGTGAACTATATCAAAATTAAACTGTTGTAGTTTCATTGCCCAACGTGCTAGTCTACCATGAGGATCCTTCATTTTATGTAGCCATTGCAACGCACTATGATCTGTAATAACTGTAAACTTAACTCCATCGATATAAGGTCTAAACTTTTCAATTGCATAGACAACACTTAACAATTCACGTTCTGATGTAGAGTAATTTCTTTCGCGATCATTTAATTTGCGACTTAAAAAAGCCACAGCTTGATCAGAATTGTTTGATTTCTGAGCAAGAACTGCTCCGATGCCATTTTTTGAAGCATCACATTGTATATAAAATGGCTTATTATAATCCGGACATGACATCACAGGTGTTGATGTTAATAAAGATTTCAATTTCAAGAACGATTTATCTGCTGCGTCTGTCCATTCAAAATTACTCTTACCCCTTTTTTTTTGTTAAATCATGTAATGGACCAGCAACCTCAGAAAAGTTTTTAATAAATCTACGGTACCAACTTGCCAGACCAATAAATCTCTGAAGTTCTCTTAGGGTTTTAGGTTTAGAATAGTTAAGTATAGCAGATACCTTATCCGGATCGGTACGCAAACCATTCTTATCAATAATATATCCCAAATATCGCAACGATGCTCTCGCAAATTGGCATTTGTCCAAGTTGATAGTCAAGTTCGCGTTTTTAAGCACTGATGTAACCCACTTTAGCAACTGTATATGCTCTTCCCAGCTGGATGAACATACCACAATATCGTCCAAGTAAGCCCACACTTTCTCCTCTTCTGAATGAAATAACATATCCATTAATCTCTGCAATGTTTGAGAAGCATTTACCAAACCAAACGGCATCATTTTAAATTGAAATAATCCTCTTCCCGGAACCGCGAAAGCAGTTTTTTCTTTACTGGATTCTCCCAAGGGTACTTGCCAAAAAGCTGATTTTAAATCGATTGTACTTAGATACCTGGCATTACGTAAATTGTCTAATATAGCAGAAACTCTGGGTAGAGGGTAAGTGTCTCTTTTTGTAATTTTATTTAGTTGTCTACTGTCTAAACAAAGTCTATTGGTTCCATTAGCTTTCTTGACTATTACTACCGGCGAACACCAGGAACTGTATGACGTTTCAACAACACCTTTATCTAGCATGTCATCTAGTTCCTTTTCAATTTCTTTTTTAATAATTGGAGAAAAATTATACGGTTTTTGATAAATTGGCTTGTTTTCTGCAGTATTAATCTCATGACTAAGAATACTGGTTCTACCTAAACCAAAGCCGATAGTATTTGACATTTCATCCATAACGTTAAGTAGTTCACTCTGTTGAGTCTCGCTCAAATCATTTCTCGAAAATAACAATTGATTATTTGCTGTATTTGCATCCAGTTCATTGAGTGTAATCTCTCCCTTAAACTGAAAAGTTATCCCATATTGATCAAAGAAGTCCTTCCCCAATACTAATCGTTGTACCAGGTCTGGCATGACCAATACTGAAATAACATGACATTGACCATCAAATGACAGTGGAACATCAAATACCTCCTTGATCGTATGACTCGTACCATCAGCCGTGGATAGTCCTGGTATATTACTGGAATACGATTTTAACCCTAAATGTCTAATAACCCTTGCTAAATCTCTATTGATTACCGTACGATTTGCACCAGAATCTAATAATCCACCAGTTTTATAACCTAGTATATCTACTAGTACGTAAGATCTATTATCATCTATTTTATTTATAATGATCGGATTAAGTTCATGTGAACAAAAAAAACTTTCAATTGTCTGTAACCACGACTGCCATTCCTTACTGTTTCTTTTTAGGGGAAAGCCTACTTGGCAGGGTTGTTGCTTTCCCCTATTTCGTTTCCCTTACAAGAACAATCTTTGGATGTGAGTCCAAATCTACCACATCTATAACAAAACAAACGCTGTCTCGGTAAACGGCATGATCTAAATAAATGCCCCGTTTCCCGACAATTCCAGCAGCGCCTTTTATTTAACTCTATATCCTTTTTAATTTCGCCAATTTCGTTAACTGTTTTTAGAGACTTCATTAATTTTATAGGCTAGATCAGGTTCTAATTTGTTTCCATAAAATTTTGGTTCCTGAAAGTTATCGCAGTTGTTTTTAGTTCTTTCAATTACGCGTAACACATTTACTAAATCCGTAATCGACAAAAATTCATCCCGACATACTGCTCTTTGAAAGTAAGGTTGCAGATTTCTTAAAATAATCCTTATTTTTCTTTCTTCCGGAAGCCTTTCTGGCAATCTATTAAACATATTCTGCATAACAGATAAATAAATTATAACAGATTCATTTTTACCCTGTGTTCTAGCCATTATCTCCTCTAAAAGTTTGTCCTGGTAACCATGCGGTTGAAACGTTCTTTTAAGTAAAATTTCTAGTTCCTTCCAACTGGAAACATATTCTCTATTGGCTCTATACCAAATTAGCGCGTCTCCCTCAAAAAAATCGATTGCATATCGCCACAGATTTCTATCAGTAGCATTTCTTGCATCTTTGAGTTCATTAATCCTTTCGATAAAAGCGTTGATACTTATACTACTATTTCCAGAAAACTTTAATCCCCACTGATTTATTGGTACAAGCTTTCTTCTAGAAATATCTTCATTGATTGTTGAGGTACGCATTAATGGTAATAATTTACATTTCTCATTTACTTTAAACTCTTCCAGATCATTATTCAGATCCACCCTATTATGTATTTTCTCCTGGGTGTGCTGTGCTACTTGGTCATCGTCCTCTAGTTTCTTTAAAATTTGTTCCCCTAGAATCCCTAAACTTTCTTGTAATATCCGTTTGTCGCTAGCAGTTAGATTTTGTTCATCAAGCGTTTTATCCTCTTCTTTTTCCAGCTTTAATAATAACTCCTCAACTATCTTCTTTAAATTATTACAAGAGTTAATATCTTGTTCTTCGGTTGGAATGATAAAATTCAATCTACCCCTTACGTGATACAACCGTGATACTAAACGCCGAAATAAAGTTTTATCTGGTTTACCTTCAATTTCCGAAATAAAATTGGCTAATATGTTAATTTTCGAAGAACAAAGTTGTAGTTCATTTCTAAAATTTTCCGAAGTGTCCTTTGGCGCTTTTAAATGGTACGAACATTCCCCAGCTTGCTCGGACGCCATTAATTCTTTTAATAATTTTTTCATGACTGGTACAAAACTTTTAATGTATACCCCACGACAAGCAAGTTCGAATTCCAACTCATCTTTAAGCAAAAAATTTACATCCATTATGCCAAGTAGTAAGAATATAATAATAATACAGAAAATTAATACTTATTACACTCAATCATACACCTATCGAATGACATTCAAACAAAATTCTATAAATATTCTAGTATATCCCTTATAAAGACTTTAACAATATAAAATCACTACATAATCAATATACAGAACAATATTTATATCAAAATAAAACTTAGTAAAAACAAGAATCAAAACCAGTAACGGTAACAGTATTTAAAATCTAAAATTATTTCTCTGACAGGTGTAAGTGGCGATGCATACTAACTAAGCGTAATCAGTTACATATAAAACTGCGTTTCTTTGTTAAGTCACTCAAGTCACCACCAAAGAACAATTATTTATTTTCCGTTGGGCGCCATGTTATGTGCTTAAAAACACTTTGAATAAGTATTAAGAAATCAAAGTCACACTAAGATTACAGGACACATAATTTAATTCATAATACTTATGAGATACTTAAATCTATTATCTGTACAATTGAGCGCCAGGAGGGTTGTGCACAAGGTATTAGGTGGCTGATGCCCTTCCACATCCAGAATAGCTAGTCATCGGTTCATTGATTCGAACTTAGATATCTCATGGGTTGCCTCAAGACCTCTTCAAGAAAAGGCGTTTCGATAGGCTATATAAACAAAATAAAAACAAATTTAACACTAAACTTAACTATATTACTTACTTAATCTACTAATTAATGTTGTGCAAAAACTCACCCCTGGACTAAACAATAAACTAACACAAAAGTACGATTATAATACACGTCTCAATCGCATTAACAATATCTCAAAGCCATGTACAATAGCGGAATATTATAATTATCTAAATGTCGGTAAATTGATATTTTCAACTCGTTACTGGTACACGACCACTCACATTGAATTTACTCTTAAAATTATTCTAATAACTTAATATAACAATATAATATTACTTGCTAACTATTTTTAAATAAACTTAAAATTAAATTAAAAAGATAATAATACGGAGACTCGTTGGGGATCGAACTTGCGTCGACCGGCTTAACTAGTGAATTCAATCCGGCACTTTAAACACAACACCAATTATATGTTAACAGATTTTTCGAATTACTTATAGTAGTCAAACACTTTTACCATTACAAAATATTATAATTATCAACTTAAAGCCTCCTGTTGCCGGTGGACAAAGAATTTTAGTGATCCCATCAAAGTCACATCTACGAACATTATAATTCTGCATAAGACTCTCCCTCCGTACGGTATATCTACTATGTTCCACTAGAAAATTCTAAACATCGTCAGTCACGAGGTTGGCACATTTAACTTTTTTTTTATAAGAAAAGCAAATTTCGTTGAGGGATAACCGAACGTAATCTATGTTATTACAAATCTAATAGCATCATATATACGTACATACATTTATATTAATAATGTTTGTACATAAAAAATGTAATGTTTGAACATAAAAAAAATATTTCAGTTAAGACTGAGAGGCCAATAATAATTATTTAACAAATATGATGAACGATGAACATTCTTTCATTTTGCAATTATCTCATGAACAGAAACAAATTATAATTTGAACAACAAAAACATTTTCCACCCTGGCAGTACATAAGCAGGAACGTACCCTTTTACTAAATCTACAAAACGTTAAATACGTACCATTTCGTAAATAAAAGTATTTTAAATACATACATCCCGTTTAATATAAAGCATTTAATATTAATCTCCCTCAAACTCTTAAATTCCCTCACTTATAAAATTTTGCATGAAAGCAGTTGTCATGTAGCTAAGCAATTATTATGATAAAATAACATAAAAACGAAGACCCAACGTGAGGGTTTTCTTTGTGGATAGATTTTAATAAGATAATAAATAAATCATTAAACACGTTAAAAAAATCAATTTCTAAGATGATTTGTAAACTATGGTAAATATTTTAAATCAAGAATTACCATAAACTATAATATATATCAGCACAATTATCTTAAAATAAACCTAAGCATCTGAAGCATAGAAGCTTTAATAATATCGATAAAAACTATTTATATAATTCAAGCTTCGGCTTAGTAATACCGGGTACTGTTGAAGAGTTAGAAACTATCTACGACCTCTATATATTTTTAAACAATATTATTTATTTATTAAAAAAAATTTAATCTCTTAAGAGGTGTATGTTATGGGACTCACATACCCCCAGTATTTGATGAATCAAGCAATAAAGAAATAAATAAAAAAAATAAATAAAAGTTTTTAGATTTTTATAAAGTAAATACTGGTACTTAATAAATTCAAACCTATTAGGGACTTAATGCTTATTACACTTTTGGTTTAATATATTTAAGTTTCAACTTGTTGATTGATTCTAGGCTACAGAATGGACGAAGCAGATTGTCTCAGCAGTTGGTGACCACATAATGAATAAAGTAAACTAAGGAATCAGAAATAGCATTTATATGTTACCTCTTGTACACATTTTACGTTAATATATAATCATTTTAAAAATGAACTGAGTTATATGTAAATATTTTATATTTTAGAATAATGAACGACATGATGACAAAATGCAACTCCCCCAGCAGCCCATCTTAAAGGAGTATTGTTTATTAATGGCGTTACAGGACCCATAACGAAACGATAACAAAAGTGATAATATTAAATCCTCCATATTGTCTTTCCAGATCTAATAATTTGTGTCGAAGTTACTATTGATTGTTACTTTTTTAAAACATTCTTTGGAAGATTATTCTAAAAAACATAATCTTAACGAATATATTTTACTTGTAATTTATCTTATTTGAAATGTATGTAACTTATCTATAATATTTACGATGTCCTGCAGGTCCATGTAATTCAGTACACGTGCGCTGGACTTCAAAACACGCAGCGGCAGCCTCTCTCATCATCAGTCTTTACACTAGACTTAACGCACGTCTCATGACATTAATATTTTGGCACACATCTACAAAAACCTAAAATCAACATAAATTTTAATTACTTATATTCCTCTTTTTATGTCATTTACGTGATTATTGAAATTTTATTATCTTGCATATCAGATTAAAATGCGATAACTACCTAAAAAGAGGACATTATAAGAGTACGAGGTCAGAAGAGGGATGACAAATACTTCCTCCGATTGTTTCTTCGTCGCTGAATTGGACAAGTGCGCGTGACTGCGCCTACCACGTCAGTCATTCACGCATTTTTTTTTGTGTTGGAGACTTTTCTAAAGGTGTGGGGTATGATTGAGTTAATTCACTACAGTTATAAATTACAAGACCTTTTTTAAGTTATTAACGGCGAAAACGGCGCGAAAACGGAATTGAAATGCCTTACGTGCGGGAAAATTTACAAAAGACGAGCCTGGTTTATTAAACATCTCAAAACACACGATGGTGCTGAAGCGCGGCAACCGCCGGTAATATCTTCGGTTTTCACTTCGGATAGAGTTTACCCTCACACATCCCATGGTGAACCATTGAATGCGAATCACCAGGAGTCCATAACCATCCGGACGCGTCTTAGCATTCCCACTATTAAACAATCGACATGGAAAATACACGACCAAAATATAGCGGACCTGTTAGAGCACCCGGGCTCTAACCAGGTACTCAACGCGCAAGTAGAGACTCTACAAAATACGATTTTTGACTACTTCAATGAGCACTATCCACCTTCGAATCGTTATGCTCACAAGTATAAAGAAAACGGTTTTAAATTGAAAATGAGAAGGAAAAAAAGGGACCTCATAAAGAAACTTCGTAGGGCCAAAGCCATGGGCGACAACCAACTTAGTCACCAACTGTCTAGGGCATTAAGGTCAATTCTTAAATTAATACAAGGCATATCACAACAAATAACAAAAAACCGTGATAGCTTTGACCGGGCAAAACACGAAGTAGACTTTGATAAAAATCCTTTTAAGTACTCTAAAAACATTTTCAAAGACGAAAAAGGTAAACTCCTCTTGACCAACGAGCAAATTTTTGATTATTATAAAAGCACATACGAAGTGCCTAAAAATCAAAAGCTGTATGGGGATCCCAACGATCAAAAACCTGAGAGTCCATCCATAGATTTTCATGCCAACCCACCAACTTTGGAGGAAATCAATAAAATAATTAAAAAGAAACCATCTAAGTCAGCACCAGGTCCGGATGGTATCCCTTATATAGTTTATAAAAAATGTCCGTCGATTCATAAACATCTATTGAATATATTCGATAAAATCTGGTCAAGAGGACAAACACCGGTAACATTCGGAAATGCTCTTTTTGTCCTCATTCCCAAACGCGACAATGTCTCGGATCCTAGGGACACTAGACCGATAGCTCTAACAAATACAATATCAAAAATATTTTTTTCTTTTTTACAAACAAAAATGACGCAATTCATGATAAATAATAAATATTTCGGGCCTTATCACCAGAAAGGGTTTTTGCCTGGCATTTCTGGATGCCTCGAACATAACACGTTACTATCGGAAAGCCTTAAAGATGCCAGAAATAGTGAAAGACAAATAACGGTATGTTGGATAGACTTAGAGAACGCTTTCGGGTCGGTACAACATGAACTGATGATGTTCGCGCTAAGGTGGTATAACTTTCCTACGTTAGTAAGTGACATGATTGCATCATATTATTCAAAATTAAAATTTTCCATAATCACAAATGAAAATCATTCCAAACCATTAAATTACAACATAGGTTTATTTCAAGGTTGTTGTATTTCTCCAATTATATTTAACATAGTGATCAATATTTTAATAGATAAATTAATTAAAAACGAAAAGAAATGGGGTTATCGGTTTAAGTTTAACAATAAATACACAGAATCCATACTAGCATTCGCAGACGATCTCGCGATACTGACACGTAATCCAAAACAATGTCAGCTACTTTTAAATGTTGTGGAGGATTTCTGTGCTTGGTCGGACGGATTGAGGACAAAACCCAATAAATGCTACAGTCTGTGTCTGGGTAGGCGGAACACCAGATATACCTCTTACGATCCGGGTCTTATAATAGGCGGTAAGTGCGTTACTACTATTACCGACGCAGCTCCGTTCAAATTCTTAGGCAAAAAAATCGATTACCAAGGGCGTACTCCATCTTTAGATATAATAGTCGATAGCTTTTTGAATGATCTTAAAAAGGTAGACAATCAGCCAATAAGTAACATCAAAAAGGCTTGGATATACGATAATTATTTAACATCACGTTTAAATTGGCCTTTCCTCGTTTACGATATTAATAAGACCCTTTTGTTAAAGTTAGATGCAAGCGTCATAAGGACATTGAAGTCATGGCTCGGGTTAGCGCATCCAGCGGACTCTTCTACCTTATTTAGAGACCGACACAATTTTGGGTTAAAATTAAAGAAACCATCGGAACTCTATAAACACCTAAGAGTGACCAAGAGACATATCATCTCAAAGTCGAATGATGATACTGTAACATCTCTCCCAAAAGATAAAATTGCCGCAGAGCTGGAGTCACGACTTCAATTCCATAAACAATTTATGATAGGTGCTCAAACAAATAAAGCAGGGCTAGGATCAAGTAGGAAAGAACCAGACATAGAAATAATAAAATCCTTTATTCGGCACGATGAAAATGATAATTACCGGTTGCACGCGATGAGCCTAGAATTGCAAAACGAATGGGTGACCATAGGAGATTTTTGTATTCCATTAGCTTTTCGATGGCGCACCCTGCTTCATGATTGGTCCCCAGCATTATTAAAATTTTATCTTAATGCATTCCAAATGACTCTCCCAGATCAAAGTAACTTAGTAAGATGGGGCAAAGCCACCGAAAAATCTTGCAACATCTGCGGGGAGGCAGTAGGAACCGCGAAACACTTGCTAGTAGGGTGTAGGGTACTATTAAATAGAGGTAAATACTCGCGTCGCCACGATAAAGTATTAGAAATCATACGAGAAGCGGTTAGTCTTTCTGTAGCAAGAGCGCAGAGGGGTATAACAACCACCAAAAAATCAGTAGAGTTCGTAAAGGCAGGTTCGTCCAAAAAATCTAAATTAAAACCTTATTCCATCTTGGACGCGTCTCCTGATTGGACTCTCATGATGGACACGTATGAAAGGCAATACAAAATCCCCGGGGATGTTTGTGTTTCGTCATCTAGGCCGGACTTATTCCTGTATTCAAAACAACTAAGGCGCGTTATACTTGTGGAGCTTACTGTACCCTGGGAAACAAACATACCCAAAGATCATACATTTAAGCTTAACAAGTATTACGAACTGTGTAACGAACTGATCAGGAATAAATTTATAGTTAATTTGTACGCTGTAGAAGTAGGAGCGAGAGGTATAACAGCAAAATCTCTCTACAACTTATTTAAGGATCTCGGCCTTTCTAGAACGATCATCAGTTCATTTCTGGAACGTATTTCAAAGGCGGCTTTAGTAGGTTCTTACGATATTTGGTTAGGTAGGGAGAGGAGCGTAAACAGTGAAGGTGAGCGTGTATGCGCATAGTAAAGGGGCCCCTTAAACCTACATCTGGGTCGCAAGTCCCAGGCATTGTTTGCGCTCCTCTTCTTGCAACGCGATGGGCCCGGCACCCGCACGGTGAATCCATGGAATGCTAAGAAGCTTCGTCTCTTTTACACTCTGATATTTGAAAACAACAAACTCTGTACTTTCTCTGTTTGCTCGTACAATGGACTTCATTTCTACAATTAACTGCTCATATCATAAAGAAATAAAGAGTATAAGTCATTGTAAATGTGCGAGTATTATAGAATTAGAAACGACGTGTTTAGTTAGATTAGTTTCTTTAGTACAACGTTTTACTTGAATTCTAATTTGTTCTCACTAGTCATATTCGACTATAATTCAATAGTCAATATTATAAAAATGAAAAATTATTAAGTGAATTTATTATTTATCATTAAGTTTAAAGACTATCCATGAATTTTCTTGCCAGTTTGTTTTCATCGATGTAACCTTTGAAAGATTTCAACAGAGGTGAGGGATTTATAAAAACAAACAGCAAAACTTAAATCTACTTTAATTATTTTATTGCAATATACATTACAAAACTAATTAACTGAACATTCATTACGAGCCATAAAACGGTGTAGGCGGGGATCTTTAATCTATTTTTGGCTTTAAGGGCTATAAAATTGGATTGTATGGAACTTTTCTTAATCTAGCTATTAGTATAGCAGTATATTAATTAATTTAGATAGGATACATTAATATGTATTGATTTTTAATTAAAAACTGATAGTCTATAAAACGTATTAAAGGTGTATTTTTAAGAATTTCCCGTCATTTATACACCACTTTTAAAAAGTAAAGGTTTAACTTTCCTGAACCTGTTGCTATTGATTAAATAAGTTTTTTTTATATAATATTCCTTTTAAACAACCACACCCACATATAGACATGGTTTTCATGAATCATATGCGGCTTAGAGACGGAATAACACGATTTACAAAAATATGATCTATAAACTTTTATTTTGGATAAAAACAAATAAGAGCACAATATTACAACTAAAATATAGTACTCGGAGCTAAAGATGTTAGTTAAAAAGTTATATTTATTGTTTTTATTCATTTTCGCATAGCTATTGTTAAAGTCACGTTATCATAATTAAAATACATTTTATAAGTCCTTTTACGTATTGAAAAAATAAACTATGTAAATATCAACAACGACGTCCAACAGGCGGATATGACGTCGCAGTGATGTATCGCGCGGCGTCACGGCGCGTCGACTCGTGATTTAACAAGCTGCTGCTAACTTTGATTTGTTGCTCCAATTTTTTACATACATTTTTGATCTTTTGAAACTTGGTATTAAAATACCAATAGAATATTCTTAGCTGTTATAGAAGTAAATGAATGCACTTGATACAATATAAATATATATGAACGTCACTTCGCACTGCGGATAACACGTATTGATGTCTGAACTGTAACTTTTCTTTATAATTACTTTATGCTACATTTGTAATTATTAAAAAGACTTCATAAAACTTTCAAGTTTATCTAGTTTTACATACTAATATGTGCATGTGCTTTGCGGTGACTAAGCCATGTCTAGTTTCATTACATTATTTTATTGAAAATTACTGAATGAAGTACTGAAGGACCTTTAAAACAAAATATTCAATGATTGTGGTAACGGCATTGTATCATACATAGAGACAGATTCTTTGAAATATAATATATTTTTAAGTAATTCGGATTACTATAGTACAGTTTGTTTATTTTATTTGGTTTGTAAGTTTAAAAGTTTAAAAGTCGAAAATAATTATCTAGATGACTGTAGTCCGAAATAGGTATAGAGTATGAAAATTTAATTTCCACTAAGTATGTTCTTTATATATTTAATAGCAAAGGTTTGCTTGTTGAATGTTATAAACCAGAGCTGCAGAACAATTATCTCATTAATCTTATCCTCGTGGTGCGAGTGACCGTTCTTTTGACGTCTTTATTAATGTTCATTTATAACAAATATTGTTTTACTGATGATATGAAATACTAGAAATGTAAGGAAGTAATAATTGGCACCTCTGTATGCAAAATGTGCATGCTAATTTATGTTAAGATATTCTTGTTTTAATTACCAATATGTAGTTTTTATATAGTCATAATCACTTAAAACGCTTTTTTATAATCATTGATTTTATTTCTATATTAAGTACAAATACTTTATCAAAATATATTTATTGCACAGATTTGCCTTGACCTTGTGCTTGTTGCAATGCTTTTAAAATTAGCAGATATTTTTTACCATACTATAACAACATTCTATTCTTTAAATAAATCTCTTTTTAATTTTAATATTTATTATATATTTGGAATATTTTATGAGAAAAATGTAGAAAATAATAACCGAACTTTATTTCATACCTTTAAATACATAAAAACTATTTTTTAATGTATTAATTATAATAATAATAATAATAATAATACTCTTTATTGTACACTAAAAAAAAAAAAAAAGTAACAAAAGAAATTAAATAAAAATAAAACAAAAACAATAACAAAAGTAGAAATTATACATAACATGTTCAATTAATGTACAAGAGGCGGCCTTATCGCTAAAGCAGCGATCTCTGCCAGGCAACCTTGGGGTACAGAACCTTATATAATTTAAAAACTAATGTTTGAGAGTAGGGGTGCAACAATTAAATAAAACTAACTAAAACTAATTAGTATAATTAATACATTTGTGAAAACATTTTAAATAAAACGTTAAAACATGCATTTTATTTTTGACTTTTCAAACACACAACATCACCAAGAATATAAACGGTTTTAAGTTATGTAAAACAATGTACTTTACCACATCGTTCTGTTGACAGATTTGTAAGAACTCGTGACTACGACACGGAAGACAGTCACGTTTTGAAACAATAATATTATCCACGTGCTGATGTTCATTTGGTTTATGTTCTGAGATATTATATCAAAACAATTATTAGTCAAACATTATTGCATATAAATGTTTTGACGACTATGAAAAGTCATATCCATACGATCATCGCACAAGAAACAGTTCATGAAAATATTATATGTTCATATTTTTAATCACTAACACAAACCACTAAGAAATTACCAGAATATGTCTATCTTAGTATTATTATTATAGCTATTAGTAACAGCTGTTAATAAAGTAACTATTTTAGACTTCGACTTCTGTTTTATATTTTAATTTCTTAATTGTATATTTATTTTTTATTAATATGAAGAAAGGTAGAGGAGGTTGTGTACAGTGATCACTATTATCCTGACGTTAAAAAAATTAGTCTTAGAGATCCTACTTTGTCCGATTCCATCCATTCTATTTATTAAATCAAGTAATTAATATGCGGGTATTTCGTCTCGTGATATCAACCAAATTAATGTTATCTGTTTGAATAATTAAACGGAAATAATTCTTCAAATTTCCTTTTATATTTTTTTTACAATACTTTTACTTCTTATATACTTTTCTATTTATTTGTTTCTCTTTCCTATAATAAGATTTGGGTCGCGAGAACTTCCTGCGTAGCTGCTAAGACAATGTAGACTTCAATGAATTCTTTTCTTGACATTGCTATTTGCAAAATGAATTTAGGTTCGTTTCGCAATATGAGCTACATTTTTGTTTTAACAAAACAATACTCATATCTTATCATGAACGCGTACACTGAGCTTAAACCAAGTAGAACTCGGCTTATTACAATTATGAAAGAATTATTATAACTTGTTTTAAGGAACAGGTTTTTGCAGACGTATGTAGGCCAAGGAAAAAGAATCATCAAGAAACTATATGGATACTCCATTTACTATTATTATTGGTTGATTGAGACACATTGAATTATTATTTATATGAATATAATTATGAATATATTATATAAGACTTTATATTGTAACTTATAATTTAGCCTTATTTTTTAGCTAAGAATAGATATAGACTTGGAAGTGTTTACAGAGTAGCACATGTGCAGAACTGATAGCACTATATAATTCCACGCTTACCTTTCCTCAAAATTATCTTTACTTTAATGTGAACTTAACATGTTTTGTAAGTTAGGTCATGACATAATATTTGTATCTTTGTACCATAAATAACATTAAATATGCAATTAATATTACTACCACCATGATGATGCATGTGGATGATGACACTATAACATAGTTTTCAGTTATAAAATATTTGCATTTTTAGTCGTAGCCTATATTTTCATTCGGCTGTAACTTATTGTTTTCTCCAATATAGCAAAATACCATTTACCATCAGATAACAACGGAATCTTTTGTAATACTCTCAAGCCATTGTTACTCTAACTTAGGTAAGCTTTTAAGTAGCGGTGACGTAATGACTTAAGGTAAATACACTGAACTGATTATAGAAGGTAATAAGTTATATTACAGTTACAGAAAATCTTATTTTAATAATTTTGTCAATGTATGATTTTAACTATTTATATAAATATTAATTCAAGCGTTACCATGTCGTCAAGCTTACCTCTGAAATCATTGTCAATATAAATCTGAAACTATTTCATAAAGACAATTTATTGCACATTAGCAATTTTATTAAAATTGAAGTGCAAAATGCTGTTCTTGATAAGCTGTGCGCCATTGTCGAATTTGTTTGAGTCAAAGGATTTTGTTAGTGCTGTTCTAGTTGTTTATTTTTTTTGTTATCTCTGAGCCTATATTGAACAAAATGGAATTATAATATTGAGTTAATCTACTAATTATTGAATACTGGTACTGCTATTCAGGGAACATGGAAGAGATACAAGATGAGCTGGTAATGGTCACTAATCCATTTATACGACTTTATGACAGAGATTAATACAAATTTTCTAAATAACTTTCATTTCCTCTTTTTGTTACCTATCCTAACATTGCATAATATTTAATATTGTTCAAAATATTTTTGTAATATTATAGAAAAGCATAGTAGAAATTTAAGCACCTGTTCCTTATAAACCTAGCAAGGGCTTGGTAACAGTGAAGGTCACCAGATGGTATTTATCGGCTTTTATAGTGCATTGTTCATAATTTGGAGTATTGCCGTAAAATCATTGTTCGCGTAATTAGGTAATTTCAAAAATAAGGTTTAAAAGATTTGCAAGGCGAAAAAAATATA
Source organism: Melinaea menophilus ssp. n. AW-2005 (assembly GCA_918358695.1). Lineage (NCBI taxonomy): Eukaryota > Metazoa > Arthropoda > Insecta > Lepidoptera > Nymphalidae > Melinaea > Melinaea menophilus. The sequence goes on along the minus strand of OU911039.1, from coordinate 34,000,824 downwards.
TTTATAATAGAAATAGTGTTGACAGTAAATTAGTCTCCTTAAAAATCCTTATTATATGAGTATGTACTAAAATATCGATTTATTTAAATGATCCAACAATTGAAGGCGACAGTACAGGACTGATATCTCCTGCGCTAAAAATATAATTAAGCACCCAGCAGATTCGGAGCCCCGTATTTTTATTTTACTTTTTCAGATCGTTAAATCAGTCCTACTTTACGAACCAAGTAGATTAATTTGGCCGTGAGCGTTAATGGGTTTTAGCACGAAACTTTATCAAACATTAAATGCGGTCAAAGTTTGCCAATTTTCCGGTATTAATTATGTATAAGCATTAAGTCGATCATCTCAGTAACCAGCAATAAAGATACTTTTGTAGGCATTTTTCATTATTTAAAAGATAATTAGAGCTATATAAAATTTAATTTTATTGTTACTTTAGAGTATGGTGATGTTAATTTTGTTACACTTATTTTACTACATGATATTTTTTTTTATGAACAGTTATGTTAATAAAAATATTAAAACGTATAACAACTTTTGTAGCAATAATTATTTAATAACAACATAAAATATAAACCAGCTTTTTTTAATCTAAACATTTCTTAAGTATACTTATAGACATACGTATATTTAAGTACGAGTATACACTGACACATGTGTTAATCTCAAATTTACACATAAGAATACACGCAGTACAATATTTAAAGTAACCTTTACATGTAGTTGTATAATAAAGACGTGACAAAAAAAGAAGAAAAAGTATGATTCAGTTAAATTTAGGATATTTTAAAAATAGCTATTTTTATATTTTATTGTGCCTTGGCGAATCAAACATTATTAGGATACAGCAGTAAAAGTAAGGCGAAGCTTAAAACACATACCCATATTCAATGTATTTAAAGTAGCCTTAACTTAATACAAAAATATAGTATAGAAATAAAACAAACTAATGCTTATAACAGTAGCATTTTAGGTAAATTTGATTGGATTTGGATAAAAAGCAATCTAGACAAAAGTTTATATACTACAACACTATTGTTAATTATTGTATGATTTATGTACTCTTATAGTGCAAATAATCTTTTAATTATATGTTTTCTTCCTAATATTGAAATCTCACCGAAATTTTCAATGATTCCTCCTCCTATAACAAAATCACATCTGTCTTTTGATACGAAGTTTCTGAATTATTTTTTTTGTTCTTTGCTTTAAAGTCAAATATTACGTAATTCAATTCTATTTCATTCGGTTTGTAAATTATTTCTGAAATAATAATTAAAATCGTTTGTTCCCACTACCCTTCACTTCTATCTCTGTTGAAATATATATTTTTTTGTTACACTGCTATGCTTATCGTTGTCCTTATCACCCTGTTGATCTGCAAATGTTTTCTTCGCTCAAAATCCAGGATGTCACAACGTTATCAGTAAATTTTTAAGGGGCTGGCTAACCAAATATCGCCAGTTATAAGTACTTAAGAAAAGAGAGCGTTAGTTTGTCACTATAGAGCAATATTAATATATGTTTTGTTATAATTTACTTTTATTTATTTTACTAATTTAAATTAATAATTTACTTTTTTTTTAATTTAAAGATATGGAGTCGAGAACTGGTCTATTAAAAATATATTATGTAAAAAAGAATCTCAGGAGAGTACTTCAGAGGCTTTTAAAGTAACAAAAAGTTTGGTAGAGAAGAGTTTTAATCTCGATAGATGTGCTCGACCCTTGGAAATTAACTATAATTGCTCTATATATATTTTTTTAATTCTTATTTTTTATAGATATTTAGTTTCATGGATTTAATAAAAACAAACGAAAAAACGATGAACCATAAAGTAACAGATTATTTTATGATTTTCAATTTTAAATAATAATTTGAATAAAAATTTATAAAAACTGATTTTTATGTATCTTACGACAGAAAAAAGCACTTCGTAGTTCAGTTTTATTAATTTATTATACCAACAGACACACCCTAATAAATATTAATGAATAAAGTTATTTAATTCGGCTACCAAATAACTTAAAAGTCCAAAAACAAAGCCTCCACTTATACAGGGTTCTTCTCTCCCGCTCCATCTGCGACTTTAGGATAAATATTAATTACAAGTTCTGCATCGTAAAATGGAACTTGATAATGAGAGGTTTTGCTATGTTATTGTAGTTAATGTGAATACTAAAACTAAAAAATATTATGTCTTAACTGAAGAACTGTTTTCATTCTTAAATATAAAGGTATAATATGGAGAAGCATCAGGCAAATCGATAACGGGATATGGACAATCTTTATCGAGCTGTTATTGGCCGAGATGAGACTGACATCCTATAGCTATACAAATATAACAACAAACGATCCAACTGTGAAATGACATCGCAATAGATATCTTTAATTTTAAATACCGAGATATGAATTAAAGATATTTTTCCAAAACGTAGTAAAAAAAACATAAAACGGTTAATACATTAAAACGAACTTACTACATATTTTAGTTTATTGTGTTGCTATAAATATCTAAACAGTAACTTTCTAATAATCAGATACATAACCATTATAAATAATCTTTTTCGGCGACCGAATATAAAAAATTAATAAAAAAAAGTATTAGAAAGAACTAAAGGAAATAGGAATATTCGAGATTTCAATATTGTTTGAACTGACTTATACGGAATTATAAAAACGTATTTAATAATCTCAAAATGACAAAGAAATTAAAAGTACTTTAAACAAATACATAGGAACATGTATCAGCTAGCATATGGCATGTCGTATCCGTGTAGTGCTGGCTGCTAATGCAATATTCTTATATTCATAATTTATGTATTTAATATTAAAAAACATAGAAATTAAAATTAAAATCCTATAAAGTAAATACGTACGATCATCTGAATTTAAGATAAAATAAAAAAAATAAACTCAACATTTACGTTTTGAATCATTTCTGAATAATATCTTTGAATCTGATAATCACCTTTTGATTTATTTCCAGAGCGACTCGTGAAAACTTCTTCCGGTATTTTGTTCGTTTTTACTTCACAACAACTATCCGTAAGCTTTCGTTTGAGTATATTTGTAAATAAATAATAAATTGAGATATTGGAACTTTACGTCAAGAATCTTGGTGTACATTTTTTTTGAAATCCAGTCATAAATTATTTTTATATTTCTGCCTCCAAACTATTCTCTAAGAAATAATAAATTCTCTAAGAAATAACCTGAGAAAATTCTGTCCTCAGTATTCCTATGAAGTTATCTAAAATGTATTTTTCTAGGAATTGTCTTTTATGAATTGAGAATTGTAGCAATCTTATAATTAAAAAATGATTTATTGACTTTCTTACGGTTTACTTAACTGATAATCTTATCATTTATAACGTGCAAAATTCTGCAATGCATTAGAGTTTTATGCAATAACAAATATAATAAAATGACTAAATCCTTGAGAATTTATTTATATTAAAATATACCAATAAACTTTCTTCCTTCTATAAATTAACTAACGTCGCGCCTATTTAAATTAATTAATTGAAATACAAAATTTACTATATCCAGTTGCTGAGGTCATATTAATAGTATAATAAAGTGTTACAATTATTCTTATTTATTTAACCTATTTGGTCACGAGAGCAACGAATAACTCAGTACAATAACACAGTTTGAAGTTCTTGTTTTAGCGACAAATTTACTTTATTGAATTGAAATAGTTTCGTATTGCATTTGTATTTATTAATTTAGTATTAAATTGTAATTTAGTTTTGTATCGCATTATATTTATTCATGTTGGATGGAGTACTTTTAATATATATCATTCAAATCAGGAAACTTTTTGGACATATAGAAATGAAAGCATCCAAAACGCAATGCTAATTAGAATAAGCGCGAAAAAACATGCCCTAGTTAAATGATTTTCTCAAACCGTTAGACAGAAATTATTGTATCACAAAAGCGGCATCTAACACTAGATTAATCAGACTAGACACTACATGAAATTTTCTACAACTAAAGAACCATAACTGATCGTAACGAAGTTTGGTATTATACAGGGTGGGCCAAAAATTTTTGCAAATAGCAACACTTGATTTCTCCAAAACCGTGAGAGCAAGGGACGCGCGGGTGGCGGGGAATTGTGCGTCGTTTAATGCAATTTCAGTCACGATGGAGCGCTTCACGGGACAACAGCGTGCTTTTTGCGTAAAACAATTTTACAAAAACAACGATTCCTACGTTACTGTACGACGCCTCTTTAGAGTTGAATACGGATTACAACGTGTGAGTGTCCAAGTGTTAATTTAATTAAAGCTTGGGATAAAAAGTTTGAGCAAACGGGATCGACAACGAATATTAAACAAACTGGGCGACCACGTTCAAGAAGAAGCGAAGAGAACATTCGGGAGGTTGAAATTTCTGTAAGGGACGATCCAGAATCATCTACCCGTAGGCAGTCGGCGGCTCTTGCTATACCAAGAACTAGTCTGCGGCGAATCTTGCATTTGGACATTAAACTGCACCCATATAAGCTTCAAATTGTATAGGAGATGAAACCAAACAATTACATTCAACGTAAGTTATTTGCTGACACTATACTGGAGCGATTCTCTAGCCTTGAGAATGTATTGTTTACGGACGAGGCCCATTTTCACATTAATGGTCACGTAAATAAACATAATTGACGATATTAGAGCACGGAAAACCCTCACTTTAAACACCAAAAGCCTCTTCATTCACCAAAAACGACAGTGTGGGCTGCCATATCCGCAAAGGGCATAATCGGTCCATACTTCTTTGAAAATAATCAAGGAAATAACGTAACTGTGAACTCAGTGGAATACGTGAAAATGTTGCGAGAGTTTTTTGACATCACAGTTGCATGAATTTGAAGGATACAATAGCCGGACTTGGATGCAACAAGATGGAGCAACATGCCATACATCAAACGTGACTTTACCGGTGGTCAAAGAAATGTTTCCTAACAAATTGATTTCTCGCAGAGGTGATAGCCCATGGCCTCCCAGAAGCCCGGACCTTACATCTTGCGATTTTTTCTTGTGGGGATATCTGAAGAGTCGAGTATACCTTAATAAACCGACGACCATATCCCAATTAAAAGAAAACATCCACGAGGAGATAGCCGCGATTCCTCGCAGCATGTGTCAACGAGTTTTCCAAAGTTTACGTAGTCGATTGCAGGAGTGCCATCGACGAGACGGAGCACATCTCGACGATGTCATTTTAAAAAAATAAATTTTAATAAATGATAATTACGTTAAATAAATCATAAACAAAATAACATTTGTACTTTTATTTCTAGACATGTTTCTAAAGTGCAAAAATTTTTGGCCCACCCTGTATTACAGTTAAGCAGTTGATTATTATTATTATCATCAATTAAGTTCATTACACTGTGAAATTAAAGATATCTAATATATTTAATTGTATTTTATTTTGTTTATTGTTATTTTATGTTTAACTGTCACTAGTGTTGGCTATGTCACAGCACGGCGGCCACTGAAAACCAGCGCTGGAGAAATATACTCCAGTAAATGCTAAGAGGTCAACCGTTTTGGATGTCACAGTCTATAGTTGATATTTTGTTATTTTTATTTTATTTTATTTTTTATTTGTTTCCTCTATTACAATGTATTTTTATGTTCCATGTTGATTTATGTGATATCCAAATAAAGTTTTTTGATTTGATTTGATTTGATTTGATTCATTTTTAATTTTTTTTTTTTTGAATAACAACAAACCGCAACCCCTATAACGCTATATGATATGTTTGAAAAGCATATACATCATTATTGTAAATTAATGTAAATACCTTCTATGACATGTACGGGGACTAACACTTTGTGTTACTTCCGAATTCATAATATTTAAATAAATGAAATGAAATTGTATAAAGTATTTTTATAAAAAAACCTAGTAAATCTACTTCACCTACGATTGGGAACATTACGAGTACGAAGTGACGAAATAAAAAACATTTGTTATTATGGCATGTGTTGACTGGTAGTTCCCTAAGGTAAACTTGGCTACGTTTATATGTAAAACAAAAAGCCAAGAAATATACTTTCAGATTTTCGATCTGAGATCGTCAAAGTAAATTGTCAATAGAAATTGATTCAAAGACAATGTCCTGGAAATAGAAGTATGTTTATATTAAAATTTCAATTCATTGATTCATTTTAAATATTTCTCAAATAGCTAAGTATTTTTAAAGCTTGCCGAAAGTCATTTATTTTAAAGATAAAAGGCGTGTACTCGTACCTACAATGCCGGCAACACTCTTGTAAATCCTCGGATGTTGCAATAGTTCATGGGCGGCGGTGATCACAAGTCATCTGTGACCCGCCAGCTCGTTTGCCCTCCTCTTCCATAAAAAAAAAAAAAAAAGATAAGATATTTATAACTATAACTTACAAGGTATTCAATAAGTATATAAATTTGTAATGTAGTGTTTAGTAACGTAATCTACTTACACCAGTGATATACTCACGAGGCATAACAATGTGTCTACTAAAAGAATAATATGATAATTACATTTAAGGCTCCGGAGGTTAACCGGTTACATTAGTTAGATGAACCATAAAGGGTATAATGAAACTCCCGTCGCCTCATTGAAGTTAATACATATTGTTTTGTTCTGTCGTTTATAATAATTGCAATTAATTTATAAAGTTTCATATCGGAGAGGGAAAATTCAAAGCTATTGTTTTGTTTACACTTATAATGACGTTTTGTGACTATGTTTCTACACAAGGCTGCAAATATATGTTTTATTAGAAGACCAGCTGAATCATTAGTTCAAAAGAATTAATGAATGAACCGATGAACTTCCATTCGCCTTACAAAATAATATTTTTCTTAAAATTAAATGTTAAAAATTGTTATGTCTTATTTCCCGGTAACACCACCATTAGGATCTCTTTACGAACTCGAACGACTTAAATTTAACTTTGTACATTTAATATGACATCGGTGTGTAAGAATAATAAACTATTTATTTACTATAACCAACTTATTTTAAAATTTAGACCAGGAAAATTGCATAATTCAAATTATTCACGATAAACCTTTACAATGTATCTCATACTTTGGGATCGGCACAATATTGAGATATCCTCCTATCTTCTTCTATCATAAGATTTGAATATTCAATTATGCAGTAAAGAAGGAAGTTTCCGCTGGTATGATTTGTCTTCTTCTATCTAGTTGTTCATCCTTCTTTACTGTAATTAAATATTCATATCTTCGGTCACGATTTTCTCTTATAGCCCTACACATTAATTCTTAAAACTCTTCTCTTATGAGCTTTTCGTCCTTCTCATTACTGGACTATATACAATATATAAAAACACACTTTGAAGAATATATTTCTCTTATTTCTTACACATAGTGCAGCTTATTGTTATGTATCTGTAACGTCATTATTATTATTATTTATAGTTTATTGGCAACACGGTTTAATTTATTACTATTCTATGAAAGTTTTGGAACTTTTTATTTATCATTCGTGGTTAAAGCTTTGTCTTCCTCGGTAGTGTTTACTTTATTCAAATTATAAACATCATCACGTCATCATACACAAACATACATTTTCCATTTTAAAATAGATATTTAATTAATGATTTTTTAAAAATTACTATAATACAAGTCTTAGCGACAAACATTAGCTGATTTATATTAGTCCTCTTAGTAATTGAATAAACTCCAAAATACATAAAATAAATAATTCATAACCATAGAAGTTTGTGCCGTATTTCGGTAAACGTAAGAAAAATAAATAAATCTGAAGATTAAATATTTTATTTGTGATATTTTTCCTCTCTGATTATGGCGGCGTAGTCGGAATGCGAATAAACAGGTGTTGAATAAATTTTTATTTACATATAGTATTTTCTATGTAAGCAGCAATTTAGAATTTAAATTTTATGATATTAATATTGTAGCTGAAATCAGTATTTGTTTTTTCTCTAGAAAATAAGTTTTTTATATGTTTATAATTAATAAATTTTATTCAAATGTAGTTAGTTAATATTTTTTATAAGTTGGTCGGTTTAAAAGTATAACCAAACTAAATTTCAACAAGATTATGTGTCTGCGTGAATTGAATTGAGTATAATAGAGTAGGGTTGCTGCGAACTGCAAATAGTTGATATTTCAACTGAATTGACGTCAAATGGTTGGTTGACAGTTTAAATGTGAGGTCTATCATATTGTTTGCTTATAATTTATGGATTATGGATATTGGATAGTTTTATGGATATTATTTTATATTGTCTTGAAACAAATAATCAATGTTATGTTTCCTAGCAATTACTCAGCGGTGTGAAGAAGAAAGATATATACTGCGAGTGATTGAGCAGTCCAATTTATAAAACACAAAGGGCTGTTCTGAGAGGATTAACAGTGCTCTCAAATACTTAGCTCTACTGAGTGCAGAGTTACGTCACGTGCTGCAGAGTGACGTTTGTAATTTACTACCCACGAGATAGGATTAAAGCTGATTTAAAAATCATGACAAAAAGTCGTGATTTTTAAATAGATTGTCGTCTTGTTTTTAATATTATTAACATTATAACAATGTATTAAGGTTCTAACATTATTATAACGAAATTATTTAGTAGTATATATTTTTACAGCTTCTTTTCTTATGGTTTCTTTCTTAGTTTGTTTGTGTTATACTGTTTTTTTTTTGTTTTATGATTAGTATATAGAAGAGGAGTCCTATCACTTGAAGGACGGTAGTGCCTATTTCGCGAATTATATTTTAACGACTAGAAACTACAACGATATTTCTTAATTAACATTATATCAAAATAGGCCCTCCTGTCACTTCCATTTGACGTACACAAGTGATCACTGGTATGGATTCAAAGTGGAAAATATATAAATAAATAAATAAATAAATAAATATTGACATCGATACTTAGATAAGTAATAAACATATTTTATATGAATCATATTTTTATTCCCTATAATTATAAGAACATACAATTATCCTTTGATAGAGTTAAGATACTTCAGATAGTTAAAGAAAATGTGTTCGATCATCCAGGTAGACTACAAACATGTAAAATAAATAGATTATAAGGATGAATATTTCGAAATATACTAAAAACACTTAGTTTCGAAGAAAATCATAATTGAATATGGATTTTATTTTATTATGAATATTCTTACTTATATATTTATTTATATCTATGTAGTCTTTCCCCAGAGCGCATCTCATTATTTTTATGTGAGATTATTTAAGACATTTATTTTAACAAAAAACAGTTGTTTTATATTTTGGCCCGTATGACTCCATTAATTACACAATACGTTGGGTTACATTGCATATGAGTCGATAGCTTGGAAAATTTTGATGATTTTGATAGATTTTAAGGCTCAGGTATGACTAATACATTCAGCTTTTTAAAAATAGTACAGGCTAGTTCATAGATTATAATCATCTACCCAACTGTTTCTAATGTTACTCTAATAACTTGAGTAGCTGTGCTTCTATAGTGCGTAAGTTAACTTTACACGGCCACACTAATGACGTTACATATAGTTTCTTACAGCGACAAATGTGGGTTTTATATTAATCGATCTCATTTAAAAGTTGGCTTAAATTTATTTGAAGGCAACAAATAGATTATTCTAACCGACGAAACTCTCTGTAACCATTTAATCCGAATATTGTCGCATCCATAAAATGCACGTAGTTTGATTTTTATAACATTTCAATTTCTTCTCTTCTGTTGCTCTTGTATTATTTATAATTTATCTTTGTGTAGATAAAATGCGGCTCCAGAAGTCACCAGTTTGAACCCTGTCCGATTCTCCTGTGTCGATTAATATATTTTTCTTTATTTATTTTATTTAGTTCAAGTATATAACTATAGTCGTTTTACTCGTACGGCTTTCACGATCCGGCCACCGTTCTCACAATAAATTGGCTAAAAACAGATATTATATTTACTTTGCGTATTGTTAAGAAGAGAACCGGATGCTTGGACATCTTTTCTTTTTAGATAACTCTATCATCGCTGCCGGATTCTACCCACATTTGTAGATATTCATGAATATAAGAACAATTTAAGACTGTACATCAGCTGGTCAATACTAATAAGCTTTTACCATTACAAAATACGGTAAAGGTGCTTAAAATAAGGTAAAGGGTTTTAAAAACAACTTTAAGGCTTAAAGATAAAATATAGCAGCCACTTAATTCCGGCATCCCTTAAGCAATTACTACTTTATAAATATTGATTGCAAAATACCCTAAAAACAGATAGGTACTTAAACATATTATTATAAAAGTATTCCATACTAAGCATAGTACGGAATACTTTTATAATAATAATAAGCGGGTTTTATATAGCAATATATTACAGTTACAGTTCAACCCCTGTTATAATTAATATTACTCTTTCTGGTTCTGAATCAGTGTTTAATGTTATTTACCATTTAACGTAAATAACAATACAATATATAAAGTAAAGGCTAAAGTGAAATATTGCTTTATAAACCAAATTTAGTTCTATCAAGTTGAATTGTAATTTAAGCGGGTGTATTCACGATCACTTGGTGGAGTATAAATAAATTATATTACTTATCTTCTGTATTCAGGCGTTTCGATTCCGATTCAGGAGCCGTGGTCGCGGAGAAAGTAACAGATCGGTGACCTGTTTTGTAAACATTTTGAAAATAACACATAATTTCCCACGATTGGTCCTCGGATTGATATTCTATATTTAACTATCGTGTGTTATGTCAGTGATAATCTAAATCCATTTTTACGTGTAAATTGTTGTATTGTTTAATGTAGGCGTGAAATGAGTAATAAAAATAATTTTAATATTATGTTTCACTTATAAATTGCTGTAAACTGGCAGGTGTTTATTTTGCGATTGAAATAATGCATTATATAAGTATACAATTAAAAACATATAAACGTAATAAACAAGGACTTCAGTCTTGTTTTTAAAAGAGGATTTTCTTAGAAATGCCTGTTGTTATAATAGTTTTTCGATATAAGTTTTCTAAATAGGATTTTTTTACATGTTTTAAAAATATAACGGTTTTCAATCATATGCTCCTTGTACTTACATTGAAACGTGGTCTGCCGGCAGCTGGCTCTGAGCCAGTCTCCGATATCACGACCACTCATGTAATATACGAGTATAATATCATTCGACTTGCATAATGACTATTAGAATTATTGGAAAGCAGATAAACATATCTATGACTCCAGATATATTCGGTATTTTCACAAATAAATAGTAAAATAAAGTTATATCTTTCATTGGGTACCCATTAATTATATATTATTATTATTATGAGTTAAGAAAGTATATAATTTATTGATTTTTATTACATACAAAAATACTGTGTCTCACTAGTGAAAGGATAATATAAACTTGCCTTTAAAATTATTTACCAAATTATAAGGATAATAGCTTTGAAAAAAAAATGTATATCCGTCTATCACCTATCATATCATATATAATGTACACATTGCGATAAATTCTCTAATTGCAAATAAAAATTATGAATCGCAAAATGCTGTTATTTATAAATAATGCACTTGTGTGGATAATAAGCGGGTTTTATCCCCTCTACCTATCGCCTCCCCCCACCCAAGCCCACCATAAGAAGAGTTCCGAAGCCCTCTTCTAACCAGGCCCGGTCCGGAGCCCGACCTTGAACCCGATAGGCTATGGCTAGTCTAGGCTACCGCCGAACACGGCGGTCAACCGAATCCACCAAGAAAGAGGCATAAGTCAGGAACCCACCAAGCCGGGACTAATGATCGCCGAGCAAGACCGTGGTGTCACGCTCCACGAAGGTTAATCCGGGCACCGTCTGTTGTTTGGAGAAACTAAATCCCGAACCGCTCCTTAGAGAGCGACTCGATAGGAAGAACCCTAAATCCTAAAGAAATCCTAATCGCCCCCAAAAACCCCGCAACCACGAAGCCACCCCAAGGTCAACTCTGCAATCAGAGAAGTACCCGGAATGACCCCGCGGCTGTCCCCTGGAAAAGAGGGCCTGTGCCCTCCCAGACCCACTTTCCAACGGCTGAGGCCGAAGAAAGGGGCCTGAGCCCGCCGCCGCAGACGGACCACCCCTAAGGGCAGACCGCCGCGTGAGCCCCCCTTGTCAACCATGAGCCAGACTCGGGCACCTCATAGCTGACAACCCCGCGCTGGACATTAGCAGACGGCTAACGCGATCCCGAAAGTCCGAATTAACAGTCCCGGAGGGAGCACCGGCCCGTACCGCTTCCAATCCCACCGGACGAGTCCGAGGAATATTGGTAGCGGACGAGTACACGAGGAGGTTTCCAGCATGGCCCCCCATATCTCATGATACTAGATCAACATTAAATATCTTATAAGGTTTGAGTTTTTTCCATCTTAAGTACTCCAGACCAGATCATATTTTTGTACAACGGTCAAGTAGAAGCCAAAGTTTTTCTAAGGCACCGTGGACCGATTAAATGTAATTTTAAATTCCTAACTGAACAAAAAATGTCTTCGCAGACAGAAAAATAACCAACAGAATGATCTTATAAACGTTCCTTTTTTTCTTATTGGGTTAAGGATGTCAGGTATTAATCTAGTTGTAATATACATATTATATATATTACAACTAGATTAGCTTTAGCTTCTACTCGTTATACATTACGAGTAGAATATTAAGCTTTTTTTTTAATTCTTTAATAAAATTTAATAAAGTTCAAAAACCAGATATGCATAGTGTATATTACTCTTATATATATATTATTATTGACAAATGATGACAAATAAAAAAATATATAAATGTAATTCAAATTACATATACATTAGTATTCGGCTTGACCTTATCTTGTTTTACATTCAAATCAAATCATGTCATATAAAGTATTTGTGTAGTATAATTGAGATTATCTAAGGGACAGAGGTTCTCCATAATAAATATACATAAAAACTGTCGTCATTTCATGCTAACAATATAATATAATTTTATTAAAATTTAAAATGTTATTTCGATATTAACAGACCTAGAGATATAAATAATGAGATGTACTGAACTTATTTGAAAGTAGAAATAATAAGTATTTACGCATACATGTACAAGTATTACGTATGAAGCTATACTGTATTAGTTGTTTAATAATCCTTTATATAATAGGCTACTATAAGGCCTGAATTATTTGTCATATATGTAATATTAAATCATTTGGGAAAAGATGCACTTACAAAAGCAAATGCATTATTTTAAAATTTTATTATATTCTTTTCAGTTATCCACTGTGGAATTTGTTCAACACAGATTAATATTAAATGGATGCTATTTTTTTCACATAAGGGATATTATTTGAGAAACCCGAAAAAAATATACACTATAGCTAAAGTAAATTTTAAGTGAATCTTAAATAATATGATTGTTGATTGCATTAAGGTTCAGATGCTTGGGAGAATATTTTACTAATGAAAAGGCGGTTGGTTTCTCTGATGTTTTATTTCCAACTAACTCAGTTACCATTACTGCACCTATATTCCAAAATAAGAGAAAAAGTAAAAAAACAATCAAACAATGATATAATATGAAATGACAATTAGAATCTATGGACCTTAGGTATTTTACAAGATCTCTGAGGTTTTACTCAAACAGTATATCGAAACTTTATTTCAATAAGACGTTAACGGACGTTATTTAAATAAATTTATTAATGGCTAGCTTTAGTTAAGTTTAACTTAAACTAAAGTGTAAAAAGCATTATTTTTGTAAATTTTTGTTTTATCAAAGAGTTTGTTTGTATTTGAAGAGAAAAAGTTTTTACTTTTACATGTAAATTTACTGATGTAAAAAAATATTGTAGGAATTCATGGAATTGAAACTAGAAAATCGCTAAGTTTTAAATATTTTCTTGTTATTAATAATATTATTATTAATATTGTTTTTAATATCAAACTATTTTTTAAAACATTTTTATTGGTTGAAAAGTAAATTATTCAAACTAGCGTTAAGTGTCGAGGAACGCAGGCATTCGACTTCATGCATAGTTATAGAGCAAGAGCTTCTGTTTTTTTAGTCAAAATAGCCTGGAGCTCTCCAGGCTTGATCGTGGCTCAACGGCTTACTTCAATATTTTTATATTTATAGCTAAGATTTATTTTTTATACTTTGCAGCGCCTTGCACATAAGACAACTCTTTAATTAATTTATGTTGTTCTTAAGATTTATTTTTATAAAATCATCTACTCTTACAGTTCTACTGTTACTTACTTTTGAAGAATATAGTGAGTATAGCTGCGTGATTAAAAATAAATATTTTTAGTACCAACAAAGACCTATTAAATTATTTCTAAACCTCACTAAAAATAATACTACATACTTAATTTATTTTGTATAAATATAACAATATTTTTTTACTCCAACCATCTTAAGAGTTCTTCTGCGTTTTTATTCTTTAAGACTGGCAAAAGCAGACGGAGTTTTACCCTAAATTCTTTTTAATATAATAAATAGAATTCAACATAAATTTAACTTCTAGTATCTTACAATTCATTTTAAATATTTTTGCATTTAAAAAATATAATAAACTGGTGATAAAAATATTACTATATTAGAATAAAGTAATATATGTTATTATTACAGGAATATTTACGAATTTCTATGTTCCGTGACTTATTCAACAATAGTCTCTAGAAATTATTTCAAAGATTCTATATCTCTAGAATAATTTATTTGTTAAGGGAATAAATATACATATATAAAGTAATATTATGTAGAAATGTTTTTCGCTAGTAATTCTTACAAAACAGGTTTTACATGGTTTATGTTCCAAAGTGAACATAACGAAACTTAAGACATGTTCTACGAATATTCGTATTCCGCGAAATATAACTTACATTTTCAAAATAGGAGCGACGTGAAACCTAACAAATGCTTTTCCTACGTAGCGCTGTAAAGAAAGGATTTCTCCGGAGAACTGAGTAACAAGGAGAGAGGAGGTAGAAAGGAGCTTGTTATTGAGTTCTAGCATATAAAAGCAATAATTATCAAAGTAAGTTAAAACATAAGTCTTTTAAGAATAATACGATTTGTTTAGCAAACTGTATAAAATTTCGGTCTTCGAAAATTTGTTTACATTTTATGTCATTTTTTACTTAAAAATAAATGTGAATCGAAATCAGCACTGAAATGAAAGTTTGAGCTTATAGAAAACTTTGTTGAAAATATCTAATACTTTAATACTAACCCTAAAACCCTTCTTTCTATACAACCTACTATGGATAGGGTACCGCTTAAAATTAAGCTGACCGTGTGCTCGTTTTAAATATAATCTCATTAAGATACACTTGACATGTGTGAAACGAATCATTTAAACGTTGCTTTTGGAAAGCATTACAAAGATTTTTATTTATTCTACTAGTGTTTTCTCAAGCAACTTTCTTTTTTGACATGACAGCCATGACAGCGTCACCGGTGGAATGGACGGGTGCAGAGACCCGCCCTTGAAAAAGGGGGGCCTGAAGGGCCCCAGGGGAACGCGCGTCCTGAGGGCGCCTCCTGTGAGGCTCGGACCACGGCTCAGGACGCCGTTAGGTGGGAAGCGAGGGTTGGATGTGGGATAGGATTTGACACTAACGTCCTCCGACGGTAGAACGCCGGAGCAACGTGCTTGGATGGGGGCCTCGTCTTCGCCGGCGAAGACGCTGTGTGTGTGTATGTGTAGTATTTATGTACGCTTTGCCGCTTTTACGTAGCGTTCCCTAACGTAATCGCGTCGTCCGGATTACTCAAGCACCAAATTTGATCCAGCAAATAAATCGCATGTTGTAGCAAATTGGTACTAGAATACATAAACAAAATACAATAAAAATGAAAACATACCTTATTTATAGTTGAATAAGGATGCTGCAGGCTGCATCGATATAATGGGCGATGCAACCGCAAGTTCATAGCAGGATGGAATAATTATAGCAGGTCGAACTCTGCATTATTGGTTTATACCAAGCAAGACTTGGGGTAAATAAAGTGGTTTTAGTGTTACTTAATATAGAGAACTAATATAGTATTATAATATATTTTAAGTGATTTATTTGACATAATTTAGGTTACTTGATAGGTTTAAAATGCAATTTTGGGTAGACCTCGAAGAATTCGGTCTGCCCATTCATTTGTCCCCTACTTTCGAATTTTGGAAAAATTTCTTTACAGGAGGTCTTCTTATGACCGCCTGAGTCCGAAATGACCATTGGTCAAAAAGTTTATATATATATATATATATATATATATATATATATGCGTGCGTGCGTCCAGATTCGACTTTTGTCAGCACGATAGCGGCCGCAGTTTCGCTTGGATCGCTTTCAAACTTTGCACAAAAATCAACCATCCAAAAATGAAGGTCAAGTTCGTTAACCAAAGAAATCCGGTCACAGAGGGCGCTAGGGCCTCACTTTTTCTGATTTCAGTTTTTCGACCATAACTTTGTCCCGATACAAAGGAGGTCAATCGCGTTCATATTATATGATGTCTTTGATAAATACCTATAACTAATGTAGATAAACCGAAAACCTAACTTCAATAACTTAGGGGTGGGGGTAAAAAAACCGAAAATTTTTGGAAAAAAAATCATAACTTTTTTCTGGTAAACATTCTTACATCACAAGTATTTTTAATAGAAAGGTTATTTTTTACTCTAAATTTAGGTACCAAAAGTTTTTCCGTAAAAGGTACCGTTTCCGAGAAAAAAAATTAAAACCACTTTTAGCTTGTAAATTTTAGGTAGGTAAAACCACGTCAACTTTTTTCTGGTAAACATTCCCTCCTCGCAAATATTTTTAATAGAAAGGTTATTTTTTACTCTAAATTTAAGTACCAAAAGTATTTCCAAAAAAGATACCTTTTCCGAGAAAGAAAATTAAAACCACTTTTTGCTTGAAAATTTTTGATGTAAACAACGGCATCATGTATTATTCTTAGTAAGTGAGTTATATTTTAAATGAGTTACACACGAGGTCTACCCACGCGTGTCCCCCTGCGGGCACGGATTTTTTTATTTCGTTATTACTAATTTTAAAGTATACTTTACACATAATTTACTATACTCACGACAATGTGTGCAGCTTATAATTTCATAATAGCCAAGGAATGATGATAGAGTTATATCAGTGAGGAGCCGCACGCGGAGTGACTGCAGGATATATATCACTGTGGCGCTGGAACCGCATACATGTCTTGACATTTAATTTCTGTTTTCATTCAAACTGAAAACTATTGTCCTTATTAATAAATATATATAACTACATTCTAACAATCTGAACAGCGATAAATAAATACAATATTTAAATATATTAGATAACGATCTATATAGAAAAAAAAATCAAAGCTTCACATTATAAGCAACATGAGAAAAATAAATTTTATTCATTTTTTTAAGTATTGTCACGAGTTCAGCGCATCACAATTTTTTTTTCCAGAAAACAAAAATTTACTTGTGTTCACAATACAACCAGACTATTAATTAAATGTTCACGTTTATTCAATGTATTGAAATATTGAATTGGTTATTTTTTACTATGTGTGTAATTACATCATTGCTGTATGATTTATAATAATTATAGTATATTAGCTTAATATTTTTGACATATTTGTTATATTTTAGCAGTTAAAGTAGTTGTATCGGATAGTTAATTTGTTCGAAGTCGCCTTCGCTTCAATAGTATATTATATTCCAACCTGTAAGTACAAAATATTCTGAAGGTAGAGGAACAGTTTCAAGGCATTTATATTCTTTGGAATAAAAATATCAGAATATAGTATTAACAATTAGATAGAACTCAAACACAATTGATAACAACAAACATAGATACATACACCTATATACATTATAAATAGTGTAAAGAAAATAGTAGTATTATTGATAAATAAGATACACAACTTATATTGTAAAGGAAATCCTGTGTCAATTTTGCGGTACGTTCACGTAGATAGCTTTCCCAAGAGATATTGGACCCGCAGCGAAGTACCTTGCAACAAGCTTGTCAATGCAGTAATACAGTTTGCAAAAGTAAAATGGAGCACTCAGAGGAGAAAAAAAGAACAGCTCAGTATATATAACATCCAACTGAACTGACTTAAAGTTTACGAGAAACATTTGTTAGTACGCCAAACGTTGGAAGTCAGTTCCCTCAGGTCAGGTATTTTTTCACTACGCTTTTTATCTCAGGAATCTCTCTTAAAAAATGATATCTGGATTTACGAGCTGAGAGCGTCAAAGTCAGAGCGAATATTAAGGGACTTTGAAAGGACAACGACCTGAGATTAGATCAAAGATAACATTTTGTGTCCTAATCTTTTCATAAACAGTTTTTTAAACATTATTAGCTTTTGTAAATTTTCAATATAATAAAATTACTATTATTTTAAACTAAATAGTTTTCAAAGATCACGTTCCAAATAGTAGACTTTTTTCCGGACGATGCCGATTTAAAAATTGTAAAATGAAATAAAAAAAAAGTAGAAAACACACACTTGACTGTGAATGAAATGATACCTTATTTAATATAACACATTACTTAATTCCACGTGATAACGGTTTATGCTTTTGATGAAAAACTGTTTAATTCAAATAAAACAAGCGACTTCGAATGACACGTTTTACTAACAGGCAAAGAAATCAGCAGACCTTCTCTTTCACCGTTATGGGGAAAACAAAATTAGCAAGAGTATTAAAAAATGTTTTATCTCTTGTTCTAATGAAATCAGTTAGTGTTAAGAATGGGATATACTTTGTAAATAATGTGCCTCTATTGAATATATTTATATTATGTATTTATACGTTGATATTTATTATACATTAATTTAAAGTCATCCTTTGTCCCTAAGTTATTTATTATATAAATAAATCCGAGTCATCTATATTTCTGCTTGTTCTCTTTTGACGTCTCTTTACTTGCGGTTAAACATCTTTGATATTCGCTTTTTAATACCAAACTGTTAAACGTTTTTGTTCTTCAATATTACAAAAGTTCAAAAATAAGTTTTAAAAGTGATAATAAGACCTGGATCTTAAATAAAAAAATAATAAGTGGTTTTTTTATTATATATTCATTTTTTATATATTTTCATTCTTATATTACTGGGTATCATCGCCTAAAGTTTCAAAATATATGTTAGTGTCATTTTTATGCACAATTGACTATTAACATTTTTTCTTCAATTTTTATTTACCTCTGGTTCTGGTTTCATAAAAACTCTCGCTTCTTTTAAATAATAATAGCATTGATTACTTTGTTGTCAATAAAATTGTGAAAGTACACAGCGCTTTGGAACGTGTGTCCTCATTCGTAATTTTAAAAAATCCCAATGTTAAGAATTTTATAACTCACTTACCTTATTACTCGTATTAGAGTTCCCTTATCGGCAGTATAAAGAAATTCACAATTTCATACACTTTTTTTTCCTCCATTTTATATTTCATGTAGTATCTGAATATGCTAAATAAGAGTTTTAAAAGAAACTCCTAACTTTATTTGAAGCTTGAATTTTTTATAAATCTAGTGCTCAGTAGTTACATTAAACAGTTCAAGTAAGTTACTGCTAACCAACGATTCAAATTAAAGCTACTCAATCGTGATCATTAATAATAATAAATATTTTTCGTGAATAATATAAAAAATATGAAATTGAATCGTATTTCAAAAAACACTTATTACTTATCCAAAATCCTAATAATATGTCCAAAAAACGTTCCTTGAAATGAATACTTAACGTAAGTAAATAAAAGAGAAGAAACTGAATATCCATTGCAGATCTGATTTCACATATTGGAAAGAAAGTAAAATATTTTTATTTTTATTATGTCTATGATCAGCCAAACTGAACCAATATTATTCTTGTCAATTTTTATTTTAAATCTACGTAGATTTGAAAAGCTAATTTAATAATATATTTATAGAGGATTAAATAGTTGCAGGTTGCTTTTATAAATTTTCACTCATTTAAATATAAACCGTTTAATGACGAACGGGTCGCTCTGGAAAACGTTTGTTGCTGATTGGTAATTTATGGTTATTTTCCTCTTTCTAAGAGTCTTTACATCATTGGAACTGGTTCATTGAACCGTAGTATATCTTTATAATTATAATTTATAAAGAGTAATTGGTAATGAGAAAATCGCATTACATCGTGGTTGTTGTGTTGTTAGCTGCATTAATTTATACTAAATACAAATCAAGGCAATTAATTATTGTAAAATCTAATTCACATCACTCATATTTACTTTACGCTCATGTTTTATTATCCCTATATCTTCCTTATACAACTTTTTTTTAGATTGATACATTAATGTCGCTATCACATTCCACATAAATATTTCTTTTATACATATTGTGATGGTCTCAGTAGCAACAGGAGACGTGAATATATGTCATTTATCGTGACAGATGATCTTCACTAAGACCGCAATAGAAAATAAAAACATGGATATTATAGAATATTGAAGCAGAACTTCCAAAATCTAAGTTCAGCTCTAATATATTATCTATTGAACTATTCAAACAAAAGTGAGAATTTAAATATTTTCGTTACCAGTTCGAACAATATAATCTATCCTATTCTCTAGTTATTATCAGCCAACCTCTCCGCGCGTGCAGTCTCCGCTCATTCAGGTGCTTTTAATGTTTAAGTGCATTGTTAATTCGTTCAGGAAGTTCCTTTATCCTATATTGCATGAGGGCAAGTACTAGCTTTACGTGTCCTTTGTATCCTACGTGCTCTTAGTGACGTTAAATCTATTGAGGAGTAGCTTATGCAGTTTTATCTTATGTACAAAAACGAAAATAAGTTATTGAGTTCTGTTACAAACTTAGAAATAAAAATAAGTTTATTTTTTAGTCTATTTAATTAATTGAAACGTTTAAGACGTATTAACTGTAATGTCAATTTAATATTTCTGATAATTACTATAATATTTCTGACCTCGCATACTAAGAATACATACATGTATATAGTTTTAGAAGTAATAATTTCTGTAGAGAATACTTCTATTTTAGAATGCAAATTTATTAACATTAAAAGAACTCTGGACCTTTGTGATGTTTGGGTGATATGGAATCAGAATAAGGGCTAACGCCCAGAACGGGGTCAAGTCAAGAGGGCATGGAGTAGTTGTGGATAAAAGTCAGAGTATAATGGTCGAGGAAGTCGTTATTATCTTTTCTAGTCATGCGGCATTCAGGCGTGAGTCTGCCTGATAAGTTATTTATTATATTGAAATTTACTTAAGTGTTATGAACTGTAATTAAGTGCTTTCTCTTACACGACCTCAGAGTCCTCATATTGTATAAATACCAATGATAATGTCCTTAAAAAATATGCTTTTACGATATATGCTGATCATCAGCCATCAAGATCGGTCTGTCACCCGAAGTGTGTGCGGAAAATGAGTGTTAGGACATAGAGAAGTATAAAAAATTTAAAATATAGTAAAATTAGAACAGTTAGTCTTAAAACAAATATTTGGCACAAATTTACTAAAAAATTCAATCACAGGATCTACAAAAACTGTGGTTATAATATAATAAAATAGAAACATACCATAAATGTCATATGATCCATTAGTAATTATTTTTTAATGATAGCAGTTTATAAAATTTACGTAAATAAACATTTAACGGATTTAACTAGCAAATATTGGCTACATTTTATTTTTTACGTTTCAATCGATTTACAGAAATCGTAGTTACGGAAAGACGAGATGTACACTTAGGGACTCGTAGGTAGTTAATTTTATTATTTTTCAAGAGACGATTTCAGGTATTAGATAAATTGTAATTACTAATCCAAGCCAAGCTTCTTTATATGAGTATCATACCCTACTTTATTCTGCATGCACCGCGTAACTCTCCACTTGCCTCGAGCAGCACGCTAATTCCAATTCCGTCGCCGCGAGATGCATTTATCGCGGCCCGGGAGCGCTCTCGCTGTTTTGATATAACGCTCATGTAAAATGAGGCATTTTGATAAGAACATCTGTATGAAATCTTAAAATAAATCTTTAATTTTATATATATTTAATTTAGTAATTATTATATTTTTAATACTTATACTATTTTATTATTTCTTGTTCTAAGTAAAATGTAGCGGTGAGTTTAGAAATTGTTTCCTTTTATGGTAATGTACAATAATTTGGTTTAGTAACATTTTGTTTAATTTAAGTCTTACTGGTATACTACATTTAATAAAAATTTTAATTTTTAGAATGATAAGGATTTGTCTCCCTCGGTATATTGTCTATCCTGAGACGGAGTTCATAATGTCATCCATAATCATCTTGATTATATATTTTTCTTTTTCCAACTAAAAGGCATTCTTAAAATTTCTTGAGTAAAATATTTAAAAATAAATGATAAGAGCGCATATTTAGAAAAAGTTTTTAGGAACGTTTTGCAACTTTATTCTGACTTATATTTATAGCATAGAATTTAATATTTGCATACGACTATCGTTTGGCAAATAATTTGGAATACTTTATAACATAATTTAAAAAAATGTAGAAAAATATAAATAAAAATAAAAAAATGGATTGGTGGTATTATATACATTGCACGGATGAAATAACTATGAAGTTAATTTTATATCTTTGGTTACGAAAGGTAATAAGGTCAGACTTTTTAACAAAATTGCCTGTCTGATAAAGTTATAATATCCATATAAATATGTGCCGGAGTTGTACAATTAAAAATATTTTTTTTATAATACTAAAATTCTTTCATAAATCAACTTTAACATGTCCAAATCCAAACAATTATTCTATGACCTTGTGGTTATTTGAATAACTTTATATAATAATAAAAAAATACCTTATTTTATTATTGTATTAAAGTTATTCAAAATTATAACTAGTAAATTTAATTTAAATATTACATTAAAAAAAACTAATAATAAAATAATAATAACCGTTCTCGTGTCAGTTCAAGAAGGTCAAATTCTTGATTGATTCTACTTTAAGAAAGTATGCAGCATCATTTTCCATCATATAGTAGGTCTGTTTTTTTGTTGTATACCATCTGTTCTGTCATCATCCGCCATCATAACAGAAATAATAATATTAAAAGTAACATTAAACATTTTAAAATACTAAATTGAAAACATGTGTCATACTATTTATGATCATACACACTCATCATACACACAACATCACAAATGTCAGCTGTATTAAGTTATGTAAAACAATTCGATTTTGTTCTGAGATGTTAAGGTTTAAAAGGAGGAAGGTTTAGTGATCCGGCTCTGTCAGTTTCCATAAAGGCAACTAAATTATTAAGTCACTACTACTAGATAACTTACTGCGTAGCTGCTACGACACTACAGACTCCAAAGAATTTCTTTCTTTACATTGCTACTTGGAAAATCCATTCAAGTTTGTCGTTCCGCGATATGAGCTAGGTTTTGGTCTGAACAATAATCCTCATACCTTATCATTTACTAACTTAAACCAGGTAGCACTGAATATAGAATATGTTACGAAAATATGTTTTGTGGCCTGTGTTTTTTAAGTATAGTACATGCTTGTTTTATAAATTATGTTTTTTTTTATTTCGATTTATTATACATGTTTTACGTATGAAATATACATAATAACCGTAAAGAGTACCAATTTTTTGTAGTTCTTACGTGTTTCGCTGTCGAGTCTAAGTTAAATATAACAAGTAAAAACAACAAGTTAATAAAACAATTCTACTTATCGAATGCCTTATTTTTTATATTAATGTTCCCGGTCTCGCGATGCGGTAAATACATCCCGCGACGACTGAACTTAAATTAGTGTAAAGCGAAACTGGGGGATGAAATACAACATATTATTATTCTGTAGTACTTTTCGTTTCGTTAAAAAAAATATATTAAAACTCAACTTATTATAATTTTGCAAGAATTAATTAAAACGTGTATAAGGAAACTAGTTTTTGAAAAAGGAGATAGTGAAAGAGGTAGGATAGCCGAAGAAGAAGAACCGGCAAGAATCTCTAGGTATACTTTATTTACTTTTATTGATTTTTTGATTAAGTTACACAGTTATTGTAATAAAAAATTCAATTATTATAAGTTTAAATAATCAAAATTATAGGTCTTATATTCGAACCTATAACTTAACTTATTTTTGAACTAAAAAAAGAGAATTCCTTAAATTGATTTTTTTATTGTATTCCCTTATATTCGCGCCAATATATTATAAAATATTTTGTATTATTAAAATGGAGATGGGTAATAAAAAGGACCGAATCGGTTATATACATAAAAATTGGATTACATGGAGTCAAGTACCATCTTTAAAATCCTTAATACGCTTGGTATTATTAGTCAAATGTTAGTGTACCGGGCTGTTGATAAAAGCAATGAAACCTCCTCTGTTTGTGACAAAAACATTTCTGGCCGTATATTCGTACAAAAAAGTGAGGTAAAGAATTCGAAGAAATTTTGTCCAAATTCAAAAGATAGCCCTAGAACCTAGAACCACGGCACCTATTTTAAAAGATGATATAGAACTTGCAGCCTATAAGAGGCACTGGTCATTTCATAACTGATAATAGTAACAAGCAACATATTCAATAAACGAGACTGCTTCTTTCAGCAAGACAGACACCGTGTCATAAAGCTCGATTGAGTGGGTAGACTCAATCTTGGTTAGAAACGAAGGTTCCGGACTTCAACAGAGCTGAGGACTGGCTTTTTTTATCTAGATCTTAATCCACTGGATTATTAGTTATGGGCAGTTTTAGAGAGTAAAGCCTGCTCTGAATGACATGCTAGTTTCGACTTCCGAAAACAATGCATACGATTGGCAATAAAGACGTTTTCCATAGAAAAGTGCGTGCTGCTAGTTATTTCAAATGTTGAAGCTAGTTATTAATAATTAGCTTCAACATTTGAAGGAAAATATTGCAGCCAGCATAATAACATGCAGCAGTCATGCAATTCAATTTTATTATGAAACACCTTAAGATTTATTTTTCAGATACAATAAAAGAAGAATTAATAATGACATCGTGACAAAAACTCTCTGATTAATCTCGAAAAAAAAAAAAATTATATTTTTCATATTGTAAGAATTTGCATATTGGTGTTATTTTTTTGAGACTGTTTTATTGTCTTTTTTTACATTAAATATAATGATATCAACATTCTGAAAATTTATTTCTAGCTGAGCATTTTTCATTCAACCATAATTTACAGTTTAAATACTATTACTAAAATTGTAAAAAAAAAACTAACATTTTTATTTCCAAAGCTTGTATGGATTAACAAGTAAAGTAGAATCACATACCATCAACTGGAAATGTGATATTCGCGGTAATTATAATAGTAATTAATATTAACCTAAGAAATATAGCTCAATGACTAAAGCGCCGTATGGAAACTCGTTTAGTTAAGTCGACGGACATAATGTAAATTCACTGTGCTTGTTAAGGAGACGATCCCGCTCGTTATAGCTATCTTTAGATAAACTTTCTTGGTTTCTAGTTTTTTTTAATAAAGTTCTAAATAAGATTTTATGTTTTTTTATTTTTAGTAAAAATGTAACAAATAAAATTCAGTATTGAGTAGGGGCAATTGAAGGTATATTATAAAACAAATTGATTTTATATTTACACATGAAAACGAATACATTGAACATATTAAAGATCTCTCTAGGGGAGGTTTAGGGAGGGAGACTCCTTATTATTATCGGCCATAATTTGAATCATAAATAAAATTCTTAAAATATAAAACTTCATTTAGTTTGTTACGTGGAATTTATAATACAAAACCGGGCTCCTTTTTGTTTGTTTTGGACCTCTACTTACTTCAATCCGTCTAGCCGTTCAGTAGTTATACGGTAAAGAAGACTTTAGTAAATAAAACAATATATTAGGTTAATATAAACTTTATACTTGTCTGTGTTACGATGGATCTACATTGTGAGTGCAGCTTGAAAGTGTGGAACGTTCTAGTTGACCTGCGGTGCACACTGATCCACATACAGTCACCGCGCTGCGATAGATATATCCTTTTTCAATGGAGAGGAAACATCGTCTCTACTGTAACGCCGGTCTAACATACGAGACATTTATCAAGACGTTAATCTATATAAGCGTGAAAAATATCATTCTTATGATTTCTTTGAAGTTTAATTTATTATAGCAATAAAAAGTGTTTTACTAGAAATTTTCAGTTCTAAATTAGTATCATTATAATTAAAGTGATAAGAAAATCTAATTTCGTCTGCAGAACAGACGAAGTCATTGGCAACAGCTAGTATTATAATATGTGACATAAACATCAAATATGTATTGTATATTATATATATCAAACGTACCATAAAGTCAAAGCAATAACCTTTATTTCCCGACTGAAGGGCCAAGAGCAGCGTATAAATATGCAATTTCCTTAAAACATGAAAAATGAAATATTAATTTGTCTCTCTGGGTGCATTTCCTCTATCCAAGTATTAAAAGCATTTAGCGTGTTGTTATTATCTTTTCTATATCATACATATTTTAAAACATTTACATTAACAATATTATTTAATTCATAATTATTCAACTAGAAGCAACTTAATTGTATGTAATATTTTAAGATATGATATTTACAAAATAAAGACCTAGTGTTAGTGAACATTTTCAAATCCTCAAAGTTTTTATGTTCTAATGTTTTTGCACTTTTTGAAATATATTTATTGAAGCGGTTAAAGAGTGCTTTGTTATTATTAAGCCGTTACTAGGCTATATATAAATGTAATATATTTGAATCTCTGAAAGATAAGATTTCATATGTCTATATTTTCAAGTAACACATATATTTAAAAGTTTTAATATTTTTCTGTACCTATTACTATAGCTCAAGTATGAGACTAAAATCAACCAAAATAAAAATTTGTAACATTGACCCTGGAGTTACTTCAGTTTATCAAATCCTTGCCCTTTGTAGAGCAAAACAACTTATTTTTCTTGTTATATGTTTCTGATTCCTCGTCCCAAAATTTAAAGCTCAAAGTAAAATAATTTTGTTCTCTAGCTACTAACTTTAAAAAAAAAACACTTCTATCCTATATCCTTAACTAACAGACTGAATGCAAAAAAAAATAATTAAAAGATCGATTACATTTGCAGAAAGAATCTCTCTAATTGTTGCGCCCAGAGGCAGCTCCACAAGTGTCTGTCTGCTGATCGATGAGCTACTGTCTCGCGACGCTGATGAATGACCATCAGCTCATGCTGTCCTTACTGTCTGTATCTAAATATCGTATCGCGGTTACGGACACTGACAGATCCCCTTGGAATTGATATTTATATCCAATCATTTAATCCTTTATTACTCACCTTCCGGAAAAGATGATAAACCTACAAACAAAACACTCACATTCTCACCATCATCGCTCTAATTTTCGACAGACCCTAATAACTTATTATATTTTTATTTTCTTGTGATTGATTTCGAATTGATATAATATATATTAACGTACAAGAAATAGTATACATTATATTACATAATTTTGTATTGTATTACAACAATTTTAATATTCAACATAAGTTTCATCAGAAAAATATGAAATAGTTTAATCAGAGTTGTTGAATGTTTCAATAATCTGATGTAAATATCGCGGAGCGGAATGTGTTACAAACTCGAGGCGGAACAAACTTTTTCAATAAGCACTCGGTCTCGTTGTGTTATCTGTCATCTCATGTTTATTTGCACTCTTAAGTTATTTCAAAAGATTTTGTTATAATATTATATTTTTATAGGTAAAAGAACGAAATAAATCGTTATTGGTTAACTAATTCGAGACTGTACATTTCTAGATTTATGTATTAAAAGTATAATTAGTGAATTTTATATAAAAACAAGCAATATATTTTACAGAAAGATTGAAAATAAAAGCCAATAATACCACATTCTACTTCAAATCAAACATACAACAATCATCGAACTATCAAAGTAACTCTAAAAAAATAATAAACAAAAAAACCTTTCCCAATATACGAGTATGGCGGCGACTCCAATAGCAATCGCCGGATTCACAAATAGTTTCCGAAATTGCATTCTATATTACAAATGCTACAATTTTCTGCTTCATTTGCTTCGGTAAACCTTACGGCGGTGGATATAAGAGTCACAATGGTATTGAAATAAGCTTCAGAGAAACAAGCAAATGCAAGAGAAACATCGCATTACTGCATCACGTGGGGTGATTTACTCAGCTCGATCTGAACGATGTGTGCTGAATTGCGGGATGTCTGTTAGGAAATAGATTTAGAATTCAATTCAAGATTGATTTCTTACCCTAGTTCTAGTGTGGGTTCGAGCATTACATTCGTCCTATTTTGGAAGTGTTTAAAACTAAACCTTACTACAACCAATTATTATACAAATAAGTTCTTTTAGTTTTTAGTACCCAATAAATGATAATTCATTGGCAGGGGCATAATCTGAATTCTTATAGATAGAATAGCTATATTTTTTATACAATATTATATTTCAATTCTACAGCAAAACGAACTTTTGAAACTCCTAACAGTATCGTTATTAAATATTCATACAGTAATATTATTCAAGCGTTGTTTTGATGTTGGTATCAAACATAATAATTTATTATTTTCATGTTGGTAACATCGCATAAAACGTCTTTGTGGCTTTCAAGTTGTTACATGTTTTTTCGCCTAAACCTCGTGATATAAGTATTATATTATATGATGAAAGGACTGTATGAGACAAATATATTTATAAGCACAATTTACATAGTTTTACAAATCAACATTATTGTAAGATGCTTGGTCTCAAAAAGGGAGAAATAAAAACGGTTTAACATCACTTATCCAAAACATCTATCATCAATAGCCCGCATGCGCGACTGCATAAAAGAAAACAAAAAAATAAAGATATCGAATCGACATCGTTATTAGTTCTTTTGTCAGACATAGCGTGGACGAACGGTATGATAATCGAGCAAATTAAATGAAATGTAATACGTAAACTTCAATATTTGCATTAGTCTTCACGAAACGAACCGTATAATGGCGTACAGCGAAGGTGCTGCCACCACCGCTTGGACAACGTGCTGCTTTTCTTATAGCGTCCGTACTCATCACCGTCTCCAACCTATGTATAATATATTTAAAATAATACGTAATAAAATCTACTTCCTAATTACGTTCTGAGTCCACTCATATAATAAAAAAGGGGCCCGTGGTCTAACCGAATTGATAATTTTCCTTTAACAAAATCAATCACACGTTATAGCTTAAATTGTATTTTAGTAGACCATCCCCGAAAGGTCAAAGACCGTTACAAAATAGATAAAACTAAGTTAAAACTAAGGGCTCAAACACATAAATATAGGTTGTTAAACAAGACATGAAAAACAATTGAAATACCTGAGGATACGTATAATACATTGAACAGTAGGTACAAAGATGCTCTAAAGTACGATATAAACCTACATAGGTGGTTGGATGCACCACCTATGTACGTTTATATAGTGTTGAATATTTTAGGGTGTCAAAAATAATGCAATACTGTTCATTAAAAGGACCTTCGCCAAATGTTTTTGTACACTTACCAAAGAGTGACTAACTATAACATCATATCTATTATAAAAAATCCGTGCCCGCAGGGGGACACGCGTGGGTAGACCTCGTGTGTAACTCGTTTAAAATATAACTCACTACCTAAGAATAATACATGATGCCGTTATTTACATCAAAAATTTTCAAGCAAAAAGCGGTTTTAATTTTTTTTCTCGGCAAAGGTATCTTTTTTGGAAATACTTTTGGTACTTAAATTTAGAGTAAAAAATAACCTTTCTATTAAAAATATTTGCGAGGAGGGAATGTATACCAGAAAAAAGTTGTCGTGGTTTTACCTACCTAAAATTTACAAGCTAAAAGTGGTTTTAATTTTTTTTCTCGGAAACGGTACCTTTTACGGAAAAACTTTTGGTACCTAAATTTAGAGTAAAAAATAACCTTTCTATTAAAAATACTTGTGATGTCAGAATGTTTACCAGAAAAAAGTTATGAATTTTTTTCCAAAAAAATTAGGTTTTTTTACCCCCACCCCTAAGTTATTGAAGTTAGGTTTTCGGTTTATCTACATTAGTTATAGGTATTTATCAAAGACATCATATAATATGAACGCGATTGATCTCCTTTGTATAGGGACAAAGTTATGGTCGAAAAACTGAAATCAGAAAAAGTGAGGCCCTAGCGCCCCCTGTGACCAGATTTCTCTGGTTAACGAACTTGACCTTCATTTTTGGATGGTTGATTTTTGTGCAAAGTTTGAAAGCGATCCAAGCGAAACTGCGGCCGCTATCGTGCTGACAAAAGTCGAATCTGGAAGCACGCACGCATATATATATATATATATATATATATAAACTTTTTGACCAATGGTCATTTCAGACTCAGGCGGTCATAAGAAGACCTCCTGTGAAGAAATTTTTACAAAATTCGAAAGTAGGGGACAAATGAATGGGCAGACCGAATTCTTCGAGGTCTACCCAAAAAAATAATTACTTATTACAAAAGAATAATGGTTTGTTTATGCACTCAGTCAACCTCAGTTTCATAATTATTCATAGTTAATGATAATAAAGAATGTCAGTCTATACGAAGTTATCATATGCACAAAATTTGTCTTTACAATATTTATTAAAAAAATAACGAGAATCATACCTTCTATGCAATAAAGTGATTGCATGATTGATATAAAATATTAAAGGGATAACAATAGGTAACTTTTTTCTATTTCGATATTTTGTTGTATCGGCGTGATAATAATAAGTTAACCAATCAGATTTTACCACTATTGACAGTGAATATTTTATAAATACTTTATTTTAATATTATTTATTATCTAATAAAACTATTAATACTTTTGCATTTCAATAAATGGAATTACAGTCATAAGACGACTAAATTGTGTCAGTGTCTACAGATAAATAAATATATCAATACAACGATCATTT
Source organism: Melinaea menophilus ssp. n. AW-2005 (assembly GCA_918358695.1). Taxonomy (NCBI): domain Eukaryota; kingdom Metazoa; phylum Arthropoda; class Insecta; order Lepidoptera; family Nymphalidae; genus Melinaea; species Melinaea menophilus. The sequence continues at coordinate 33,969,827 of OU911039.1, read as the reverse complement.
TTTTTGAATTATTTATAAACCGTTTTTTATGTGCTAGGAACTACCTCAGCACATGTCAACTATAACAGTTGATAAATGTAAATAATTCGAAGAATTATAACTATATGATTACATTTATATCAAAATAAAAATAAAAAAGAGAACATCGGTTTTAATTCTTAAAATCGGATTACACGGTCGATCTCACATAGCAATCGAAATCTATTTTTTTGCCTTAAAAATCTATTTATCAATTAATCGATTTTAGATCCCATCCCTAGTCTCGCCAATTATTAAATTATTAGTTTCCTTTAAGGCTCATTGGAGGTGACTTGTGTAATTGATCATTTTTTTTCCGCGAGTTTAAGTATTTTGAGTGATTAGTGATTAGTTTATTTTATAGTTAATTTAACTTATTTATAACGAGCGTCGCAACCGAAAAGACACTAATTGATCAGACGACATTCCTTGCTGTGTGCAAGAAAACAATTAAAGGAATTTTTATCAAAAGAAAATTAAATTAAATTCCACAGCAATATTATTTAAGATAGAATTATTGAAGGTATTCAAGGTAGATCGATTTAATATTAATCAAATAATATGTGTCTTCTTAAAACAAAATAACTCGTTTATTTGTAGTTACCTAATAATATAATAGAATGATCCCACTTTTACATTATTGATAATTTTTTAATGTGGTCACAACATTAAAAAGTTGAAAATTAAAAAAAAATGAAGTAGGGTGCGCCATCGTAAAGCTAGTGGAATACAAAAATGTCCTATGATCACCCATTCGTTTTGTAATTCTAGGCTCATCGCGTGCAACCGGTAAATATCATTTTTATCGTGCTGAATAAAGGATTTTATTATTTCTATGTCTTGTTCTTTCCTACTTGATCCTAGTCTTGCTTTATTTGTTTGAGCACCTAACATAAATTGTTTATGGAATTGGAATTGAAGTCGTAACTCCAGCTCTGCGGCAATTTTATCTTTTGGGAGAGATGTTACAGTATCATCATTCGACTTAGAGATGATATGTCTTTTGGTCACTCTTAGGTGTTTATAGAGTTCCGATGGTTTCTTTAATTTTAACCCCAAAATAAGAAGTGATCAGTGAATATGTTTTAGTGCTGATGTATCTTCAACTTGTAACGTATTTCGAGGTGCACTGTTGCCGCTCTTCACAGTGACCCGTTTTAATATTGACCACAAAAATGTTGTATTTTTTATTAGATTCTTTTTTAGCTTCATTTGTTTGAGATTTATGAAGGAAATGAACTTAAAGGATTAATCATGTTTTATTGTTATATTTCATTTACTATTATTTATTTATTTAGCTTCACGCCATATCCCTTGCGGGGTAGCCAGAGACGACGTTTACATTTACCCTTTATTATAAAGCATACTCTGTATATCATATCCAGTACTACTATTATTAATACCATTATCGCATAATACTTAAATTGAAGTTTGTTTTAACAATAACTTTTCTGTTTCCTTATAGTCTATTTTTTAAGCCAGTCAAAAGTTATACTTTTGTATGAAAATGTATGTAGCGGATATAAAGAATTCTTTAGTAGGGTATGGAAAAGGTGTGATTTGCAGCACCAATCCGAGCGCTGATGCTGTATAAGATACTGTCTGAAGTCTGGATATCTGCTTGCCTTTTTGTCCACAATATTATTAAAATCCAATGTAATAAAATTTCTCATAACATAAATACTTTTACTCAATTTTATGTTTTTCTTTTACAGTAAATTAATTTAAACATTAACTTATAGTACCTAATATTTATGGTAGAGGCTAGCTGTAGTTATTTGACTGTAGCTTGTATTGGGCTGGTTCGACCGGGGAAGGACCACCCTCTCACAGAAGACCGACGTGTAGTCACCAAATTCATTTGGTTATGTTTCGTCGGTGAGTGAGAGAATCCGGAAGCCCAACCCCAAACATGAAAGCGATGCGTAAAGGAGGGTACCGGCTTTGACGAAGCCGGGGATCCCCTCCCCGAGCAATATTGGGGGAGCGATTCTCGGATTTTGCTCGGGCTGCCCGTCGTGTCTGGGGCGGGCAAAGTATCGGTGGACTTTTATAACATCCGGGGACTTCATTCCAACTTAAGCGGCGTCTATTATTCTTTAGAGATGGTGCAGCCGGCCTTGTTGTTTTTGACGGAGACGCAAGTATCTCAACCTAGCGACACAGCGTAGCTATCATACCCCGGGTATAAACTAGAACAAACATAATTTTATACAACATGAATATCTGTGTTCGTAAGGGAGGATAACTGCTACCGCCGCCTTCAGGTTTTTGAAGGTCGAGAGCTGTCTGTACTCTGGTTGCGTGTGGACATGGACGACCATGTCAGAGTCTACGCGTGCCTCTACAGGTCCCATAGTGGTAATGCAGAAACGGATCAACTCTTGGGCCATGTCCAGGCAAAGATCGACGATCTGCTCTCACAGACCCCCTCCGCCAAAGTCGTAGTCCTCGGGAACTTCAATGCGCACAGTCGTCTACCGGACGTGGACAGCCATTTGCCCTTTGCCTTTGTTGGATCTTCTGCTGACTACACATCCCGGAAAATGCCAAGTCACTGTCGAGGCTCCCTTAGGGTTCTCTGATCATTGCTTGGCACGGAGTGTAGTGCCCATTCAACGTCCGGCTCGCACAAGAACTGCGACTCGACGCGTTTGGCACTACAAGTCAGCGGGATGGAATGCGGTCCTTTTTTGCATCCTACCCATGGAGGCCTATTTGTTTCCCTTCCAATGATCCTAGTGACTGCGCTGCGACTGTAGCTGATGTGATACTTCAGGGCATGGAACTATTTGCACCAATCTCTGTGTTGTTGTACCACTTGGTGGCAAATCGCGGCCTTGGTTTGATGCGTCTGTCAGGGCTGCAGCAGCTGATAAACGGCAGACTTATTTATTTATTTAGCTTCCCGCCATAATTCTTGCGGGGTAGCCAGAGACGACGGAGCGCCAAACGCTACGGTCCCTGCATACCTCTTTCGCCTCGGCCACAGACATCAACTTGGGCTAATGTGTTAGACACTAAGGATCGAAGAAATATCACATATTATATTTCTAATCGAAATATACCCGCCTGGCATGCGGAAGTTCCGGGCGCTTTCAAAAACCACCCTGGGAAACTTTTGCCAATCATCCCTATCGCCATTGCACACTGGGAAAGACTCTCTTGCCCACACGGCAAAAGAGAAAGCCGATCTCCTGGGCACTCTTTTTGCCTGCAACTCGACTCTGGACGACCAAGGGAAGACACCGCCTATCATCCAGCGGTGTCAGAACTTAATGCCGCAAATAGTTTTTTGGCAAAAAATCATCCGAAAAGCCCTCTTTTCCTTGGAAGTTCATAAGTCGAGTGGGCCAGATGGTATCTCTCCAATTGTGCTATGGACATGGGCCCCTGAGTTGACACCAGTGCTAACGCGTCTATTTCGGTATTCCTACCTTAAAGGCGTAGTCCCAGTCTTATGGAAGTGTGCCCTTGTCCATACGATCCCCAAAAAAGGTGATAGCTCGGGCCCAGCTAACTCTGTAGTTCTAACTCTGTAGGTCTGTACCTATCGCCATTACCTTTGTTCTCTCCAAAGTGATAGAGATTATTATTAACCGACAGCTCCTAACGTACTTCGAGGATCACCTGTTGATCAATGACATGCAGCATGGCTTTCGCCATGGTCGATCAGGTGGTAATCTTCTTTTATACCTTACGCACCGTTGGGCAGCTGTTATTGAAAGCAATTGTGGGGGTCTGGCAGTTAGTTTAGATATGGCGAAAGCCTTCGATCGTGTCTGGCACAAGGGGCTTCTTTCAAAGCTTCCTTACTATGGGCTTCCCGAGAGTTTATGCAAGTGAATCACCAGTTTTCTCACTGGGCGGAGCGTACAGGTCATTCTCGACGGTTTTTGCTCGGACTCCAAGCCCGTGAACGCTGCTATCCCCAACTCTGTTCCTCCTGCACATCAATGATATGTTGGATATTCCCAACATACGTTATGCGGATGTCAGCACTGGGGATGCAGTATATTCCGGCCGTGCAGGACCCTCTCAGGAAAACGTCGACGAGTGCCAAAAAAAAATTGTGTCTTCTATAGAGACCTCCTTGGGTATGGTCTCTGAGTGGGGTGAACTGAACCAGTTCAATCCCGACAAGACACAAGTTTGCGCGTTTACCACTAAGAAAACCCCATTTGTCGTATCACCGCTCTTCGAGAGCACTCCTCTCATTGCCTCGCCAAGTATCAGAATACTGGGTCTCGACATTTCGAGCGATTGTTAGTTTCATGGTCATCTTGAAAGCAAGGCCAAGTTAGCCTCGATAAAATTGATGATAGCCGCTCTGATTTTCGGAACCCCGGTGCTCTGTGAAAGGCTGGACTCTTGGGCATTGCTTAGAGACGTTGCTTTTCTGTGCGTCTTCTACCGCATTTACGACGGGGAGTGTTCCGAAGAGCTATTCAATCTGATGCCTACCGCCGAATTTTATCACCGCACAGCGCGCCATCGCTTCCAATACCATCCATACTTTAATTCTTAATTTTCTTATCTCTTTACACTATGCATTCATAAATATTTATCCACAATTTATTTTCTACAAATATTTAACTTGTATTTAAAAATATCTGAAACCTCATCAACACATCGCTGACGTCTGTAAATGCCCACGTTGTACTCTGTTGACTAATTTGGGAGCTTCTTTAGAGCTTTCAGCATGAATACGGTTATTGTTTTAATATCACGAAATATTTTACAAAATATTGGTGCGAAAATAAGAAAACATAATGAACAATCGTATAAAAATGCCAGATTACAAATTTAATAGTAATGTTTTGTTTATTGTTAATTGTAACAGTATTTCTGACCAGACTAAGTATATCTGGATGTTTGACAACATTAACACATAATCGATATATCATACACATACCTATAACCAATACTTAATCCATTATAAAAATCGTAAAACACATTTTATAATTAACAAACAAATATTAATAAGTTGATACATTTAGTGTCTTAGAGGTTTTCTCATTTGTAATTATCATCAAACTTATCACAACTCATGTGTTACACGTCACCAGTTAACGTCAGTGACGTCACGTTACATAACTTTGACGTCATAGCTGCCTGAGGTACACTTGTCACTGAGTTGACTTTGAGTCAAGATAATATTTGTATATTAACATTATTAATATGACTTCAATATATAATATAGTAATAATGATCTTTAGAGTAACAAATTAAATGTATGACGTAAATTCTTTCAAAGTTTTGTAATATTGTCTTTCTAAAAAGTTTAATTTAACTGATTATACTCGTACCCTGCGATTTTTATCTTATTCATTCAATTCGTCAGTTTAATCACGGTCTGACGCCAGAGATCTGGTAACGTATTTGTTTTAACGAATTGATTGATTTTATCTGTATTGTATTGTCTACTCAACAGTCGTGTTGAACATTTTCTAGGATATTCTATTTTTATCAACAGCTTATATATATAAAAATAGTAGCCTTATCATATTATATGTATTATAATTTCGTTATTTTCATTAAGATAAAGCCCTTTCATTTTTGGAGCTTATCAAATAATACTGTTGTAATCATTGACGTTAATTTTTTTTATATATATTTTTTTTGGGTTAGAATTAATGAAAAGTTTTAAATAGGATGTTATAAAATAAATGAAATATGTACACCATTGAATTGATGTCCTCGTTTCTAATATTGGCTCCAGTTAACATACTTCAAAAGATAGAACAAGTTGAAAATAATAAAACTCACCGCAATAAGAGTTAAACTACTTATATTTATTTTTATTCTTTTATTAAAGTGTAAGTGATAAATTTCCAAAGCTCTGTATTGTAAATAAAAGGTTTGTATTTTATTATACAAAAAAATATATTTATAATACAAAGGCGTTTCAAGATTTCATTGTTTGTCTTTTTATAGATAGAATATAAAATGCAATACAGAAATATATCGATTGATCCATGATAATTAAAGCTTCATTAAGCAAGCAAGAAAACAAATTGAAGAAAGTTTCAACGATGGCTGTTACGAGCGCCGGTCCACTTAACATGCTCGGCGACTTACATTACGACCGGCTATTTAACTAAAAGACTACAGATATGGTCCATTAACCTCTTTATCTCGGACGATGCTGGCTTCTGGAGTTAAAAACTTAGCTTATAAGCGATTTTAAGTTTTAATGGTGATACCGATAGAAACTAAAAATATTTCATGTACTTTAAACGCCATAATATTGCTGTACGTGGAGCGTACAGAGTAAATAGTAGTAGACATTATTTACTTTATAGATATTGGAATTTTTGCAATATTATTTTTAAAACAAAATTCAAATAGCAGTATGTAATGTTATATCGATTGCTCTGAGCTCTATAATTGTATTGCTTTTATACCTCGGCAGATAACTCAACGCAACATAAACACATGGAGAATATTGTTTTAGAACGTGACTGCTTGCGTATGGCCGTCACGCCTCCTTTTAATTGTGTCAAGAGAACGTAACACGAGAAATTATTTAATTTCTTACGTTTCTAAAGTAATACTTTTCTTATAGATGTTGTATTAATGAATTGTCAACTAATCTATATATGTATATATATACAGTCCAGTGTGTCCAGGAAAGTAAAGTTAAACTATTTGTGTAAAATTTCTGAAGAAATATTTTTGATTTGGAACTTTGAATAACTCTGGTGTAAAAAAAAATATGAAAGCAACAGTGACCAATCTCTTTAAAATATTCCTGGTTTAATGACGTTTCTAAAAATATGTAATATTTTATTATAATGAAAAAATATTGAACTACATATTGTTATTAATGTGTAAAATGGGATAATTATCTAATACTAGCAAAATTAAAAACATACAATAAAACCAAAAAAATATGACTTTAAATTGATATTTATTGCATACACATTACAATAATTTAGAGCAACTGTTCAAATTGTCTGCCCCCCCACCCCCCATCCTGATAATGGCCATATCCACATCAAAAATATTTCTTGAGAAATTTTACACAAAACAATAGTTTAACTTAATTTTTTGAAAAAAAATACTACAGTTAGCTATAATATTTGATAGTTATTCACTGATACGGTTAATAATAAATATTTAAGTCTAAAAATAATTATGATATTAACTGATTTGACCTCGTTACAAGTAAAACTATGAAATCAGACAAAAAAAATGATGTTTTTTAAAACCCCATTTTTCTAGCAGTGTAAGGGTTATAATTTTTTTTTGTGTTTGCCTTTAGTTTTACTATTAGCTTTTCAGAGGTCATCCATTGTTTCCTGGACACCTTGCATATATATATATATATACAGGGTGGGCCAAAAATTTTTGCAAATAGCAACACTTGATTTCTCCAAAACCGTGAGAGCAAGGGGCGCGCGGGTGGCGGGGAATTGTGCGTCGTTTAATGCAATTTTAGTCTCGATTGAGCGGGATTATAGAGCGGATTATAGAGCTTCACGGGACAACAGCGTACTTTTTACGTAAAACAATTTTACAAAAACAACGATTCCTACGTTACTGTACGACGCCTCTTTAGAGTTGAATACGGATTACAACGTGTAAGTGAGTGTCCAAGTGTTAATTTAATTAAAGCTTGGGTTAAAAAGTTTGAGCAAACGGGATCGACAACGAATATTAAACAAACTCGGTGACCACGTTCAAGAAGAAGCGAAGAGAACATTCGGGAGGTTGAAATTTCTGTAAGGGACGATCCAGAATCATCTACGCGTAAGCGGTCGGCGGCTCTTGCTATACCAAGAACTAGTCTGCGGCGAATCTTGCATTTGGACCTTAAACTGCACCCATATAAGCTTCAAATTGTACAGGAGATGAAACCAAACGATTATATTCAACGCAAGTTATTTGCTGACACTATACTGGAGCGATTATCTAGCCTTGAGAATGTATTGTTTACGGACGAGGCCCATTTTCACATTAATGATCACGTAAATAAACATAATTGTCGATATTGGAGCACGGAAAACCCTCACTATAACACCAAAAGCCTCTTCATTCACCAAAAACGACAGTGTGGGCTGCCATATCCGCAAAGGGCATAATCGGTCCATACTTCTTTGAAAATAATCAAGGAAATAACGTAACTGTGAACTCAGTGGAATACGTGAAAATTTTGCGAGAGTTTTTGACACTACAGTTGCATGAATTTGAAGGATACAATAGCCGAACTTGGATGCAACAAGATGGAGCAACATACCATACATCAAACGTGACTTTACCGGTGGTCAAAGAAATGTTTCCTAACAAATTGATTTTTCGCAGAGGTGATATCCCATGGCCTCCCAGAAGCCCGGCCCTTACACCTTCTTGTGGGGATATCTGAAGAGTCGAGTATACCTTAGTAAACCGACGACCATATCCCAATTAAAAGAAAACATCCACGAGGAGATAGCCGCGATTCCTCGCAGCATGTGTCAACGAGTTTTCCAATGTTTACGTAGTCGATTGCAGGAGTGCCAACGACAAGACGGAGCACATCTCGACGATGTCATTTTTAAAAAATAAATTTTAATAAATGATAATTACGTTAAATAAATCATAAACAAAATAACATTTGTACTTTTATTTCTAGACATGTTTCAAAAGTGCAAACATTTTTGGCCCACCCTGTATATATATATATATATATATATATATATATATATTTATGCAGTATATATTTATATATATATATATATATATATATATATATATATATATATATATATATATATATATCAATACAGAAATATATCGATTGATCCATGATAATTAAAGCTTCATTAAGCAAGCAAGAAAACAAATTGAAGAAAGTTTCAACGATGGCTGTTACGAGCGCCGGTCCACTTAACATGCTCGGCGACTTACATTACGACCGGCTATTTAACTAAAAGACTACAGATATGGTCCATTAACCTCTTTATCTCGGACGATGCTGGCTTCTGGAGTTAAAAACTTAGCTTATAAGCGATTTTAAGTTTTAATGGTGATACCGATAGAAACTAAAAATATTTCATGTACTTTAAACGCCATAATATTGCTGTACGTGGAGCGTACAGAGTAAATAGTAGTAGACATTATTTACTTTATAGATATTGGAATTTTTGCAATATTATTTTTAAAACAAAATTCAAATAGCAGTATGTAATGTTATATCGATTGCTCTGAGCTCTATAATTGTATTGCTTTTATACCTCGGCAGATAACTCAACGCAACATAAACACATGGAGAATATTGTTTTAGAACGTGACTGCTTGCGTATGGCCGTCACGCCTCCTTTTAATTGTGTCAAGAGAACGTAACACGAGAAATTATTTAATTTCTTACGTTTCTAAAGTAATACTTTTCTTATAGATGTTGTATTAATGAATTGTCAACTAATCTATATATGTATATATATACAGTCCAGTGTGTCCAGGAAAGTAAAGTTAAACTATTTGTGTAAAATTTCTGAAGAAATATTTTTGATTTGGAACTTTGAATAACTCTGGTGTAAAAAAAAATATGAAAGCAACAGTGACCAATCTCTTTAAAATATTCCTGGTTTAATGACGTTTCTAAAAATATGTAATATTTTATTATAATGAAAAAATATTGAACTACATATTGTTATTAATGTGTAAAATGGGATAATTATCTAATACTAGCAAAATTAAAAACATACAATAAAACCAAAAAAATATGACTTTAAATTGATATTTATTGCATACACATTACAATAATTTAGAGCAACTGTTCAAATTGTCTGCCCCCCCACCCCCCATCCTGATACTGGCCATATCCACATCAAAAATATTTCTTGAGAAATTTTACACAAAACAATAGTTTAACTTAATTTTTTGAAAAAAAATACTACAGTTAGCTATAATATTTGATAGTTATTCACTGATACGGTTAATAATAAATATTTAAGTCTAAAAATAATTATGATATTAACTGATTTGACCTCGTTACAAGTAAAACTATGAAATCAGACAAAAAAAATGATGTTTTTTAAAACCCCATTTTTCTAGCAGTGTAAGGGTTATAATTTTTTTTTGTGTTTGCCTTTAGTTTTACTATTAGCTTTTCAGAGGTCATCCATTGTTTCCTGGACACCTTGCATATATATATATATATACAGGGTGGGCCAAAAATTTTTGCAAATAGCAACACTTGATTTCTCCAAAACCGTGAGAGCAAGGGGCGCGCGGGTGGCGGGGAATTGTGCGTCGTTTAATGCAATTTTAGTCTCGATTGAGCGGGATTATAGAGCGGATTATAGAGCTTCACGGGACAACAGCGTACTTTTTACGTAAAACAATTTTACAAAAACAACGATTCCTACGTTACTGTACGACGCCTCTTTAGAGTTGAATACGGATTACAACGTGTAAGTGAGTGTCCAAGTGTTAATTTAATTAAAGCTTGGGTTAAAAAGTTTGAGCAAACGGGATCGACAACGAATATTAAACAAACTCGGTGACCACGTTCAAGAAGAAGCGAAGAGAACATTCGGGAGGTTGAAATTTCTGTAAGGGACGATCCAGAATCATCTACGCGTAAGCGGTCGGCGGCTCTTGCTATACCAAGAACTAGTCTGCGGCGAATCTTGCATTTGGACCTTAAACTGCACCCATATAAGCTTCAAATTGTACAGGAGATGAAACCAAACGATTATATTCAACGCAAGTTATTTGCTGACACTATACTGGAGCGATTATCTAGCCTTGAGAATGTATTGTTTACGGACGAGGCCCATTTTCACATTAATGATCACGTAAATAAACATAATTGTCGATATTGGAGCACGGAAAACCCTCACTATAACACCAAAAGCCTCTTCATTCACCAAAAACGACAGTGTGGGCTGCCATATCCGCAAAGGGCATAATCGGTCCATACTTCTTTGAAAATAATCAAGGAAATAACGTAACTGTGAACTCAGTGGAATACGTGAAAATTTTGCGAGAGTTTTTGACACTACAGTTGCATGAATTTGAAGGATACAATAGCCGAACTTGGATGCAACAAGATGGAGCAACATACCATACATCAAACGTGACTTTACCGGTGGTCAAAGAAATGTTTCCTAACAAATTGATTTTTCGCAGAGGTGATATCCCATGGCCTCCCAGAAGCCCGGCCCTTACACCTTCTTGTGGGGATATCTGAAGAGTCGAGTATACCTTAGTAAACCGACGACCATATCCCAATTAAAAGAAAACATCCACGAGGAGATAGCCGCGATTCCTCGCAGCATGTGTCAACGAGTTTTCCAATGTTTACGTAGTCGATTGCAGGAGTGCCAACGACAAGACGGAGCACATCTCGACGATGTCATTTTTAAAAAATAAATTTTAATAAATGATAATTACGTTAAATAAATCATAAACAAAATAACATTTGTACTTTTATTTCTAGACATGTTTCAAAAGTGCAAACATTTTTGGCCCACCCTGTATATATATATATATATATATATATATATATATATATATATATTTATGCAGTATATATTTATATATATATATATATATATATATATATATATATATATATATATATATATATATATATATATGTACTACTCACTGACTCATCAAGAAATCTCCTTAACTATCAGTCCGATTAACTTAATATTTTACATAGTTACTTTTGTGACCTAGACGTCCACTAAGAACGGATTTTATGGAATTCCTATCCCAACAATTTCAACAAATTTCAGGTCAATCGGCCTTATAGGTATAGAGGTTTCATGATGAGCGTGTACATAGATGGAAGTAAGAGTTAGTATAGCAACGGTTACTGTACCAATGTTTACCGTAGCCACAGTTACCATGACAATGGTTACCTTGAAATTGGATACAATGACAATGGCAATTTTTCGTGGTGTAGACCTACTGGAGATACCGCCGCATTACAAAACAGGAACGCATCCTAATACACAGTACCTCATAGGTGATGTGGAAATCTGTGTATTCAATGACTGGCATTATATTTCTCTATTTAAAATTTGAAAAATTTACTCTAAATATAAAATAGAAATTAAACTTTTTGACAAAAAGTACAAGAAGTTAAAGTTCTCATCCAAATTAATAGTGTGCCCAGCGAAGCGGGCAGGAATCAGATAGTAGTATTATAAGACTATATCTTTGTAAACGTATTTTTAAAATGTTTTTAAAATATATACAATTTTGTTACAAGATTAAGATAAAGCACGATCATGGTTCATGGTATATACAATTGTTGTTTAAATATTATTATTTTCTTGAATACGTAAATATTTTCATAATCATTAACTAAGTTTTATAAAATCAGAAATTATTGTATATAAAATATTTTTTACATAAGAAAAATACTATTTTTATGATTTAGTTTAGTTTTTACGCAGCAAAATTTGTAAATAAAGAAATACTTCCAACTACATAGATCAGAAATACACATACAATATAATAAATAAATAAAATCTTTAATATGACAATGAACAACCGAAGACATATGCACAGCCCCCACATTTGTCAGAACAGGAAGACCGCAGCTGGAACCTTTAATTTTTCAAATATGAATAAGCAATGTTGAAGAAATAAATTAAGTTGAACATCACCAAAAAACTTCTCAATAATACATATAAAGAGGATCAGAAATATAATGGCAACCTTTACATTCAGCTACAGCTACAGATCAGGATACAACATCCAAGACTACGCCTCCAAGTATCACGTATACCTGCGATATAAATATTTGCGGGAGAAGTATATCCTCCATAAAGAAAGGCAGTAGATATAAATTATAAATTAGTATACAGATTCTTTGATATTTTGAGAAACTTAGAGTAACCTCCAGATGGCAACATCTAATTTTTAAAAGAATTAGAATGCTTATAGACTAATTAACTCATTTCAATTCGCTGACAATAGACAAATAATAAATTAATCACCCTGATGTTTGCTTTACTACGCGATTAACGACCATTGAAGGTGTGCTTTAATGTAAATAATGAGAGTAATGTATGTAATAGTAACTCTTTAGGAAGGTATTTTATGAAAATCCTTATATATGTCTGACAAAAAGATTCAATATTCTTATTCACATTATAAAAGATTTACACATTTATAGAACGAAAGTATAATGGTCCCGTCCAAGGAAGGCGGAAATCATAAATTTTGATCCAAATCGAAGTGGCTTTTAAATGCCGCTATATTTGTTACAGCTCCGTTCACTCGTACTGTTCATGTTTAGGGAGATTATCTATTTATACATATTATATAACAAACTCCTCCAAAGCTATCTGTATATTATTGATTTTCCGAAAAAAACTACGTGGAGTTTTGTACCTTTTTTACTTAAAGATAGTAAATTCTTGAGGATGATTTAGGTAAATAGTATAATAATAATAATAAATTGACTGAAATATAACGATTACTGTTAAAGAGGTGGCACGGTCGTTTAAATTCCGCCCGCTGGGAGATTAAATCGCCTTGCGCCGCGTAGGTACACCTCCAGAGATACACTAAAATAATGTACTAAAGAATTTAAAATCGTTTATGAAAAACTAACAACTAACTTAATGTTCAAAATATTACTTACATTTGTTATTTTCTCCATTTATTATAGATCAACAAAAGATAACACTAAACTAAATCAAATAAATACTTTGGAAGATATTATTGATTTCAAATTATACGCCACCAAAAAACGATCAGCTCCGAGAGCCAGAGCTGTGTCCATGACAAGCCGGACTGACTTCGGCGCCGCGCCCTTCCCTTGGCCCGCCCGCCCTCGCTGTATGAGCCGCCAACGTTACGTACAACTTTATATACAACGCGAGCGAAACCGCGGATAAAAGCTACATCAAATATCTACATATTAGCTGATTGTAAAAATATATTTTAATTTAAATATATAGATGATTATTTTCTATTATTGTAATTCAATAAAAAATTGATTACTATTAAAAATTTAATATTAAATGAACATAATTAATCTCATGAAACTTAATGTAACAACAAGTTATAGAGAGTTTTAACTTACAATAAAACTTACCTATTATTTTTCCAAAAGACATCCGGAATCCATCTTGAGTCAAGCACCTGTCTTTTTAGCTTTATGAGTCTAGTAACTTCCTTCCTCCGCAGTTTTGGCGATGCTAGCGCCCTCTAGATTTAAGTTTTGGAGGGAACTAGCGTCCTCCTTTTTGAACACGAATGATCTTACCTTCATTATAACTCGAGATGCACCAGGTAGACATTACCTGGATTCCGGATGTCTTTTGGAAAAATAATAGGTAAGTTTTATTGTAAGTTAAAACTCTCTATTATTTATTCCGTTTAGACATCCGGAATCCATCTTGAGTGACATGTTTGTTATCTCCTGGTGGTAAAAAAGCATTAAAACGACGCTATAATGTGTCTCAAGGAATTTATAATTTAAATTAAAAATAAAGATTCATTATAATTAACCCAGTAGTCGTATACCATAGCCTAATTAACGTATCGAATTGAAATAATTAGACAATGATACCTTACAATTTACTTCAGACTGTTTTGAAATTACTTTCTTATAATATTTTTGAAAGGTATGTACTTGTTTCCAATTACCAGTCTCTAAAATCTTTTCCATTGAAAAATTTTCTAACCAGTTACGCGAAGCCACCGCAGACCGTACAGATCCTGGGGATGCTTCTACTCCTGCTTCTCTCAAAACTGATTTTATCCAGCCTCCAATTATCGTTCTTGACGCGGCTTTAGGAGTTCCTCTTGCTGTGATAAATAAATTAACTAAATTATTTCCTTGTCGACGCTCTTTTGACAGCTCTATAAGGCCACGAATCCAATAGACACAGTCTAAAGCTGTGCATGGGTGACTCAACAGCTTCCATCCTGATTGTCGGTAATTAGCCGTATCAGTCTTTGAACCAAAGCGAGGCCAAAATATTATTGAATTGCCTTGGTCGATATACCTGCCATCTTCAACAGTCAGGAGCGTTAGATCATGAACTCTGCGCCCCGACGATAAAAGCAGTAAAATCGCTGTACGTCTCAAAACCTGGTACAAGCTAGTCACGTCCGGAATATTATGCATTAAATGTTGTATTACTAATTTAGGATCCCATATAGGAGGCATCACAGTCTTTTCCTTTGCTATGGAAATTGCTTTTAGCATGTGCTTAATAAAAAAGTCGGTGGAATAGTCGGCTCTTCTAGAAATATTAGTAAAATTTGTGACAACTGATTTATGAACTAATATTGTTTTATATGATAAACCTTCGTCATTGTGCAAGTAGGCCAAGTATCGAGCGACTTCCTGTGGGTTAGGATTGTTGAAGTCGACTGCGTTACTGGTGCACCAAATCTTCCACTTTCGCCAGGCAGGTCTATACGTCTTAATGGTCGAATCTCGCCAACTAGAAAGAAACAATTGTTTTTCCCGAGGAGACCAATGGTCAATCATTTTTGTCCACCCAAAATCAACCAAGCCTCTAATTGAATTTGATGTACATTCGGTGGATGTGCTCCGGTCACTGTGTCTATTAACACTTGTTGAATGTCCGGAATCTGGTAAGGTACCTGCAGGCTGCGGCGCTGAAGGTCAGCCATCCAGAATACTTTTTCCCATCTCGGTGCTATTAGTATGTAATAACCTGTCGCTGTGTTCAACTGAGATAGCACCCGAGGAATGAGATTCGGAGGTGGAAAAACCCAGGCTAGGTTGTACTTCCACTGTTGGCAAAATGCGTTGTGAAAAACTGCCTCCTGGTCCAAGATGTCTAATGTCACATACCTCGGAACCACATGAGCCGTTTTCGATGCCAATAAGTCGATCTCGGGCGTTCCCCACATGTGAAAAATTTTGTGAGTTGCCTGACGTTGCAAATGCCATTCTGGACAAGGCTTCATTCTGGATAGAGCGTCGACTTCGCAATTGTAACGGCCTGGAAAGTATTGAGCCGTGATGTGTATGTTCAGGTGATCCATGATCTGCAATATCTGACGCGTTAAATTCAGGAGTGTTTTTGACCTGGTTCCGCCCTCCTTGTTTATGTAGGACACTACAGTACGATTGTCCGTTAACAAAAGCACATGAGAGCCTAGCAACTGATCTTGTGCATAGAGTATTGCCTCGTGGACCGCAAACAGCTCTTTGAGATTGACATGCCATGATTGCTGAATTATTGTCCACTGGCCTGAGACTTTCATTTGCCCTAGTTGAGCTCCCCAGCCTATATCCGAGGCATCTGTCGTCAGATGATGCGTTATCGGGTTTGAGTGTATCGGTAGAGAGCCCGAAGCAGCCATCATCCACCATTTCATGTCTGGAATTACACTGTCTGGAATTTTTAGCTTTTGATAGGGGCAATGCTTGGGAAGGAAACGGCTGTAGTATTGCATTGACCGGCAGTGTAACCTTCCCCGATGAATGCAAAACGTGGCAAAGTTGAGCCTCCCCAAGAGAGATTGTGCTTGCTTGAGGGACCAACTGCCAGTTGCAATGTGCTGTTGAAGTGCCATGCGGAGCGTTAGGCACTTCGGTTCCGACAAGGACTTCATGTTGAGTATTGTGTCCCACGTAACACCTAGGAATTCTAGACGTTGAGTCGGAACCAGCACAGATTTGTCGAAATTGATCACCCAGCCTAGTTCCTTTAGCATATTCACGACGAAATCCACTTGATTGCTCAGAAGATACCTGGACTGATTTGCTAGTAGAAAATCGTCTAGATATACTACGCACCTGATGTTGTGCCGTCGTAGATATTCGGCGATCCAGTTCGTTAGAGTCGCAAATATCCGAGGCGCTGAAGACAGACCAAATGGCAGGCACGTCATTTGTAGAAGTTCGCCATTGTAGCTGAGTCTCAAGAAACGCCGGTGTTCTTTCGCAATGTTTAGATGAAAGTATGCCTGGCTTAAGTCTATTTTGGCCAGCCAATCGCCTTCTTGCAAGAATGTTGGTACTCGAAAGTGGCTGAACAACTGAAACGGTTTCACTTGAACAAATTGATTTAACTGTTTGAGATTGAAAATTGGCCGAAATGAACCGTCTGCTTTCGGAATTAGAAAAAACGTTGATAGGAAACTGGGTGTCAACTCGGCTCTTTCTAATATTTGCGTGTCTCTCATGTTTTGAATTTGTCGAGACATTTGAGTGCTTTTCTTGGTTTGAAAACATTTGATTACCGCATTGGTAGGCACTATCAGAGGTGGTTTCATTATGAAAGCTATACGAACCCCATTTAGGATTCTGCGGATGTAGTCCGGTGCACCCAGCTTGTTCCAAGCATATTGATATAGCCTTAGACAGCCGCCTTGAAATTTTATATAGTCATGCATTGTTATTACTTGATGTGAAGTTAGATTTGGTACCCTTGTTTTCGGGAGCGGATGCATTACTGTTGAAAGACCTTTTTCCTGATGACTTCCCTCGGCCTTTACCTTTGTAATTTGTACCACGGGGTCGAAAAAATCTTTCAGGTCGCGGCTTGTTATATGTCGATTTTGCACCACTTCCTTGCGACGTTGAAGGTTTAGATTGTGTCGCCAGTGGTTGTCTCGGTGAGGCTTGTACCTGTGAACACATAGATAGTTTTTCCGCCCCCCCCAATTTTTTGAATATAGTTAGTCAATAAATTCCCTTCAAATAAATATTCTGCTGTTGGGGGTATCTTCTCTATTGGTGCACAATAAAATTGATCTTGTATTTGTTTTAATAAGATTTCTCTACGGGACTGTATGCAGTCGGCACGTCTACCGCAAACAATTTGTAAAATATCGTCCGTAATCTTATTATACTCAGAGTCCTTGCTAAATAATGATTCGATTTTATCAAATAAGGACTTGGGACTTAAGGTAGTATTAGCGTCACACGACCAATCTACTAATTGTTGTAAAGTTATATTAATTTGCTCTTTTTGTGATATCAACGCATTTGATAGGGCAGCAAAGCTTCGTTCCAAAAGAAGTAAACGAGAATTTTCATTCGAAACATTAGAAGCAAAACGTCTTAATTCATCATTGATATTTAATTCTACGAAACCGGGGGTAGACAAATATTTCTTTTGTTGCTCATAAAAACGTATACCGTTCCAGTCATTACATTTAAATCTTTGTATTTGATTCAATTTAAGCAAATGAGATTCTCTCGATGTAGCATATATTGGGTCTTTAACGTTGGTGGACAGCTCGGACAAATTTAATTGAGGTTTTACAGTTTCATTGACAGATTGAGTTTGAGGAGGTTGCAAGGAAAACTCATCTACAAAATGGTTAACTTCCTCACTATTAATGTTAGGCGTGAGCGAAACTTGTAAATTCCGGTTATTATTACTTTGAGTAATAAGACTCGTCAATAATGCTACTTGCTGAGAAAGAAATTGGAATTGCATATCACTTACGTTTGGCCGGGATCGTTTTTCCTTTTTACCATTCCTCTCTGAGCTGGATTCTCTCGAGGAGCTTTCAGTACCTGAGCTCGATGAACTTCGTACACGTTTTCTCGACTCACCATCATTATCACAATGCATTTCGAAGGAAGGAATATTTATTCACTTACTTACGTACACTCTTAATACACTAATTTAATTAAGAATAAAATATAATGTTAAACTAGACCGTTGTTTTCGCTACGAAAGACGACGCTATAATGAAGGTAAGATCATTCGTGTTCAAAAAGGAGGACGCTAGTTCCCTCCAAAACTTAAATCTAGAGGGCGCTAGCATCGCCAAAACTGCGGAGGAAGGAAGTTACTAGACTCATAAAGCTAAAAAGACAGGTGCTTGACTCAAGATGGATTCCGGATGTCTAAACGGAATAAATAATAGAAGATGTTTTTGTAAAGTCTTGTGATCTAAAAATACTTTATCACCTCATTACATTGCTTTTAACTTAAAACAAAAACAATTCCAATAATAATTGCTGACACTTTACGAGCTGAGGACATCAAAGTTAAGGCGGACGGGAGACCAATGTCGAGACACAATGGCCTGAAAGATTACACATTAAGATAACATTCTATCTTTAAATATCTTGCTAAATATTTTGTCAAACCTTTCACGTTTTTTAAGTATTTTTTGGGAGTGTTAAATATAAATATTTGTTAAAAAGAAATCATTTTTTAAATACAAATTATTTTTTTACTTCTTAGAAACTTATTATTAACGATTATAATATTACAATACCTATTATGAATGTATGCTTTTATAGGAAATGTAAGTGAAATTACGAAATAGTAACGAACAAAAAAACATCTAAGAAACATTCGTCTTAATTACCGCGGTGACAAAACGCAGCGACGCGGATGTAATACATCTACTAATGCACTCCGCGAGTAAAAAGGTTTTTTGTCATTATTATATTTATAATCTTTACTACGTAATAAATAATATTTTTAAATGTTACGAATCCGCTTATTACGGTAGAATATCTGTTGGAACTCCAACATTTACTAGTACATTTACATATTAATTGTCATTACATGCGTTTATTTATTATATTATTTCATTTTATTTATAGAAAAATATTTAGTATATTTAGCATATTCAGTATTCATAATAAATATTTAGATATTCCCAGAATTACAAAGCCATGTAGGTGGTAATGAGCTGGTAAGTGTGTAGGTCATTTAGAAATACAACATTTGGAACATATGTGTTATCCGGCCCAAAGAAGATGTTCTGTTTTTGCTTTAATCATTTTCAAAATGCAATCTGCTCTCAGAGCCTTTAGATCTAAATCTAAATTCTCAAAGAGTACGACGAAATCTTTAAGGTTTGTTTTGTTGTCATTGAAATGCAAGATTATGTAGAATATTTTTTTGTATGTAAATAAGCCAACTTTACACTCTCGAATTGAAAGACAAGCAATATTATTTAATAATTAGCGAAAAGACAAAAAAAAAATACTTATTACCCGATAGCACTAAGTATATTTATATCTCTGTTCTCTTCCAGTTAACTGTCAAACTGAACATTTCTTATATTATTTAGATTTGCACGTGTTAAATTATTTACGACCAACAAATAAAAATAGATAAAAAGGAGAATGATCTACTGATCAGGCTATATGAGAGTGCTTAGTAAATAGAAAATGTACAAGAATTTATTCATTAGTTGGGACTTATTTAAAAGAAAAGAAATCAATACCAAATAACATATTTAACAGTTCACAGTTACAATACTCAATTACTAATTACACAATGGATTTAAATACCCAAAAGTAAAAACATCCAATTAAAATGTTAAAGACAATAATCAGTCACGTGGCGTGCGTCTGCGTCTACGGTCGTTCATTTGCGGAAGCGAGATGTCTACGACTGTGAAATGTACGAAATGCGATGTAGTAATGAATGAAGTACTCGCTTTTATATGTAACAAAATGGATGTTATGGACGAACAAAGTATTAGCAGAATATGTGTGAGTGCCTTTACACCGAGTGATATTACGACAGCGAAAAATCTCCTATTCGAGTCGGTCCCAAAGCCAAAAAAGAGAATACGTAAAAAAGATGGTAAAACGCAAAGAGAGATTGAAGACATTATAAGCTTATTGAAGGACAAAGACCCTGAGTGTATTCCTATATTTGTAGCAAGGGACTTACAAAAGCTACCCCCGGTTTCTTTCGACCATGTAGATGTTACAAGCTTATTGAAAGATATCGTAAAAATAAAGTCCGATATCATACAGTTTAAGGAATGTTATGCATCAAGTGACGAAATTAAGTTGTTAAAATGGGAAATTGATGCTTTAAAACATGCATCAGTGAATAATCTTCCTCGCCAAGAGAGAGAGAGAGTTGAGAGTTCTCCCACAAGATTATCCCCACAGGCATCTATTACCAATGTAGCTGAGGGTATGAAAAGCGAGAATAAAACCAAATCCACCCGCAAGTTTGATGCGTTGAACAAAGGTCGTCTACCCGAACCGTTGAGTCATATGCCTACCGAGGTGCGAGCGAGCGGAAATACGGAACCCGCGGCCGGTCGGAAATCATTGGCCAATATTGTCCGAAACGGAGAGTGGAAGGAGTGTTCGCCTACTGAGGAATGGAAAGTTGTTCAAAAAAAGAGGTTGCGGAATAGATTTATAGGAAAAACTGGAAAAGCTAAAACCGAAATAAATGAAAAATTAAAAGCGGCAGAGATTAAAGTACCAATTTATATTTACAACGTTTCAAACGAGGTGGCAGTGTGTCACGTCAAAGAATACATTGAAAAGAAATCGAATGTTTCTGTTACTTTAGAAAAAATTGACATGAAAACGAGGAAAGATTATGATTCATTTAAGATTTTTGTACTTTAGCACAAATTAGATTTATTTATGAATGATGAGTTTTGGCCGACTGGAGTGGCGTATCGGCATTTTATTAACTTCGGGCCTAAAAGAAAAAAAGCAACGCCTAGTAAACAAACAACATGATAACGGACACTAACCAAAGAATAATACAAAATAAACCGGAACATAAAGTAATTAATTTTAATTGCAAAAGCTTTAAAAGGTCTATTGAAGGCATATGATTGCTATGCCAGTCATGCGACATTATAGCCCTGCAAGAGACATGGTTGTTGCCTCATGACCTGCCCTTACTCAGTATCGTTAACGAAAACTTCGGTTGCACTGGAACGTCGGCGGTGGATCCGTCGGCCGGGCTGCTCAGCGGCGGCCATCACCGAGGTGTGGCGATCTTATGGCGTAAAAGTGCATTTGAAAAAGTTTCGGTAATAAATTGTGATAACGTAAGGATTGCAGCTGTGAAATTAACTGTAAGTACTCGATTTATAGTGTTTTTTAGTGTCTATATGCCGACCTGTTCTCAAGAAAATTTGGCGATGTTTACAGAGTGCTTAAGTACATTAGGATCTATAATGGAAATAGTGGAAAACTTAGGAGTTGAATCTTTTTATATTTTAGGAGATTTTAATGCTCATCCTAACGAGCTATTTTTTAATGAGATGTGTAGTTTCTGTGTTGAACAAAAGTGGTTGTGTATAGATGTTGAAAATCTAGGAATAGACTCGAATTCGTATACGTTTATAAGCGATGTGCATGGTAGTGAAAGGTGGTTGGATTAATGCTTAGTCACGGAGTCAGCTAGACAAACAATTAATAATATATACATTAAATATGATGTGTACTGTTTGGACCACTTACCACTAGTGCTTCACTGTAATTTATTTAATGTAAAACCTAATAACCTAACCTAACCTAACCTAGGTAATATCACCTAAATGTTGGCACAATAACGACCAGGATAGAGTATTGTGGGTTGTCAGAAACATGTCTCAAACACAAAAGTATAGTGAGATTTGTAATTTAAAACTTAGTGAAATTAACTTTCCAGAAGAATTGTTAAATTGTAGTGAAAGGTATTGCAATAATCGTGAGCATAGGACTATTATTAATAGATTATACGACACCATAATAAACATTTTATTTGATGCTGCCGCAGCAACGTATCGCAGCAGCTGTCCTAGAAAAAATGGTTTTATAGCAGGGTGGAATGGTTATGTCAGACCTGCACAGAGAGGCTCGATTTAGATTTCGAATTTGGGTGGAACAGAGAAAACCGCGTGCCGAAAAAATTTATGAAAACATGAAAAAATTAAAGTGGTGTCAAGACAGACAAGAACAAATAAAAATGGACGTCTTAGCGTCAGACTTATCGGGAAAAAATTTTGATAGATTTTGGAAAAATACAAATAAGTTAAATATTAGGCCCAGCATCCCCGTAAACGTAGAGGGTGAGCATAATTTGACAACAATTGCGAATGATTTAAAAAAACCATTTTACAGTAACATCTCTCTTAGACTCAGAGTCGATTAGGAATAGTGATATTGTGTCTGGGCTATCTGTGCAAGTTTTGGTAAAAAATGTAACGGAAATTATTACTAATATGTCGAAGGGAAGGTCACCTGGTCATGATGGCCTAAGTATAGAACATTTTATATACGCTGGCGAGCATCTGCCTCGTTTACTTGCGACACTCTTTAATGTCTGTTTGGGACATACCCATTTACCAGAAGCGTTAATGCGTACCATAGTACCGTCTGTTGTTAAAAATAGAACGGGAGACACATCTGACAAGAGTAACTACCGGTCTATATCGCTTGCAACGACAGGTGCAATAATACTTGACAGTTTGCTTAACGGCTACCTCGCTAAGCATGTAAGGCTCCATGATGCTCAATTTGGGTTTCGACCGCGTGTTTCTACAGAAAGCGCTATTTTCTGTCTCAAGTATGTTAAGTATTACACTACGAGGAACACGCCTGTGTATGCATGTTTTTTGGACTTGTCTAAGGCCTTTGATCTTGTAAATTATGAGTTGCTGTGGAAGAAGCTAAGAGGCAAGGGTATGTCGACGGAATGTACTGAATTATTAAAATATTGGTATAAGCACCAAAAAAATCAGGTTAGGTGGGCAGGTGCCTTGTTAGATGAGTATACCCTTACGTGTGGTGCGAGATAGGGTGGACTTAGCTCTCCTACTCTCTTTAACCTGTACGTGAACGAACTGTTTGAGAGGCTCAGCAGCGTCCATGTGGGATGCTATATTGATGGTCAATGCGTCAATAACTTAAGTTACGCTGACGACATGGTTCTACTGAGCCCCTCCATCGGGGGTTTAAGAAAATTGATAGGGATCTGCGAGTCGTACGCGAAGACCCATGGCCTGGTATATAATGCCACAAAAAGTGAGATCCTCGTGTTTAAGGCTGGTAAGCGGTTACCAGGTCGTGTGCCATCAATAACTTTCAATGGGTCAACATTAAAGAGAGTTGACAATTTTAAATATCTGGGCCATATTATTACTGCTGATTTATGTGATGATGATGATGCAGCAATGTTCGCAGACGCACAGGTTGACGGATTTCATGCAATTATGCGTAAAAACGCATCGTCTCTGTTGCGGTGCTTGAGGGCCAGCAGCAACAGCATTCTAAAGACAATCACGGATCGCCCTCATTGTTCTATTCAGAAATAAAATTAAATTAAACTTAATAAAATTAAATTAAACTTAATAAAATGAAATTAAACTTAATATTTTTATAATGTAAACATTGTTACTAACATACTAACACTATATGGATGATCTTGTCCAAAATTGTTTTTATTATTATTATTATTATTATAAAAGTATAATAATACTTAGCTTATCATATCTCCTGTAGGGATAATTACATAGAAAATAATAATTTTTTGTCTGTGTGTCTGTTTGTTTGATTACGCTAATCTCTGAAACGGCAGGACTATAAAAATAAAAATAGAAAGGAATATATTTAATTTAATTAAGTTGTTAGAGATTTCTGTGTAACCATAAAATAAATTTATATAATTCAATTCCAACCATTTTGTGACTTCTTCCCAGGTGTCGCCAACAAAAATAAGAATAGTATCATCTCTATAAGAAAAAAAAGTCCATTATATTTTATAAAGGTCATTAAGGTCAATAATTTAGAGTAAAAGAGACCGGGTCTAGAGGCTTGGCCTTGGGGAACTCCATATGTAATGTAATCTGAACGGAATAAATTATTTATTTTAATTTGTCGAGATGTGTCCAATAAAAAATCCATGAAAATTACTAGTTCGTTTTCTTTTAATTCAAACCTATGCTATATTTTGAAAAAGTATAGGAAAAGAGACCGTGTCAAAGGCCTGAACCGGATCTAAGAAAATGCTTAGACATTTTTGGCCCTCGTCTAGATAAGAGGCAACATATTCCGTTAACAAATACATCCTTTGTGTTACTATTTTCTGATGTGCAATCCGCTTCATTATATTATTTTCAAAAAAATTAATTAGTTTGTTTTCATTGTATTATCTATAACAGGTGTCGTCGGTTATAATTTCCGGTACGGTGATAATAAATAAAATAATTAATTTTACTATTTTAAAAGTAACTTAACTCTTTTTAAATGTCAGTAGCTTTCATCAGATACCTACTACGCTTTAATTATAAATTAATAAATTTATAGGAGTTCTTTGACGGTCCTTGTAAAGAGATTTATACGTTAGAAACGTCAATTTAAACGACGCTCGACTTTTGACGTTTCATATCTGCCATATATACCTCAAAAGTTTTGATTTTGAATTAAACAGCTTTAAAGAGACATATTTTGCATTTGTTACTATTATTAACAGTTTCATTAGGCTATAATTTTTCACTGGTAGCTTAAGTGAACAAATGTGAAAATTTCTAGCAAATTTCCTATAGATGACATTACAATGACATTCACTTAAAATCTTATGGAATCAAACCAAAATAGTACTAGACTATTTAAGTATAAATATTATATAAGAAGTAGCATAATATAAAAATATAGTTCTTTGTTATTCTTTATACAAGTTCTGAATATTTCTGAATTATTTCTGATACTGGAATAATGTTCTGTAATTTACCTCTCTAAAACAAACTAAATAAATTTAAAATAAATTTATTTACCAAAAAGACTGCCATATTTAAAAATAATATATATATCGGAAATTTATTGAATTATTATTCACTTTTAAAAAAAGATAGAATCATCGTAGTCATCGATTCTATTGTAACTATAACTATAATAAGATATACCAACTATAGTTCAATGATTTTATATTAGTTAAGTGAGTGACAATTATCATAGTGAAATAATTACAGGTAGGAGAGTATTAACAAAATGAAACAAGTTAATTATTATTTATTATTTTAAATAAATAATATTTCAATTAAATTAAATTACATTAGACAAACTGACATGGATTCTACTTACAATGTGTATTCCTCGAAAATCAGCAGTAAACTGAGCTCTGCTCATAAACCACCCTTTTTTGTACAAATATTCTCTCTTCAAGTGAATCGTTGATAGTCAATCACTATACTTTTTTACATAATACTATCAAACACTCTAAGTAAGTAAGTAAGTAAGTTAAGTAACTCTTATTCGGACGGCTTTAAGTATTACGATTCATAAAATAATGTTATAAAGAAGGAATAATTATTTAAGAAGTCGTTTACAAACAAACAACATTAAATTTAACAATCCACCAATTCAACATAATCAAAATCACAACTTCTTAAATCCTGCGTCGGTCATCTTACTAAACAATTCAACATAGTCAAAATCACAACTTCTTAAATCCTACGTCGGCCATCTTAATAAACAATTCAACATAGTCAAAGTCACAACTTCTTAAATCCTACGTCGGCCATCTTAATAAACAATTGAACATAGTCAAAATCACAACTTCTTAAATCTTACGTCGGCCATCTTAATAAACAATTCAACATATTCAAAATCACAACTTCTTAAATCTTACGTCGGCCATCTTAAAAAACAATTCTGGATGTGTAAATAATAAATGTGAAATCGATTATTACAATAGATATTGATGAGTTGCATTTACAATGATTGTTAAAATAATTATAAGTATGTAAATCAATTAATTTCATTTCTCAATAATATTCAACGCGGCGACATATACATTTTTCAAAAATAACTTCCTGACCTCTCTCGATTCGTCTATTGCTATTAATTTACTCAATTAGTTTTATACGAAACATAAACGTAAGCTAACCTACATCAGTAGGGAATATTACCTACATAAGTACTATCTTTGGAAATTCATTAGGTTTCCCAACGATAGAATATCGTTACATTGAAAGTACCTTGTATGAATGTTCACTTTTCCAGCCGAATGGAAAAAACAGAGATAATTAAAGGGAAACAAGCGACTGCGCCTATACAATACAAAGCAAAGGATATTCAAGCAGATTAATAGTGCTCTTGAGCACTCAGTGCGTCGAGTGCGGGGCTGCAGCGCGCTGCGGTGAGAGGACTGGTGATGTTATCATGTAGTGGATACAGAACAGTAAAACACGAGTCGTGTTATTGACCCGTCACTAACAGAAACTAAATATTTAACTTGTGAGTTTTTAGAATTATTGTACAACTAGCATATTAATGGCAATAGACGAATCGGGAGTGGTCACGAGGACAGTTTTGAAAAATGTATACATTATTTTTAAATACGGCAGTCTTGGTAATTAAATTCCTATAAATTTATTTAGTTTGTTTAATTAGAATAATATGAAATAAATAAAGTTATTGCAATTGTATTCCTATACATACATATATATTAAAGTGCATATTTTAAATAAAATAATATTGATTAAGAGGCAGTTTTTTCATCTTCATTGATGTGTAATATATGACTTTGGAAACTGCATTTCTACATCGACAAAAAATGTTGCGGCTGCTGCATCTCTCCGGAGAGCATTCATCTTTGTACCGCAGAAGTGATACATAATTGCTAAAATAAAATTATACATCATATCTATCACTATGTGTGGAGCTCAGTAGTTTGAGAAGCACATTTATGTATATGAAAGCGCATTATTAATGGTGAAATTTTTTAAAGACGATGTCAGTATCGTGGTTATTGTTATTAGAACTTATATTTACTTAATAAAGATAAATAAGACATAAGTTTTGCTAATATATTTACCTAACAAATCAAAAATAAACAAATTGAAACTCATAAAACAATCTAACACAACACAAAATTCCTGTTCTTATGAAATAATTGAAATAATTATAGCTTTTGGTCGGTTGTATGTTAACTACTCGTACAACCGAAGTTTGTACGTATAGGAGGCGCTTTACAATGAGATATTTAATTGTAACTTAATAATTTATTACATTGGCCATGTGGAAAATCTTTATAACTTACAACTAGAATTATTACAATTGAAATCAATACTTGTAAAACTAACATTAGTATTTTGGATGTTTATTTACAACGCAATGATCGAGTGACGTCACCCCACAGACGCGCCCACATGTGTATTATTATCATTCTATGAATTATCATTATCATTACTATATGAACGCAACGGAGATAACCATTTGTTTTTATCATTCCACTAAGTCTAAGTTTAAATTAATATACTTTTATTATGAATAAAATTTTAAACCCCACAGAGGTTTAATGTAAGTGTAAGTCACTCTCACCAAGTAATAATAACCAACAATAAACATTTGTATAAAAAAGCAGTGCTATTAAGAATATATAAGAAAATATGAAATCTCTAAATATAATTTATAATATCCCAAATTGTATTAATAAGAAACTTTATATTTTTTTTAGTTTCTGATACTTCCTAAATCAAAGAGCAGATATTCTATAGTTTAATTATTATTACACGACTGCTTAAAATTAAGAATTTATTAAGATACAATACCATACAATATACAAATATTACTGTATTGAACCCGTAGGTTGAATACAATATTTTAAAACATTAAATAATTTTGGTAACTAAACTTTTCTCAAATGATAACTAACAATCTTCTCTCGAGTCTGTGCCTCACACGTGCGCTGACTAACTTGGCTAATGTCCGTTGATTGCCAGCCACTCGAGTTGTAATTAGTTACCCCTGCCGTGTCACGTCTCGTGTCTACACGGACCTCGTCGAGTCACCCCAGCCTCATAATGTTTAAAAGTCTGGTCGATAATTATGAATAATTACTGTACTAAAATATAATAATTTTCCCAATTTTACCGTTAGTTCGAAAAATTATGTCTTATAAATGAAATATATAGTGTCGTTGAAAAAACATTACTTATACTAGGGGCGCCAACAGACCCTCAATTTCGACTCGCTGCCCTCGCGAAATCTCGGGTGCCGTTTGCAAAATTGAGCGAAGCGAGCCCAGTGTAATGGCTCATCGTTTCCCATTGACTTCAATGGAATATCAGTTTTTTGACATGATATTTTTCAAAAAAAATTTTCTTTAACGACTGTTTAAAAAAAAAAATTGAAACCATCACCTAATGTGTGTCTTTATGATCGCAAAATTTCATAATTTTCCGTCAAGTAGTTTTCGAGCCAATTCGTGACAAACAATGTGAAAAAATCTCCAGTAGAACGCTCCGCTCACTTCGTTCGCTTCGCTCAATGAATACTGAAAATGAAAGAATAATTTAATATCAATTATCTCGGCTATAAGAGCAGCGTCTACAGAAAAAAAAACAACGGCGGATAAAAGCTACGAGTTGGGATAAATAGGTTTACGTATTACAAGGACCGACCAGCTTGTCTTTTTACCGCCTATTAAACAAAATAAAGAATAATCGCTCAAGCTAACTAGCAATAATAATACCAATGGCGCAATACATTACATATATCACACTATATTGTTTCTTTATAAGCTGGTTTAAAAGGTAATTAGCTAGCTGTCAGTACATATATGTAACACACGTAATTGTTAATGTCAATCCCGTAACATCGCCAGAGAAAGTCAAATACGTCATAGCTGTGACGTCACGAGTCAAAGCAAGCTGACGTCACACGATATATCACTGTACGTCATAACCACCTCGCTAGAGTAATTATGATAATAAAATGATCATAATCATTAATTTACTATCACAGCGTACTGTCGCGTACATGTTCCACATTGTGTACTGTCGCGTACATGTTCCACATCACATCGTAGATGTTCCATAGCCATTAACTTTGTCAGGAGATATGATATATATTTTTGGGTAGACCTCGAAGAATTCGGTCTGCCCATTCATTTGTACCCGACTTTCGAATTTGAAAAAATTTCTTCACAGGAGGTTTTCTTATGACCCCCTGAGTCCAAAATGACCATTGGTCAAAAAGTTTATATATATATATATGCGTGCGTGCGTCCAGATTCGACTTTTGTCAGCACAATAGCGGCCGCAGTTTCGCTCGGATCGCTTTCAAACTTTGCACAAAAATCAACCAACCAAAAATAAAGGTCAAGTTCGTTAACCAGAGAAGTCCGGACACAGGGGGCGCTAGGTCCTCACTTTTTCTGATTTCAGTTTTTCGACCATAACTTTTTCCCTATACAAAGAAGATCAATCGCGTTCATATTATATGATGTCTTTGATGAATACCTATAACTAATCTAAATAAACCGAAAACCTAACTTCAATAACTTAGGGGTGGGGGTAAAAAAACCGAAAATTTTTGGAAAAAAAATCATAACCTTTTTCTGGTATACATTCTTACATCACAAGTATTTTTAATAGAAA
The DNA here is from genome assembly GCA_918358695.1 of Melinaea menophilus ssp. n. AW-2005. NCBI lineage: Eukaryota > Metazoa > Arthropoda > Insecta > Lepidoptera > Nymphalidae > Melinaea > Melinaea menophilus. The sequence goes on along the minus strand of OU911039.1, from coordinate 33,939,758 downwards.
GGTTATTTTTTTTCTCTAAATTTAGGTACCAAAAGTTTTTCCGTAAAAGGTACCGTTTCCGAGAAAACAAATAAAAACCACTTTTAGCTCGAAAATTTAAGGTAGGTAAAACCATGGCAACTTTTTTCTGGTAAACATTCCCTCCTCGCAAATATTTTTAATAGAAAGGTTATTTTTTACTCTAAATTTAAGTACCAGAAGTATTTCCAAAAAAGATACCTTTTCCGAGAAAAAAAAAATAAAAACCGCTTTTTGTTTGAAAATTTTTTATGTAAACAACGGCATCATGTGTTATTCTTAGGTAGTGAGTTATATTTTAAATAAGTTACACACGAAGTCTACCCACGCGTGTCCCCCTGCGGGCACGGATTTTTTTCAAATCAGAATACTTCCAGAGGCAGGAAAAACATGAAACATTAAATTTTTACATTCAACATTTATATCAATCTGCAAATATGTACTTACATTAAATATTGTTGGAGTACCTTTGGGACCGTTAAACGAGATGTTGACTTTCTAAACATGCAATGTATGCATTTAAAAATATATATATATATGCTGAAGAATTTAATATATTGTAAGAATATTATCTAATTTATTAAATTTTAAGCTATATGCTATATAACTATGTAACATTATATATATGTTCTATATATATTATATTCTCTATTTAAGGGCTTTTGTTTATGCAAAACATGAGAGTCTTATCGTACTTCATTCTAAGATTTACAAACACATTAAACTTTTAAAAACAAACTTATAATCTATCTGTGCCTCCACTGAAGTTGGTGACGACAGGATGCCATGAAACATACCAACATCTAAACTATTTAATCCAAGATCATTAACTATTGTCTTCCTTAATGTTGCTTTGCGATTACATTCAAATAATAAATGATAAACGTCCTCCACCTTTCCACACATTTCACAGTCAGTGGAGTCAGATTTTTTTTATTAAAACTAAAAAAAAATAATGGTAGATGTCCAGAGCGCAGTCTGTGTGCCGTTTTTGTTAAAGATTTATTAATTATTTTGAACCAGGGAACACCAGGCGGCTGACACTGCAAAGTCTTATACCAATTTCGTTTTCTTCGGAATGTTGATTGAAATATTCTTTCCACATTTCAAAAATTTTGCATTTATATTTAACTAATAATTCAGAATAACAAGGTTTAAAGTCAATACCATTTCAATACCATTTTTAACTGTACTTTTTGATAAATGATCAGCCTCCTCATTTACACATAGTAAAACCGTTGCAACTTAAGATTTATATCTTTTCGCTTCATGTTATATATTTTGCAAAACGGAAAAGACTATCGTAACACCTCTTACGCCAAAGGTGCACCGAGCCAAACGCTGCAAGGCGCTTTTACTATCGGTGAAAATAACAATTCTCGTCCTCTGCTGTCTTTCCGTAAGATATAGCCTCTGAAATTGCATACAGTTCCGCATACGTCTAACACATACGTCTGATATTATGTGATACATATTATCAATACCTTTTCAATTAGTTACATAAAAGGCAGAACCCACATTATTTTCAGACATGGCCCTATACGTAACCGTACACATATTTAAGCAGTAATGTTTAATGTTTACTTTTCGTGAGCATTAAAAAGTTGTTTAAAATTTTCAAATTAAGAAATAGTTCAAATTGTGTAAGAAGTAATGATTAAAGCAAAATTAATAATATCACAATCTTTATACATTTTCCCTGACGGCTTTCACAAAATACTTATTATTTCTTACTTGCTCGAAGACTTTCGGATTAAAAGAGCAGCTGCATTTAAACTTTCTCTTTGTTATTTTATATTACTCTTGAATTATTAATTATTATTATTTTGCAACTGGTTTTAAGGTATGTCGTTTTCTTGTAGTTTATTTATCTTCTAGTTTATTCAAGATGTAACTATTGTATCGTAATATCATGAGGTGGTTCAGATTATATAAATACTCGTATGTTGAATCGTCATATATTTTTATTTAATTTTAAGTTCGTATTAACTAATAAAACGAATTGTTCAAATAGCATTCAGTTGAAATATGTTCACTTGATATATAGAGTAGAGATTTATATAAATTCTTTTCGATTTCGTGAGTTGGATCGTGACCTGCGCCGCGACGTAGTCGCTACGTTCTCTGGAGAAATCCTTTCTTTGCAGCGCTACGTACAAAAAGCATTTGTTAAGTTTCACGTCGTTCGTGTTCTGAAAATGTTAGTTAAATTCGGCGGTGCAGAATATGCTTCAAGTTTTGTTACGTTCACTTGGGAAACAGAAACTGTTTTGATAAATATGGCTTTGTCAAACGAAATGATAAGTATATTTTTGAAACCTTGTAATAATTGTTACGAACAGTATGTTACATCAAATGAACTTCTCATTTTCTTATTTAAATTTAATTTTATATATAAATAATAAGTAATATTTACCATATTATTAATTTGTTTTCGTCAGCGAGTATTCGTGAACTATTCATGGACTAATGGCGTCTGTTGAGTGTGAGTTGAAATGAAAGATATGATAATAATGATTACAAATAAACAGGTAAGGAAGAATTTCAATACATTCGTTTGATGTAAAACTCAAATACTATTTTGGTCCGTTGATTGTTTACAATTTAATTCCTGCTACAAGTAATTTATATATTTTCCTTTATTTGTGAAAATATTCATTAAATTAAGATGGTAATTAAATTAAATGTAAATTTAATAAAAATCATTTAGTTATCGTAAACATTTGTTCTTCTTAAATGTCGTATCCGTAATTAAAAGCAATAGTCGATTATTTCTTAAAGTATACTCGTATGTTTCTAATCAATGTTATTGCCCTAATGATTATAATAACATACAGATAAAGTTATTATTTTAAACCTGTATAGTTCTTATAGTTTTTTATATTTAAAAATACTTTCTACTATCTAATGTAGGTCTGATTAGTAAACTTAAATCCAAACAGGATCATAACTTATAAAATTTAAAATTGTTAATATAAACATTAAAATATTTACATTGTTGATTGAATCTTGATTCTTTAAATGATTAGTTTACATTTCATGTATTCGTCTGAAACGAAATAATTAGGAGAATGTTTTGGGTTATATAAGACTTTGTAGACTTTACATTTATACAGTAAGATATTAAAATTTGTCGAAAAATATTGTTTGTTGAAAAATTTTCGTGTCTCATGTATACAGACATAAATATTTTTCTGAAGGATACATATTTTATCTAGATTTAAATATTAGAAAGCTTTAAAAATAATTAATCATTTTAACCAACATATAAGAATAGAACGAACAAATACAATAATATTAAAAGAATATTTTTAATATTATTAATTATTTTTCTATTGTTTCTACAAAAATTTAATCTTGGTACAGCCGCAAGCTATCAATCAACTCTCATAGTTAGATTACACGTTTGAAGCATGCCTACACTTTAATGATTCCCGAAGGAATTTCTGTTCCCGTGCGCCAATACTAGTGTAATTAAATAGTTGTACATTATAAGTATGTTGTATATAATAATAACAGTTTTATATAATACTGATATGACTCTTTGTATATTTTTGTATATCCGCTATTTTGCTATAAAAATAACAAAGATTTTTTTTCGGAACATCGCACAGAAGACAAATAAAAAATAGAACAATTTTATATCTTATAAAATGTAGTTGATTGAAGTAAAGTTAGCCAGAGTTGGGTCTGAAGAAAAACTTCTTGGTCAAGTTATTTTAAATAAAAATATCAGAACCTCGTGCTCTGCAATTATGCACAAAGTTCGAACGCCGCTCCGTCGCTCCCGCGGGTAGTTTGCGTAATTACTTCGGGATCTCTGGAAACGTTTGAAACATCAACTCGGTATTTAATATCAGACTAATTACTAACATTCATTATATCAAACATTGCTCGTTGACTTTTTTATGTTTATAAATTGTTGCTAAAGATATTTTTATGTCATTGTGTACATAGTTGCTTTTATTTTGAATATTGACGATAGTCTGAATCGACAAGAATTGTGAATCTAAGCATAAATAATAGTGAAGTAGGACATAGAACCTCTGCAGTGGAATATGATAAATATTAAAATACTTAGAAGAATTATGATTTACGTTCAATTGTTTACATCGAGAACTCTTAAGTTACAAACAATTAAAAAAAAATATTTTAAAAATTCATCTCCATATGTTAAATGTTATTTAGGCCACAACAAAATAGGTATATATTGAACGGGTTGAAGGTAATCACGATAGAGATCATCAAGATAAACTAATACGCTAATGATGGTAGTTGGTTGCGTGGTTGTTGGTTGTTCCGGCGGTCAGGAGTCATTGCAATATGAGCTTTGATATGATACAGGTTCCAATATGTGATTTCATTTTATGTACCTAATAATTTTAACCACAAAATAGTTTGTGCATTTAATATAATCGATACAGTACTATCGATGAGGTACTTAAGCTACTTAAATAAACTTAAATAAAATAGGGTTTTATTTGCCGTTATTACAGACGTTATATGGTTGAGTGTGACCTGAGTGCTAACGGTAATAATAACAGCGTGGGTACCTCAGAGCAGTTAGCTCATTGCTCATGGTGTTATATTAGATAAACAATAAATTAATTCTCATATCATATTCTCGGATATAATTTGTTTGTAATTATGGTAATGGTCAATATTACAAATACTTAAAATATAGTTGGAGATATTCTGGGTATATATGACAGCTCCGTGACGTCGGCCGCTGGCACAGAGCCACCTGTGACGAGCTCTCCGCGTTTAGTGTAATTAGAGGAAAGGTTTAGTTACGAATATATTTATTTATAGCAATTTGAGATTAACAATTATTCCGGAAGAAATAAAATATCCACAAAATTAATTTTAATGGCTTTACTATGTTAAGATTGTTTAAATTATTGTAAAATCATTCAGATTTTATACTAAATTTGTTAGTTTATATATGTTAGTTTGCGTAGTAAACTATATTTTAATTAAGTTGTACTGACAGACAACACATTAAGATATGTTTATTCCTGATCTACAGCATTTACTAACAATCCTTGTTCAATTTTCTCTATTTAAATCAAATGAATACATATAATCAATAATATTATTAATAAGTCCCCGATACATATTTACATTCTTTATAGTCATAATAGTTAAAAGACAAAATCATTATATTATATAAATTATTTTCAAATGTTATGTGTCCGTCCATCACCCGGGATTTAAAAAAATATATATAAATTTTTTACTGTTTGTCCGTTTGTTTATCGCAAGTTACTCAATTTTTATGAAATTTCGTAAAGCTAAAATACTAAAGATTATTTACTGAAATATACTTTACAATAAAACTACTGTATACATCTGTTAAACTTGGCGTCGTGGTATCACCCTGGTCACCAAAATAGTGTTATTAAATTGGGAAGTTTGCTAAAATATAAGGTGCTTTTTAAATCTATAATTCTAAAATATCTTGATTTGTGTAAGGTTTAATTTACTTATAAATAATTATAACGGATTATAAAGCCTCGGGTAAGGATAAAAGTATGAGAGAAATAAGAAAAAGAGAGTACAAGCTGCAAAAGCACAAAACGAAAGCACTTATAAAGATTCTGAGAGAGAAAGGGATGAAAGATAGACGAACAACTTCCAGGAAAACACGAAGCTTTTCTGGAGAGAAGTTAGTGATTCCCGGGATAGTTCGGTAACCTGTAGAATGAAAGGGGTGCTTTCGAAGAGCAGTGAAATTTTTACAGAACAAGCACACGTTTTGCAGCGGTGGGCGGAATTCTACATCTTGACTACCAGCGAGATGCTGAGTCCAGATGGAGCCGATGGTGAAATCAATCTGGAATAAGTAGAGAGCGCGATCCGAAGTCTGAAATGTGGTAAGGCTGCGGGAGCAGATAAAGTTACTGCCGAGATGATCAAATATGGTGGGCCACTTGTCTTGAACTTTTTCTGATTTTTGTGCAATTTATCCTGGGAATCGGGGGAGGTCCCGGACGATTGGCGAGGTGCAGTCATCGTACCTTTGTATAAAGGCAAAGGTTCACAGACAGACTGCAAGCTATAGGGCTATCAGTTTGATCAGCTTGGGCGGTAAAGTTTATGCTAAAATATTATCGAGAAGAATGCAAATGAGATCTGAAAGGCTGTTGTGGGAGACCCGAGGAGGTGGCATGTCACCCTGGTTTGACATCCAACCGGTTTTAAGCAAGGTTGCGCTATGTCAGCTTGGTTGTTCAATTTGCATTTGGATAGTTGTCTCCAAGGCGTGAAAGACAGTGAAATGGGAGTGAAAGTAGGTGACCTTAAGGTCAATTGCTTGCTATATGCAGATGATGCAGTGCTCATTGCATCATCAGAATTCAATTTGCAGGCATTGGTCACCACTCTGAAAGATGAAAATGATGGTCTAAACCTGAATGTAGATGAGACAAAGGTTCTGATATTTGAAAGAAATGAAGAAAGACCAGAATGTAAGATCTACGTGAATGATAAGATAATAGAACAAGTGAATGAAGTGGTATATTTGGGAAGTATGTTTAGCAGAGACGGAAGATACGAAATGGATGTGGAAAGGCATATTGCTGCCGGTAACAGAGTCAACGGTGCTTTGGCTGCATTGTTGAGACGGCGAAACGTTAGCATAGTTGCATGTTTGGCTGTACACAATTCGGTTTTGCTACCGACGCTATTATACGGCAGCCAAACGTGGGTAACACAGAAGAAGTATGTAAGAAAGATCAATGCTGTGGAGGTGCGATCTCTTTTCAGAATATGCGGAGTCAGTCTAGCTGATCGAATCCGCAATGAAGAGATCCACAGAATGGCAGGTACTAGCGAAGATGTCACGGTGAGAATGAAGAAGAACGTGCTCAGGTGGTTTGGGCACATCAAACGAATGAGTGATGAAAGAATGGTAAAAAAGATTTATATAGGAAAAAGTGAGTGGTAAAAGAGACAGGGAGAAGCCTCGAGTTACCTATGAAAACACAGTATCTATGATACTGGAGGAAGGTCACGTAGAAAGCATGAGGACCCCCCGGAGGGCATGTATGAAGAGGTTGATGTATGTGGTCGAGGAGAAAAGAGGTATGCGAGGACCGTAGCATTTGGAACTCCGTCGTCTCTGGCTACCCCGCAAGGGATATGGCGTGAAGATAAATAAAATAAATAAATAAATAAATATAATTTAGGTTAGGAAAGAGTGGGGAGCGGAGGCAAAATTTTTACCATTTCGCACAATGTAGTTGTAATAAATTTCCATTTTTAAGTTAATCTTACGTAGCATATTTCCAAAAACCGTTTTTCCCGGCATGACGAGATGCCAGTGAGTAATATTGGAAAACTGTCGCGACTAAGTAAGTAGGGTGTTCTAATTTCCGAGTAATAGTCGGTTAACTGAAATATATATTTTTGTACGCTTATACTATAAACGTCGTCTAGGCTTTAGAAGATAGTTAAAAATAATGTGCTATAGAATTATATATATTAAAAAGATGTATAAAAAGTCCGCGACTGTAAATTTCTATCTAATCATAAAAAATCGATTATTATAAACTTAACAAAAATATTTTGTAACTAAACTACACCCCTGCATAAGGTAGTATTCAATATTTTTTTTACTTTTTCCTTTTTACAATAAAGCTACATTGTGTAGTCCTCCACACCCCTCCGGCGCACACTATTTCAATGCCAGTCGTCGCGGGACGTGTTTATCGCAGCGCGGGACCACTCACTAGTGCGTTACAACGTTACTGCAAAGGATGAGACATTCTGATATGTTATATGTATATAGCCCTTAAGACTCAAAGGGTAGTATATTAAAAATATTATATTTTATATAAAATTGTGATGCATTTTTATTAAAAAAGAATGCACATAAATTGTATCCTAATAAATCATTCCATATAAAATAAGTTACCGAAATTGAGGCCATAACTAAACTTAGCATAGCTTTCATTATAAAACTATCAAATAGTCCATAAGAACTTCAATACATTCTTTAGTATTAACCAGATGACTGATGATTCCAAGAGATGATGAAAAGCTTGTGTCCGCCTCGGTTCAGTGTTGCATTTTACTACTACAGATATATATAAACGTTTACTAAGAAATAAAAACTTCATAGAAATAAGCATTTTAAATGTAGTCGTTTTCATGTTCACGTTGTAATTAAGGAATAACATCCTTCGTGTTTCGTATTCAGATTTATAAACGCACCCTTCACACCACCGGCTCCATTACTCTCCAACTACTCATTTACTTTTATTTCTTTTATTATTTGAGATATCTTTTTTATTTTCAATTTACTGTTAGTTATACCAATAGTTATATATATAAAGATTGTAAAATCCAAAGACATTCAAATACAATATTTTTGTCGCGTAGATCAGTATCGACTTAGAGTAAACCAAGTTATATCTATTTACTTAAATCCAACGAGACATTGAGTTCTCCTTACCTTGTGATAGGATATAAAAGATTTTCTTTTTTTTTTCTGCTTTAGAAGCTGATATTGGGGTGATCCGGACCAAAAATGAGAACAGTACTCCATGTGTGGCCAGACCTGCGCCTTATAGAGCGCAAGTCTTTGGCCAGGACTGAAGTACTGCCTCGCTCTATTAATCACTCCCAATTTCTTCGAGGCCAACTTGGCCTTGCTCTCCAGATGACCACGAAACTGACAATCGCTGGAAATGTCGAGACCCAGTATTCTGATACTTGGCGAGGCGATGAGGGGAGTGCTCTCGAAGAGCGGTGATACGACAAATGGGGTTTTCTTAGTGGTAAACGCGCAAACTTGTGTCTTTAGGGGATTGAACTAAACGTGGTTCAGTTCACCCCACTCAGAGATCATCCCCAAGGAAGTCTCTATAAAAGACACAAGTTTCTTTCGGCACTCGTCGACGTTTTCCCGAGAGAGACCTATATGCGGAATATACCGCATCCCCAGTGCTGTCATCCGCAGAACAATGTATGTTGGAGATATCCAACATATCATTGATGTGCAGGAGGAACAGAGTTGTGGATAGCACGCAGCCTTGGGGTACACCAGCGTTCACGGGCTTGGGGTCCGAGCAAAACCGTCGAGAACGACCTGTATGCTCCGCCCAGTGAGGAAGCTGGTGATCCACTTGCATAAACTTTCGGGAAGCCCATAGGAAGGTAGCTTCGAAAGAAGCCCCTTGTGCCATACACGATCGAAGGCTTTCGCCATATCCAAACTAACTGCCAGACCCTCTCCCTTGCTTTCAATAACAGCTGTCCAACGGTGTGTAAGGTACAACAGAAGATCACCAGCTGATCGACCATGGCGAAAGCCATATTACCGGTCATTGACCAACTGGTGATCCTCGAGGTAGGTTAGGAGCTGTTTATTGATAATGCTCTCCATTACTTTGGAGAGCAGAGAGGTAATGGCGATAGGCCTGTAGTTAGCTGGGTTCGAGCTATCACCTTTTTTAGGGATCGGATGGACAAGGGCACGCTTCCATGATACCGGGACTACGCCTTTCAGGAAGGAGTACCGAAATAGATGCGTTAGCACTGGTGTCAACTCAGGGGCACATGTTCGTATCACAACTGGAGAGATACCATCTGGCCCACTCGACTTATGAACTTCCAAAAAAAGGAGGGGTTTTCGGATGAGTTTTTGCCGAAAAACTACTTCCGGCATTAAGCTCGGACACCATGGGATGACAGGCGGTGCCTTCACCTGGTCGTCCAAAGTCGAGTTTGAGGCAAAAAGAGTGCCCAAGAGAGCTTTCTCTTTTGCCGTGTGGGCCAAAGAGTCCTTCCCAGTGTGCAATGGCGGTAGGGATGGCTGACAGAAGTTTCCCAGACTGGTTTTGGAAAGCGCCCAGAACTGGCGCGTGCCAGGTGGGTACTTTGCCAGCTGATCCCCAATTTTGACGACATGCTTGAACTTTGCTCTTTTCAATTTTCAGTTTGAAGAATCTGGAGGCACGATTATATTTCCTCTTCAGAACTCTAGAGTTCGGATCCTTAGTGACTAACGCATTAGCCGAAGCTTGATAAGCCTGCCGTTTGCCAGCTGCTGCAGCCCTGACAGACGCATCAAACCAAGGCCGCGATCTGCCACCAAGTGGTACCACAGAGCTTCGTACAAATAGTTCCATGCCCTGAAGTATCACATCAGCTACAGCCGCAGCGCAGTCACTAGGATCATTGGAAGGGAAACAAATCGGCCCCCATGGGTAGGATGCAAAAAAGGACCGCATTCCATCCCAATCCGCTGACTTGTAGTGCCAAACGCGTCGAGTCGCAGGTCTTGTGCAAGCTGGGCGTTCAATGGGCACTACACTCCGTACCAAGCAATGATCAGAGGACCCTAAGGGAGCCTCGACAGTGACTTGGTACTTTCCGGGATGTGTAGTCAGCAGAAGATCCAACAAAGAGGGCATATGGCTGTCCACGTCCGGTAGACGAGTGTGCGTCTTTACCAGCTGGGACAGACCATTTGCCAGAGCAAAGTTAAACACAGATCTCCCCGTGCAGTCGGTGGCACGTGACCCTAGCCAATCGGCATGGTGCGCGTTGAAGTCCTCGAGGACTATGACTTCGGCGGAGGGAGTCTGTAAAAGCAGATCATCAATCTTCGCCTGAACATAGCCTAAGAGTTGATCCATTTCTGCATTACCACTATGGGACCTGTAGAGGCACGTGTAGACTCTGACATGGTCGTCTATGTCCACGCGCAGCCAGAGTACAGACAGGTCCCGACCTTCAAAAACCTGAAGGCGACGGTAGCAGATATCCTCCCTTACGAACACAGATACCCCGGCGTGTGGTATAAAATTATGTTCTAGTTTATACCCGGGGTATGATAGGTACGCTGTGTCGCTAGGTTGAGATATCTGCGTCTCCGTTAAAAACAACAAGGCCGGCTGCGCCGTCTCTAGATGATAGTGGACGGCGTTCAAGTTGGAATGAAGTCCCCGGATGTTGCAAAAGTCCACATTTAGAGTGGGTCGGGGTGCCGCTGCGTTGACTCGTCGTTTGCCCTCAAGAAACACAAAAGGCGATACTTTGCCCGCCCCAGATACGACGGGCAGCCCGAGCAAAATCCGAGAATCATTTCCCCGATTTTGCTCGGGGAGAGGGTCCCCGGCTTCATCAAAGCCGGTACCCTCCTGGGGTATTTTTCTTTTAGGCATCGCTTTCATGTTTGGCGTGGGGGGGGGGGGGGGGGGGGGGAGGTTGGGCTTCCGGATTCTCTCACTCACCGACGAAACATACACACCGACGTGTAGTAACCAAGGAAATTTGGTTACTACACGTCGGTCTTCTGTGAGAGGGTGGTCCTTCCCCGGTCAATACGACCAGCCCAATACGAGCTGCAGTCAGATAACTACAGCTAGGCTCACCTTTAAAGCTAAAGAATAAGATGACTGCATGTCCTAGGGTATCGCTGAACATCGCGACACAGCTCTCCGACCGACAGATCTACTTATGTATGTAAACTTTGGCAAGCAATTACGAATAAAAATGTTCTTAAGTGGAATATGTGGAATGGAAAGCATGTTATACTAATTTAACTTTAGTGAGTTGCATTTTTATTACCTCATAAACAAACTTTCTTTTGGCGACGGAGTTAACAATATAAATATTCAACAAACTTTATTGTGTTTCTTTTTTAAGGTTAAAAATAAAATAAGACATACTCTATTTCATAAGAATTATTCTGTAAATACTTCAGTGGTTAAGATACAGCGGAGCCGCTCCGGGGCCCGGCGCCATAACATTATTACATTGTAACAACATAGTGTAGTTATAACAACTTTATATAACAATACTGTATATATATTTATTTTAATACACAATAATAACTATTTTATTTTAAGGCATTTAGATTTTTTTTATAATTTGTATATTATAATAAATTCTTTCACTAGATATAATATGTCAATTATTTTATACATCACCTCGTACAGAAACAATTTAGTTTTACCATTATTTTTTTTTTCTTTCAACCTCCCTCAACTTACACAAGCACCTTCAAGGCTTTGAAAAAACAAATTCTTAACAAATAATAATCGTATTCTTTAAGTTCATCGCACATACCTCGGCAACGCGATAATATTAATATGAATAATCGTAATTAAAACATAACATAACGTCTATATCTGGTACTCTGTGTAGTCCCACCTCCATGTCTTGTTGAGGGTATTGTCGTACACCGGGGTGGCGGGAGGGGGGGCGACGTCCTCCGTCTGCAGGAGTAAAATAACGAACAGGAATACAATATGAAAGGAAATATGTAAAATCAATTTACAAACATTTTATAAAATCGTACATCTTTATCTAAAAAACAAGTTACAGCGGACAGAAACAGTTGTACGTCGCGAGTCCGGGACGAATTCGAAACAAATATAACCGCTAATGGAAAAAAACTTTTCTCGTTTACACCTTAATAGAGTCTCCGACTTGTGTGAGGTGAAATGTGTCCGTGCCGCCGCCGGGGTTCGGTTACAAAATACGAGAGGGCACAATTCGGACGGAACGAATTAACACGGTAGAAATGTTTCAGCTGTAACAAATTAAACGACCAACAAAGTTTTATAAATAAAGCCAAGTACAGGACGTCTTTACCTAACTATTTATATTTATTATTAAGACACAGGTTTGTCTAACATTTTTAGGTGTGCTTCAATTTATTTAAATCTATATTAAAGTAACAAACAACGAGTAGCGATTGACGAAAATTTTAAGGGAAATTAAATCCTATTATTATAGTTGTGATATCCTTGAGAAGTAGAATAATTAAAGGTAATCTTATAGTACTCTTAAGATACTTAATAAAATATATAGTATTGTAATATATTGCAGGAGTACCGTCGGTCCGTCGGCGGGGGGTCCGAGCGGTTCGTACCGGTCGTCGGACAGTCCGCTGTCAGGGGAGCGGTCCGCGAGCCGGTTTCCGTACCCGTGCGGCTGCGCGCTCGACCGCACGCAGCAGTCCCCCGTGAAGGGGTTGTGGTACGCCACCACCGTCCTGCCACGGGATGGTATAATGCATAGACTCGTTTAAATGGACTCGTCCGTCAATTATTTACTTCTCTCTGTATATGTAGCGCAAACCTTAGTTGGTCGATTTCATCTCCTTCTTTCTTGTGGGAAAACAGCACTTTGGTCGGTCTGAGCAAAATAGCTACCTGAAATATTATATTTAAATATATCACCTGTCTACGGCACCTCCAAACAAAAAAAAACATAATTCATTAATATATTAATTAACACAATTTAATTAGACAATGTAGCAGTTATAATTCTTTTTGCTCAATAGACATAATAAGTTTAATGAATTGCATAACAGTTTAAATTAAAATATATATATATTAAATAAAGAGTACCTTTATGTTTAAAGAATATATTTAAGAAGCGAAATTCACAACATCATTCAACTAAAATATGTAATCCCTTGATATATTATACATTGTACTTTGGTTGTAAGTCGAGCTCAAAGACGCGTACACGAGCACGTCCCAGCTCCAACACGTTCAAAATAGAAATTGTACAAGCTCTCAAAAAGAATATAAGAATATAAGAAATACAAAGCATAATATGTTCAACTTTAATAGGTATAATAATAAGTGCAGAATAAAAAAACAATAGTGGGTAAATTACAAAACACAACACACGTACTTGTCCATTTTGTTGCAGTCTGTGTACGCGGTACACGCAGAAACCACAAGTAAACAGGACGAGGAGAAGCTGAAAACAATATTTAATAAGATACATGTTACATTGAGAGATTTTAAGAATACAACTTCAGAACGGAGAGCATTTTATATTATAGAGACTTATAACAGTTGTGTAATATTTTTAACTGACATTTAGATAGTTATTTTTTAAAAATATTACTCCTGAGTAATAATATTCATGGAAGCCATAATACTATCCATCATTAAAAAAAACACAAACACACGTGTGGAATATCTTATATTCAATGAATTTTAGTTGTTTATAAAAATAAAAATCCTAATCAAATCCAGTTCCACACGCAAACAAGATGACGAAATAATATTTATCAATATATATCTCAAGTGATATTAAAATAAATCTATTACATTAGATCAGCACCAAATGCAATCGTCAATTTAGGGAATATATTAATTGAAAAACTCACCAACACACTTAGTAATATTATGTCAATGTATATAATGATCATATTTACACGATATACACAACCACTTTAACATTTTTTTAATAACACTCTGAAATAGCTCAAAAATCTGTTGTCCTGTAGATCAGCATGAAAGACTAAAAATTGGTAAACTTAAATATTCCACTCCCATTGGCAATAATAAAGCCGACCGGGTTGCGATTGGTCGATATAGTGAAGATACAAAGGAACCACCAATCGAAAGATACTACAGTTTTGATATGCCAGAATCTAAGCTATTGTCAAAGATTATGTAAGTATAACTGAAAGGTATATTTCGATTATCTACAAAACTACACATTTTTTAAATTAATCGCTTGTCATTTTAAATAAAAAATATCAAATTGTCTTTTAACTCCATTCCGTGGTGCAAATAATATCCGTTCATATTTAATAATAATATGTACATTTGATTATGATCGGTATATCTGCGGAATGTTCTTTTTTATTAACAATATAATTTTACCATGAAAAATAAAAAAATCACATCCTTATCTCAACAGGGAAGATATCTTCTGCGATCTTCATAGTCTATGCACGAGGCGTCGACTTGGCGCCAGTGCCGTCGCGACGTCTGCCTCCGAGCCACATGGATCTATAACTCTCTCGGCTCCCCGTTACGTTACTAGCTTTTATTTTCATTTTTTTTTATTTTTCCTAATTTATATATACACTGTTTTAGCTATCAAGAATAAATACTTATTATTTAATAAAAATATGAATATGCTATGACCATCACTAGGCTTTTTAAAATATGTAATTCCTATTAATTGTATTCGTTGTTACAATAAACTTTCCAATAAAGCTTAAATTTCGTCATTTAATAAATTTTAATTATTAGTAATTAAAAGTAATTTGTTAAAAAAAATCGTATTGTAAAGAATTACCTTAAGAAGTGAATTGTTTTCACGAGTAACCAGTGACCTACGCAATTGATTCTGACGCTGTTGGTTACTCTCGTTAGATCTACCGGCTGCACCACACTCCACGGCTCCCTCGGCAGTCATTACTTGCGGTAGCGGGGAAGGACGGGCGATATAAATAAATGTTAGTGTATAAATAAATATACACATATTTGTGTATAATATAGTATGATTATGCCATATTTAAATTTAAACACTTTAAAAACCGCACGAGTGCGTTGTGGAGGAGACGCTAGTTAAATAAAATAATTGGTTTGAAATACAAACTGTATCGTAACTTTACGCCGGGGACGTTCAATTAAAATCGTATCACTGTTATTGTTTGATAAACTTTCAATTAACTGAACAAAACGATCCCTTTACAATTTACAGTATTGTATTATTGTGAACTGTTTTGTTAAGGGGTTCTCCGATAGCCATTTGTACGTGAAGGGACAAGTTACACTGTCCACTGAATACGTTTTATTGCAATTATATTATATATTAACTAGGAATAATAACAATAACAAAAACACTTAATACCATACATTTAAATAAAATATATTTTAATATTTCAATCATATAATTGAATGAGAAAAGTGTGTACTTGTCTCTTTTCTAAAATATTTATGAGTTATAAAATCTGATTATTGAACTCCATCTTCGCGTCCGGGAAATGAAAGATATTTAATATCTATAATGTAACGATGTTCTAGTTTATTTTACTTTACCGATTACTCTTTGCTTTTCTTTAATTAATTTAAGAATTTATTTACTAAGTATCTATTGTTTTGATGATACCATCAACAATATAGATAATTAGATATCTTAATTTTTTCCTAATATAAAATATATTGATAGGTTTTGCTTTCATAATAATATATTTAAGATTTTATTAGTGTTCTCTCATATTTTTATTATGATTGTATCATAACCGATAATTCTTAGAAATAAAACCAAATAAAATACATATTATGTTACATTTCCTTTAAATGTAGCCAAATTCTCATTTACCAAAAAGTAGATTTGTTCAAAAATACATCTTATATTTAACTGACAGTTCACCGATCGAGTATTTAAACAAATTTGTATGATTTGTGTAAATGGCCAAGACTTGAATAAGCCAGTGTTAACTATTAGTGAATACGAGCGTCCAATGTACGGTCATGAGTTATTATGCTTTAGGTGATAATTACATGAATCGAATATCAATATCAACCAATATTTATTCTTTGCTCAAATTAGTACAAAATGATCGTCTTATCGTGACAAAATCATACCAACATACATAGCCATTATATAAATCAAATAGTTATTCAAGAGGTTTCGTTTATTATTAAAGGTGTGTTATACGGAACACAATATATCGCAGAATAACTTTAAATAATAATTGAATAAGTGGAATGTTTAGTTGGTTATAGTAATATAATAGTTAATACAGGTGTTGTTATGAGGTGGCGAGGGATCCTCAGGGTAGTTCCTTGATTCCAAGTTGCCGTCGGTGCGGTGAAGAAGGTTGTCCAGATCTGTCGGTCGTCTTGGGCGGGGGAGGGAGTGGGACGCATTCGTGTCACCGACGAAAATAAGAGGTGTTGTTCGATGATTATAGCTGTGTATTGCTATTAATAAAAAAAAAATATTACCCCTTATTGTTACATAACGAGCCAATATTATTACTTATACATATACTCGTATACTGTTAACAGATGGGCATTGTGGTTAATAAAATTTAATTAAATACAAATTCGATATCTTAGTGTTTAATTAATTTTTGAATCATAAAACAATAACATCATATTCTTAATTACATGTGCTATTAAATGCAAGCCTTTTTTATTATTTTTTCTTTTTATTATTACATTATGTTGAAGATTTTAAAGCACTGAACGAAAAATAATTTATTTCTATATTTATAGAAATAAGCATTTACTACTTGCTAATGGCACATAAGCGCATTGTAAGGTATATGTAAAATATATTATGATTCAATTAGAAAAAAATATACAAATAATCTTGGGGTTCAATTAAGTGGGGAGAAATTACAATAATTAATTGTTGAGGGTTGCCTTACTAAAAAGTCCTAAAGTACCACTCATGTTTAGAAGAGACAAGTTAATATAATTAGACAACTTTAAGATAAACAAGAAATATATAAATATCTATTTATAAAATATTGTACTATAATTTGTATGTAATTAAAATTGTGAAGAAATAGATTAAGGAAGTAAATATATGTTTTATACACAAATTGACAATTAAATAATAAAACATGCAATTCTGCATCACTACGTTGTCTCCTGGGATATGCTTGTCATTTTTGTGAATGCTGAATCCTTCCTATTGTGTAGCCTAAAGACAAGTTCCATGCAGAGAAAAACAGTCTCCCACCTCACCGCCATGGAATCACCTCCATGCTTTGCTATTGCGTACTGTCGCGCTTTAAATACACTTCATCACCGACACCTACGTAGTCAAATTGGTATAACCAGTAATTGCGATATCGGCGATGTTTCTATCGAATTAAAGGCTTTATAAAGGTACAAAATCTACGCTGCTGAAACGTTCTTGGGAATTTACTTGGAAGTCATCACTCTTGCTCTTTAGGAGATTCGTATTGAATCTGAAGAACAATTTGTTGATACGGCTTGAAAATGAGATGGGCCTGTAATTCTTTGGTAAGGAGTTATAACCCTTTGAAGACAAAATGAAGAATGTACAGTGTTACAGAAGAATATAAGTATAACTGATGTTTAAGTGACTTCTTTGTAAAGAGAGTCGTGCCATTATGAGCCGGACGCCGCACAACATAAAATTGATCTTTATTATAAATTTATAATTATGCAAGATGATATATACCTTCTACAACCACCCAAATTACAACATTGTCTGTAAAAATAATTAAGTAAATAGTTAATTACAGAAAAATAATAATTATATTATCAACTAAATTCAAACAGCCTTGTTGCAAAATACTACACGTGCGACAAAAGCCAGTTATGATAGTCCTAATTAAAATATTAAATATTTAATTGCATTCGAATTAATGTTTGTTGGATACTATTACAAAATTATAATGAAATTTTGATAATCAGAGAACAGTAGATATGCCTATATTGTATTAATTAGCAAAATAATGTAATAATGTTCAGAGCTGAGTCAAAATTACCGTTTATAGGTTTTTAGAGCGTGTCATAAACCAGCGCTTATTCCAATTTACTTGGCGTGAACGCAATGTAGGTTCCTTCTACGCTTTTCTATTATAAGTTCTTTTTCACATAATTATCGCGCACTCCATCCGTTACTTCTCAGGTCGCCCTCTTTTCTTATAACTACCAAGCTCCAAACTTAAATTTTTTCCCGCTACATGTGCTCCGCTAATCTTACGTTATAGTAGGGAGTAGAAAGTGCTTTAGTTTTTAATCAAAACTAAGCAGATGAAGCGACACCGTGAAGTGTGGTCGGAGAGTATAAAAATCCAAACAATTATTAAATAACGTTTGTAATTGCATTTTAATATACGGTTCTAGCAACCAACGTCATGTTTATTTACGGGATATACAATTACAGTAGACCTGCATCAACATAATATATAACAACTTATCTCCTTTTCTGTTATATCTCGGTATCAAATTTCTCTTTACCATATTAAACCGGGATTTTAATCTTTATTTTGGGAGAATATTAATGTAACCGTTAACTTGTTCATAAAATTTAATGTCTATTCTAATGACAAAAACACGTTATATTCAGACACGAGGCGTAAAACAAACTGCTCCATGAATAATTCATCGTGATCGCCTAATACGAGCCGTGTAGTGCGTCGTGTGTGTGTGTGTGTGTGTGTGTGTGTGTGTGTACTCTATTTTGCACTGTTTACTTGCTTTAAACAGATAGTACACCTACATAAACTACAGTTTAATTAATAATAAAAAACTTTTAAAATTAAAATTTCAAATCCAAATAACTTTAATAGTACATTACTATTAACTATTGTGTCATTACACATTACTCGAATCAGTGTGTCTACAAGGAGAACTAGGTTTTATTGTAAGAACTAAATATTAACTCATTATATATATATGATTATAATATGTTGTTTAAAATATAAGCAACCTAAATTACTCTTTATAACATCAGCGGTTACCCAGTTAAAGCCTAGTTACAATCGGCCTAGCCGTTTCAAAGGTTAGCCAGAACAGACAGACAGACAGACAGAGGAAAAATCTAAAATATATTTTTAATGTAATTGCAGTATATACTTTCATTTGCAATTAGTGAAAAGCTGTTATGTGGAATTACAATAAGACACTTTAATTTTATTTTTACGTATAGATGAACAGATTAAACGTTACCAGATCATTATACACATATATCTATATCTATATATATATATATATATATATATATATATATATATATATATATATATTATACATTGCCTTGTGAATGTAACACACTTCTCTAGTTAACGTAATTACACCATATTCCTTTACTACCCTCGAACGTAAATACCATAATTAGCACAACTAGTAAACAAACTGCTGTTAGATATCAACAATTACCTGCACCGGTGTATCAATTACCAATAAATCTAATAATACTAATTAAATGATTAATGTTAAAGTAGGTTTCATTGATACCTTATTAAGTACAATGTTCACGAACACGATTTAATAAAACATAATTGGATTTATAATTACTTCATGTAATCAGTAAGTGAAAAAGCAGTTTCCACTATAAATTTGCACTATTTATTGGGTATTGCAGTTGACGTAAGTACTTCTGTTCTAAACAACATTGTCATTTAGTCTTAAAAGATTTTATTTTTTTGTATCATGACCGCTATATTACAACATGCGCATACTTATTACAATAAGATCCATATATACATATATTATCAATAAAGATAGTTTAAGAAAAGAAAGTCAGAATATGAACGATTTAAAGCTCGTCTCACTCGGTCCGTTATTGGAAGAAGTTCCTGAATGTGATATTTAAAATAGTCTATAAACATGTCTAATCATGAATCGAGGGCGGCGGCAGCAGAAGATCACAAAACATACATTTAAAAAATACTGTAATAAAATATTACAATTTAAATAACAACTAAAATAACGATATTAGAAAATAAAAGTGAAAATTGTAAATAAAATTATTACAAAAAAATTAAACGCAATACAAGCTATATGAAAAAAAGTTTTCGCTTTCCTGATGGGATCGTAACATGTTAAGCTTATTTTAAAAAATATCCCAGAGGTCGCAAATTCGAGTCCAGCTCATGTTTTATATCTATTTAAAAAGGAACTACCTACATTGTTTCTATTGTTTTGTTTGTGTTCAATATTCATTTAAAATACTACACTGTATAATAATAATAATATCATTTATTTCGGGACTAGCCCATAGTGTTAGTGTATAAAGTATCTTATAATCTATTGTTACTATTACTATATACTATACTATATTAAAAATAATAACATTATCATATTCACAATTATAGTTACAATTATTTCATATGGAGCTGCATCCAATGACTGATGACAGCACTATTCTCCCATCTATCTACAAATACTTTCAGAATGCTGATTGGGCTGCCGCGGAGATGCTTAAGTAATGACGCACACCGCTTACGAATGATGGCTTTAAAGTCATCTACGCCCATCTAATCTAAGTCATGGCTGAAGCACTGCAACGCCACGGCAGCCCCAAGAGCACCCTGAATACATTATTGTATTGCACGCGGAGATTGCTGTAAGCACGCATACTAAAGCTGGTCCACAGACTGTATATGTAAAAAGTTTGGCAGAACGCTTTGAATAAAGTTACTTTGATGTCTTCAGTGTATCGTCTAAATCTACGAGCCAGCATGTTACAGCGAACCGACAGCGACCTTCACTCCCTGTCAATATCTTTATCGTCTCCTTAGTTCTCGTTTAACCAATGACCCAAGTACATAAAACTGCTCACTCTAAATAGCGATGATCCGCACATAGAAACTTATGGTATGGTATGGTTGTGTAGCCTTTTGAACCAAGCCTTTCGCTCTTTTTGGGGTTGTACTTGAGTCCCTGAGCCTCCGCATAGACATCACAGTAATAGACAGTAATCGTCTTAATGCACCGATCGATGGGCTCAATAAAACCATGTCGTCGGCATAGCTAATGTTATTAATATTGATCCTGTCTATGTGACACCCTATGTTACTGTTACTGAACTCATCTATTAGATGATTTATATAAAGGTTGAAAAGACAAGGCGAGGTCAAGCCCCTTTGCCTCACACCGCATTGCAACCGGTACACTTTTGAAAATGATTCTCACCACTTTACACTATTGAGTTGGTTATTGGTACAATAACTATCTATAACTATAAATATATCAATTACTTCATGTGGTATTGTGGCTTCACGATGAAGTTTCTGCCTTAAAACTCCGTAATCTACCAGTTCAAAAGCCCTAGACAGGTCTAAAAAAACAGGCAAACACGGGCGTACGTCTCTTAGTATAATACTGGACAGTCTGCTTGAGACTCAAAATTGCACTCTCTGGTGACAAACCCGGTCTAAAACCGAACTGTCTATAATTAGGTATAACGTTTGTAAGTAATTGTTTGTTAAGCAAACTGTCCTTGGCCATGATTGTCGCCAAAGATATTGGTTGGTAATTATTAATATCTGATGTATCATTGATGTATTTTTAACAATTGGCACAACCACTGTATACATGAGATCTTTAGGTAAATAGCAATGGCTTAAACAAGGGTAAAAAACATAACCAAAATTCGAGACAAGTGTACACCTGCGTATTGCAAATGATCAATGCTGAGACCGTCGTGGCCGGGTGACTTACCTCTCTTCATACCGGATATTACCGTTAAAATGTCTTTTTCGGTAAACCTGATGGTCATGTCACACGTACCGGTCCCAGCACCGGGCGACCAAACAGATTACCTTAAGGGGGAGTCTACTTTGAAGTGTTGTTGAAACAAATTGGCTATGCCCATAGATTTGTGTACACCCGCTACACCTACAGGACGGCGCGACCTCGGATTAAATTTCTTTGTTAATTTCCAAAATGACTTAAAATCTTTACCGAGTGACTCTTAGCTAACATATCTATTTTAATTTGATGTTCATTATCCTGACAAAATTTTAATTTACTTTTAAAAATATTTCGAAACTTACACATATTAGCATAAATGTAACCGGTCTTAGGCTTATTGTGTGAAAGCCAATTTTGATACCATAATCGAGCCTCCTCATGAGCGTCACGGACATATTTGTTCCAACCCGTAACATGTTCTCTTTTGTTTTACACATTTTGATAACCTTCATGTGTAAACTTAGCGGCGTCTGTTAATACACTAATTAAGGTGTTATACATCTGATCCAATAGTGCAAAGTGGTGAGAATCAGAACACAAAATATTAGCACAACTATTCATCTCTACAAGAAATTGAATACATCAAATTTTGAGTTACAATATTACAAAATACTCCCTTTTTTTCTTATTTCTCTCATCCCAAATTATTTTATTGCAACATGTATTTTCAAACATCACTCTCGGTATAATTAGGTTCAAATTGCATTCAATTGAGACGGGAAGGTAATCAGAGTGTATACATTATAATCAACTGATGCGTTAACTATTAATTGTCTCGCAGCACTACTCACCACACAGTGGTCTAACCAGCGAAGTGATACGTTCGCCGTGCTGCTAAACGTGTATGAATCCCGAGGCAACAATTCACTGTCCGCACATGACCGCATCTGTTCCGCGCACACATAAAATAATTCTCGAGCAAAACGTTCACCAGGGTGCGTATTAAAGTTGCCCATTATAAACACAGCTTCAACGCCTGTAGAATCACATATAGCAAATATTTCACTAAGACACTTATTAAAATCTAATAAATTATCGGCCGAGTCAGTAGGCATGTACACTAAAAATATTAAAAGTGGACAGTCCACATAATCGATTTTTATTGCAACCAAACGATCACAATTACACGATATTACGGTAACTGTCTAAAATATCGACTTCCGCCACAACAGTGCCACCCCCCCGTAGGGTCTTCCAATCAGGAACCCAGCAGTCGTGTCCACCGCGGATTTGCCAGTATAAGCAAAATCACTATGTAGATTTCCTAAGAATGCAACATCATGAGGAAGTAAAGCCATAATATCGCAACCATCGCACAAATCTCGCACGCAGTCAGCTGATCTAGTGATATTTTTACAATTGAAGGTTGTGAATTTCATATTTCTAGTAATTTTATCCATTATACGTTCGTTCGTACGTTGGTGAATGAAAACAAAGATAAATTTGTTTTCATTCACCAATCCGGTGTCTCTGTTATTTTTAAAATGAACCGCCTAAAGTTTATACCCTCCGGCCACAACCTGTCATCCAAAAATGAAATAATTTATTTTTGGAACGTATATCTTAAAAGCATTATATGGCTTTTCATTTCTCATATCAATTTTCTCTAAGTTAACTTCTTCGTTCGATTTCATTTTTATATATTCACAAATGTCGGTATCAGTTGTTTCTTTACTGACGTGAGATATAAACAACGGATCTTTCAAGTTAGCAGCTATGAATTTTAATTCCGAATTAGATGTTGCTTTACCTATCATATCAGAAAAGTGTTTTTTAACATTTCTTCTTTTGCCAAAGTCCACTCATCCTCTTTTTTGTTTTCACTGACTGTTTTGTTGTTTACAACCTGCGCCCGAGTTCGTTAACTCATAATATCGCGTCTTAAGAAAGTGGTCTTAAAGACGGTCGTCTTGGTCGTGGTCTTAAAGAGTGGTCGAGCTGTGCGGTATAACTGAAATGGAGTGAAGTTGAGTCATAGGTTCACTACTTGTGGGAGTGTACGCCGAAGTATTGTTTATTCGTTCGGGAGGATTGCTCGTACCGGGAGAAGTTAGCTGCATTCGCAGAGTATCGTTTGATTCACTTTGTTTACCATATCCTCTTTTTAAATTATTATTTAGATTCAAACTTTCAACCTTAGCTTTTAGATGTTCGTTATTTAATTTAACTATTTCAAACTCAGATTTTGTAACACAGCTCTCTTTAATCTCATTAATTTCGTATTTTAGCACCAGCAGATCTTTGAGTAGTTTTGTCACATCCACATGAAAGAAATCGGGGGCAGATTGTGCAAATCATACGCCACAAATATAGGTATTTGCTCTGGATCCGTCGTCTTAAAAAGTGAGATCTTATCCTCTAGGTCCTTGTGCTTCTTATTCTTTCGCCTAGTAACTAACTTATGCGTAGTTTTAGTAGACACAAATAATAACTTTTTAGCTTCATCGATTTCTTCCTCCGAAAAAGCCGAGGCACATATTCGGATTAGACTTTCGTTATCCACAACATCGTGTTTATTTCATATAAAGGCTAATACTTCCGAAATAACAATATTACAATTGGTACACTTAACAGTATTCTCATTTAAAACGGACATTTTCGTAACACACAATTTGCGACCGCTTACGATGCGTGCACGGCACAGAATCATAAACTATAAAAGTACTAAAGAGATATTATTAATTAACTCCCTATAATAAATTTTCATTATTACTAAAGTATTTAAATTTATTTAGAATATAATACACCAACAAAATAGAGCTGCATTAGTTTTATTCAGTGTGTTAAAGTTTTATTTTAACAAATAAAAAACGCGTTAAAAGCGAGTCGGACGCGCTCACCGAGGGTTCCCTACAAAATTGTGGGATACAAATAGTTCTCGAGTCAAGTCTCGACTTTTCGTGAAATTCAACTTTCAAAATCTATATTTTATCTATATATAAGGGGGCCTATATCTTATAGGTGAGGACGATATTTTATTAATATTTTTCTTTATAAATAAGAATTCATGCGTCGTAAAAAAATATAATATAATATATTCAAATCTGCACACGATAAGTGGCTCCGTCTCCCACCTATTATTATGCATTCACGAGAGGAGCGGTAGGCAAAAAGGAGTATCATAAGTTTTAGTATATTTTTAGAAAGAATACATCACAAATTTCCCAACCGCCGACTCAAGGAAAGTACTAAACTCAAGCAAGAAGCAAACCGGGACATGAATAATTCATTTAGCCGTCGTTGAGTATGCGAAGCGCCTATGTTTCTTTATATTCGGGTGTGTTTTTAATTTAGGATTAATTAAACTACATTAATAAAAAAATCTTTTTCTTTTACCATAGCACATCCTCAACCGTTGGGTTGCCTGGCAGAAGTTTTTTCTAAGCTTGCCTAATTGCGTCATATAAAATGAAATCACAAAAAGTGTCATTAGAAGCACCATAAAATGCCTAATAAAGTAATGATACGTACGTACACAAATATATACGTTTTAAAACATATGTACAAGTTACTCAATGAATTCCCTTTAGGAATTCCAAAATATTCTTCGCTTAGGCACGGCGAAAAGAGTTTGCAGGATTAGTTCCTCTCGTTATATTAAACGGTATTGTTACTGTCGTAATAACTTTATTGACTTTCTCTGGAATACATATCATTTCTTATTACTTGTTAGTATAGTAGTAGTATATATTATGTTCATTTTGTGACTGAAACATTTCAATTATAATATATATAAATTATATATATAAACAAAATTACATGTCATATTACGTAATAACATTAACTAACAATGAGTTTTCGATAACAATTCAATACATTTGAATAATTATTAATATCAAGGTATATTAAATGTTCAAATTATTTCTAAGACAGTTGTTTTTAACATATTAATAAGTAAATCGGTTTATAGAATTATTGATATCTATAAAAACAAGAAAAAAAAGTTAAACAAAATATATGTGTAACTAACAATATTACATATTACTCTACATATATTACACTCGCTGCAAAGTTTGAGATATGACCCCAATTTGAATTTGTCATTAAGAACTATATTGGGCAATATATCTCAGTTATTGTATATACACTGCTACTTACTTAGACTATTACTTTCGGTTCCCCTATCTCAATCCATTTGGTTAAGGAAACATTTTTGCCAAAAGAAATTGTTATAATACATAATCCGGAACCCGCAGCGGGCCGAGGAATACCCTCTTTACGTTTAAGGAATAATACTCGACTAATACTTGACTTGTACATAAAAGCAATCAAATAAAGGCAATAGCCGCACAAATATAATACCTCAAGTTACCTATTTATATGCAAAATCTTATACTATATACGTAATATAATAATATATAAAGTAATTATTTAACCAATTGTTGAAAATCAAGTTTCAAAGTAACTCCTTTATTCATTAAATTGTCTGAAAGAAAAATTTCGGGGACAAAACATTAATATTCATGAAATTTTAAGTTTTTTAAAATTAAAAATTAAAATTTTAGGTAAGAAACATTTAATAAGTAATATTTTACTCCATATTTTGTTAATTGATTTCTAGTTTATATAAAAATGACTAAATTTTAGAATCCATCGTGTAAATAATCTATCTTCGGCTGTAGCTCAGATCTAATTATTTGACGCCAGCTTATATGGGCCGGCTGGCTAAATGACACAGAAAATAACAGAAAAAATCGGCTTTAAATACTTTTTATATATGCTTTTCATACGGCGAGTGAAAGAATCGGATGTCTAAATCAACTTCTTTACCCTCCTTGTGTTCTAGTCTTCTACATTTTCCCCCTCATTGGTGGCAACATATTTGAACACGTTCTATTTTGCAGATGTTCATGAACCACGTCAACATTTGTCATCAGATCGACTCCTACTCGTTTGCGAACCGTGATCCATTACTCATAAAGCATATTTCCTGAAGCACGATATACCTTTAACATTACATCCAATTACATTACTTAATTTATAATATTTACACATAGAAATGATTTATGAAAATAACGAGAACAGATGAGGATGAAATTTGAGTTTATATGGAGAAGGTGTGGAATTTGTAGAGAAGGAATTTGTAAACATAAAACATTGCGTTAACCGTCAGATTAGCCCGCCAGCCGATATTAACAAATTAAATTTAATATTTAGTTTTAAAGCCTAATGCAATATAAACAAATGTTCGGTTTTAAATTACGAACTCAAGTATCACCATCAACGTTCTAGATGAGTAGGAACATATATTTGATATCTAATATGAAAATACAATTTAGGGGATTACAAATTATTTACTTAGTTCATTACTATTGTATTAAAATTGGTATATAAATTTATTAACGAATATAAAGTAACGCATTCAAAAGTTAATTTTCTGGTCAACCTTTAACAAAGGTTTTCTGTGTACAGCGGATTTTTATTTTCATCAAATGTATTGAATTACTGGTCAGTGAAAAATTACGAGTGTGAACACCAAAAAATAAGAGAATGTACAACTGTGTCGTTGGAATATAATACTAAACAAAAAATACAAAAACTTTGTTACCAGTAAAGGACCTACGTATGTTATTTTATTAATCTTCTTTAATATTTACACTAATGTGACAAAACTGGTGAGTTTATCATTACTATTGATATAGATTTACAGGAAGCAAATCAAAGTGTACTATAAATGCAACTGAAAAACGCCTGGACCTGATAAAGTACAGAATTTTTGGATTAAAAAACTAACTAAGGAAAAGGACGTAAGAAGCAGTTAATAATCGGATAGGCCATATACGCACTGGGTAAGCAAAATAACAGAAATTGAGATTTTGTTTACCTAGAATCATCAGAAAACATTTGGTCACGTACCGCACAATTGGCTCTCACAGGTTTTACATATATACAAAATAAACAATAATTTAATACATTTCGTACAGTATACAATGAATTTATAGTCCACTATACAAAACATCCGAATACAAAAAAAAAATTAACACCTTCACAAACACATATTTCCAGAGGTATATTCAAAGGGGATTTTGTAAGCCCCTTGTGGTTTTGATTAGCGTTAAATCTACTGTCACACACACTTAACTATATTCACTACGGGTACAAAATAGATAAACACACCAAAATCACACATACACCAATGAGACATTTACTCAACTCTCTACTGAAAATCACAGAAAGTATAGTACAGACATTAAGATGACATTTTGTGTTTATAAATGTAACGTAAGCAGCATTTTTGAGGGCCACTATCAAAAACAAGAACCTTACAAAGTGGATCAACGAAATAATGTAATTCAATGCTTAGAAGAAAAAGAAAACTACAAATATTTGGGTTTCCAATAAAGACTTCACATAACATTAGTTCGAAAAGATGATAAGATTACATTACATCCCTAACACCGATAACCTTAAAACAAAATAAATATACATAATATAGACACACGCGCCACAGTACGACGACACTTCAGCAACGCTTTATATATTGAATATCTACAAAAACTACTTATATTTAATTCCTCTCTTTTTCCCAATTAATAAGTTTAATTAATTACCTTCTTTTCAAATTCAATGTAGGCTAGGTTCTTTGGCAGAATACCAACTAGAAGACTAGCAGATTTATAATAATAATAATTAATTACATAGTAATAGAGATGTATGCAATGAATATAATGTACTGTGCTTTTATGTTGTTACATCCCATTACATTTAATTGTTAAAAAGTAGATATTTACAATGTTATTGATTATTTTAGCGATCATTAGTAACGTAGAAGGTCAGAGGCTATATTGTCCCAAGAGTCACCTATACGACTCTTAATATTGTATAATTCAAAGATAACGAAGCTAAGAATTGGAAACACAATACGAGAGAAAAACATTGATATTCTAATATTTTCGGGTTTGATTTATTAGAACATTACTTCGACGGATAAAAGGAATGTATGATATTATAATTGTAAAATAAATGTAAAAGGTGAAGTACTTTACATATTTTTTGTGGTTAACACAGTAAAGATATTTTATATTGTAACTGTTGTGCTAAACTATAACTCCTGTATAAACTCACAAAGTTATTTGTCCTGTCTTATAACATAGCAAAGATTAAATACGTTTCATTAAAAAAAAATACGAATACAATTAAATTACTTACAAACCAAATGATTTATAAACTAGAAATGTAGTTTAAATGAAATAAATAAATAATATACAATAAGTATTTGTAAAACTTCGTATTAGTAATAAAATAGATTTTAATAACTTTTTTGGACCAACAACTGTCTTTAAAACGAAATGACTCTTAATTGTAAATTGCCTGTAGAGATCACTGTTAATAATAAGGCCTCCTTCTCATCAAATGTTTATACAGTTTACATTAATGTACTGTCCTTCTGTTTGGAATAAAGTGCTATAAAAAACAATTAAATCCGTAAAAAGAATAAAAGGATCCAAGATTGGGCTTAATGAAAGGGCACTGGACATGTTTACTGTGCTACAATCCTTGAGAATTGTACAAAAGGGTAAAAGTATGTAAAAATAAAATATTTAATGTTTATAAAATATAGTCCTAAAAACATATAAAATGTAGGCAATTGCTTACTCAATTACTAACTAATTGCTAACACAATAGGTTGAAAGACTCAAAGAAATAATATGAAATAAAAATATTATAAACGATAAAAATGTAATATACTTAGCCTATAATAGACTTTCAAAACTCCAGTACCGACGTTGTGGAATCGTGGACCGAAGCCGTATATATAGCCGTTATACATTTAATATCTACACAAGCGCCAACGATTGTACTACTCTTTAATGGATTTGTAACAACCATATTCCACATATTTAAATTATAAAATTCCTTCCGGCAATTTGTCAACTTAAAAACTTCTATCATGTTTATATAATATGTACGTTATAGTACGTTATTTGATATTCCAAAATTTTACATTATTACAATAATAATTCACTTTGACACACTTATTGTCAATGGGTTTAAATATTATTATATCATAAATTGCCAATATGTAAGTAATAACATGTGTATAATAAATGTGTCATAATGGAGTCGCATGCTACACTTGGAGTCGCAGATCGGTTTTTAAGCTAATAAAATTAGGGAAAAACAAAATTATGTTTAACAGATTTAACTTATTCGATTACATTGTTACCTCTAGTATCAACCTATTTAATTGTAAGTTAATTATGGATTTCTAAGAGTTATTAAAATCTACATCAATGCCACATTTACAATATGAAGAGATAATAATAAAATTGATAAGATCAGTTAATTAACTATAGTCGTGGTACAAGCCCGAGAGGTAGGTATTTAATTTCGCGTATATATTGATTTACATAAAGCCATTTATGATTTACTGATATGTTGCAAATCATCAGAGGCCTGAGAGTTATCTAAAAATAGCTGATTCGAATAATACATATGTTTGACTAATCATCCCCTTTTTTGTATCGCAGCACTGCGTGCCTCTCCTCGTATTGAGGTACTGAGTCCTTGGGAATTTGGAATGATGGTTTGTTTGTTTGCTCTTTATTGTATATTTTAAGTATACACAGAAATTTCTGTAGAATGGCAGAGTCATTGATTGAAGAGAGACGAGAGTGAATGAAAGAAACAATATAACATGTTACGTTATAGTGAAAAACAGGATACAAATGTGTACCTGGAGTAAAAAAATGGACTAAATATACATTATATTATTCAGAATTATGTTATATATAGATTGTATACCAATAAAAATATGTAAATGTATATGTAAGAAATATATATAATATATATAATTCCGCAGGCGGATGGTAGTTTAGCGTTTCTCTCCGGAGGGCGTGGATGTAATTGAGTGATCAATAGAATACAGGATATACAGGACATAATAGAATACAGTACTTCATGGGAAAGAAGAATCAGGCTACATGAGTTACAGCTTTCATCTCTGGACTGAATTAGCCATTAAGGTTCTCCCACGTGACTGCAGCGAAAATCTGTTATTATTGTCGGTTGTCCGTATTTGTGTGTTACTCGTATGTACCGAACGTGTGATCGAGTGCTCAATGCGAGGCGTTCTTCAAGGGTTCATGTAATAATAATAATATTAGTAATAATGAGTAGTATACTACTGTTTTAAAAAAGATACTGCTTAACGTGGAAATTTATCTGTCTGTCAATATACTTATTTAATTTTAATTATTTATTTATTTATCGTATCGTATCGTATCTTATCATTCATTCATTCATCCAAGAGGTTTTGTTATAAGAAAATTTTGTCATCATTAAATATATCATATACTGTTTCGTTCTTTTGGTACACATAATAAATAATTAGATATTTAAACCCATTTGTAGTGGTGGTCAATTTGATATGTTATTGGTAGCTACTTGTTTCAAGTGGTAGTTACAGTTTAGTAACTGCCACTGCACTGCCATTTGCCGATGTCAATATGATCAGTAAGAGACTCGAATGCTAAAATCCCTCTATTTTGCTCTCGTTCTTTTTTTAAGAATCGTTTCATTACTCAACTTACTGAGTCCTAGGTCAATTAGCACTCTAATGTCGCAGGTGCTACTATTGTTCAAGGAATTGGCAGCTTATTAATTCTCTATTTTTTTAAAGTAAAATACTTCTTTTAGAATTAGATAATGAAATGGGACCATTATTATTTGTTTCAAAAGTAGCAAAAATATTGCAATCATTTATATTTGTAGGTGTGGTTATACACTGGGAAAACAACCCTTAACCATCTTTAATAATTTCTGTTTTAAAAAGCAGCACTTAGTTGAACATTATTCAATATTTTAACTCATTATCCTTCCAAAGCGACGGTTGCTGATTTGATTCCCAATCGTTTTCCTTTACTCATTGATTTTATTATACTTACAGATTGACAACATTTCTGCTACTATTTTTATATATAATTATATGGTTTTGTTTATGCCGGATAAATAGATCTTTGATAGAATATAGAACATGGCAGTTGCTCAACTACAGAAGTCAAGAATTCCAATAAAGTTCAGGTTTGTCTAAGTTCTAACTTATTTACAACATACCTGTAGTATAAGGTGAAGTCCTCGAGGCCAACGTAAGTGGTCCTCGATGTGAAGATTGATCTGACTTCATACTTTAATAAGTGGCCGATATTAGAAGTAAATCAATTAAAACGATACATTTAATTTAACTATCACTTTCTTATATTTATATGTATTAGTGACGGGTTGGTTGATATATTTCTAAATTAAAATATTATTGTTAAATATTTATATTACAAACATCATCTGAAAATGAACATTAAATTATTAAATTGCCAATTCTTAAATAAAACTTTATCACATAGTTACGAATTATGGCTCAAGTTTCAAAGAAAGTTAAATTTTTAATAAATTATACAATTTGAAAGCTGCCTTGGTTTTACATTGATTTAATACAAGTACGTTTTCGTAATGATATTTAAAATAAATAACATATATTACAAATTACAACCAAAGCAAAAACATTTCTCTTGTAATGAGATAGTGTGTCATTTTGAGAATCAAATGTATTTATTTTGCACAAACTTTAAAAGGATAACTTACTTTTGTAATTCGCTTACGTTTAGACCAAAACTATATCATTTGTTTACTTTGATATAATCGTAATATCAACATTTGGATCGCATCTTTATAGTGGCTTAAAAGAGCAATAAAGTTCCAACTAAACTAAACCAAACAACTAGGGGAGACCGGGGCTGGTTGACTTAGGGGCAGGTAGACTAATTGTCAAAAACGCGAGTTAGGCAAACTTTTTGCAAAGATCGACTAGGTGAGCGTATCCATTATTCCCCCGCGCACAATCATCAGAAAAACCGCGGAGCAGACCCAAACCGTTTGTCAGCTAGAGCCTATTGTTCAAAAACAAGACACTTAAGTAACTATTTTTGCCTTAATTCTATTTTGTTATAACTTTTTTCATTTTGTTTTGATTGCTTGTCAAACTGTTTAATACGAATGTTTGATTTCCGAACTTTGTATGCTTCCTTATTATTTTTAATTACGACACCATTTTAAGGTTTTGGCACGTAGTTAAAAATTACTAGGTCGTTTGGGGCTGGTTGACTCATTTATAAAGGGGTTGGTTGACTATCTAGTCAACCTGCCCCATACAATTTTGGATATACTAGATATAAATTGGTATAAAAATTATTGTTCTTAACCTAACATTTCCAGTTTAGAACGATGCGAATCTATAAACGAAAGTCAAATCGACGTAAAGACATACGTGGAGAGAGTATGTCGACAAGTTATTTTCGCCGAAGTATCAATTCCAGCAAAAGAATTTGCTATACCATATTAAATATCGCCATGTAGTAAATATGAAAACAAAAGAATGCACTCCCGGACTGTCTAGATTTCAATTGACCTTGGAAAGCGTTGGCTACATAAAAAATAGACAAATATTCAGTGACAAGGAAGAGCATGCATCAGAAAATTGCCCATAAGGGAGCTGCTGATGTTTATTATGGATTAACGCCTTACGAGTTCCGAAAATTTGCATATGAATTTGCAAAAAAAAAAGAAGCTATTCCTGAATCATGGGATAAAAAACAGATTGCTGATAAAGATTTGGTAAGGAGTTTGCTTAAACGTCATCCTATTCTCTCTATTCGATCTCCTCTACGAGTTTATTTCGAGCCACTTCTTTCAACAAAAACAACATGCAGTTGTTCTTTGATTACCTAAGAACCGTTTACCTACGTTTAAATGTAAGCCCTGGGTATATTTGGAATGTAGATGAAACAGGACTGACAACGGTTCACATTCCTGATAGAGTAATAGCTCATCTTGGCACCAAAAAATTGGGAAAAATGACGACTGCTGACCGAGGTTTCGCTGGTGACAGTCGCAGTTGCTATCTCGGCCTCGGCAATATGGTCCTTCCGTTCTTCGTTTTCCCACGTGTTCACTATAAATAATATTTTGACTATTTTAGACTAAAGGACTATCAAAGACTATTTTAGACTGGAGGTGGACCGATAGGTTCTTAACGGTGTTTAATGTTGTTGAAGATGTTCTTAAAAATGATGATTGCATTTACTTCAGTATTTAAATCTTGTTCCTTCGTAGTCTTGGTACTCATTACTTCTTAGGTCAACTTACCCCTAGTGACAAGTCAACCTGCCCCAGGCACGGGGTAGGTTGACTCGTTTTTCCCGTTCTATAAAATCGAGCCTATATACTATGTTTTAATAGGTATCGAGCTTATTGTAATTTCTTTCTAGAGCTGAATAGTGTCACTAACAATGGAATTGCTTTTCACAAAAATAATCATTAAAGCAATAAAAATATTAACTTTTAAACTGAAAATTGGTCAACCATCCCCGGTCTCCCCTAATGACCAAGTGAGAAGCACCGTGTGCGATATTTGACACGAGACGTTAAACAAACGGGTGCGTGAATAATTCACCTACGACCGTCGAGTTCGCAAACCGTGTAGTTGCGCCGCGTCCTTCACAACCATTTTGTAGGTACCTCTATACAGATGGGAAATATAAATATATATTATTGAAAACTGTTTTTTCACTCACATACTTGTATATTACATGTTCAAAATTGTCCTCAAATATTATGTATTAATATGTTATTAAATATTATCACATACATGACTGTCACAAATCTGTTTTGATACAAAATTAACTTTGAAACCAAAATATGATATATTTCTAGTCAGACTCAGTTTCAAACTTTGACTTTAAAAAGTACCAGAAATTGATAAAAGATATTCTTCAAACAATAATTATAATTAAGGTTGTTACAAAGTCGTTGAACGAGAAAATAAGAACAAATCGAAAAGTTGAACAATTTCTGCTTTGAATCACAAAGGCCTTTTATTATTGTTGTGACATCGCCTTTGTTGAATACTTTAAAACAAACTTCATAACTTAAAGGACGCGTGCCACAAAATTATCAGAAGCATTTCTGATACTTTAGTCTTTATGATAACACATTAATTGGTTTAATAACAACTCAGCCTTTAGAGGCTGTAATATTAGATCTTCACAATGAAATAATTCATTTAGTAAAACATTTATTTCTTTTTCTCTTTTTTTAGTCCTGCAATTTTCCTCTATCTGGCAATCTGCCAAAGTATACCAAAATCCTCCCTAACTAATGTTTTCTGCAAACATAGTATGAAATGTTCAACTTTAATCTAAAATTTAAATTTTAGCACCACTATTAATTTCAGTGCATTTGCATTTAAAATTATACTTTATCTTAAGGTGAGCTTTTGTACACTGATTACTTATTACTTAATAATAAGTATAATGTATTGCTTAGCTGTAATTAAAGTGAACACATCAGTCAAGTCAAGCGACTGCTGCCGGCAGCAGGCCGTGCTAAGTGATGCATCCACGTGTATGATTGCTCACCAGTGCTTATTACCACTAGATGTGACGGAACATACTCGTAATATAGTGTACGATAATATATGTTTTGTTACTCTAATAGATAAGGTCTCAAAGATTTTTGAGACTACTATAAACTGTCTACTACCCGCATCCATACAATCGTATTATACATAAGAGCTGGCTAAGACTGGGCAAACTGATTAAACAAGCTTTTTATATACTTAACCAACTGCAATGAAAAACTTAAATACTCTGTTATTATAGCGATAATACTGATGAAGTCACTTTTATACCCTGTGGTAAATTTTGAAGGTTATTGCAATTTTATATATTACGAAGAATGAGATAAAAATGAGTAAGATTCATTATCATCATCATAAGAAGCATTCATATTTTTAATTAATGAATTTAATGATAAATATATATAAATATAAATAACATAACTGTGGCATATTGCCACTATTACTATTATTATTACTATTAGAGTAATAATTTTTTATTATAGTATTACATTTTAGGTTTTTTTTGTATACTTAAATAGTTTTTAGTCAAGTTGAAATTTTTTGTTATCCACATTTTTTATTACTTTACTACTATAACTAACGACCGGCTGCCCGTCTATTGTTTCTGTTGTACGCGGGCACACATCAGTCGACCGGCTGCCCGTCTATTGTGTTGCCGGTCTCCCCACCAGCTACGGTTCGCCCGCGAGTTCACCAGTTCTTAAAATTTAACATTCAATTTCGAAGCGCCCAATTCTTAACACGTCTTCCCACTTAACATAGTTAAAATGTTAGATTCTAAAAATATATGTTTCTTGAAACTATATAAATGAGTGTTTTTTTTGAAACGTAACTAAATCTTAATAAGAAATAACCTATATTTTATGAAGTTATAAGAGCTCACCCATAGTAGATACTGACAACTTAGGATGCCTAAAAAGCCGGAAGTCCAAACACCATCAGCTAATATTTAAATACGTTAATCTTAGGATAGATTATTATATATTTTATCATGTGAGATCTACTTGCTCTTCTAGTCTTCTAATGTAGTTGATTTCTATGCACACACATACAGATATGTGTGCATAGATATCAACTATAAAAAAGATTACTGTTAATCTTTTATCTCCATGGTGCGGCATCTTCCCGAAAATTTACAACGTTGGATGCACCATTTTCATTCAAGTAGGCTGTCAGTACGTGCCATCTTGTCCCTCCAATAGTAGAGAAATACAAAAAGTATAAACACAATGACGTAACATATTTCTATTATATGTATAATTGTATTTCAATTTCTAATATTATTATATTAGCCACAATTGAGATGCTAAGGGTTTGATCTACAATATCAAGTCGAACCCTCGAGAGTTATTTAATGGTCCCAAAGGCCACACCGAGGTGGTTCTGACCTCAAGCATTACTAAGTGACCGACATTTTACCTTGTACACTGTGTTATCTTTATAAGAATTTGTAGTAACAAAATTATTTAATAAAAAAATACACAAAATGATTTTAGTTTAAGAACGTAAATGCCTTATCTAAATAATAAAAAAAAATTGTTGTAGACCTAACAAAATAACTAACGAAAGTGAACCGTAAAGAAAAAACGAACAGATAGTTTCTGAAAGGATATTAAAAGTAAGAACGATTTGACAGCAGTGTCAATTAGATTTAATTGGCTGTCTAAAACGCCATCAACTAATCAAAAGGATTATGATAGCAAAGCTACTAGCAAAGTGGATTGGACAGCAAAGTTACTCTTTATATTAATAATAACTATATATATATATATATATATATATATATATATATATATATATATATATATATATATATAATAACTTTGGAGAAACTGAATCAGGTCATAAACAAGTGTTTATTGAAATAAGAAGAGAACAGATGTTAAGATCTTTTGTAATATTCGATTTCGGTATCACAGCCCGTGATTATTAATAAAAAGTTTTTTAATATAAATTATTAAATGACATTTTATTCTACCTTGCGTTCCTATAACCTTTTACTAAATTTAGTTTTACCTACATACTAGCAATAAAGATATCTTAAGTGAATTAGAAATTATATTATTGTTATATAAAGTCTCGACCAGTTAAAATACAAACTAATGCATCGTTAGTTAATTAGGGGTATAAATATATACGTTAGTTAGTTATACGTTAGTTAATTAGGGGTATAAATAAATAGACAGAGGTTATCGCTGGAAATGACTATTTGTTACTATTCCAGAGGAACCACAAGCTGATGGTTCGATTCCCATATAGAGAAGCTTTTTAAACGGAATTCGCTAACTTGTTATCAAATTAGAAAAAAATATATATAATCCTTGGTAAATTTTTTTGGTACATTTCTCACAATATTCATAATGACTTATAAACTAACAGTTACTATTTAATGGTTCTCTCTCTAGAAACCACAGTATTTTATTCTAAAATGTATATAGTTTCTTCAAAAATGATAACTTTCAAGAATATTAACTTGTATACTTATGATGTTTTTTTAAGAGTTGTGCAATACAAAGATATTTAATTCTTTATTCTATTCTATTAAAAAATATTTGTGCAACATATTAAAATATTTTTTTACTCCTATTTATATAATTTGTATTTTAAGTCTTAAGTAATTATTTTATTAATAATATTTCTCTGTATATTATAAAAGTAATACGATCATCAAATAAGTTTCAGGTAATAAAACAGTAATAGAAACAGGCAAAGGTCTGTTTCTATTTACACAGTGAACTATTGAAGGACGGATGAACCTATTTTCGTGTCAGTGACTTGGTATAACTTAATTTAAATTTTTTATATGGCCATTTTAATTACTGTTTACTTCTGTACTAAAATTATATTAGTAAAAGAACAATGGATTGGAATTAAAATTAATATTATTAATTTTCAAACCTAGCACTTAAATTTAAAAATTTATGATAAAATAGTTTTAAAAGTTTTAAAAGCTTATCGCACAATATAATAACCCCACACTAGCATTCCTATACTGATTTATACTGATACATGTAACCGACGAAATCTAAACCTGCTATATATTATTAATTAACTCACTATAAGAAATCGTCATTATTCTTAAGCGAAATATTGAAAAATATTTTTATTTAAACAAAAAAAAAATCCTTCAAAATCGAGTCGGACTCACTCATCGAGGGTTCGATATAAAATAGTGTGACAATTCTCGAGTTTTCTTGATATTCATCTTTCAAAACCTATATTTTACCTATATAGTTATATATATATATATATATATGTTCTTAATATTAATATAAGATATTATTATACGATACAGACCCCTTATATATATAACTGTATATAAGGGGTCTGTATCTTATAAATGGGGACGATATTTTCTTAATATTTTTCTTAAAGATGAAGAATTTATGCGTCGTGAAAAATAAATAAAATAGGTTTTGAAGAGTCCACGTCAAGCGCTCTCAGATCATACCACACTGGAACTAGTTTAACTATACTCGTAGTTTACATTTCAACCGACTAATAAGATTTTTTTAAACATTTTATAACAAATCTATAGCTTTCAGATTTTTCCTTAAACCTTAATCATAGACCGCTGTTACTTGTTATATTTCATAGTTCAAAGCAAACGGGAAATGCCCTATTATTTTAGATTCCCATAAGTGTACGACACTTATATGTACGCATTTTTGTGTTATAATGAGCGCAATCTTTTTATGAGTTAATTAAGATGAACTCAGCTTTAAGGGGCTGTAGAACTTAGTGTATGATATTAATTATAACACGACATCCCCTCGCGATCTTGAAATTAATAGTCCTAGGAGACAGATAAACCGTCGGACGTACTGATAGACAGACAACAAAGTGACCCTATAAGGATTGCGTTTTTTCCTTCTAAGGTACGTACCTAACCCTAATAATTTGCACGCGGTATGATTTTTTCTTCAAGTCATTAAAACTATGAATTATTCTTTCACGGGAAGAGCGGTAGGCAAAATTTTGTAACTGCCAAACTGCCTACTCAAAGCAAGTACTAACTTAAAACAACTCGCCAGAAGCTAACCGGGATATGAATAATTCATTTAGCGGCGTATATAATTGAGAAGCGTCTATGCTTCTTTACAGTCAAGTGTGTTTTTAATGTAGGATTAAAAAACTACATTATAAAAAAAGCATTTACTTTTACCAAATGCTTGCTCAAACTGAGGGTTGCATCGCATAAATATTTTTTTATAATTATAAGGCTGCCTAATCGTCATCGAAGCACCATATAGGACCTAATAAAAGTAATATAGGATATATGTTCAAGATGTTCAAGAAAAACCCTTTGGAAACGCAGAAGGGGGTTGCAGGGTATTGTTATAGAAATAACCTTAGTTAATTATTCTGGGACATATATATTTTTTTACCTTTGAGTAGGTATGTTATATTTATTTGTAGTTACTGGCTGAAATATTTAAATTATGGTATATGAATAACCTGCATGTCTTTTTTTTTTTTTTTTTTTTTTTTAAAGACCATAGACATTTGTCCATGCCTTTCATTGTGATTTTAAACAATTTAATTACGATTTTAATTGCGATGGTAACTTCGCAGGAAAACCGGATTTTTGGATTATTAATAACTATAAAAACAACAAAAACATGTTAAACAATAACGTATGTATCATACAAAGGGGCTCGGCGGACCCCACGACACGACCTCTAACGGGCAACGTCATCAACGGCTACGTATACGATTACTCTCTAGTTAAAACTAACGACTCACCTGTCTGCTTCTGTTGTTTCAAAGAAGGAAGTCACATAGTCAGTCTGTACTAGTAAAGGATTTGGGGTTCCCCAGAGTGTAGGATAAATTGTTTAATATTTAGTAAAAAGGAAATAATTAAGGGACAAATAATTTGATACTTAAGTGTTCTGTCGCGTGACCTCCGGTTCCGCGCACACTTCGAGTGAGAAGGCAGCCACCAATTCGGCGCTGCAGCCAACAATTCAAACACTCGACACTAATGTAATTAATTTACTCTTTTGGAAACTACTGGAACCGATAATGATTACTTCGCAAAATCGTTAACTAGAACTGCTACGCGCTGACCGCTACCCGTGCGTTTGTCACACCACCAAAGCGTAAAAAGTACCCTCGCTTTATTATTAATTATAAGAACGTAAATTTAATCCGCAAGTTTAAAATATATTGAGCGCCTGACGATTGCTATTAGCAACTGTACGATTTACGTAATAGCTATTCCGAACAACGTATATAATACAATATCTAAGCAAGGAAAAAAAATCTCTGGATAAATTTGGGAGCATTTCTAAGAAATATACAACACTTACTTGACATATAATATATGACACTTGCTGCAAATTCGAAGATATATTTCAATTTATCACCTACAACTATATTAAGCAATTTATTCCAATTATTATACATATATTTACCTATTACTGAACATTAACAAAAATATTAGTATTGTATTCGTCAATCATGACATTATATAAGGTAAAACGTGCGTCTCCTATTTTCAATCGATATTAGACTGTCACATTCGCTTTCCTTATCTCAATCCATTTGGTAAGGAAACATGTTCACCAAAGAAATAGTAATAATACGTAATCCGGAACCCGCAGCGGGCGGAGGAATACCCTCTTCACGTTTGAACATTAACATTTGACTAATACTTTACTTTTACGTAAAAGTAACAAAATACGGCAATACGGGGGGTATTTCCGTTATTTACATATTATCTCGCGTTAGATATATACGTTATGCAGAAATTCTTATATTTTGGTCTAAAAGTACTCTTTAACCTTGATCTCAAAATGAAGTTTTAAATGCCAAATCTTTAACTTGTTAAATTGTCCGAAAAATTTCGGGGGATAAAGATCCAATTAATATTCACAAAATTTTGATTGGCAAGATTCTAATCTTGAAGATGCTTTTGGGATGGGTAATATTTTACTGCATATTTTAATTAATTAATTTTTAGTTTATACAGGGTCAATTTGGTTTACAATATATTAAAGGGCAAATGAAATATAACAATAAGCCATAATTATCCCAAAAGTTCGTTTCCTACACTCAAATATAGAAAGTAAAACTCTCAAACAAATTAAACTGAAAAATATTCTAATAAAAAATACAACATGATTGGGGTAAATATGGATATAAATATATGGTCGAAAAACAATACAAGTTATAGGTCCTCTTGAATCAAAACACATTCACTCATCACCTTTATTTAATATTATATTTTTAACATTTATAACAATGCCGTAAAATGTGGTTAAATTTTCAACTTATCCATTTGGCCGACTTTATCAGTAATGCAAAAGTTGGATCGTTCTATAATGTTTCGTAACTACAAATAAACGTCTTTCTTATTTTTATGAAGATACATATTATTTGATTTTAATATTTACATTAAATCAATCTCCCTTGTACACCTTGTATAATCCTATTACAAATAATATCAGTT
This sequence comes from Melinaea menophilus ssp. n. AW-2005, assembly GCA_918358695.1. NCBI lineage: Eukaryota > Metazoa > Arthropoda > Insecta > Lepidoptera > Nymphalidae > Melinaea > Melinaea menophilus. The sequence continues at coordinate 33,897,907 of OU911039.1, read as the reverse complement.
GTTATACATTTCCCTTAATACAAGTAGTTTTCTTGCACAAAGCATGGAATGTCATTTGTGTATTTTTTGTTGCAAAGAAAACTTAAGTTTCTTAACTTAAAGTTAAGAAAAAAAATAATAACACAATTACACATTTTACCTCCAAAGAGCCTTCGCGGAAACTAACAATTAACAAATTAGTAATTGACGGGACTAGGGATACGTACGATAAGATACATTCTCAATTTATTTACATTCCTCAACTGCAGTTAACATGGGCTCGGGTAGTTTCTAACATATAAAAATCGTTATTAAATAATTGTATGTAATATTTTACCAATAAATTAAAAAAAAAAATTGAAGACTATTATAGGTTGATTTTATAAAGTGAATGATGATGAACTAAAGATTAATGTTGTATAATATCGGTTAATATAATAAATCTTAAAATCGGTGTTTTAAACGGCATGTGTGAAAAGAGTCGCAACACTAATTAGCGGCGAAATATAATGACAGTGACCTTGAGGGGGCGGAGACAAGCGGCGACGCTCTTCTGACTAATCCTTTGAACTAAACCGCCGCGAGGTAATAGATACTATGTAATAGTGAAATGAATATAATAAATATTTTATTATGTCATTGTTTAATTTATTAAATTATATTTTTTTCTTGTTTTAACATTTCAATGCACAAATTAGTAAATTGAATGTTATTATTATCATTTAATGTAGTCAGATAAGATGTAAATTGTTGGTAAAAAATATGAAATTAAAAGTTAAATGATGACTTCTCACATTATACAATATCATATTTTATTAAAACACTGTTACTGATGGAATGATCGTTGAATTGATTTATTTATCTACAGAGACTGATTAGTCGTCTTACGACTATGATTCCATTTGTTGAAATGCAAAAGTATTAATATTTGTGGTAAAAGTAGTCAGTTTTGCAATTGTAAACATTATTAGGTGATAAATAATACTAGATTAAAGTATTGGTCAATAGTGATCAACCCTATTCGTTAACTTATTATTATTTGCCGATACAACAGATCGAAATAGAAATATTAGCTAAATATTGTTATCTCTTTTACATTTTATATTGAAGTGACTGCGTAAGAGGTACGTTTCTCGTTGTTTTGTAACTCTTATAACTTCGTAAAAACTAAAATGCTGTAATTGTCAGTGAAGAATAAAAAAGTACTAAGCAAAGGTCGACTAAGGACTTGAACAAACTATTTTTCTTTTGTTAATTTATAATGTTTGATTATTGATAATGCAGTTATGTAATAAAATAATATTGATTAATACGTTTATGACATTATAACAGATGAAACACTCTCTTTAAAGTTTCTGTAGAGGTAGAAGGTATGACTTTTTTATATTTTTAATTAACACGTTTTAAATTATACTCTACAATTAGTGAAATGTAAAAAAATATTTGGCGAATATCTTTTTAATGAACAGTATTGTATTTTATCGACACCATAACGTATTAAACAGGATACATATTCGTACTTATAGAGGTAATGCATTACTTTACCCATCAATTGTTCTACATATTATAGGTGTTCTGTGCTATTTTTATACTTAAATATTTATTATTAATCGTATCAGTGAATAACTATGAAATAACATAGCTAACTCTAGTATTTTTTTCAAAAAATAATGTTATACTATTGTTTTGTGTAAAATTTCTGAAGAAATATTTTTGATGTGGAACTTTGAATAGCTCTGGTGTAAAAAAATATGAAAGCAACAGTGACCAATCTCTTTAAAATATTTCTGGTTTAATGGCATTTCTAAACAGATGTAATATGGTATGGTAATTGAAAAAATATTGAACTATTGTTAATAATGTGTCAAATGGGATAATTATTTAATACTAGCAAAATTATAAACATACAATAAAACCAGAAAAATATGATTTTTAATTGATATTTATTGCATACACATTTTTCGGGCTTGCCTTTAGTTCTACTATTAGCCTTTCAGAGGTTACCCATTGTTTCCTGGACACCCTGTATATACTTGTATCCTGTTTCTATCATATTATTTCCATCTGTATGCCGATGGTTTACGGTATACGTATAGACGTTACTATAAAAACTACACAAAGACCATTCCGTCCATCCTGTCCTGTCCGTATGTTTCTACCAACAGAGACGACCGATACACGCGTTTAGCGTTCAGAATACTTTTATACAATTGGATTTCATTGACTCATTTTAATAGAAGTTAAGAAAATGAAAAAAAATATTCGTTATAACAGATTTATATAGATTAGGCACAGTAGTGTAGTACAATAGTAAAGTACATGGCTTAAAGTATACATAGAAATTTCTGTACAAAGGCAAACTCATTCCATGAAAGGATCTCCAGTCGACCTCTGACTGAATGAAAGAAACAATATAATTTGTTACGTTACAGTGAAAAACAGGTTACAAAGGAAATATGTGCACCTTGAGTAATAAAAGAATTAAATCTACATTATATTATTCAGAATTATGCTATCTCTATTATATAAAAATGAATCGCAAAATGTGTTGGTAAGCGCACAACTCAACAACGCATGGACCAATCTTAACAATTCTTTTTTTTAAATATTCCTTGAAGCCCAAGGATGGTTCTTATGGCGAGAAAAAAGTCGAATAATTTCCAGGAAAACCCTAAAAGAGCCCTTTTCTTTTTCCTATACAAATATTTTTAGAGTACAACTAAATTTAGAGTCAATTTGAACTGTATTGCTATACAATAAAGTTCATATTAAATTACAAGCACTCATTTTTGTCTAAACAATGTAGGTGTGTTGCTAACGTCGAAGAGTCAATTCGCACTTTATTGTCTCTGCACAAAGTTCAAATTCAATCAAATATATGTGTGTGCAGGTTCACGCAAAAGTGATAATATCGTGAACCCGACCAAATTGAAAAGTCAAAAAATTTAAGAGCTATAGATTTGATTGGCCTTAGAATATTCTTTCTTATGTTTTAGTTTTGGAATGCGACATAAATTGTCATCAGTTTTCACGTCATTGCATCTGTCAAACAAACCGCGTTAAAAAGCGTTTATAATATTTAATAATTAATTTTGATTGTTTTATATCGTGTTTTGTGCAAAGTGTTTTAATACCTGTGATTAATAATTATTGCATGTGACATAATTTAGGTGAGTATATTCGATATGCCTCCTATAAGACGAAGTAATTTAGGTAGAAGAACCCGAAATGCTACAAACCAAACTAATTACCGATCTTATCATACTGCACAAGAACGTGACGACCGAAAAGAACGTGAAAGAATTCGTATACGAGAATTCGTATACACGAACGCGGGAAGCGAGAGCGAGAGATTCAACCAATAATCCCGAAAGTTTGAATCGAGCTGCTTTCAATTATGATTTGTCAATTGACTATAGTAACCACCAATGTGTTACTATTGGATCTATGAACTTGGTTTGCTCACATTGTAAGGCTAATGAAGCCAATGGATTGTGTTGCGCAAATGGGAAAGTGAAATTGGATACCACTGGATCTACCACCAGAGCCATTGTACTCATTGGTTTCAGGAATAGAACCAGATTCCATACACTTTTTGTTAAATATCCAACAATATAACTATTGCTTTCAAATGACTTCATTTGGGGCAACAAACGTAGTTCGGGAAAATTTCATGCCAAATTTTAAGGTAGGTATTATAGCAGTTAATCATTATTATTTTAGTGAACAAAATTTCCTGTTAATTAAGTAAAGGTGTGTCATTAACCTTCAGTTCCTTAATCCCCAAGAAATATATTACTTAGTCATAATATTATTTGGTGATTCAGTATTAGCAATACTTTTATTATTTTGAAACACAATATAATTATTTGATGATGGATATTAGTTACAACTAATTATTACACATTGACATACCTAAGCATATCAATTATAAATTGGGGATTCAAATTAGGAGACAGATATACTTTTTACGAACAAATATTATTTATATTTGACAAAAATAATTTTTTAAAATTTACAGATACAAGGCCAACTATATCATAGCGCGGGTTCACTGTTACCAGTGTCAGATAGCAATTACAAATTCCTGCAAATTTATTTCATTGGCAATTCACCACAAGAAATTGATATGCGTTGTTCAAATAACAATTCAGTAAAGAGGTCTATTGTAGAACAATTACAAACTTTATTTCATGAGTACAATCAATTGATTATGTTGTTTAAAACTGCACTGGATCTGATGCCATCTGATAATCACAAAATTGTAATCAGAGCTGATAAAAGACCTGTTGGCCAACATGCAAGACGTTTTAATGCACCAACTATTGATGAAGTTGCCATCGTTGTAGTTGGAGAAAACTTGGAATCCCTTGATATTGTTTTAAATCGTCGGAATGATCAATTACAACGTATAAAGGAAACACACCGCTCATATGACGCATTGCATTATATTTTGGCAAGGTGAAGATGGCTATGATTTCTCAAACAAGATGATAAATCCCATTACAAGTAATAAAAAATATTAGTTTAGCAAGGAGGTATATTATCAGTCACTATATATTTTTTTTTAATTTTCAATGTTATGAAAACAAAAATCTATTTTCAGGTTCTAAAACCAACAAAAAAGTCAGTTCAATGAACTATTATTCCTACCGCCTAATGATGACAATCACATACTCAAACGTCGGCGATTATATCACAAGTATGTTGTAGACATGTATGTTAAAATTGAAACGGAGATATTAACATTCATCAGGTTGAATCAGACAAAACTCAGATCTGAAGAGTATATTCACCTTCGAGATGCGATTAATACTGATGGTAATGCACAGAACCTTAGTCGAATAACTATTCTTCCAGCAACATACATCGTAAGCCCTCGACATATGCATGAATATGCTCAAAATGCCATGTCATATGTTTGTCATTATGGTACAGCAGATTTGTTCATCACCTTTACATGCAATCCACACTGGATAGAAATAGACACAGCCAGTGTCTTTATACAAAAGTTGAAATCTTTAATGGATTTCATTGTGAAACATTATGTGTTTGGAGAGACACGCCGCTGGATGCATTCTGTGGAGTGGCAGAAACGGGGATTGCCACATGCACATATTTTGATTTGGTTAGTTGACAAGATAAAGTCAAATGAAGTTGATGCAGTAATATCAGCTGAAATCCCTAATGTAGAAGTAGATCCTGGATTGCATGAGTTAGTTATCAAAAACATGGTACATGGTCCCTGTGGAACTCTTAATCAAAATTTACCATGTATGGTGGATGGTAAATGTTCAAAACGATATCCACGGATATTAATATCTGAAACAATCACTGGTATTGACGGTTATCCTTTGTATCGTCGCCGATCGACAGCAGAAAATGGAAGATCAACAGTTGTCAAATTAAATCAACAAGATATTGAAATAGATAATCGCTGGATTGTTTCATATTCACCCATTTTATCAAAGACCTTCAAAGCGCACATCAACGTTGAATCTTGCCATTCAGTAAAATCTATTAAATACATTTGCAAATATGTAACCAAAAGGAGTGATATGGCTGTGATTGGTATTAATGCAGAGAATTCCATTGATGAAGTTACCCAATACCAAATGGGTCGCTATGTTAGTAGTAATGAAGCAGTTTGGCGAATATTTTATTTTCCTATTCATGAGAGACACCCTACTGTTGTTCATTTAGCTGTGCATTTAGAAAATGGACAAAAAGTATATTTTACAGCACAGAACGCAGTACAAAGAGCTGTACAACCACCATCTATTACATTAACCAGTTTTTTTTGACATGCCAAAACGATGCTTTTGCTCAAACATTATTATATTCTGAAATGCCAAAATATTATACTTGGAATCAATCCTTAAGGAGATTTATACCACGGAATCAAGGAAAACCAGTTTCAGGATACCCAGATGTATATTCTGCGATTGGTCGAATTTATTCAGTACATCAAAGCAATGATGAAAGTTTTTATTCACGACTGCTATTAGACAATGTACGTGGCCCAACATCATTCCAACATGTACGAACTGTTGATGGTGATTTGTGTGGATCATACAAAAAAGCTTGCCAACATTTGCGATTGCTAGAAAAATGCTCATTGAGATCAAACTCTCAATGATGCTGTAATATCATCACAAGTTCATCAAATACGAACGTTGTTTTCTATAATCATATCTACATGCTTCCCATCAAACCCAAAGGATTTGTGGATCAAGTACAAAGATAATATGTGTGATGATATTTTGTATCAAATACGGATTAGAAGGGGAAATCCAAATATACAAATAAGCGAAGAAATTTACAATGAAGTATTGATTTCAATTGAGGACATATGCTTGATGATGTCAAACAAACTATTATTTCAATTAGGCCTGGTCGCGCCCAATCGTCTAATGCATGATGCTTTTAACCAAGAGTTGCACCGAGAAAAACTGTATGATCTCAATACTTTGAAAGAATTAATTCAAACGAATCCTCCACTATTGAATGAACAACAGAAGTATGTATTTGATACACTCATGAAAGTAATAAATGATAAAAGAGGAGGGATTTACTTCTTAGATGCACCTGGTGGTACAGGAATTTTTTTTTTGATGTCATTGATATTAGCAACAATTCGCTCACAAAATAAAATTGCACTTGCACTCGCTTCGTGGGGAATCGCATCAACTTTGCTTGAAAGTAGTAGAACAGCTCATTCAGCACTAAAATTTCCATTACACATGCAAAGCAACGAAACCACAACCTGCAACATTTCGAAGAACTCTGCAATGGCAAAGGTTTTGCAGCAATGTGAATTGATACCATGCAACGCAATGATTCCGACTGACAGTTTCCAGTGCGGCTTGCTTTTGCTATGACCATAAATAAGTCCCAGGGGTCAATTGAATGTTGCCTGTTCCCATGTTGGAAAACCATCAGATTTGTTTGTATTCACCAGGTAATCAAACAAAAAACATTGTGTATCATAAAGCACTACAATAAAAATAAAACAGATTTTTGTTATTAATACGATTACTGAAAATACTTATATACGTTTTATTTCATTATTCTTTATTTCATCTTATTAAAATGATAAAGTAACATATTAAAAAAAGGATAATTTTACGATTTATTTATCATATTATTTAAAATATTAAATGATAAAAAAGATCCACCAGAAATCTAAATATGTATAAATCACGTATCACGTTGTTTGTCCGCGATGGACTCCTAAACTACTTAACCGATTTTAATAAATTTACACACCACGTACAGTTTGACCTAACTTAAAAGATATATAATAATTTTCAACTCAATTCATAGTCGCAATATTATTTTATTTGTTTATTATTTTGCAGTTAGCTCCTAACAATTCTAAAAGATGGCGGTATCTGTTGACTGGATTGAATAATTACGAATGAGGTATCTACCCTACCTACCTCATTCGTAAGTTTAGTGTTCCAAGTTATTTACTAAAAACTTTGTAATTTACAAATAGTGTTATAAATTTGGATTAAAATTTAAAAAATAATTTTGTTTCTATTTTTGCTTAATATCGACTGTAAGAAAACATTACGATTTTCATGACAGAAGTACTCTGAACGTTACCCCTTAAATAGTTTACTACAATGTAATATGTCAAAAACAATAGTCACAGCAACGCGTGACCGGGTCTGCTAGTATATTATAAATATATATTGTATAGCAATAAAAATATGTAAATATATTAATAAGAAATATATATTATATATACCATTTCGATTATTTATAATGTAGTGTTCTGAATAATTATATAATCTGATTCCTGCAAACGACACTTCTATTATCGCCGATGCGCCATCGCCTACGAAGAGGTTCCGCTTTCGATAACATCCGTCGTTAATACTGCTCCTTGTTCAAGTCAAACGTTCGCGTCACCCATGCACTAAATAAATGAATACTTTTATCCTTCGCATATTTTAAATTCATTCGAAAAGAATACAATTTCATATTTAGCAGATTCAGTAAAAAATGTCCCTTGTAGAGGTTAGCAGATGATGAGGTGATCAGCGTAGAGTAATAATATGTAACAGATTTTAAGTTTAGACGAAGTAACAGACTAGATTGACTATACCTCCTATACAACCTACACAAAAAGATAATGTAATATTCGAAAAAGAGACTTGATCGCAAAATAAGTAAGTAAGTAAGTAAAAGTAGAATGGTAAGGTAACATAATCCATAAATGGAAATAGAAGCAATAAATTGACGACTGAAGTAAAAAAGATTCTAGAATAATATAAAAAGTATTATTGTTAGGGTAGTTACTCTACACGTGTATAAAACGAATAATTTACCGAAGTATTTATATTAGATACGACAAAAACAATATTTGTTAAAAAATATGAGTAGTAGTTTGTAACACTCAATGAACATAATTCCTTCAACGAGTGTCACAAGAAATATAATTAATTGTAAATTGTGCCACACAATGTGTTGTGTAAATAAAAAAAATGAACCTACAAGCGGCGGAAGACATCTTGTTAAGGAGGAGGATCATCTTGTCGGGTAAGCAGATAAGAGTACATACCTTTTTCTTGTATCACATCTTTTTAAGCTTTTGTAAAGACGAAAAACACACTAACCCGTGATGTGATATTGTTACTTTACAGACTAATAATAATATATTTTGATACAACAATGTGAGTGTCCGGTTATAATAATATTAAATTAGCGACCGAAAAAGAAAATAGCTACATTCATTTTTCATGATCTCCTTTTCGACAAATGTTAAAAGGAGGGTTTTTTTTTTATAAAACCATACATTTTACAGGACAAATGTTATTTCGAATAATTAAGATAAATACAGTTTATTTATAAATTATTGAGAATCGTTCAATTGATGTAGACTCAAATATGTATTTTATACCTGCTACTTCTATTAGAGACTGTTATCCGCGAAGTAACTTGATATTGATAAATGGTGAAAATGGATCACGGATGGACTACTACAAGTGAAGAATAATTTGTTAAACGACTATTTTTTTTATCAAAAGAACAAACTAAATATTTTATTTTTTTAACCTTGTTGTATACTCTCTGGTACACCGTAGACTCATTTGCCCCTACTGCTCTAAACTAGGCGGGTACTATTATAAAGTATAGTGTAGAAAAGTAATGATATAAAATAAAATAGAATATAATTCTTTTTACATAATTTCGAATACTTTGAATTTTTTTTCTCTAAATAAAAATCTTTTCATTTCATTAGTATTGCTAAACATTATTATTGATTATTTCAAGTCAATATCGTTGGTCTTTACTCATTGATTTCATTACAGAAAACACCCAATTCTAGAGAAAGGTTTAACGCCATGTTATGATACTACAAACTTTAATATAAAAATGCTTTAAAATTATATTATACTTTTGAAGATATAGTGCTCTTATTAATTCCTTGCAAATGTCCCGGGGAAGAACTCGTATATAATAAACAGCTTACAAAAAAAACAACCGATAAATGAGGCATTTCGGATATTTTTTGTTTGAAAGGAATAATCTTTGAAATTAGCCATCGAAATGTCTACAAAAAACATATTGTAATACATTGTCTACATCGTATCAATATGTTTAATGAACTATATAATAAGTATAATGCGTCACGATAAAAAAACAAACACATACATGTATAGGAGAGAATGAGATAGAAGACATATTGCGGTCTATTGCTCAATATTGAAACTAAAATGAAGCATATATTGAAATTGTTATTTTTTAAGCTTAGGACAGATGGCATTGATAGTTTTGTAATATTGTTAGTTGAGGTAAGTTTTTAATATGAGTATAAGCAGATTTGTATAAAAATACAAATATGTTTCATTAAAGTATTAAGTATTATTTTATTAATAATATTTTTTATTAAAGTATTTAATAGTAATAATTACACACGCGCACATTTCCACTGGCTTATTTATTGTCTGTTTTGTTTTCTCTTCAAGGATGCTCCACCATGTCACGCTGCACCACGAATCGTAATTTAGACTACTTTCCTCTAGTTTAATGATGTAATTCACCATTGTAACTAGTAACTAAGTTTTTCTATTCCTAGTTGTTTAACTACTAGTATATACTATTGTTAATGTAGCTTGGATCAGTTCAACTAATGGTATAGTATAAACGAACCGTTTAAATATAATTATATAATATTTATAGAAAATAAAAAGCTTGTGTATGGTATATAGTATAGTATTGTATTTAGATTGTATATATTGTATATGAATAAAAAAACTAAAACCTTTGTTTGTGTAATTCTTATAATTACTTTTTTATTATTAAGATCAGTCTTCGTGTCACGTGGCTTGTAAGTTAGTAATAATTAATTATTTACAAGTTTCCTTTCACCACAAGTACTTAATAAGTTTAAAGACGTTTGTTAAATTGCATTAGTACGTATAAACAACTACATTCATATGTTTAATTGTTAAACATTAATAAGATATCGCTCAAGAAAAATGATTAATTAATTACAAATACAATATTTAATATTCCTAAACTAATTAAATATAAATAATATTATGAATATATATCAATATTTTTTAAAATTTAACCCTTAATTAAATTATCTTAAAAAATTATCAGTCAGTCGGTACACTGTATAACATAAATAAATGGAAAAATAAATCTGTATTTTATGTATGAGATCTATAAAACACATTTATTTGAATAAAAATACGTCTATTTAAGTTTAAATTTACGATCGTAATTAATAATAAATCTACAATCGCAGATTGATATTAAACTTAGATTGCTTTCGAAATACAAACCATGGAACTGTTAATTTCATTAGACAGACGGAAGGCGCTACAATTAGCAGTAAACCTACCTACAATTCTTGTATACCTGTTTCTACCGCACGCCGTCAAATTGACCGGTAATTAAAAGTTATTTTATTATATAACGCATTTAATAATGGAAACAACTAAAAGTAAAGAGTGTAGAAAATATTATATGCATATTCTAAGAATTGTCATGTAGTTTGATAACGATATTATAACGTTTGAAGATGTGTAAGTTTTACAAAAGTTTAAGAACAGGTCAGGTCAGGAAAAAGGTCAATTTGACCGGAACTTGGTAAGTTTAGTGTTAATATATTTCGTATCAATAGTTTGGTTTAGATTAGAATCGATTAGTTATTTTGGTCGATAAATAACAAGAAACGAAATCTTACAATTTGCTGTCCTGACATTATTTATATTTTATACAAATAAAAAAAAAATGCAATGATTTTATATACGAGTACATATAGTATTTAATACTATTGCAACTAAAAATATATAATACCTATATGTCTCTTAGTGCTATTCATTTATATAATATATTTTTTTAAGTATATAAAAATGTCTTGTTACATTTACACTAACCTTTAACAAAATTATTATAAAAATATATATTTATACACAATTTAATAAAAATATGACTTTACTTCTAACAGTTCTATTCCATATCCTATACTTTATTATACCTGTAAATACTAAGTAAACGATATCTTATCCCTAATTTTGTATATTTAATTGGACTGAGTCAGAAGAGCCAGCTCGGGAGCACTGGGAGCCTGCTTGTCATATATTTGAGGCATCAACGCATCTTTCCGCTGCGGCCGCAACAGACCACGCTTTGACGCCACAGCGAGAAGAAGAGTCGCCGATACGAAGAAAGAAACCAACTGTAATGTGGAAATAGCCTTATGTTATATACAATTGACAAACATGTTAACTACCACATCATTAGGTTGTACGTTCGACCCTCATTATTATTCTATGTTTAGTTTAGTCCTTCAATTGTTTTGATGAAGACGCTGAGATGAAACTTAAAAAAGGACAAACAACATATTATTTTAAATCTTAAAAAGTACCTTAAGAATCATTTTGTTAGCTAATTTACCTAAAAATGCATGAAGAATAGGAAGATGATATTTTGATTCAATAGCAGGGTAATGGATAATTGTATTATATTTTAAAGTCTTCTTAACCTACGTAACGACTGGTTAAAAGGTTATCGTTTTAAATTTATAAGTCGTTTGCGTTGGGAACTGAGCACCTAACTAATAACTAAATAAAATTAAATTTATTTTCGTGATGAAATTATCTAATTAAATCATAGATCACTTACCGCTGATACTCCAAAAGTAGCGAATATTTCGTATGACAAAAACATCATCACCTAATAAAAAAAAAACGCAAATAACAAACGACAATCAGAATATTTAAACTTGCAAATAATTAAAATGACTGAAATCAATCAATCATAACACACAACACACTGACACAATTCTTATCAGATTTAACCGGAAAATAATACCACACCACGATAACTATGTTATAGTAGGAATGCGCTCTGACACTGAACACACAAAACGGCAACGTCTGACTACGATGTCAAATCATATGTAAAAGTATAATAGTCGATAACAGACCTGCTTGACACGTTGCACTAAGTGACAACGTCGCAGTCGTGCGACATTCAATGCTCACGCGCAGACGATCATAATATACTTAAGAATTATATAAGAATACTGACAAAAAAAAATTCTGATTATATTGAATAGCAATGATGAATTAATGCAATTGCAAGAAATTATAAAAGTAAAAACATTTTTAGGCGCTTTATGTGTGGAATTTTTCAAATATTAAATTAACTAGTAAAGAAATTATTAAAAATATATATCTGTAGGTCTAGAAAAGACGCTTTAAATAAACGCGGGCGCTTGAAATCGTTTGTCACGTGACATCGTGAAACAACAGCAATTTTGTATTTCTCTTTATTCCGTTCGGTTATTTTCAGCGACTACAGAAATGTAAAAGGATTTGTTTTGAGAAACGTTTGTAGTCTTCAGGAAAATGAAACAGTAACATGGTTGATCTTTGTCATTTATTTAATTAAGTACGTCATTGTTGAATTGTTAAAACTTTCTAGTTGTCTTAAATGTATCATATATATTGAAATAAAAATAAAATTCATAGCATTATAAGACTAACCATTAAATCGATGAGTCCTAATTTCGTAACTTATAATACTTTTTAGCAACTCGAGCTGATTCTGATATACCTGCCCAGGTCTCCATGTTGACTTGGTTGATGTACGAGGGTGGAATCAGGAACCCGTAACCCATTCCTGGTAATTCCAGGGTATAGGAAAAGGGTACTCCAACCGCCTAAATGTAATAAAAAAATGTCACGTGAATCTTCTTAATATATAAAATATATGATTTTTTTTTAATTAATTGCTTGGAATGACTATTTATTAATTTTTTAACTTCCCTTTTAATCAATTACCTGTCCATAATCCTGTGCGCTTCCGGAACTGAAGTAAAGAACACGTGCACTATTACCGACCACATAAAACGGAGCTTCGAGTAATTTTTTATTATCAATAGCTGCTCCCATAGAGGATCCTACCAGGTGTAAGTGTACAGCATTAGAGGGATAAGATCTGTCGCCGTAACCATAGAGAATAAGGTTCCCGTGGCTGTGTATGTTCAGGTACACTTGAATGCGATCAATATGTTCTAGAAGAATATCTCTAACGTATCCTGTTTCAGGTTCAGAAAAGGGTTCATGTCCACGGAACGTCGTGTCGCAGGGCTCCGTGCTGGACCCGACGCCATCGAAATTAACGTCAAAGTTACGATTCGCATCGACTCCATAGCATTCAAGGCTTCTAGTGGCGTTGTAGGAACGCGTGCGCCTCCAGAGACGGTCCTAAAAATATTGTGTAGTATAAACTGATAAGACTATTAAATATGTATCAAAGTTCTCATGACGACAACTTACAGTAGTATGGCTATATTCATAACCGTCTGGGTTAACTATAGGCAACACAATCCAATCTATCTCATTCAATAAATCTCTATCGTCTACTCGTAAGTCCTCCACCAGGCGGTGTATAGTGTACAGGGCCGGGGGTGTTGTGATCCACTCCCGAGCATGCATTGTAGCATCTAAGAAGTAGATGGGCTTGCTTTTATCATTGAAATTAGATGTAGATATCTGGTAAAGGATATATTATACGAGATTAGTACATATTATGCATCTGGGAGAATCATTTGCATATACTAAGCATTTTTTTATAAGGTTTTTGATCACTGCGATATTTTTCTATGAGATTTAAGACAACTTATCCTTATCTTTGAAAAATAAATACCTTTAAATATTTAACAGCTCGTCCCTGAAAACTGTTTCCAGCATTCACTAAGGTTACTATTCCTGGATTTGCCTGGGCAATTCTTTCCAGGTATGCATCCACCTGTTAAGAAATTATTAATGTAACTTACTTCAAAAGTAACAATTTCACTATTATGAAACTGTTATTTAGCGTGTTCTCTGATGATGTGAGACTTACATTTTAAAAACAGTATAATAATACAGAAATATAATTTACCGATAGTAATAGATAAAAAATTTGATAATTAATAATTGTCCAAAAAAAGTATTACAAAAAATATGTTTTAATGTGTAATATAAATATAACCTCAGCGTATGTTGGATAGTTCTGAAATATGCTATTTGATCGACTCATCTTCCACGTAGACACCTCCGCGTCATTGTCTTCCAAAGCCCTGAAACCAATAATTGAGTATCTATTTTAATCTTTATTTATCACAATAAATAAAATCGATGTAATAAAATTTCAATTTTTATCTTTAAAGTATGGTATATTTAAAGAGTATAATCATATTACGGGATAATTAGTTGGAAACTTAATTCTGTTTAAGCACAAAAATAAATGTAAATTCAAAAAACATAAATTATATAAACTAAATATTGACATGTAGTGTATTAATTTATTCCATAAATTATCTATAAATTATTTTTCTAGCGTTACTTCTCAAAATCTCAAGTTTATCTGCATCAGGCACGTCATAAAATGGTACATTGGCTACAGACTATGAGGATCCCGAGGGTAAACGGACTTGTTTATGGAGGTCCTGATACCAGAGATAAACAAATCGCGAGCATGATAAGTCTCAGTCGAATTCCAAATGTGCTGTGTATACATTTTTTTAAGACGCTACAAAAATGAGGCCCATTTTTTTTTATTTCTTATGAAATTAACTAGAAAAAATCCCAAGTTTTAAACAATAATATTCCTACTCTATTTAAGATACTCACTGTGCCACGTCAGAAATATGAAGGTGATGGCTAATATCATTCTGATCCAAGGTGTCTAGGAATTTCAATCTATTCTCCGGTGACACCATAACCAGAGCGTCCCGCACCGCGGCGACCCCATACTCCCACACATCTACATTCAGTATGAATTGCTGCTCGTAAAGGATTTTTTGATCTAATTCATTTCTGAGCTTTATACTATGTACGGTATATCTGAAAAATAAAACAAGATTATACAAAAAGTATTTAAATGAACTCTAGTTACTCACAAGTTACAAGGAAGAATAATTTTAGTATTATATTTTTTTTTGAGCTTTTTTTTGATAAATAATTAAGAAGAACATAATACATATTTTAATGTAGTGAAATAAAATTTATTGTATTAATCCTGAAAAAAAAAGCATATTTTTCCGAAACGGAAAATGAGAAAAGCAGAAACTTACCCCGAATAAATATTATGTTTCCCAGCCGCCGTCGAGGACAAGAAGGAAGCAAACAGGAATATTAAAAAACCATTCATTTTACAAAACGCTAGACAAATGAAATGGAATTATCTTCCCTGCTTTAATAACGCTTATCAAATTTCGATAATTTTTATTGTTCCGATCGCTTATCAATAAATACAATTTATTGTTAACTATTATCAATGGATATTTGTCAAGTTATTTTTTTTAGAACCATTACGGTCATCGGTTTCTTTATCTTTTATATTTTAAAGGTCTAAAATTTTATCATTACAGCTACGATAATTCTTTTAAAAATGTTAAACGATTTGTTTTTTTTTATCTAAGCACTCGTTTCAATTTCAATGTATAGAAAATATTGATTTTATAATGTATTTTAAGATACAGAACGAAATTACTCTCTTACATTTCACTCTCCCCTATAATGAAATCTGGATATAACTTAAAGATAAAAATCAAATTTACCACATAAATGTATTTTATATACATTTATTTGCCGGAATAAATTTTAATAACTTCATAATTTATTTGACTACTTTATTTACCTATACAACCTATACAATGTTATATATCAGCCTGTTGGATTTATTTTCACTTTTAAACAAAACAATAATAAAAAATATATAATTTAATTCCTCGCTGTATAGTATTTTCGAGCTACTCGAGCTGACACTGCGATTCCTTCCCAAGTCTCCGTGTTAAGTTGATTGATGTAGGACGATGGGACTTGGAACCCTTAGTTATATCCCGGCATCTCCAAGGTATAGGAGAACCCCACTCCTGCTGCCTGTAAAGGCGGCAGTTAATGTTTGTTTTTTGGAGATGAAAAAAGCCCTTACTTTAGGTCATAACTCAATAAATTGAACCACTGATCCATTTTAGCACACAAGTGTACGGGCACTTTGACATTATATAAACGAAAATATCTTATATATCTTAATTATACAAACAAAACAAAGGATCAAAGGTAGAACAATAACCACAATGATTACTTAGGACGATCGAACGGGTTATTGAATAACGTATTGTGAAGGAACTAAACAATTACTATATTGGTATTACTTAACAATTAGTATTAATATGTGCCATCCTAAAATAATCTTCGATTTTATAAGGTACTGTAACTATATATAAATGATGTGACCCGTATATTAAATACATCCTCATGGCGGTTCGTGTGTACTTTTTTCTTATAAAAATCAATACTTTGTTCTTTTATATTATTTTTATACGAATATGGAACTGGTTTTATTATTTTTTTTTTTTTATCCAACAAGTATATTACCTGAGCATAATCCTGACCACTTCCAGAGACGGCGTAAAACACAAATTTAGAATTACCAACAATGTAATAGGGTGCTTTGTGTAGCTTATGAGTGTCAATGGAGGCACCCATCAATGCGCCGACATGATAGATATGCAGAGCATTCTGTGGTAGCGTTCCATTATCGAAGCCATAAACAATATAATTTCCAAAACTGTGGACATCCATAAATACTTGAATCCGATCAGTGTATTCCAGTAACATGTCTCTAACGTATCTAGTCTCCACCTCAGAGAAAGCTTCATGTCCAGGGTACTGATCAGAGCAAGGGTTGGACGATACGCTGATAGTGTTGAATTCAATATCGAAATTTCTGTTAGGATCGGCGCCATAACACGTGGCGCTGCTTGATGCATTGTAAGAACGAGTCTTTCGTCACATACGATTCTGAAATTTTTATTAGTTTCAAATTCCATTCAATTCAATATTATCATTCATATGCATTATTATCAGCACGTATTTTATCTAAAGTCCCCATATATTGTGTCTATAAATATAAAGATTAAACATGTTATGTTAACATAACACAAATTTGTTATCTAAATATTAATAGCAGATATTAAGATTACATAATTTAGTAACAAGGGCTGTACCTGTAGTATTTGAAATATTCATGTTACCTAAATAGGTATAGTGAAACTCACGGTCGTATGAGAAAACTCGTATCCATCTGGATTCACGATAGGAAATATAATCCAATCAGTATCTTCCAATAACTCCATATCTTCTTTTCTCAAATTTTCCGCTAAACGATGGATAGAATACAGAGCAATTTGTGTCGTAACCTACTCCCTGGCGTGCAACGTCGCCTCTAGAAAGTATATAGGTTTACTCCTATCCTTGAAGTTTGTTGTGGATATCTGAAGTTTAATATTTTGTTACATAAATTATTAACTTGGAATATAACCTCTTGAAATGTATGAATATTTTTTAACTATGCATCTATAACACGAGAATGTTTTACTACGCAATTGTTTTTAACATTCTAATCATATGTTAAATAAAGATTGTTTAAATAAATTAATTAATTATGTCGGGTATCTCTCAAAAATTGTTAATTGACTTCCTTTACTCATTTTCCAACGTGATGTCTCTTCATCACTTTGTCTGAGATTCCTTTAAAATCGAATAGTTTGATATAAAAATCATACTGTAGGAATAAGTGTCTTTATTAGAAATACATCTAATAATAATTTTATATTTTACTTTTAAATGATTGTAGGTACTTACTTAGCAACGTCAGCGAGTCTTAAATAGTATTCCATGCCTTTCTTATCTAATTTATCTAGAAATATAAGTTTATTTTCCGGATTTACCATAACTATAGCGTCGCGTAGTTCTGGTACGCCATGTTGCCAAATATCAAGGTCTAGTTCTAGCTGTAGATTCGAAAGTATCCTTTGATGAGACGTATCCTGTATCTTGATCCCGTAGACGGTATATCTGAGTACAACAATTCAATTCAATATTTATAACTGAAGTGTATTTGAATTACCAATACTTTACAACCTTCAATGTTACATACCCCGAATACATATCATGTTTCCCGGCTACCGTCGAACCTATTAGAGTAAGACAGAGATATAACAAGACGATCATCTCATATGAGAACATATAAATGTATTAAATAAACCAGTAGCAAGAGGTACATGAATTATCTCAGGTACGTTGATAAAAATCAAGAAGTTTGTTATCTACGACTTCCGTAAATTAAAATGTGGGGTTCCGTGTATTTTTCAGATTGTCAAAAAACAAAAGAAGAGCGTTGTGTCGGAATTACTAAATATGTTTTCTAATAAATTTGGAGATAATTATTTATTTAAAGCTATAACTATTCAAACTACAATTCATAAACGTATGGAAATATTTTTTTTCATACTGATCTCTATTTCTTATCTATTTGTCAATACAAGTGAATATATTTGAATTATTCAGTTACAGCAACGACAATGTACTCCTTGTGCCAAATTATATTTTTGACATTGTCATTTTACATATACAGTGTTAACGTAATCAACTACCGTCCATTTTACAAGATACAGACAGACAAACAACAGATCGTGAAACTGTGTTTATTTATTTATTGTCCAAAAAAATTGTACAACAGGCGGACTTAATGCTCCAATGCATGTTCCCCCAGTCAACCCGAGAAATAAAACTTTAAAACTACACATATATACATATAATTAACTTTTAAATCACAAAGTTTTGTCATATATTATATATATAAATTTTAAATATAAAATGTGATTTTAGATACATATATAAATTGGTTATACATGTATATATAACCAATTTTATCCCCTCCCTACGATTATCCATAGCGGAGAGTCATTTTTGTTATCGCCAGCTCCGTATGGGACGGTTAATTTGTCCCGAGCTCATTTCCCATGATTTATGCCGCCATTGTGTATGCTCTATCGAGTACTAACTATTGTTTTTATAAGCGGATTTCTCAATATCAGCTCCCATATTGGTTTATATATTTTATCCAGCATGTGCCCTTTATTAGATATGCCTTATAATAAATTTTTAACAATTAATTAGATGTACCTTAATTAAATATATTGATTCAGCAACGTTGATTAGGACAATAGTCTGTGAAATATTAATATCATATTCATATTGTCGAGCAGCTCGCTGTATCAGCCAGTTACCAGAATTGGCAGCAACTTCATCAGTATTCATCAGTTAGGGTCTATATTATGTAGGGCCGTGAACGGATACTGGTAATTTTAAATATTTTTTTATCTTATATAATTGACCTAGAAAATATTTGAATATATATATAAACATACATACATACTTTTAATAAATATTCCCTTACTCACTTGAGGGTTTTCACACAGACGATAAGAACATTAGTTACTTCAAGAAAAGTTATATTCTCGAGAAATATAAATTCTAAATTGTATCTCTAAGCCCGCACTATCAATCTTATATCGATGTCCAAACCATTTCTCAGTAGAAATAATAATAACTATTTCTCAAAAGTAGAAATGAAAATATTTTAGAAATATTTCATTTTAAAATAATAATTTATCTTTTAGATAACTTTCTGCATTTACGGTTATTTTACTGCAGGTTTCATTTCCTTATTAATTTGAAATATAATTTATAAGTCACAATTTGGGTCTTGAATTATTTTTATGTAAACAAAGATAATATGCAGACATCCGAATACTAGCACAGCACAGTATCTCTATATTTGAACTCAATTTATACAATTTTCTTTTGGATTTGTTTATATTATTTCTGATATAAGAAACTTGAACATTATAGTTGCAAATGTAACATAAAATCTGAAAAAAATTGAGGAATAGCTACAAATTCTGTCGGTAGGGAGAAAAAGGTACTGACTCGTTTCGCTAATGTTTGTAAAATAAAAACAAAAACAAGCTTTAATTTACTAATTGATCTGCAAATTGCAGTGCAGATATATTTCAAAAATGTAGCTCAGGAGAGCTACTTTCAAATGTTAAATCTTAACGTTTATTTTTACTCTTAACTGCGTCTCGCCTCCAACTTCGCTTGTCGACAGCACCAAACGAATACTTTGTAGCATACAATATACTTATAGCTTTTATTATCAATTTTTCACACAATTTTATAAACTAGAAAATTTCATGAATTCTTTAAAAAATTGCGTTTGAAATAATAACGCAATCTATTTTGTTCACCGAAGCTGTCTAGTGAACCACTACTACTGTTACATCCGTGCGGGTCGCATTTCGCTGAGCTTTCTTTTACATCAATGTTAAGTTTGAACTGGCCAATACTTTACTGACCGAAAAAAGAACAGTACATGCGTTATTTTAACGAGATAAAAATATATCAAACAGATTATAAATTTTAGGTAAGTCATATTTATACAAATATTAAAAAAATTGAGGGTAAAATAAAGTTAAAATGTCGTTTTGAGGAGGAAGAGATGTGTCGACCAGCTGTCCGCTCCTAGCTTCAGAGGCATACCGCCTGACGGATTTTATATTTGCTGTACTTACTTACTTACTTACTTACCTTCACGCCATGTCCCTTGCGGGGTAGCCAGAGACGACGGAACGCCAAACGCTACGCTCCCTGCATACCTCTTTCGCCTCGACCACAGACATCAACCTCTTCATACATGCCCTCCGGGGGGTCCTCATGCTTTTTACGTGACCTTCCTCCAGTATCATAGCTACTGTGTTTTCGAAGGTCACTCGAGGCCTCCCCCTGTCTCTCTTACCGCTCACTTTTCCTTTATAAATCTTTTTTACCATTCTTTCATCACTCATTCGTTCGACGTGCCCAAACCACCTCAGCACGTTCTTCTTCATTCTCACTGCGACATTTTCGCTAGTACCTGCCATTCTGTGGATCTCTTCATTGCGGATTCGGTCAGCTAAACTGACTCCGCAAATTCGGCGAAGAGATCGCATCTCCACAGCATTCATCTTTCTTACATTCTTCTTCTGCGTTACCCACGTTTGGCTGCCGTATAACAGCGTCGGTAGCAAAACTGCATTGTGTAAAGCCAAACGTGCAGCTATGCTGACGTTTCGCCGTCTTAACAATGCAGCCAAAGCACCGTTAACTCTGTTACCGGCAGCAATACGTCTCTCCACATCCATTTCGTATCTTCCGTCTCTGCTAAACATACTTCCCAAATATACCACTTCATTCACTTGTTCTATTATCTTACCATTCACGTTGATTTTACATTCTGTTCTTTCTTCATTTCTTTCAAATATCAGAACCTTCGTCTTATCTGCATTCAGGTTTAGACCATTATTTTCACACCCATCTTTCAGAGTGGTGACCAATGCCTGCAAATCGCATTCTGATGATGCAATGAGCACTGCATCATCTGCATATAGCAAGCAATTGACCTTAAGGTCACCTACTTTCACTCCCATGTCACTATCTTTCACTCCTTGGCGACAACTATCCAAATTCAAAATGAACAACCAAGCTGACATAGCGCAACCTTGCTTAACACCCGATTGGATGTCAAACCAGGGCGACATGTCAGCTCCTACTCGCACACAGGCTGAGTGATCTCTGTAAAGAGACTTTACAGCCTGTAGCAAGGGTCCGCTCACATTGTATCGGGGCAGTATCTCCCATAATTTCTTTCTCACAACCCTGTCAAACGCCTTTTCCAAATCCACAAAAGCATAGAAAACTTTTTGGTTTAGGGCCAAAAACTTTTCCGTGATCATGCGGAGGGAAAAGATCTGATCTATACACCCTCTTCCAGGTCTAAAACCTCCTTGGGCCTCCCACAACAGCCTTTCAGATCTCTCTTGCATTCTTCTCGCTAAAATTTTAGCATAAACTTTACCGCCCAAGCTGATCAAACTGATAGCCCTATAGCTTGCACAGTCTATCTGTGAACCTTTGCCTTTATACAAAGGTACGGTGACTGCACCTCGCCAATCGCCTGGGACCTCCCCTGATTTCCAGCATAAATTGCACAAAAACCAGAACAAGTCCCAGACGCGTGGCCCACCATATTTGATCATCTCGGCAGTAACTTCATCTGCTCCCGCAGACTTACCACATTTCAGACTTCGAATCGCGCTCTCCACTTCTTCCAAACTGATTTCACCATCGGCTATATCCGGACTCAGTATTTCGCTGGTACTCAAGGCCGAGGCGTCTTCACATTCATACGTCTCCTTGTAGAATTCCGCCCACAGCTGCAAAACGGGTTCTTGCTCTGTTAAGATTTCACCGCTCTTCGAAAGCACCCCTTTCATTCTACAGGTTACCGAACCACCCCGGGAATCACTAACTTCTCGCCAGAAAAGTTTCGTGTTTTCCCGAAAGTTGTTCGTCATCCCTTTCTCTCTCAGAATTTTCACGCTTCATATAAGTGCTTTCGTTTTGTGCTTTTGCAGCTTGTACTCTCTTTTTCTTATCTCTCTCATACTTTTGTCCTTACCCGAGGCTTTATAATCCAGCCATGCTTTCTTCCTTAACTCCACAGCGTCTTTCACTTCATCATCCCACCATTCATCGCGCATTTTACTAAAACCTCTTTTCCTTTTACCACATACCTCTATCGCTACTTTCACCATACCATTCCTAAGGTTCTGCCAGCATACTTCAACACTTTCATTTCCAGAATCACAGCTTTCAAGCTTCTTGGAAACCCTTTCTTGATATTCCTTTCTGATCGGTGGATCTTGAAGCTTCCAGCTTCTTATGCGATAATTCGACTCCAAGCTAGGACACGTTGTGCGGCTGCGCCAACCTGCAAACAGACCTCTTATTCTAGCAACGACTAGATAATGGTCCGTTCCCAGATCAGCACCCCTAAACACTCGCGTGTCCATAACTTGGCTTCGAATTCGCTGATCCACTAGGAATAAATCAATCATACTTCTTTCGTCCGCTCGCTCCCATGTATACAAGTGAATTTGTTTATGATCAAACATCGTGTTTGCCACAAACAAATTTCTTTCCTTACAAAGTTCCAAAATAAGCTTTCCAGCCTCATTTACTCTCTTATCACCGTACTTGCCTTGCACGCTTTCGTAACCACTTCGCGCGGTTCCAACCCATCCATTAACATCCCCACATACTATCAACTTTTCATTACTTCTGACACTACTTAGAACATGCCTGACACCCTCCCAAAACTCCTCGAGTTCGCTCACTGGAGCTGAGGACACTGGCGCGTAAATTGCTAACAAGAATACTCTTGTTATCCCCAGCTTAAAGCGAACCCAAAGAAGTCTCGGGTTGATAGCCTTGTATTCTACCATTGCATTAACCATTCGAGAGGACAACAACACGCCTACACCTTGGCCCCCTCGCTCACCCTCTGGAACACCAGCCCAGAAAGCGACCCGGTTGCCAGGCAAATCGGTCGTATCATTGCCCTTTCGCTTGGTCTCAGACACACAAATAACATCCAGATCTTTGTCATCCATCACATCTAATAATTCATTCATCTTCTGTTCCATTCCTCCTCTTACATTCCACGTAGCTATTTGTAGCTCCGTCCTCCACCTTCCGCCGTTCGGAACATGGCGTGTTGGTTGGCGGTACCCAACGCCGCATTCGTTCATGTTATAACATAAATAGACTACAAAACAATACAATACAATTTGTCAAAATTACAAACATTATTTAAATTTATTATAACTATCATTAATTATCCAATTAAACAAACAAAAATAAACAAAATAAAAAAAAATAAAAAAATTGAAAAATTTACAAATACAGACATGTTAAAAATTACAGTGATTATATTAACTTTATTATTATTATTACAATTATTATTAAAATTATTCACATAAAATTATAAAATATAGACATGTCAAAACTATAATAATATCAAAAAAATAATATAAAATAAAAACATTAAAAAAAAAAAAAAAAAAATATAACAAAGTTAACAAAAATTAATTAATAAAGTAAATGAACAAAACAAAATCAAAAAAAATATTCTCTCCGATATACTGAGATTTGAACCAGCGGCGATGACACTGAGCGACGTATACCCTTATGTCTATGACATACACTACGGAGGACTGATTGCTCGTATTGAATTAGTACTATGTATAGTACGTTTTATAATGTTTATATCGAATGTTAAAAATAAAAATAACGCAGATAGAATGCGAAAGAAAGGAGCCGCCTGCAATGATCACTTGCTCACCATAACAAATTAAATATTGCTTCTCAACATCCTGTTCACTGCAACTCCATTGTTCCACCTTTGTTATCACCATTCTTTTTCTTCACGACGTGATTGGACGTTATCAATTGAACTGGCAATGCACCCCTGTCACGGCACCGGATATATCCAGGGAGCCCCGATACACGTCCGCTCGCCGCAACTGTTATATCAAACATCCTCGCAATCCATCCTCCCCCAAATATCCAGGCACCCAGACACTTGATATATCCGGGCAACAACGCCGAAATCGAGCCGTTTTAAAGTATTATATCCATCACCGGCACCCACTATTAAGTTGTTTTTTATATCAAACTAATCACCAGTAAAATACACACCAATATAAATGGTATGTACACTTGATCGAATTTTAAAATACGGAGGCACAAAAAACACGACCATCCGTCACGACGGTTGACAGTTATATTTGCTATGGATAGTTTTAATGTTTTTACAAAAATGTTATTTTAACTTTCATGTAGTTATGTTACATTTTTTGTTTTTACTTTAAACACTAACCTGCTTCAAGAGTAAGATTTATTGGTTTAAGCCTAATTTATCAGAAGAAAGTGTATTTTGGTATAATAAATATATATATATTATATATATATGTTTTATTTTGAAAATATCTCCTCCTCCTTGAATGTTCAAAGAGATCGGCAGCGGGTGACAGATCCCGGATTAAATGGTATAACATTGATAATATAATATTTGTCACTTAATCAAAATAGAACAATTTCAGAATAATTAACATTATACTTTGAAATAATTTATGGCAACATGGAGAATAATAAGTTGGTTGTGGGTAAATTATTCTTAATCATTGCTTTAGCTACGATTTAATAAATTATAGTAAATTATAAATTTTCTGCCTACTTAAAAATTTCGAAGTTTCTGTAGACTTTGTTTAAATTCAAACATTCAAAACCATCTTAAGTATGGTTTCACATATTTGTTTAAAGATTAAGATAAAATCAAGTAAACCGAATAATAAATAGTACGCTAAGGGTCAGTAAAATCAATTCTTTTTCTATATGATGTTTTACTATAAAGTGTCTACGGTTTTGTATACGTATATTAAAAAGGTTAATAAGTATTAATCTTCCTCTTTATCTATTTCTATACAATAAAATATGACATAATTGGAATTCGATCGATGATAGAACTGTATCTGTGTTTACACACACTAACACACGTTTCCTTACGGAAACGACAGTTGACACGCGTGGTTATTCATTTTACACAAACCACCGTGTAATGGTTTCTCGTTATATCTGGATAGCTGAAATTGTTGTCATTATTATCTTTTTCATCTTAAACACATTAACAGTTATCTTGAGTAAAAGTTATACTATCTGTTGTAGTTGCCACTCTCTTTTGTAAAGAAATTGTATAAATGTGGAGAAAACGATGCCATCTAATGGCTTTTTTGTAAAACGTTAAGAGTTACGCGACTATAATGATTGGTAAAAATGTTTTGCTTTAATAGTTTTAATTGACAAAAAAACTCGCTAAAGTATTATATATGTGTGGGCCTTGTTCACTAAACTAATAAGCATTAAAAATGATATCTGCTCTTTCTCGTCCCAATTTTAGTCTCTCCTTATTGTAGTGAATGCAAGTCTGTCGCTATAGGATGGTAAACTTATACTTTTATGGTCGAACTCAGAAAAATGGAACTAATTTTGTTCTGTGAAAGTGAATTACACAAGGAATCTATGGTGAGATGCAGTATTCTATTTATGATATCTCAAAATGTTTAGTACAAATTACTATTTTTATATATTTTTACGATGCATAAATAATAAATGTTATCTTTTTTAGATCTCCACACCCAGATCTCTAATATGTTCTATATCTGCTACAAGATAATCATTGATTGTGTAAGAGGCTTCAACAGGTTTAATAGTTAATTGAATATAACTATCTTGTATCTACATTACTTATAATAAATTGTATATACACAATTAATATTGGTTATATTACAATTAATTAACAATTAACAACGTGTTAAATAGAAAAACTTCATTATTATTTTAATAGGGAAATGGTTAGATGGTAAAAGATTTAGAGAAAAAAACCATTGAGAAGATTGAAAAAGCAGTAAAAAGCTAACCGGAGGAATGACCTTAGATAACAACAAAATAATATAAACAATATAATATCTAGAGAGGAATATATTTTTATCTTTTTCACTATTACTCTAATAATGTCATGGGCAGACAATAATCGCTGACAATAACTAGTAAACAAAACATATGACACTCTTCTTAGATAAAAAATAAATCTATCATACAATGTAGATAAGTCTGTCAGTTGCACGAACGAGTCCTGTGATAAATCAGCGTCAGATATCTTAAAGATTATTGCATTCCATCTATCTGCATTCTTATCATTTTAATTTATGTATGAAACGCAAAGTATTTGTTTGATATATTTAATAAATGTTATAAAAATAAAAAAAATTAAAAGAGTATCCAGGGTACTTTCCCTTGGAGTTTTAAGATTGAACCGTATTAAAAATTAGTTGAGGTAGAATGAGTCTATCATTTCAGTCCATTAGTTCAAAAATATGAAACATAACATAAATATGAAAGCAATATATTGCGAGAGCGATATATGTTATCGGAATTACTTTAATAACTCGGCTATATCCGCAGGTTCGGAAATACGATGGAATTGTTAATAGAACAATATTTATATTTCCCTTATAGGTATAATAAATAATTTTCATAAAAGAGTACAATTTTACAAAAGTTCAAATACGACAAAAATATTTTTTCAAAAGTTAAAATAATAAAAAAGTTTTTGACATAACGCTATTTATATTGACATTATACACAACAAATATTTTGAAAACTCTTATGATAGATGTGGGGGTACTTAGGAACATTATAGTCAATGTGTTGTGGAAACATAACCTAATAGTTAAAGTTATAGGGAACATTCCGATCAAATGTTAGCTAAGTTCCAGTAAAACATTAAAATGTTATAAGTAAAAACAATATGAATCTTATTATTATATAGAATAATGTAATTGACTGGCATTATGGACTTTTACCACTTTAAATATTGCTTTGTCTAACTTTGTCTTTGTGGAAATCTTGTTATAAATCAGGGACAGTGAATTATTCAGGAACACGGGTGGAAATTCGGGATGTTATATTCGGATCCTTGTATCTATCTCTGTTGTTTAAATTAATGTCACTACAGTTGATAATAAATGCACAATACTGTATCTATTCTATTTAAATATACATGGCTGCAATCGATATTTACTATATTTACAAACAGTCGTCCCGTGCTTCACACGGAGTTTGCAAACGGGATCAGAATAACCAATTCTATTTACATAGTCTCCAAGACTCGTTTCTAAATTAATTTTTATAATTTTATGCACGTGCCATTTTTTCGTATAATATTTCAAAGCATATAAATTATAATAAAAATACAGGTACAGTGTACATCTCTCAAATATTGTTATATATATATTATATTGTATATATTGTCACATTTTTGTGGTTAATAACTGTAAAAAGTTGTGGTATAAAAGGTAAAAAAAAAGGTACTCCGAAGATATTTTGTATTGAAGACATTAGGTACTCTACGGAAGTAGGTACTTTAGCTTGTAAGCCAAACCGCCTGAAAAGTTTCCTGTCGTCATAAATTAGCTTAAGAATTAAAGAAACCGGAATCTGTTTATACCTGAAATATATGGATTAATGTTACCATTTTTTTAATAAATAGTTTTAATTCGATATTCGATCGAGAAGTCAGGAAATATTATCTTGCCTATTGTTGTTGTAAATAAATTTCCTGCCTAAAGGAAAAGTAGGAAAACTAGGGAACACATTAATTAATAGAAAATTGAAACCACAAAGATATGCAATTTTATTAATATGTCGCCATAGACAAAACAAAAAGAATATTTTAAATAAATAAGCAACACTACATTTTTTATCTTTAACAGGTAGTAAGAAGAATCAACGTTGCTGTTGAAAAATGATGTTTTATTCTCATTTGTGAAGGGGCACTCGAGAGCATTAGCGAAATTTAAAAAAGTAACCTATTACTATCTTTTACGGTATCGGCCCAACTTCTGTAATCTATTTGTAATGGGGAAAGGTGGACGCTATTTGAAAAAATCTTTATGAGATTCGTTTTTCTTCCAAGTGATCGCGAAGCACCACTGTACCAGTTCTTAATTTATATTTCTAATAAATCATATGTTTACAGACATATTTAAGGTTAAATTCTAAACCGACTTTAATCTTAAGAGAAGTAGGTACTGCTTCGTGAATTAATCATCAAGTTCTTTTATTGCTTCAAATAATTTCGAGATAATAAATTGAGAGTTTTGAGGCAGATCTTTCATTAAAGCATTTTTGGTAATATTTATTAACATATTTGTAACAAATCTTTTAAAAAATAGCAGATAAAACAGAAGTAATCGTAGGAATGTCTGTATTTGTAATCATAATATTGATTAGGTAAGCATCTCAAGCAACATCGTGCAGGCCGGGCGCGGATGTTACTTGAGATCAGTGTGCGGTGTTGTTTCATTTTATTCTTGACATCTGTATATAAAAGTAAAAACGTATTTATTTCATTTTAGTCGACTGTTTTTCGAATTTATAGAGGTAAACAAGTTTAATTCAATAAACGATGTATCTACGTTAAAGCCTATATTTAAGAATAATTTGTTAGATATGGAATTCTAAAAGAACTAGTGACGTCATTTTTTTATTATATTTGTTTAGTAAGTTTCGTGCTTATCTGAGTGCATGCTAGGGAATAAAAAATATCTATCTTTTGAATAAAATTTTGAGAATCGAGCAACCGTCCTTATATGGGATTTATTTAAGAAATATCTCGTTAGATGAAGCTATATATCGCGAGACATCAATAAAAATAAATGGTATACTTTGACAGATCTGTGAATCTCCTTCCGTCTCTTCGTACATTTAATACAAATTGTAATAATTAATTAAAGACACCGTAGCTCCCTTAGTGTTTCGGTATATGAATAATTAAATTTGTTTTGGTACAAAATAACTGTACACAATGCCTTCTCAAACTACTATTCAACTTATCAACCAAGGTGAATCAGTAACGGTGCCTAAGTGTGTGGATGGACGCTACTCTTTATAAAATCAGTACTCTGCAGTTTCATGTATAAAAACACTCCCCTGGTTTACGAAGATATGAAATAATGCCGTTGACTTAAAACTTACTGCTTCGAAGATTACGTTTTTATAAACTTTTCTTGATAAAATATAGATTTGGATTTTATTTACAGAGCAAATATCGTATTTAATTAGTTAAAACACTTTATTATACGTATATTACTTACTTTTATTAAAAACGAATTATTATTAATTATTCGGAGCTACACTTTTGACACATGTTACATATTTTTCTTTATCTTAATTTTCTAAACAAAAAGTATATAAGTATATTACAAAAATATTTATTTTGTTCGAAAGATTTTTCAAAAATGTTTTTATTTGCAATAATGAAAATATTTCTATAAACAGGAACAATACCATGTAAATTAATGTGCTTGAATTTGTCATTTCAGGGTTGCCAACAAAGAGTTTTAACATAATTGAATGCGATGTAGTAAAATAAAAATTTTACTAAAATAAACAAAATAAAATAATAATTTTACTACATCGCAATTAAAGAAATAAGTTTTTAGATAAGTATAACTAAATATTATTAGTAAGGAAAAATATGTTACAAATAGATTATTATTATCTCAACCAAAATATCAGTTGTAAGACAAAAGATGCATCTAATATATAAAACAAAACAACAATACAATTTTATTCTACAACACAAGTATTTCAGACCCTTAAGATGATAATCTGAATTTTCGGAACACCTTTTAACTAATGGCCTTTAATTTGTATCTGTTGCAGGCAATCTTCATCTTTATCAGGCGACAGAAATTATTGATTTTATTTTATCTTATACATTATAATATTATATATTCTAGATTTTGGTTAGTTCTAGTTAAGGTGTTATGAAAAATTACATCTCCACGACAGATACATTCCACAATTCGATACGCCACATTACGAACTTAACCTACAACCTACAATTACAGACCGTGGACTGCCGCAGCGCAATTGTAAAGTATGACGACGATCAACATCAGTAATACAAACATTACCAATACCAATAAATCAAATATTGATCTTTTAATAATTTCTATTGTTTCCTGTTTGTGTCCATGGAAATCGATTAATATATCTTTACTCTGTATTCAGACAAACAGTAACTAAATATTAATATATATACATATTTAGTTACTGCTCTTATTTGGATCTCGTAGATATTGTTACTTTTTTTTAATTTTTTTATGTGTACTTTAGTTCATATTATAAATTTAGCAGACAAATACCATACCATACTACTTTTCCAATTAGTTACTAAAATGTACATCTAAGAAACAATAGAAAATCCGTTTATTTCCTGAGGAATTATAGCGTAAAGATAATTATACCTACAGTCTGCCAACATAAATGTACTTAGAGATTGCATTTACACCGAAAATAAAACTAAAGATATACGGCAGTGTCGTGTAAGCTTAGAATAGATCAAAATTTGGTGCTTTCGTTAAATAATGTATATTTAAGCTAAAATGTCTTCTTGATAGCAGGATTACTAGCAAATCAAACTAACTGAGTAACATTAAATATCCTTTAATTATGATGGTTAAGAGTATAGTTTAAATTGTGTTTATACATGACGGCGTGTTAGGCGTTACAAGACTCAATTATTTACATTTTAGGTTCCCGGTTGTTTGTTTACACAAATTAATTGTCCGTACGGACAAATATTGCGAATGGAGTACAGCAGTTGTAATATTTTCAGCAACTAACGGTAGAATATTTTTTTCTTCATTAATGGTGTTTGTACTTATTAATTTCATATATAGTATTTTAATTTAATTAAAAATCTAAATATTTCTTGAAATCTTTTCTAAATTTAACTCTATTTTACATCATTATGAAAACTTGCAATTAAAATTTGAACTAATTCAACTGAATCCGTTAAGACGTTTCTTCTATAATTTTGGTGCTGGTGTGACAATAGTATAGTTGCTTACATTTTGTTGATTAGTTCAAATAGCCTATGTTCCAAGGGAGGATTTATTATTTTGTAAATAAAACATAAAAAGAAGAAAGTTAGAAAGGAAGAAAGGAAAAAATCGCGCGCTAAATATTGGTACTAAGTTCCTACTTACTTACTTACTTACTGTAAATGAATAACACACAAAAACTTACTTAGAAGATTTTAATTGTTTTTATCATATTTTTATATTACTATATATAGGTTCACCCATTTGTATTCATATTGTTTATGCTTATGTGCTGTTAATTATATATCTGCTTGCAAAAAATTATTTTATTTCACATATCTATACTATCTTAAATTAATTAACCCTTGTGGCGTATTCAGAATTTAAAAATGAAAATTGAAACCTTAAATATATGCATCACTATAAGTATATTTTATGAAAGGTAATGACATACATATAATATATATGAGGAACAAATATGGCTCGCTTTACATGTTACTCGACTCAAAATACTGAATATTTGGATTGTGAAGTATCCACAATCCAAAGATCCACTTTTTCAACTTGCTTAAAACTTATAAAGGCTTATACTTCGTGAATTCCTCATCGCTGACATTTCAATCGTAAATACTCAATATAATTTATAATTCGTTAGTACCATTCAGGCCATAAATTGTAAATTCTACTGTTTTTTTCCAGTTTGATAACAAAAGGGCTTTACCGTCCTGTCATCCAACTTAGCATACTTGAAAAGTAATTAGGAATAAAAACGTCGTCACTCTTAGAAAAAGTGAAGAAATCTTAGTGTTTCCCGATCGAAATCTATTACAACTTTTGACGAAATACCAAACACGGGTACTAATTATTGAGCTCATTATTAAGATCAAACTGAAGAAAGCCGAAGAAAGAAATAGATAGAGCACTTGGTGTGTTTTAATCGGTAACGAATTGTAGGGTGTACGTTTTAATACTCTTAGATATGAAATCCTAGACTTTCTCTATTTTTTGTAAGAGGAGGGCAAACGAGCGTGTGGGTCATATACGACCAGTGATCACCACCATCCACGAACCCTTGCAACATCTGACGAATAGCAAAAGCATTGCCGGCTTTGGAGATGCGAGTATACGCTTTTTTTGAAAGTACTCATGTCGTATCTATACGGTTATACTGCCGAAGGAAGTTCATGCCACATACTAATGGTATGCAGGAGAAAGGTAGAAAGTAGAATGGTATTACAAGCGATGGCATGTTATGCGATGATGAAATTCGTGGGCAGGCATCAAATAACTCGTGAAAACTCCCAATTATAAATGCGGTAGAAGACGCACAAAGAGACCACGTGTCTACGCAATGCCAGAAAATCCAGCAATTAACAGAATACCGGGTCTAAATATAATACCGGGTCTAAATAATAACTAATCTCGGTCCAAAGTTTGAAGCTGATATTGGTATGATCTGGAATAGCGATTAGAACAGTACTCAATTTGTGGCCAGACTTGCACCTGAGAAAGCCGGCGATCCACTTGCATAGTCTTTCAGAAAACCCATAGGAAGGAAGCGCAACAAAACCCTCTTCTGCCATATACATTTGAAGGCTTTCGCAATATCCAGACTAACTCTTTCTCTCTTGCTGTTAATGACAGCTCTTCAATATTGCGATATATAACAGAAAATCACAAGCCGATAATCCCTGACGAAAGCTGTATTGTCGGTTACTGATTAATTAGTGATCATCGAGGTACGTTAGTAGCTGATAATTGATGATGCTATCCATTACTTTGGAGTGAAGAGAGGTAATAGCGACAGGATTGTAGTTAATGGATGGACGGATGGAGAGATGAATGGGCGGATGGACAAAGACGCCATTCCATGAGACCGGGACTGCGTCTCTAAGGTAGGAGTCCCAAAATAGATCCGTTAACTGGAGTCAACTCAGGGGCACATGTTCGCTGCACCATTGGTAAAATGCCATCCGGCCCACTCATTTATGTACGTCAGAGGAAAATAGAGACTTTTGGATGTTTTTCTGCCGAAAAACCATACCGGCTATCTGACACCGCGGGATGGTAGGCGGATCGTTCTTGATCGTTCAAAGTTTAGATTGAAGTAAAAAGAGTGAGTAAATCGGCTTCCTCTTTTGTTGTGTGGTCTGGAGTCATTCCCCGTATACAATGGCGGAGGGACGGCTTGTTAAAATTTTCTAGAGTGGCTTTTGTAAGCGCCTAGAACTTGCGTGTGGTAGGTGGGTAACTAGCCTACTGTTCCCCAATTGTACGACATGCTTGAACTTTGCTCTAGCGATTTGCCGTTTTAAGAATCTGGAGGCACGGTTATTTACTCTTTAGAACTCTAGATTTTGAATCCTTATTGACTAATGTATTAGCCCAAGCTTGATACGCCTGCCGTTTGCTGGCTGCTGCCTTGATAGACGCACAGATGATAGTTACTACATTGCTTTTATGTTTGGCGAGGCAGGGGCATGTTTGGATTTCCAGTTTCTCTCACTCACTACCGAAACAATTAAATTTGGTTACTACAGGTCTATCTTCCAGGTGATGATTTATTATTTAGCGGATAGAAATTAAATTAAATTGATCTAAGGACAGGTGTGATGGCAAATTGCTGCTATAGGTATCTATATAGGTATCTATATATTGAGAGTTAAATCTACTAAAATATTTTTAAAAATGTATTAAAACGATATTTTGTAATGGTGAGAGTTATTAAGTTTGAATTTATTCATTCGTTAATAAGTATATATTAAAGTATAGGTATCTAGGTATCAATAATTTTCTACAAATCTGATAAGTGCTTGTTTGATAACTATGAAACTGACAAATTATTTCTCTCAATATAATCTTAATATTAGACGAACAAATAAAAATATTTTTAAATGCTTTTATTTAACTTGACATGTATCGGATCAAATCTTGTAACACGAAATTTTAATACTCAGACTCAATGAATTTCGATAAAAATTAGAGCACATGTTCGGCTCCGGTGACAAGTAAATGGGGTTACCCGAAGAAAACATCCCTTTTTGACCCCTGTTTGCCACCCCTACGTGTTTTTAATCGCGTTTTCGACCATATTTGCCGAATTTTATTGTCCGGGTTAAATATTTTTCACGAAAATTAGTCTTTATGTTATATTTTAGTTAAAATACAAGTGGGTTTTATTTCAATATGTAACATATAATATATATAACATATAATATATATAATAATTTGTACAAAATAAATATATATTAAATATGCTTATACTTACAAGCGTACAATATTATATTCCATTATAATAAATTATATTACACACTTTGTACATTTATAATATTACCAAACCATTGCGAAACAATATTTTGTAGCAATAAAATTTAACACAGTTAACGGAAAAGTTGACAAAACAATGATTTAAGCGATCGAAGGGTAAACACGAAAGATTTAAAAGATCAAAAAAAGAAAATAAGTTTAAAATAAATTTAACTCTTTAAGCCAGATACTCCCGAATCGTCTTTGTCAAAGAAACGTAGCAAGTTTTTTTTTCATGTGTAAGTACGCTGGTAAGAGAGACAGTGGTGCTCGTGTGACTCGTTTTTTTTCTTTCATTGTGTCGGTGAGGTTATGTCCAGTTGGAGAAGGAAGTGATATCTGACTTGAGAAGTTAAAAAAAATACAAAAAACAGAAGACTAAAAAGTAAAAAATAAAAAATTACAAAAAAATATTTTAAAAAAATTTACAAAAAAATTTACAAAAAATATATAAAGAAAAAATTTTTTTTTTTAAATTGCTTTTGTTTAACTTTGTAAAAAAGAAATTAAAAAGTAAAAAATATTTTTTTTCAAAAATATCAAAAAAAATGATGCAAAAAATTATTTACAAAAAAATTGATTCAAAAAAATTATTTACAAAAAAATTGTACAAAATATTTTTCAGATAAATCGTTAAATAAAAGCGTGGCGCGTTACATCATTTTTTCGAATGATATGAAATTTAACAAAGAGAAACTTAAGAATTAATTAAGTATTTGTATCAAATATGATATTTTTTGTAAATTTTTTTGTAATTTTTTTTTTCCAATTTTAAATTCGTTGTGACTTTTAACATGTTAAGTAGCGAATAAAAACTGATTACTTTAAAAGCCGAAGGATATAAATTGAACTCCCAATCGTATAAGACACACCATGACATTTTGAACGGACTGGTGACGAGGATCACTCAGTGACACTTTATTAGAGCGCATGCAGGGGATTTGTTTAGGTTGACCCTAATTATTAGAGAACGTTACAGTGTCTATGTATTTTTTTTTATCATTTTCTATGCATATATCTTTTGTTATTTATTGCCATTGATTACCATTGCCATACTTGTGATTATATTTATTCATAACGATGTCCTAACAAAAATTGTATTTTCGGGAGTGTGCATGTATTTTAGATGATTTATTATTATACTTATAACCATTTATATTTTATTATACAAAAAAACTAATTTTAATGAAAATACAATCCAACTTAGTTTTTTTTTAATTTTGATTTGTTACTTCAAGTTATTTACTACCATAATAGTAATAACTAGATAATATTACAAATTATAAAAAAGCATAGTAATGTATAATAGGGGAGCTTTTTCATTTACTTAACAGTCTTTACACTTCACATACTTTAAAGTACAACGATTAGACTAATATGATTGTCTATTCAACGCAGTTCTGTGAATTTTACTTTCTGTAATTTTCGTTACATGTGGTTTTCAAAGATGTCACCAATCACAGAGTTAATCTTTGAAGCTTTTGGTTGAGGGTTCATTAATTATAGTTTTTAATCATCACCTGCATTGACGCAGAGTACAGTTCCCTCGGGCATCTAGGCTCATTGTTTTACTATATTCTCTCAGATAAAACATTTTAATGAATTACATTGATTTACCTTACTTGTGATTATTTTTGTTCTGTCTTTCATCGTCATCATATCCTCTTTCTTTATCTATGTGGTAAAAAGTAGAACACAAATAACTTCATAAATGAAAAACTTATGATTAAATAAATAAATATGAATACATAGTTACTTACATTTAACATTTCGGTAAATACGTAAGGCGTATACAGGTGCAGGTAAATGTACCCGTACAGATATTGTAAAGTGAAAGCTGTAACTCCGAAACTGACAAAATTAAAGAATACAATTTAAAAAATATATATATTTTTAGGGTTATTCCTCTACACTTATAATGCGGTTGTCTTTTTTTTTCTCGACTACTCTACAATGTGGGGTCTCATTAGATAGATCTTTAAAAAATATCGTGAGTTTGCGAAATATATTGTTCTATTATGGAATTTTGTGAATTTATTAAACTTTAAACTGCAAAATTTCTAAATTTTTGTGTTAAGAGGCGTGAAAATTTTTACTATATTAATACATATAAGGATTTTAAAAGTAATATCACAATTTCGGCACCGGCAAAAGTGACTATACGTGTTTTCATTTGCTCTTCAATTAAATTCATCATCATCTTCCTACTCTTATCCCATTTTGGGGTCAGCACAGTATGTTTTTTCCTTCCATACGCTCCTGTTACTCGTCATCCCTGTACATACTCCCTTCTTCTCCATATCGTCTTTCACGCAACCCATCCATCTTTTCTTCGGCCGTCCTCTACCTGTCCATCCCTCCACTACCACACCTAGCACTCTTTTGGTCACGTGCCTTTCATCCCTCCTCATAACATGCCCATACTATGACAGACGGACGATTCAATTAAATTAAAAATTATAAATATTACTTATTTATAAGCAAAAGTTATTACGTATATTTAAAGTACTTAATTTATGTTCAACAATTGTACCAATATTTCTATTATGTGTACAAAAAAGTCCACAGATATCATTGCAACACAATGGAATCACTAAAAAATATAATGGCAGAAGTAAGAGAAATTTTTAATGATTTCCTTACAAAACCCTAATACATAATGCATTTCATTTCTGTACTGCGTGTTATTTATTCCTACTTCTCGGTGTTATTTAAAGGAAAAATTCCAATGTCTAGGCACTCATAGCAAAGTTCTTAGCTCTTCTGATAACCCTCGTTTGCCTCCTCACTCTGCAAATTTTTTGCTCTGGAATGCCTTACCTCATTGTATAAACACGGTCTTTGACTAACTTTGAGAGGTTATTTAAGTATCTTTATCTTCGCCTCTGTTATTTAATGTAATTACGAGTATTCTTTAAAGCTTTTGTATATTATTTTTCGTCCGTTTTTTTCATGTACATATCAAATGAGTTTTTTTTTATTTATTTATTTATTTTTTATTTATTTATTTATTTATTTATTTATGTACCATTAACTTACAAAAAAAAAACAGAAAAATATACAATGACAAAAAATGTACAAAGGTTTAACTTATCTCTTTAAGAGATCTCTGCCATTTAGAGATATCTGCAAAAAGGAAAAATTAAAATGGCAATGCGGATTGGTACGTTAAAAACATAAAAAAAACATGCAAAATAAAAAAATATATATATGAAGCAAATTTTGCATTATTAATATATATATATATATATATATATATATATTTCGATAGAGGATAAAATGTGACGGCGCTTAGCGCCTCTGCACATCCTATTACAGAGATTCCGCAGCTTTTTGTAGGCAGTTATGTTAAGATCACTTGGATTTATCTTACATTTAATTTTAGCTCTATT
Source organism: Melinaea menophilus ssp. n. AW-2005 (assembly GCA_918358695.1). NCBI lineage: Eukaryota > Metazoa > Arthropoda > Insecta > Lepidoptera > Nymphalidae > Melinaea > Melinaea menophilus. The sequence continues at coordinate 33,859,531 of OU911039.1, read as the reverse complement.
GCGTCGTAGCATAGTTTGCCTAATCACAGGAGTTAGCCAGGACGCAGGCAGATGTTTGACCCTTAAAGGTTTTAGCGGTGCATGTGAGTCATATAAACTAGTAAGTATCGAGTTAAAAGTATCCACCTTTTCATCTACCGTAGATGAGTTATAAATAGGTGATCAATCTAAATTAGAGGCATCACGATGTAAAGCCTCTTTATTCATCATTTTAAGGTTGCGGCGCAGAATTATTCTTCTCTTAAGCTTAGAAACCGATAGATTATAGCGAAGAAAAAGAAGATCGTGATAAGAAAAGGAAGCATTAAATTGACCGTGGGTTAGCACTTTCTCAGGCTCAAGAACTATGATAATATCAAGAAGAGAATAATTAAAGGCCCGGGCAATAATATGTAGCTGAAAGAGGGAGAATACACATTCTGTAAGAAGAAATAAGTGAACTTAATTTTTTAGACCTGTGGTTTTTTTTAATAAACAGGTGTTTAGATCACCCATGACAATAATATCATCAAAAAGTGGCGAGAATTTATTAAGAATAATATCTAAATCATTAAAATAGCTCAAAGTGAGAGAAGGACTGTATACAACGCCAAGAAGAAGTTTAGAATGGGAGGCATAAATTTCAAGAAACAAATATTCTAGTTGGTCAGGTGTAGTGTTAAGGGATTGGCTGACTACACAGAACGGTATGCTATCTCTGAGATAGATACATACACCTCCCGCTCTTTTAAGAGTGCGATCATTACGTATCAGTGTAAAACCTGGAAGAGAATAAAGTGTAGATGACAGAGAAGGTTTTAACCAGGACTCTGACACCAATATACCATCAACTAGTACGTTGTCAACAGATGCGGGAAGATCAGGAAAGTGGGCCGGAATGCTTTGTGCATTTATGAAGATAAAATTAAGACAATGAACGTTGTTTGGAAATATAGATTGAAGCTTATAATCAAGAGGAGAAAAAAAATCGTCGTATGGAGATAAAGTACTATCAGGGCTATGGAAATCATCAGAAGAGGAGCATGAAGAATAATCCACCTTTATATTTAAGATAGATAAATTGAACATATATAACAATAATATAATAATATAATGATAAAAATAATATATAAGAATAAAATAACAATAAAATAATATATTTCAAATTAAAATTAAATATATATGTGTTTCTAAATACTATAAAATATAAAATTAAAAAAAAAAACAAACAGGTTTTCAATAGGTCACTTATAAAATTACACACTACTAATGTAGGTTTGTTATTTAGCCATGTCTATAACATCTAAGACTTTAAATATTAAAATAAGTGTTTAAAATCAAATAAAATCGAAGGACCGAAAAATTTTTTTGTTTTGATGTGTCAACTACCCGCAAAAAAAATAATTATTGATCATATATATTTTAATATATTTATATTAATAGAAATATGTTTTTAATTATGTTTATTTAAGAACTTATATATGTTAATATTATACACCAATCTTTTTTATAAAACTCATATTCAGTGTAGGTACAAGGTTCTTTGGAAGAGATCGCTAAGAATTAAAAGTCAAATAAATGTAATTTAGAAAATGGAGTGCCATCAAAAGTAAGAAGTTAGTGGATACGACCACGTCTCTTTAATGGGATTATGACATGAGTTTGTATTTTAAAGCCGAACATTTATTGATAAAATATATTGGGTTCGAAAACTAAATATTAAATTTAATGTTGTTAACAACAGCTAGCGGGCTGATTTAACAGTCAAGTCAAGCGATGCCCGCAGCCAGCAGACCGAACTCAGCTGGAATCTATAACCACATTATGAATTTATAGACCAAGTGTACTAGATAGGGCAATAGATATTATTTAGTTAAGCTTTAAAGATACTTTATTACGTACTATACACAAAAGTTTTGGTATATTTTTTGATAAATTAGGTTACCTGATATTATATCATATCCTTTGTATTTTTTTTATTAAATTTTCAACATTTTTTTATTTTTGTAATTAGTATTATATTAGTTTTAATATATTTTAGTTACAATCCAAATTAGTTCGGACTTTTTATGGTATTTTTTTTAGGCATAATATTTTAGTAATATAGTAACGAATTTTTATTTCTAGGTATATATTTTAGTGGCTGAACCAACAGCGGATTTGTAGGCTAAAAAGGGTGACTCTAAGGTTAATATATTTGTAAGATTGTGGCGGGAATGTAGGAATGATGACTGAAACTGAAATAAAAGTTGGGGTCGTGTTGAAGAAAAACTAATAAATGAATGAATGTATGTAAGTAAATTTAAAGAAAGATAAATATGAGCGTTAAAGAAGAAAAATCTGTGAACGATAGTTGAAACCAATAGAGATATGGATTAGAAGTGAGGCAAAAGATTGATAAGGTGAGAGGAAAGAAACAAGTATGAAGTGCAAGTAATCGGAGTGGTGACATGGAGATGTGCAAACAGCCTTAAAAGAGAGAACAAAATGCATTTAAGGAAGCAGAAAAAATTGGATGACAATGATCGTATGCCAGCTAATTTAGTTGTAGATACCGTAGGAGTTGCGATACAAAACAAGTTATATAGGTCGCTATAGCACTCTAAAGGTCAAGAACGATGTTATAGATGTCGTACATGTAAAATGCATAAGAGATGATACCGGATAGATGTTGATAGGAGATGAGGATACTCACTTTGATGTCCTGATGGAAGGTATATTTTGAAAGGTGGATAATTAAAGAAAGTTATTGGACTAAAATGTTGGAAAATCAGACAAATTAAGGTTTAGTAGTAGTAACAGTAATAGTAGTAGGTTGGCTTTATTATTCGTTATGTTGTTGCATGAGGAAGTGATCCTCGATGAATTGTGCAATAGTTCTCTAGTGCGCTTCGATAAAAATATAGATGGTAAAAAAAGTGATAGAGACAAGGATGCGAAACGAAAGTAATTTCACAGAGAACCAGCTCTGTTTATGTCTGGTTGGGATACTACGGAAGCCAGTAACAGTAGGCTTGTACCAGTCGGCTTCAGGTCTCTAGCTCTTCCGGCTGATAATGGATGCTTAACATCGGACATACAAGAAGAGGTACATTATTCTTGTGAGCGAAGATGGACTTGAGGTACAGAGGAGACAGGGAAAGTGGCAATAAAAGTTGAATTTGAATACTTATATTTTTTGTGGCTTATATTATGCTGTGAATAAAAGTTTCTAGAAATATGTATGTTGCTTTAAGATTGATACGATATGTGATTTGATAAATATAGTATTAGAATTTATGCACCACGTACATCAACATCCAAGCAGCTATTGCATGTATTTTGTTACTTTTATGTAAGTCAAGTATTAATTTTCAAACGTGAAGAGGATATTCCTCCGCTCGCTGCGGGTAACGGATTACGTATTATTACAATTTTTTTGGTGAACACGTTCCCTTACCAAATGGATTGAGATAAGGGAAGTAAATGTAATAGTGTAATATCGATTGAAAATACGAGACGTGTGTTTTGTGTTGTATAATGTCATGATTGACGAATACAATATTAATACTTTTGTTAGAAATATCTATGTAATATATATATATATATATATATATATATATATATATATATATATATATATATATATATATATATATATGAGCAATTTAAACGAAATGATCCGAAACTCCGAAACGATCTATCCGATTAACTTAAAAATTTACATAGTTACTTCTTTGTGACGTAATTGAATAATTCCCAACGGATGTCAACTTTTTGAATTTCGCCAAGTTTTAAACCTGTAGGAGCTATACACTTAACGCGGGGGTAAGAGTTATTATAGCAACGGTTACCAGAGCAACGGTTACGATGAGAACGGATAATATTACAAAGGTTATCATAGCAACCTAAGTTCACATCCAAATTAATAGTGTGCCCAGCGAAGCCGGAGGGAATAAGCTGCTATATTTATATAACTTTAATTTATTACAGTCATTATTTAATAATTGTAATAAATTGCCCAATAGAAAGAAATCTTTCTTCAAATATGTACTACGTATATCTATGTATAGATATTGTTTATGTATAAAAATTTTGTCAATTGTATAAATTTATTATTAAGAGGTATTACTCCTTGCTTAGCATATTACTTTATATTTTTCTTGTTGTTTTAACAATATCAATAACATAAAACTACGGCTTTATTAATATTTCAGAAATAACTCTTATAGAAGCAATTAAAATATTTAATATATATATATTCTTAATATTATTTAATATCAAAATTACGATGGACTTTATAATTAAAATACTATGTTTAAATAATATTTAATGGTCGTTCGGTAATTTAATATTACGTCACGTGTTATGACGTACATACCGACACGTACTGATTAAAACATTATATTATATTTTGAGTATAATTAAGTATATAATTATTCTTCTTACAAATTTATATATTTACAACCAAATCTTGGTACAAATAACATTAATGAATAATACAAGAAAACAACATTATCCTACTGATAATCCTGAATCTATTGTTATCACGGTTGCTATATTTCAGAGAAAGTCAATTAAATTATAAGGATAATATCAATACAGTCTAATATGACGACAGAAACTAAATCTTGCAACCTTTTTTCCGCGTTGCCGTAGCGAAGAATGTTTTAAAATCACAAATAGGTTTAGATTTGATATCTGGTACATATCTGGTACTTATCTTACTCTGGCAAAACTTGCATATTTATATACAATTACTACTTATATTACATTTTTATGGTTATTCTACAATTATACCTTAATTTAAAGAAAGTATTTGTGTGTGTCATCTGCGGTACAAAAAACGTAATGTATTGTCATAAGTTGTGATAAGTATATTGTACCCCCTTCCTATATCCATGGTAACAAGTATTTTGATTTTTGTGTCATATTTCCATTAACGTTCCTATTTATCAAGGGTTTCTTCTGTTCAAATGTGAGAGTGACTACAGTCTATGATAAAGAGCTTCTGCTAACTAGTACCTCACAAGCATTATAAAGAACGCAGGGCTTTAATTGCTTTTAATATAACAATACTGCAACAAATGAATGCTTTTATTGACATCAAAATACAATTAGTAAAACAAAGAAAAATAAATATTAAAATTTCAAATCCCTTAAAACGATCTCTGTCCGGAAGTTACAGTAAAAGTAAAAGAGAAAGATAATATTGATGTTACTTATTAATCCTGTATAAAAACACACCTGACTGTAAAGGGCCAAAGTTGCGTCTTATACTCAACGACCCCAACATGGACCGTAGTCACTCCAAGAGAAAGAAAAACGCCTGTGTTCAGATTGTACACTAAAACTTAAGCAGCGCTATTTTCCTCTTTCGGTTTTTTTAAGAAAAAATTCAATAGTTTGATCAGGAACAATGAAGACAATGAAGAATCCGACAAATGTATCATAATATATTTTTATATCAATATCACAGTTAGCGTTGGGAGTAAAGAGTTGGATTTTATAATTTAATAAATGTTATGTAACATTATACAGTATGGTAAGTCAGTGCGGGGTTATTTTATATTAGAAAGGCTTTTAAAACCGTGATATTAAAATGACTCTGTCAAAACTTACGTACTGAAAACACTCTTAAAACTACGAGTATTTCATCAAAGTAACATAAAATAAGGTTTGGTTTTGCTAATCTACGAGTATAATAAATAAATAGAAACCAACAAAAATATATAAAATTTATATAATTTATAACAATAGTAAGAAATATTATTAATAAAACAACATACTGAAACACTTCCTTGAAATGTATTGATATTCATTCACCTGTAAGCAAATAAAAAATAGAATTTAAATATCTTCTTCAATTGTACAATAGAGGTCGTAACAAACTAGAATGTACAAATAGTACTTAATGAATTTGACTATTATTTTTGTAGCTCCTCGAGTGAATATTACAAACAAACAAACCAGGAGAATCAATTAAGATTCTTCCATTTTAAATGAATATATAAAACACGAATCTGGAAATCTGTGAGATACTTTTTAAAAATTTAAATAAGCACACTCATACTTAGCTAAACCTGTTTAAACATAATTTAAGTATAAAATTTAGGTACTTTTCTTAAAAAATAGATGTAGTGGAATTGGCTTTGAATTGGTCAAATCTATTTCATTATTCATTTTTATATCTATATTCAAATTGAAAGTATCGTTATTAAAGTTGGTAAACCGCACTTTTGAATCATCAACTATTTATATTAAAAAAGGTCAGTGTAGTCAGTCCGTGAATACACCACCACCGACTCGGAATGCAGCTCTTATTTCTTATTCCTAATGTTATCAATTTAGTTTTTACATTCAGGTTATTTAACGATTATTTTACTAAATTAAAAATAATTATGTTACTAAAGAATCTTATAACTAGTACACCTTATGTAACTTAAAATGTTGGCCATTTTCTAACGGTCAAGGTCAGAGTTTCATTCACACGAAAGGCCATTTAAATAACTCTCATAGCGTTAAATCAATCACTTAAGATCTCAAATGTGACTTTAGTAAAATAATATGAGAAGTTTTTTTTTTATGATAGAGGAGGGCAAAGTTCTACGTTGATATGTGATCATCGCCGCCCATGAACTCTTGCAACATCTGGGGATTCACAAGTTCGTTGCCGGCCTTGGAAATAGGAATATATGCTTGAAGGTACCCATGTCGAATCTAATCTGGAAATGCCGCCGAAGGAAGTTCGTTCCACATTCGAGTGGAATGTGGGAAAAAAGTCCTTGAAAACCGCACAGTGGAAGATCACCACGTATCCAGGTAGTATAGATGGTAAAGGAGGCTATGGCGAGCTATGCGTACGTGAAATTCGGCGGTAGGCGTCAGATCGAATAGTTCTTCGGAACAGTCCCCGTTGTAAATGCGGTAGAAGACCCACAAAGAAGCCACGTCCCTACGCAATGTCAAAGAGTCCAGCCGTTCGCAGAGCATCGGGTCCCCAACAATCCATACGGCTCTCCGTTGTACTCGGTCAAATGGTAGAAGCTGATATTGGGGTGATCCGGACCAGAGATGAGAACAGTACTCCATGTGTAGCCGGACCTACGCCGTCTTTGGCCAGGTTTAAAATACTGCCTCGCTCTATTGATCACTCCCAATTTCATCGAGGCCAACTTGGCCTTGCTCTCCAAATGAGCACGAAACTGACAATCGCTCAAAATGTCGAGACCTAGTATTCTGATAGTCGGCGAGGCAATAAGAGGAGTGCTCTGGAAGAGCGGTGATACGACAAATGGGGTTTTCTTAGTGGTAAACGCGCAAACCTGTGTCTTTAGGGGATTGAACTGAACGTGTTTCAGTTCACCCCACTCAGAGACCATCCCCAGAGAGGTCTCTATTGAAGACACAAGTTTCTTTCGGCACTCTTCGACGTTTTCCCGAGAGAGACCTGCACGACCGGAATATACCGCATCCCCAGTGCTGTCATCAGCACAATGTTGAGAATATCCAACATATCATTGATGTGCAGGAGGAACAGAGTTGGGGATAGCGAGCAAGCTTGGGGTACACCAGCGTTCATGGGCTTGGGGTCCAAGCAAAACGGTGGAAAAAAACTTGAAACGAAACGGGCAATATTTTAATAAAATTTAATATAATATATATTATTATATATTGTTTTTCTAATACATGAATCCACATCAATGAAGGTGGCAAATGTGCTATACAAAAATGTCTAGCTCTTTAGGAATGGTGACATTTGCTATACAAAAATGTCTACTTCTTCAGGAATGGTGACATTTGCTGTACCAAAAGGTCTAGTTCTTCAGGAATGGTGACATTTGCTATACAAAAATGTCTAGTTCTTCAGTAATGGTGACATTTGCTATATAAAAATGTCTACTTCTTCAGGAATGGTGACATTTACTATACAAAAATGTCTAGTTCTTCAGGAATGGTGACATTTGCTATACAAAAATGTCTAGTTCTTCAGGAATGGTGACATTTTCTATAAAAAAATTTTTAGTTCTAAAGGGATGCTGACATTTGCTATAAAAAATGTCTAGTTCTTCAGGAATGGTAACATTTGCTATACAAAAATATTTTAGTTCTTCAGGAATGGTGACATTTTCTATAAAAAAATGTTTAGTTCTGAAGGAGTGCTGACATTTGCTATACAAAAATGTCTAGCTCTTCCGGAATGGTGACAGAAGCAGATAGAAAAATTAAAATTGAGCTGAGCGTTAGCGAAGCTCTTAACCGTTTGGAAGACCTTTTTTGTGTTTAGTTGTCTCCAGAATGCGACGAGATAATTAGCTAAAAAATTTCTCATGTATGTTTGAGCCGAACGCGGATGTTATAGCGAAAACAGATTCAAAAAATGTTCAGCCATTCAAAAGTTTTCAAGAAAAGTGGAAAGGAGCGGGGCTCAGCTCAACACCCGCTGCACACGGTCGGCGGATCCTAGTATATATATACTTTTTTTTTTTTTTAAGTAAGATAATCAGTATACAGTTTGGATTCGATATCCGACCAAAATATTATTAGCCACTCCTATGATTTCGTATATTAACGATTTCGTAAGAGATATTTTACCTATAACATTTATCTGAGTCCGGTTCGTTCGGGAAAAGAGTTTTTCAAAAAACTTGGCAGGTTAAGCTTCATACCTTTTTCATATTCCGATATTAATGGAACGAACGAACGAACAAACGAACGAACGGTGGAAAATTTCCTTTTCGCAAATCTTAGATATTATTACAATATTTATTATTAATATAAGCATTTTTTTTATCGTAATTTTTTAAAGTTGACTACTAAAAAATTTTTTACAGATTATAGAATTAAAAAATCACCTACCTCGAATAATCTAGTAAATTTTAGGGTACTGAACCACGGAAGGAATTTACCTGCACAGTTACCTCTGGAAACCTTTTCGCCCAACCGATAGCGTAGACGTCCAAAGTGCACATATTGAAAGATAGATTTTATTTTTAGGGGCGATATCATTAATCATACTTTATATGGGGTTTATACATCATGCAATATGTGTGGGTGTGTTGGTGTGCACTTTCCCTTAGTCCACTTTTTTAATAACTTATTGTATTTATTACTGTACAAAAGATAATATAATACTATAAATCAAAGGTCACAAAGAAACGACAAAAAGTATTTGACTTTCCGAAAAATGTTAACAAACACGTTTAATACAAGATAAAATAACTCATTAACGTCCTTGAGTGTTAGGAGTACTACGAGCAGCTGTCATGGTAATCATACTTAAAATAATACGTTAAACGACAATTATAATTGTCGTTTAACGTAATTATTGTAAGACAGAAATGAAGAAGTCAACAGAATGAAAATATGTCATGCTTTTTTGCAACATCACAAGTATATTCAGTCACATCCAGTGGTAATAAGCACTTGTGATCAATCATACACGTGGATGCATCTCGTAGCTCGGTCTGCTGCCGGCAGCAGTCGCATGACTTTACTGATGTGTTGACTTTAATTACACTTAAGCAATATATTTATACAATTAATATTGAGAAATCAGTGTACAAAACCTCACTTTAAATAAAAAAAAATACAAGTTACAATTAATAGGGACGGTAGAATTTAAATTTTATTTTAAAGTGATATATTTCATACAACGTTTGCAGCCAACATTAGTCAGGAAGCATTTTGGAATAATTTGGCCGATTTCCAGACAGAGAAAAATTACAAGAGTGTAGAATGAAGGAAATTACATATATGAGTATTTTACAAAATAAATATTATATTGTATCAATTCCTGGTTTTAAGTTTTATATTAGCTTGAGTTTAAATTGATAGAGATCTCTAAATATTATTATAGTAAATATATTTTAAAAATCAAAGTGTTAGGAATCCTGAATATTATATACAGTTCGAAGACATATTGTTGTCTTCGAATTTATGACTTCTGGGATCGTGTCATGTTTACGTCGCATTCCAGGGGAAAGGAATGCGAGGGTTATGTGGGACTCCCACCCACTTAACCAGACGATCAACACCTCGCCGTACAGGCACACATTCGCGTTGCTCCAACGGCAGGAACCAACGTGAAGAATTAATTTTTAATATATGTAATTTTATAATATTGGCGAGGAGAACACTGAACATATAATATACAAAAATGTGTTTTCCGTGTTTTCCGCTTAGATGAAGTTAAACATTGTAAAGGATGTCGCACAAACTAAACCGTTTGCAAACTTGATGACAGACGAAATTTTCACACGTCCATTTGTTAAACTAATCGTGTCCGAATTTTAGCACATGATCCTTCTCACTAGTTGGTAGTTAGTTTTGGGTTTAGTTTAGCTAGAAGTACAATGTTTATCCATAGAGAAAGATACAAAAATAATATTATATCAAAAATGTTTATGTTCTTGTTATGCTAAAGTACACAGGCACACAAAAAAAATCATGAACCAGAGGGGAGACCCCATTATTCTTAGGTTTTTGGGATCGCTGAAACCGAATATGACAACAAAAACTAATTTTAATTGCCCGTTTTCCCGCTAGCACCCCCTTACCCCCTTCTTAAGGGGTGAAAATTTACATTTTTGTATAAAATCAAGATAGATGTGTATTTCTACGTTTTTTGGTATGCTGAAACCGAAAATGATAACTAAAAATTAATTCCATAACCCATTAACACTTTCTTACTACCCCTTATGGGGAGTGAAGTTTTCCATTTTTGTATAAAATAAAGATGAATGTGTACTTCTATGTTTTTTGTTTTGATGAAACCGAAAGTGACAACCAAAAGTGAATTTGATACCTCTTTTACTCAATACCACCCCTTAACCACCCCTTACGGGGGGGGGGGGGGTGGTTTCAATTTTGTATAAAATCAAGATGTATGAAAATATTTTAACGATTTACAGTAAATGACATGTTTATCAAACTAGTTTGTTAGTTAGTTGTTAGGTAAACGAACTCTCTTGTTTTCAAAAGATCTTCTAAGTGGTTTCCTTTTAATGGCTCTTTTCTGTTCTGGCAAATCTCTTTTTAAATTCCAACAGTAGTCTGCTAACTTATTGACATCCCATTTACGCCGTTGTTTCTGGGTTACGCTAAGAGTAGAATTGAATCATGAATATATATCAGATACTTCTGATTGATAAAGCATTTGAATTTCTAATATAAGAGCTAAGAGTAACCTCAAACTGGAACTGGAACGATAATTCGTAACAATCTGATAAGTTTTATTTAGGAATTGGTTTTTTTTTCAGATGACGCTTGTAATACAAATGTATAACAATCATAATTTTACTTCACAACTAGGACCTCTCATGCAAGGACCGGGAATTAAATTAGCAACAGTCGCTTTGAAAGGATATTGAGGTGAAGTACTGAGTATTGTCTAGTAATGTAATTGTGTCTAAGAGCAGCTTGATAGATGGAACAGACTAAAACCTTTAAATAGAACGAAATTGATTCAAAGTAATATTATCGCAAATAGATTTATTTCTTATGGTAGGATATGCATATTTGTTAAATTAACTACGTTATAAGAAATAAGTATAATTTTAAAATATTGATCACAACAAATAAAAAAAATATTTGTGTGTGAAATGTGTGCATCTGGATGAGAGGAAACGTTTTTGACTTGATTTTTTGCCATTGCAAATTGTATTTTATAAAAGTTTGGGGTTATATATTTCACGCTCATACTTCACATGGCATTCATGTGGCAATGTCTGTCGATTTACCCTGTTAGTCTAATCGTAATTAAAAATATATTTGGCCATATTTTTCACATTAATAAAAAAAATCAACAACATCAAGAAATCATAATTTCAACTTATTAGTTTTTATAAAATCAAGTAGTGGAAGAAAACAATCGACAATCAAATCAGCATCCGTCGCTTCGAAAGGGTATTGAGTTGATGAATAGTACTGGAACTAAGTGCTGTTTGTTCAGAAGAAATGGAATCAAGCTAACAAGAAATAAAATGAAGATGAGAAGATACATTAAAAAATTTAATTATTATTTGTAATATTATATAGTGTGTTTATTGCAACCAGTTTGGTAACTAATGATTTTTTCGTATAGTTAGTAATAATTATTCACATGAAATAGAGAAATCCTTAATAGTCGTTAAACTTTAATGTATTCTCTAATTTTAAACTCATTATTTATGTTCGGCAAATTAATTTAGATAATTCGTAAATAATACCTTGGAGAAACAAAATTACATTAAAAGAAAATTATTCTTGCAAATAAATAAAATTAATAATACATTTAAGGTTAAAAAAATCTACTGTTGTTACATTTGTTCTAATCATTGCCAAAATTATTGTTTCAGAGGCCATAAAAATCTATTTTTCTTACTTAATTAATAAATTATTTAAAAGGTCCAACAAGAAAGAGACATTAGTAGGGTCCAAACCTCAGTTAAGAAATGCCTGACGTGGCCGTGGTCTCACACTCAATGATTATTAGTCCGTCAGCGGTGGTTGTTGGATCAACTTCCCTCCAAACCGCTCCACTGAGAGTAACGCCACAGGAAAAAACTCTCCAAATTAACCATTCACCAGGAAGCACTAGGTCATACCGCTTTCTATCCCACTGGACAAGTCTGAATGAGATTGATATCCGATAGACATGCGAGGTCGTCTTGATCCTTCACTGTAAATACTTCCAAGTTCTTGCTATTAGCGTTCTTAGATTAAATACAAGACATTTTAAAGTTGCTATTAATCCTTTATTACTGAATTAAAATTAGAAACCTTCAATACCTTATATATATATATATATATATATATATATATATATATATACATATATCTATACGTTATGTATGTTATAAGCTATATAATACAGATAATTTATTAAAAAGATATACTCTATTTTAAATATCAGTTCTTTGTTCTCTTTCTCTTCTATTTGTATTTAGTATAAGTGTACCCCACGGTCTTGTACACCCTGTCTCACAACAAAGTGTAACTGGGAGAGATCTCTAAAAGAGATAAGTAATCTTTTAAACATTGTTTTCTGTTTTTTTTATTTGTGATTTGTGATTTTTATTACGAATGTACATAAATAAATACAAATATACATACATAAACTTACAGTAAAGAATCAACATTTATAAATAAATTAGATTGTCTCTTTTATGACCACTATCATAATAAATAGACGGACAACGACTCTATTTGCCTGACAACCTTTCAGTTTAATTAACAAAATAGTGGACTAATTAGAATGCATTTCTCCAGAGAACGGAATGTATATAGTTGGATGTTACTGAAAATGTATATTTATTATGTTGACTTATTACAAACAGGTTTATTTCAATATATAGTCACGAAAACATTTAATTACGTTCATTTGTACATTTACTTCTATTTAGCTGCTGAGTTCTTTCGAGTGTATTTTTAGAAACTGTATATTTTTAGAAACACCAATTTCTTGTATTTTTATTACAAAATTCACCAGCTCCTCCACTGCTTCCGTCAAATAATGCTCACATGATACGATCAACAGCGACAATGACATTTCCAGTAATAAAGGTTTGCAATATATAACATATAATTGCGTCATTAAGTTAGGAAAAATGTACAACAAACACACGTTGCCTGTTTAATAGAACGTTTGAGAACGAAATTTTAATAGGAGACAAACGTTGCTCAAGTTTACACTGCCTAAAGCAAATTGGGTCTAAAACTTCATTCATTTTTTTAATGATTGTATTATTTTATGAAGAACACAACTGTTTTAACTTATCATATAATTTGAATCGTTACATCTCAGAAGCTATTACTCTAAAAAGAATCTTAATAATAAATAATTAATAATTGCATCATCTACATTTTTGTTTGACCTATTTACATATATTTTCTAACTATACGAGTTCTAAGAGAAACAAAACGACACTTTGTTTTGATCTATTTCTATTTTTTTTAAAGCAATAAAGGCTATTATATAAAGAATACTACATCGAGGTAGAAAGGTCAGAAAATTTTATTGTTTTCTTGATATTTCCTACTGGAGCAACAATTTATAATTATAGCAAATTTTATCAAAACCTCTTTAGAAATTTTTCCAACATTATTCCTTTAGAATTTGAAAATTTATTAATAGGAAGCGATCAGTGAATATATTTAATTAATATGCCAGCATTATTAGTTTACCTTTCCAAATTGGAAGAGTTGTGTTTGATCTTAACTGACCGGTTTCCTAAATGACAACAATGTTATTTACTCAATTATATATCTCTCTTTTTTTTCTAAATGTTATAAATGACTCTATAGATTACAGTATACTTTTATTTGCCCTGTATACGGATTTTAAATAAAACACCTAAGCGTCTTTACCTTAGTCGTAACAAAATCAGTGAAACACATTTAATATAAATTATATTTCGTTTTCTTGTAACCTGATATTTTGTTGTTGAATGCAAAAGCTACTTAATATATAATATATTTATTAAATAACAAATAACCAGAAATGTATTAATATCGAGTCCTTATCCTTAATAAAGATAACATCCTATCCTAAAATATGTATCCGGATGGCTTTTAAGATTCCTGTCACAGACACAAATTAACGGCCATTACGTGAAACGTGTTCCAAAAATTCAGATGTTCGTTTTAGGGTTGCTGAATTCAAGCTTTATTCAAAATTCTTTATAATGATTTTTTTATACTTAAAGTGTTATAATTAAATGTTAGTTGTATATAATAAACATATTATAAATAACATGTTGCTATTTAAAAAATAGCTTTTTCTAGAATGTGTGAGTAATTGTAATAAAAAAAAATAAGGCAACCCTGCGCGGAACACAAATTCTGATATATTAATTACTCTAGTATTAACGGTACTTTAAAATATTCTGTGCGAACTTAAATTGTCAAAAAGAATCATGGTTTTATGTTTTACTTTGTGTCCGTGCGGTTTTGGTTAATCTGAATATCAAAATATATAGTCTCTTTATACCTTAAACATTATACGAAACAAAACTTGATATGTCACTTATTTTTGTCTTATTAGTATTTAACCAATCACGTTCAGCTATTTTTGCTATTTTATTCACCCTGTGCTTATAATAAGAAACATAGGTTATTATTAATCAAACATACATATGGTAACTCGGAATCTCGAATCTGTCCAACTGTTCCAATGTTGCTTATTCCAACACCAATCGGAACAGTCGAACTGACAAATGATGGTGCTAAAGTACCTACACAGGAACTTAGTTACAGCGTTTGACAAAAGGCGTGGCGACTTTGTGTAGTTTTTAAATTAGGATTCAATTAAAAAAAACATTTATAAAGTTTCTAAGATACTACTCACGAAAGTCAATATTCAAATTATTTATATTATAATTAAATGACGTTAGTATTAACGTTGAAATATTACGATAGCTCGACTAAAAATAACATATTTAGTAAAAGACACAAAATAAACTATTAATATTTTCATTATTAATTTATCTTTTAGTTAATTTCTTTATAAAATACTGTCATAATACCGAATCAATATAGTGTGGGTGTCAACGACCGTCCAAGGGTTTAAGATTAACCTTGTTATATTTATATTTGTGAAAGATATGTATAGGCTAACAATTTTATAATTTAAGCGAATCATTTCCTAATAATAAAATACATATATTTATATCAATATAACTTAACGACCAATCTTATCATCACAAACCCATGATATAAAATTATATGATGATATAAAATTATATCAATGAGCAATTAGATAACATTCAAGTAGATATCGATACTATTTACCATATTAAATTACATTACTATTACATAAAATAACTCATGTATATACACTATTTTGCCTTAGAGTTAATATAATTATATCTATGTAACCATTCACCTTTCCTTATCCCAATTAATTGGGATCGATACAATATGTGAATTCCTTGAACGCTCTACTATTGTACGTCATAAAGAAACTTGTATTCTTTGAGAAATGGAACTTGCTTTTGCCATATAATATTTAAGGCATGTGTTAATGGCATTTCAGTTGAGTTGACGATCAAGGTTTTTCAAATAACTTTCTGTGGTTGCTTTCCTGATCTTCTGAACTTGAACTGTAATTGATTGATGGGAAAAATCATTTTTATGAGGTAGAATGGCCGTTAAAGGTTGTGAAATGATTGACGCATTCTGACATTTGTTACATGGATACTGTAATTTGGAGGCAAATTTGGATTACTGAAGGTTGAATAGTATTATTGAGCTATGTCTCTGTCAAATAGTTCGAAATTTTACATTAATGCGTGTTTGAGAGACATGATCCTTTTTGCGCAGATCAAAGATATGGCGGTAATAATTGTT
The DNA here is from genome assembly GCA_918358695.1 of Melinaea menophilus ssp. n. AW-2005. Taxonomy (NCBI): domain Eukaryota; kingdom Metazoa; phylum Arthropoda; class Insecta; order Lepidoptera; family Nymphalidae; genus Melinaea; species Melinaea menophilus. The sequence goes on along the minus strand of OU911039.1, from coordinate 33,843,244 downwards.
GAGATGGCGATCTACCTTTTTGAAAAGGTCATTCTCAGGTTATATAACATGATATGTTTAGTACAAAGACTGTGATCCAGCAGTAACGCATTTTACAGTTAATATACAACCCCAGGTATTTTAGTATTAACCAGTTATATTAGTAGTAGTGTTAAGACCATTAATATGGAAAACATGATAGAAGAAATTATTTCGCCGTATGAGACATGTTGTTGTCCATTCATAGTCGAATATCTTTGATTTCTTTAATTCGAGCAGTATTGGTGCTGTGATCTGAATGAAACTTGAATTAGTACATTCTCAATAAGCGGTATTTAAATATATGTGTGTGTATACATAGGCTTCTAGAACTTCTGACAGGAATGGTCCTGTTAAAAATTCTAGAAGCTGTCTATTGATGGGTGTGCAAAAGTTTAAAAGAGTGGGTTGAGGGATTTTTTGTAATCAAAGATTTTTCCAAATATAAGGGTATTCTCCTGAACTTAGCGGTCAATATTTACTTAAACCTGCAAACAAAAATTCATTTCTATTTTTATGGCATGCTTATTGTTTTTTTATGTTATATCAGGTGACAGTCAATTCTGTGACTGATTGGTGACTGATATGTGTGATTCGGAGACACTTGCTGATATTGACATGTAAACGCAAGCAATTTATCTGAATATGTACCGTATTACGCTCATTTTGATGTCAATCGATTGTTTTTATACAGGCAAAATCTGAGTTTAAAAGGAACAACACAGCACAGCTGCAATAAAAAAATTAATGAATTCTCATAAAAAGCTTTAATTTTGGGACCGACGTAACGGCGTGTATGGTACTTTACAATTTTTCGCATTTAAAAGTCTGATTTTATCTATTGGTGGTTATAGGTCTATTGTTATATAATTGTTTGACACAATGAAAACATTTTGAAGTAACGCAGAGTAAGATAAATTTGATTGTAAAACTTAAAAGTTGTTTAAACCACCAAAATTATTGAAATGTTACCTGGATATGAATGTTTCTATGTTCAGAACATATGTATATAACAAATCTCTTTTAAATATTGACTAAACATTATTCAATATTTCAAATATTTTTTTGTTTACAAAATAACTCGTAGAATGTTAGGAATTATTTGGTTGTAAAACTTTTTGGTTAAGGAATTGGTTTTTATCAATCAATCAATCATATCTTCGGGCGCTTTCAAAGGCCACTCTGGGCAACTTTAGCCAGCCGTCCCTTCCGCCGTTGCACATGGGGAATGACTCTCTGGCCCACACGGCAAAAGAGAAAGCCGATCTCTTGGGCACTCCTTTCCTCTCCAACTCGACTTGGGACGACCAAGGGAAGACACCGCCTATCATCCCGCGGTATCAGAGTTCAATGCCGGAAATAGTTTTTCGGCAAAAAACTATCAGGCAGTCTCTATTTTCCTTGAACGTTCATAAGTCCAGTGGACCGGATGGCATTTCTCCATTGGTGCTACGAGCGTGTGCCCCTGAGTTGACACCAGTGCTAACGCGTCTATTTCGGCACTCCTACCTTAAAGGCATAGTCCCGGTCTCATGGAAGTGTGCCCTTATCCATCCGATCCCTAAAAGAGGTGATAGCTCGGACCCAGCTAACTACAGACCTATCGCCCTTACCTCCCTTCTCTCCAAAATAATGGAGATGATTATCAACCGACAGGTCCTAACTTACCTCGAGGATCACCAGTTGATCAATGACCGGCAGTATGGCTTTCGCCATGGTCGATCAGCTGGTGATCTTCTGTTATAACTTACGCGCCGTTGGGCAGCTGTTATTGAAAGCAAGGGAGAGTGTCTGGCAGTTAGTCTGGATATGGCAAAAGACTTCGATCGTGTATGCCACAAGAGGCTGGCTTCGAAGCTACCTTCCTATGGGCTTCCCGAGAGTTTATGCAAGTGGATTACCAGTTTTATCACTGGGCGGAGCATACAGGTCGTTCTCGACGGTTTTTGATCGGATCCAAAGCCCGTGAACGCTGGTGTACCCCAAGCTTGTACGCTATTCCCAACTCTGTTCCTCCTGCACATCAATGATAAGTTGGATATTCCCAACATACATTGTTATGCGGATGACAGCACTGGGGATACGGTATATTCCGGTCGTGCAGGTCTCTCTCGGGAAAACGTCGATGAGTGCTGAAAGAAACTTGTGTCTTCAATAGAGACCTCCCTGGGGAAGGTCTCTGAGTGGGGTTTAGGGGATTGAGCTGAACTGAACGTGGTTCATCACGTTCAGTTCAATCTCCTAAAGACACAGGTTTGCGCTTTTACCACTAAGAAAACCCCATTTGTCGTATCACCCCTCTTCGAGAGCACTCCTCTTATTGCCTCGCCAAGTAGCAGAATACTGGGTCTCGACATTTCGAGCGATTGTCAGTTTCGTGGTCATCTGGAGAGCAAGACCAAGTTGGCCTCGATGAAATTGTGAGTGATCAATTGAGCGAGGCAGTATTTTAAACCTGGCCAGAGACTTGCGCTCTATAAGGCGCAGGTCCAGCCACACATGGAGTACTGTTCTCACCTCTGGTCCGGATCACCCCATTATCAGCTTCTACCATTTGACCGAGTACAACGGAGAGCCGTTCGGATTGTCGGGGATCCAGTGCTCTGCGAACGGCTGGACTCTCTGGCATTGCGTAGAGACGTGACTTCTTTGTGCATCTTCTACCGCATTTACAACGGGGAGTGTTCCGAAAAACTATTCGATCTGATGCCTACCGCCGAATTTCACCACCGCAGAGCGCACCACCGCCTCCTTTACCATCGGACTCGGACTCGGACTCGGACTATATTAAGCCAAATCTTGTAATAAAGAAAAGCGAATAAATCAAATGTCTAAAGACTCAAATTATGGTTCGAAGCATTTTAGTGAAATTTTGTAGTCCAAAACAATATTTATATTACAAATGTTAAGAACCGTTCGTTTGCTAACAGATGCTACTTTAGTTAAGAAACGTTCGTTTGCTAACATATACTAGTTTAGTTCCGAATATCTAGAGCATGAAGAATGAGTGAGAAGGAAAGGCTTGCTGAAACTATAAGATTTATTGTTAATGTAATTAAGACTTTATTTGGCTTAACAGTAACATAAGACAAGCCCGCTGAGTTTTTTTTATTTGTTGTACCAAATACGTTTGCGGACTGGTGATACTTTTAACAATAAAAATTTTATTTACAATTAATTTTTCAAAAAGTATTTTTCGATTTCTCAGTCGGATAATAAAACCGGTATTTGTATCCTTAAACAAACAATATAATAAAAATACCTACCACATGTAATTTCTATAAATTGCCGAGATATTCATTTATCTCATTATTTTTAAGTTAAAAATGTTCAATTAGTTTTCAACGTGCATCTAGAGGTGTTTGTGAACAAACGATCAACGTTAGTTCTAACGCTGTAATAATGCACAAAATTCTTTCTTCCTCTACCACCTTAATGCTCTCGAGTGCACCTTCTGAATTAAAGATGAGCATTTTTCTCTTTTTAATAACGGGTTTCTTAATCGTATAAAGTCAATTTCTTTTTAAATTAACATATGAATGAAAACTAAAAGAAAAATTTAAAAAGAAGATGTAAGATATGCGAGGGGAGGTCCAAAAGTTCGTCGAATGAAAGGGATCTAAATAAAATAAAACAACAAAACTATTTTTCCTTTTCAATTTAATCACCCTTAAGCTCAATACATTTATTAGACCTATAAATTAATTTTTCTAAACCACTATAAAAAATGTTTTATCTTTTCCGTCGAAATGAGCCGAAATCGCCTCCCTTACCTCATTGTCGTCGGAAAATTTCCTTCCCCTTAAGTCTTTTTTGAAATTGGGGAGTAAAAAAAAGTCACTCGGGGCCAGGTCTAGACTGTAGGGTGGGTGAACTAGGAATTCGAACCCATGCGTGTGCAGAGGAGCCATTGCAATTCTGCTCTTGTGAACCGGCGCGTTGTCTTGCAACAGCAACACACCCTTTGTTAATTTTTCTCGCCGCTTTTCCTTGATGGCATCCCTTAATTTTTCTAATATCGTTGCGTAGTATTTTCCGGTTATAGTCCTTCCCTTTTCTTTGTAATCAATCAAGATTAGCCCCTCACAATCCCAAAAAACAGTAGCCATCTTTCCAGCCGACTCCGTCACCTTGAATTTCTTTAGCGGTTGTGTCCCCTTTTTATGCCATTGCATGGACTCTTGTTTGGACTCAGGCTCAAAGTGATGAACCCATGTTTCATCTCCCGTAACAATTTGGTCTAATCTGTGCAGATTTATCTCCACACAACTCCAAAAAATGCTTTGACGCATCGACGCGCTGCTCTTTCTGAAACGGCGTGAGCATTCTCGGTACTCATCTTGCACTGACTTTTGTCATACCCAGGTTATCATGTACAATTCGCAAAATGGTGGTATCTTGTACTCCAACTAATGCAGATTATTGTTTTTTCTTCAAACGGGCATCCTCTAGTACAATTTTCTCCACTTTTTCGACGATGTGCGATGTGGTGGTTGAAGTTTGAAGAAGAAGAATTGAAGTCGACCCCCGCTCAGGAAGGCCAGTTGAGGCCTTCCTGAGCGGGGGTCGACTTCAATTGACTCTCGACCATGTTTATAAAGACCATGCCACTTGTAAATCATTGATTTACTAGGGTACTGTTCCTTATAAACGACTCCCGTTTCATTCAAAATGGTTTGAGCGTTCTTTCCTTGCTTGGTAAGGAATTTTATCACAGCGTGGTGTTCAATTTTCTCCATAGTTTCAGTTTTCTTCCAGATTGACTTGTTCAACAGGCGACTGTTCGTAAACGTTTGGCGCAATAGGGTTGAAACTCGGTATTTATACTAATGATGTATCTCCGATTCGTATGACACCAAGCGAGCGCCTCTACCCCCGCTCCATCCTCTCCATTCCACGAACTTTTGGACCTCCCCTCGTATAATAAATACAAGTATTTGTTAGATACAATGATGATTATAATATAACTATGGTTAATCAAATGGTAAATTATAATACTGGCAGTACCGTCAAAGAATATTATCCATTATCGAATGACATAGAAACAGGTAGGTTTCGAATCGTCAGTTTAAATTTAAAAAAACACGCAAAATATATGTATTAAAACCGGTCAAGCCGCTTCGTGGAAGATCTGTCAAAAAAACACTTAAAGGAAAAAAATCCTTGCCTGGAGGGGAACACGCGTGGGTAGACCTCGTGTGTTACTCGTTTAAAATATAACTCATTAACTAAGAATAACACCCCTTGCAAGAATTTTATTTGGCTTAGTCAAAGGAGTTCCTAGTGCGTTGCCTTAAATTTAGAGTAAAAAATAACCTTTCTATTAAAAATATTTGCGAGGAGGTTATGTTTACCAGAAAAATGTTTTCGTGGTTTTACCTACCTTAAATTTTCAAGCTAAAAGCGTTTTTTATTTTTTTTTCTCGGAAACGGTACCTTTTACGGAAAAACTTTGGTACCTAAATTTAGAGTAAAAAATAACCTTTATATTAAAAATACGTGCGATGTAAGAATGTTTAAGAATGTTTATGTTTATGTTTACGATGTATGAATGTTTGTTTTTAATTGCTATCGTGCTGACATATATATATATGTGTATATATAAACTTTTTGACCAATGTCCATTTCGGACTCAGGGGGTCATAAAAAGACCTGTAAGAATTTTTTTCAAAATTCGAAAGTCGGGTACACCTGAATAGGCAGACCGAATTCTTCGAGGTCTACCCAATTAAAGATATATAAAATATATGAGATAATCTTTAGTCATTTAAATAGAAAACCGATGCGGTGTGAGGATATACTTATAATACTATCCCCCGATTTACACGGTAGATACGTTCCTGAGAAAAACGTGTAAATCGAAAATATTAAATTTTCAAGTCAAAACCGTGTAAATCGAAAAGCTTGCAAATAATGCATAATTTTGCTATTTAACAGTCGTGATTTTTTTCAATATTTTTAGGTGTACATTAATAAAAATAAAATGCATTTACAGGTTAAAATATGTAATATGTTACGGAAACACTGTTTTTTTTCATTAAGTTACAAGTACTAAACGCCAAATAATAACAATATCATACGTTTAATAAAAGAACCAGTTGTTTTAATTCACCATAATTAGAATGTTTTACAAAAATTTAATAATTATTTTTTATTCAAATTAAAATGTTATAATTTTTTAATTTTAATTAAACCTATTTGGTAAATTGAAATTATTTTCCTCCAAAATTTCCCGCATTTTTCCCTCTGAATTTTACTTTATCACAGTCGTTAATTTATAATAATCTAAATTATGCACTCACTTGTAATTTACGAATATGGAAAATTAAATCTTTCTGAAACTGTGAGTGAAAGTATTCACTCAAATACAATTTTCCGTAGATAAAACTTTAATTTTATGCGAAGAAATACAGACACTGTGTGCGTATGTAGCAAGTCAGCACATAAGTTTGGGATTCTCTGTGAAATGTGTACATAGCGCATGTGTTCGATCACATTAGCATTTAGTAGAGTGAGATAAAAACAAAAAAAAAACTATTTGGAAAACCTTATAAAAGCGAAGACGCGTAAAACAAGTACCGTGTAAATCGCGGAATAGGTATACTTATAAAATACTACTAGTTGCGTTGCGTTGGCAAATAACCGACACACTTCTTACATACGTTATTGTTGCTCTTAAGAAATATAAAAATGAATTAAGCAATTAAGTGTGAACACAAATTAAAAGTCATGTAAAGCGTGGTACGTAAATATTTATAAAATAACTAACTACGCTAATAACAATTCCATGAGATTCCCATATTTAAGGTGTTTAACGGACTACAACTTTAAATATCATTAAATGTGTTATTTATTTAATATAATCATAATCTTTTGTTTTGAATTGTTATAAATAAAATAACAATATATGTTCAAAACGATAAGATTGTACATAAAGTTACCTAATAACCTGATCATAGACCTTAGAAAACAAAACTTGATATAATATTGCTAAGCAAATGTTATCGTGTTTCTAAATTAGATTTGTTGGAAAACTGTATTTGGAATAGTTTCGAAACATATTTTAATCATATAGATCCATGGCTTCGGTGAGACTGGAATGATTTTCTTATCGCATTTATGTTTGTTCTATCAATTCAGTGCCTGTGCCCCATTTTTATGAATATAGAAATTTCTCTTACAACACACACACAAACTCTCTCTTTGTTGTAATCTGCTTCTCATTATATAAAATATCTGATTTCTCACTTCATGTTCCTCACCCAAATAATTAACTTGTCTATTTATTTCATTATCTTTTTAACTACTTCAGTGATAGAACAACAATAATAATACCCACAACACAACACTATATCACCTGCACCTGCACCTGCAGCAAACCCTTGAATATCGTTATAACGCAGATATATAGACTGTATATTTTATTTTATATTTAGAGATTCATATACATTAAATGTACATTACACATCATTATATTACATTTTATTATTAATAAACAAAAATTAATATTTATCGTTAATTAGATATTTAAAAATATAATAAGAAAAATAATGAATTAATTATTATTAACTTTAATATTATAATTTATATTTTCAGTTTTTATGTAATTTTGTTTCTGTTTTGCAATAAATATATTTATTTATATGCTAATTACTTTCCCATATTAAAAATGATCAGCAATTAAGATGCAAATATAAATAATGAATTTATTTCGTGCAAATGAATAAGGGGATTAAAGCAGTATAAACTTTTATTAGAAATATATTTTTTATTTCTTATAAACGAAAAATATGCAATATATAATAAGAGACGATGACGCAAGCTCCGGCGTGGGTGTAGCGGTAGCGATATTATTTAGCACAAGTTACTAGGGTGGTGCTGGTAGGACTAGGGCAAAGGAAACTAGATGCAGCGACAGCACGCTGTGACCATCCGCTTGTTTTTTTGTGTTAATATCACTATTGAAGAAGATATTCGTCACATTATTGAACAGACGGTTCAACGGCTTGGACTAATAGACATATTAGTGAAGTGCACTGAGATGGCAATTACAACTAAGAACATTCTCACCGGAAATAATTTATGGCTTTTAATTTAAAAATTTTAATAATTTGGTTCATGGTTCATCGTAAGTATAATATATAATATAAATTTGAAACTTAATAGTTATTTTCACAGTTTCTTTATTCAACTAGACATTAACACGCACTTTTGAATCGTTTATCATTATATTAAAAAAGTCAGTGTAGTCAGTCTGGGAATAAATTACCATCAGCTCAGATTGCTACTCTATTGAGAAGGTAGGCCAGGAACTCAACAATACTTCTTTTTAAATACATTACAATATCAACCCCGCCAATGAGTTAACAACTAACGTAGGTTCCAAACATTTCTAATTAATAAAAACTCGTAAATGTTATTATAATGTAACATTATTAGATCGTAAAAGTAAAAAAATCAGATGCTTAATAAAGGTAACAAAAAAAAAGACAGTTGCAATGACGATGGACAGGGCATATGACACGAGAAACTACAATGAAATGTACAATAATGATAACAATTGACAGCCACGTGATGGTAAACGATGAAAGGAAATTAGAAAATGAGCAGATGACCTTAAGGCCGCTGGAGTAGCCAAATGGTCAGGAAGAGCTAAAGACAGGCAAAAATGGTAGAAGATGGAAGAGGCCTATGTGTCATCGTTTACTGCAATTTACCGGTATTAGTAAAACTTAGCAGTAATTTATTAAGGTCTGATAGATTTATATTTACATAATAATCAATTTTACAGTTTTAATATGATTAATTAATAATTTATTTGTAAAATTCTAATTAAAAATAAAACAGACCACTATACTCATGATTCGAGTGGTGCTTTTATATTTTAGCTATTACTAGCTATTACCAGCGTCTGAACTAAAGCGACACATTTAACGATAACTTATAAAATTCTAACCTTAATTCGTTACAAACTAATTGCTAACTGAAATGGTTTTGATTACATCTAAATAATATTTGTAATTTGAAAAACAAATAATCAATTCTCTAGACCTAGAGTCCAAAAGGCTTACATGACAGTTTCATATCATTTATTATTATTAAAAGCCAAGAAGCAGTAGTTCATTTATCAATTAAGGTTTAGAATTATATTTAATTAATTAAGGATAAAAAAGGATCGTAAATTTTAATTACTTATGTATTTCTGATCAAACTCATCAAACAATGTTGAGTTTATCAGTTGTTCGAAAAATCTACTAATTACTTTTAATAGATTTTTCGTATGCGTGTTTCTAATAACTCTGGTATTTTTAAGACCAACAATGCAATTTTATCAATCTGAAAATCCTTTCATATGTTAGTTTTTCGAATCATGTGAAATAAAGCGGAACATTTTGCAGGGATCTCGATGCGCTACCGTACGTAGTGAATTAATTTAGGGCGAGTCTTATATACAGTTTGATATGTGTTAATGTGTTTTTAGCGGTTGTGAGATGTTGGAAGAAGATTAGAAAAAGTTTCTCTTTTGTCCAAATTACTATTAATATTGGCTATACTTAATAATATCCCAATTTGTGTACTACTAATGAGCTTGGGCACGTTGGCACCGAACAAGTAAAATCACATTCTTTTCGAGGGAGTAAAAGGGCAAATACAAGTTTAGAAGAATAATTTAAAAAGAAAATTGAGAAGTTAAATATCAATACGATACTTTTTGTTGAATGAAAACTAATAAAATAAATTACTATTAAATTATTATTAGTAAGTACTATTCTTAATATATTTCTAATGAACAACAGTAGTGTATGAACAAGGTAACGATGGATTATGACTATTAAATGACTGGTTATTACTTTATAATTTATTTCGGACTGGAATTAACCATTGACACATTTATTTATTATTTTTGAGAACAGTACCTAAGGGAATGCCCTCGTCTGACTGACGAGTGACTTATAAATAAATCATAAGCATTTTCCATAACAACGGAGCTACCATCTTTTATAATAGTAAATCTACATAAATAAATAAAAAATATACATTCTTATTATTACCTAAATAAAGTTGTAAAGTATAATATTAAAAGTAATATTATTACAACGTACTTAGAAAATATAACGTAACGACGTATTTTTGTATATGTGGAAGTCAATTTGCTCGGATCTTGACTTCTTAGTTCCTGCACATTTGTGTTAGTATAATAAAAAAAGAATATTAATGATTAAAGCGATTATTATTTATAAAGGCGAGTACACATTTTAATGCAATGTTTGGTGACAGGAATAAATGTACGGTGAATTCTTTTTGAATAATAATATAGCACAAAATTTTATGATTATTATATTAAAAATGTCAACAACACAGCTTACAACCTTACATAATCCATAACGGAAAGACATTTTTGTTATCGCCAGCTCCGTATTAGACTGCTAATTTGTCATTTCCCATGATTTATGCCGCCATTGTGTATGCTCTATCGAGTAATATTGTTTTTATAAACGGATTTCCCATTATGTGCTCCCATATTGAGAAATTTATTTTATCCAGCTTCTGTAATTACAGTTATTAATATGATTAACCAGAGAATTATTGTAACAATATATTAACTATATTCTAGGAAGGTTGATTAGGAAACTAGTTTATAGAATATTAATATCTTAATAAAATTATAAAGCTTGATTTATTAGCCAGTTTATGGGTAGGATTATCAGCCAATTCAATACTGTTTGTCTATATTATGTAGGGTCATAAAGCTATTTAATTAGTATTGAAAATATTTAAATACATACATACAAAATATTTACATTTACCTTTACAAAAATGTCCCCTCACTCACTCTCTTGAACGGTTTTACAAAAACGCTAAGAACATTAGTTACTTCAAGAAAAATAATATTCTCAAGAAATATAAAATCTAAATTGAATCTCTAAGCCTGCACTATCAATCTTATATCGGTGTCCAAACCATTTTCACGTTACATTTTTCAAAAGTATAAATGAAAAGATTTAGAAATATTTAGTTTTAAGGAATAATTTTTCTTTTAGATAACTTTCGGCATTTAAGTTTATTTTATATTAGATTTGCTGTCCTTATGTCCTTTACAATATGTTAAGACTTCATAACCATTTAGATCTTAAAATTCTTAAGTTGAGTCTTGGGTTGTAAACATCTTTGTTTGGAGAGAGACGTGGAACGTGGAGACAACCGAATAGATACTAGTACTACAGCACAGTAGTACAGCACAGGGTCTCTATAAAGTAGAAAAACTGCGTAATATAATGTGACATTATAATCGTATAAAGATCAATACATGATTAATCATGATTAATCTGACGTATTTTAAGAAATCAGAACGTAACTCTAGAGAGCTACTTCACAATTTTAAATATAAAATCCTAATCTTTATATTTCATTTTTATCTGCGTTTCTCGTTTTACTTTACTTGTCAACTAAACCCAACGACTGCAACTTCAATGTTTATTTTTAAAAAATCCTTATAACTTTTATTGGCTATTTTTTACCTTTTTTAAATTAGTACTTTCTTGTTCAGAAGAAAGAGCGTTCGCAATGATAACGCTATCTATTTGGTTTACTGATGCGTCTAGTGAACTACTACTATGTAATTAAATCTGGCCGGGCCGCATTTTGTTGATCTCTTATTTACACCAATGTTTGAATTGACTTACTTTGCTTACAGAAAATGAAAAGAATATAATATTACTGGATAAAAATATATCAAACACTAATAAATTTTTTGATAATTTATATATATTTTTTAATAATTATTCACAAATGGAAAGGTAAAATAAACTTATAACATTGTTTCGAGTTGGAAGAAGTTTATCGACCAGCTGTCCGTTGCTAGCTTAAGCGACGAACCGAATGACAGATTTTATATTTGTATTGGATAGTCATAAATTTCTTACAATACAAATTGTGACCCTTTTCAGCTTCTTTCTGAATCGGACGCACACAAGTATTATCACAACGACGCATTCATTTTTTAACTAAACTTTACTTCTATAAATATTTTACTCAAATATATATTATAACTCTACTCAAGATTCAATATTCTAAAAAAACATGATCATGAAAACCTGAAAATATTAAAACTCTAATATAAAAGTTCTGTGATTACTATGTATATGGTTTTTATTCAATATGTGATAAATCTTCTTATATAATATTGTATATAAGATATTTTAGTTTCATCAAACATTATTGTTGATATTAGATTTATTTTAATAAAATATTAAATCTATCATTAAATGTAGTAAGTCTGTCAGTCCTCGAGTGAGTCTTATGACAAATTAGCGTCAGTTATCGATGAATGCGGGTTAAGGCTTAAATGTATCGTAAAAATTACTGCACTTGACCTTTCAACATTCTTGGTATTTTAATTTACGTATATGACGTAAAGTATTTCTGACCTATGTTTATCAAAACATACTAGTTAATAATCGCTTCTAGTTAATAGTAAGATTGGATAATTATACATTCATGTCAATTTCAAAATACGATCGAGGTAGCTCCCAACGATACTAGAGATTATTATTTTGCATTAAAGATTTAAAAACATTTTGTTAGGAAACTTAGAAATTGATATTCTTTTGTTTATTTACAAACTGAATTATATAAAAAAACATCTTTTCCCAGATTCTACCGGCCCTATTCCTCATTGCTCTGATAGCAGCTTCTGGTTCTCTCATGATTGAGAACGACGTTACAAATGAATACAAAACGCAAATTTATGAAAAACATCAAATATAGTTTTATAAATATCTAATCGAAAAAAAATGTTTTAAAGAGAATATTCAATAAAGAAGTTTAGAAACTAATAAGTTGGTATTAAAAATCAGCTGAAGTAGAATGAGTACATCATTTCAGTCCATTAGTTCAACAATGATTGCGCACTTATACACATTATAGTTAATGTATTGTTTGAATATGAGTTAAAGCTTACATAAATATAAAATTGAAGTTAACATTCCAATAAAATGTTTGTTAAGTTTCAGTCAAAATATAGAATAATCTCATTGGCTGGTAAAATGAACTTTTACCTACCAATGTGAATATTGCTACGTCTAACGTGTAAGTCTTGTTATAAATTAGAGGCAATGAATTATTCATGAACACGGGTTGAAATTCGAGATGTTACATTCAGATGCTTGTATTTATTTCTGTTGTTCAAATTAAAGTTACTACAGTGGAATAAGAAAGATAAAATTGTCCATAAGACTATAACAAATTTGATGAAATGTTATTTAATTTTTATGTCTTAATTTGATATCTATTATACTATAGCCCTAAAAACAGTCGCCACGTGCGTCACACGGAGCTTTGCAAATGGGATTGGAATAACCAATTGCATTTACATAGTGCCCTACAAACCTTTCCAGATAAATTTAATAATTTAATTCACCTGTCACGCCATTTGGTACATTTAATTCAATACATATATATTTATAAACAAAGACCCAAAAAAGCATTAACAACACAAAATACAATTAAAAGAACTTACTAAGAACAGTGAAAAAAATCAAATTAAAAAGTTAACTTAAATGTGTCGGAGTAAATTATTCATCACATAGGTATTATCGTGTATCAGACGAAGTCAAACATAACATTCAATTTTGTAATTTTTGTGGTCCTAATAAGTGTTAAATTTTTAAATTTTGGTCAACAAACATTTTTTTTAATAGCAATACTTATTTTTATAAGTAAAAACAGTTTGAAAAAATTGATTCTTAGAAGTAAATAACCGAAACTAAATTGTATTAATAAGTTAGCATTTTTAGTGTTGCCATTGCAAATTATATTTATTTATACACATTTGTCAAGGACTACTCGAGAGCAGAAATGAAGTTAAAAGAATAACTTACCTTTGTTAGAGCATTTGTAGCGTCGGGAACTAGCATTCCTGATTCTATCAAAAACTAACTCCATAAAAAGTAATACAACCATAATAGTATTTCATTTTGTAAAACTTCTAATTCACGAAAAATATAGAAACAAGGCAAAATAATAAAATCAATACGAAAATCACATCATAAACATGCGTTCTAGTTATAAAATATGCGAATAGATGACGATAGTTTCAAATCGATAATAAAAGAAGTCGTTATGAATTAATGGTTTTATTATAGATGGAATATTTGTCTTCAAACCATTTAGTCAGACAAGAGTACTTGTAAAATAACAAGTATCTCAAAAATAAGTTTATATTTGATTTGGTTATTGCGTGAACGCAAATATATTGAGGGGTGCGGGGGTAGTCTGTAGTCGGTAGTCTGGGTCTTGGGAATTTAGTAACTATAAGGTGTTTCTCGGGAGCGGACCTTCCGTTGTGTGTAAAGACTTTTATGAAAACGGTAAATCGGCGACTGTAGCGCAAAGAAAATTCTGCAACATTCGGCTAATTCAACATTTGAATGATACACCAATCACTCGACTCTTTGCAATATGGGTCAAGAAGTTTAAAAAAGACCGGCTCAACACTGGAAAAACCAAAATCAGTTCATCCAAAATCTTTAAGAACCGTAGAAAAGGTTCGGGACGATCCGAACCTTTCAATTCGGAAGCGTGCTGTGGCCTTAAATCTTCAATTTTGCATAAAGACGTAAACCTTTACCCCTACACAATTTAGTTGGTGCAAAAATTAAAGTTTTAGGGTGCTGGCCAAAGGCTTGAGAGTTTTCTGACGTTAACCAACATCTTGTTTTCAAAGGAAGCCCATTTTCATTTTAATGTACACGTTAAGAAGCAAAATTGCTGTTACTGGAGTACAACAAATACAAAATAAAAACATCAGAAACCCCTACATTCGGCGCGCGGAAATATCGGCCCTTACTTTTTTGAAGATGAAAGGGGACGCACTGTTATGATGAATTCAGGGCTTTATGTGGAGATGTTAGACAACTTCTTTGTACCTGAGTTGCAAAACTTTCTTGGTTATAACCAAATAAGATGGTTTCAGCAGGATACTGCAACTTCACACATGCCCAACAGGTCTCTGCCAAGAGTTCGTAAAATATTTTCTGGCAAACTGATCTCTAGGAGAGGTGACATAAGTTGGCCTCTACGTATTCCCGATTTGACACCTATAGACTTTTTCCTGTGGGGTTATGACAAATCCTAAGTTTACGCCCACAAACCGACTACCCTGGCAATATTCAAAGAAATATCTGTCACGAAATGGCAGCCATCACGGAGAATACCTGCCGAGCCATCATAGGCAATTTAAGTGCTCGATTAAATGAATGCTGTGAACGATTTATATTTGGACGATGTCACTTTTAAAAAATAAATTCCCAAACACTGTATTTTAATATATAATTTAAATATTTTTCAATAAACCTCAAAGTTTTTTTATTTATTTTTTTAATGTGAACTTTCTTTTGTGACACCTTGTATTATACTGTGTCTTTTCTAAATCAACAAAGGTTCGCAAATGTTTTAATGTTATTTAAAATTTTCCTCGTTATGGTTCTCCAGAAAAATATCGAATTGATGCAATCGATTGACTTTCTAATTCCTAATTGCATATCCATTATTTATTTTTTCGATTGCACTAATTACTCTCTCAATAATTATCTACTGTTTTAACACCATATAGTCAACAGCGTCTCAACATAGTTGGAATGTGAAGTCATCTGAAATTAAATCATACGCTTGTGTAAGAACGATACCGCCCAATACTTTCACTGATCCTGATTACTCGCAGCGGTTGCAAAACATTGACGGTAAACCGCTAGTCGCTTCTAATTCATTACCAGTATTATCGTTTATCAGGTTTCCAAATTTCCAAAAAGCCTTTTCCAAAGAGGTCCAGATTTTCAGAAAGCCTTTTACACCGGATCATGCAATACTAAACATTGTTCTGTATTAATTAATAAAATATCATCAATTATTAATTTTGAAGACCCTTCATATAAAGACCTCCAGGTAGTGTCAGTTATTATTGTTTCTAGCGGTACTGAGCCAATCTCCTCGAGTTATTTTTAATAAAATTGGTGACCTGTAGTTGGTCATAATTTTTGGTTTTTCAAGGATCATTTCTAAACCAACTTTTAACTTTCTTTAACTTTGTTAATAGTACGTCATCAAAAAATTTAAGATTTTCATTTATATTATTATTTCGTTCAAACCCAGACAGGTTTTATTGTTGGAGAAATTGGATCATTTTGTTTGTCTCATCTATTTGTTTCAATTCTGACCAACTTGACCCTGCCTGTTTTATTTTCATAAATTTTATTTAGTATGTTGATATATTTTTAACATATGTTTAGTGATTTCAAAGTGATTTCACTTCTGAATCCAGCATGGTCGATCGCTTGTTGAGCATCAATATCTGGGGATATTCTGTCATGTTTTCAAGGCCTAAAGGATGGTAATTAATATATTTTCTAGTTCCATCAGTTACCAGTATCCAAAGTAATAAATTACAGATAAACAACTTAATATAAATGCGGCACTAATATGCTCCTTTACATTATGTATTATAATTGTAAATGTTTACTCAACTAAACTAAATTTATTTCTGTTTTTTTATACTTTTTATAGTGACTTTTATAAATAATATAACTGCGTTAAGGCTACAATCAACATAATTGAAACAAGAACATAACAGTTTCAATTCGTCGCTATAAATCCGTTAGTGTCAGCGGCAGCCAACGCTTCTGTACAATGCATGGACTACATAGTAATGGTATCCGTATATCATGATATATACTGCTACTGCTACAATATTTGAGCTGCATAAACAAATCCAACAGCCAGATTACAGATTTTTAAATATATTTCTTAATTTATTTCAGACGTGAAAAACTGACTAATAATTTGTAATGAAAATTGATATAAAATAGATTGTAAGTGTCTTAAGTCAAAAATACATCTAAAAGTAATATCAATAATATATTATTTAACGCATTAAGGTCTAACGCGAATAATAGAGATTGGGAATTAATTTCAAACACAATAAGTTTTAAATATGTAATACAGTTTATGATATTTGCAGATTGGACTGAATTTTTTAAAGTTGAAAAATATTACATAAAGCATTTTTTTTTACCTGTTTCTACACTATTTATTTTAAATTTTAAAACGCTAATGTCCCTTTTTAACCAATTCCAAAATTGTATAGATGTCCTGTCCGCACATGGCCCAAGCGTTATTTTTTTTACTTTAATTACTTTTGCGATTCAACTAAATTTCCCAATATTACAATTCCATATCTCAATTGGTATTGTTTTATAATCATGGTTAGGAAACATTGATATTTATTGTGTGGTTATTTTTCCCAATATTTTTTTTTCTTTTTTGCTATAAATATTATTGATCTGCATCATCAGTTCATCAGAAATATTATGTGCAATGGTTATTTTATTTTATAATCTCTTTAAGTCACATGACACTGTACATTTTCCTGAAAACATTTCTATTGTTAAGGTTAAAGTTTAGGCAATGAATCAACAAACTTCATTAATTTTTTAAAGACTTATAAGAATTATCACTTGACCTAAAGTGGTTTAATAATTTCTGAGATCCAAAGAATAGGTTGGTAAATAAATGAGAGACGCTATTTCAAAAAGCTCCTGAAGGTAATAAATGCACGTAACTTGGTTTCTCTTTCCTCCGCTCCGCTAATGCTCTCAGTGCAGCGAATAACAAACGTAAAATATCTCACTTCACCTCCTGGTTCCGGAGAAACTATTTTGTCTGATGATGATAAAAACAATTTAAAAAACACTCTATTCATATAAGCAATGTTACGAACAAAATATTCCCTTAATTATTATGTTTCAGTTATATTTTCTAATTCATGTATACATAAAATATCTATTGTCTTGATTTATATATAATAAAAATTTATAAATATTTTTTTACAAGTCAAGACAGCTGACGTGTAAAGTTAAGGAACCCTAAGTTAGTTCCGCTACCTCATTCTTAAGCACTACTGAAAGTAAGTGGCAACTACAAAAACTTTACTTTTTCTCCGTCCTTCTGGAGAGATAAGTTCGAGGTAAGCACTTGTTTTCCTAAATGGATGATTTTGACTAGTGCAGATTAAAATACCGACTCTTCACGATATTTAAGAAAACAAGTGGGATACTTATGTTTTGATTCTATACTTTACTTATAAACAGAACGATTCTTGAAAAGGTTATCTACATTGACAAGATTTCCAAAAACGTATATAAAACATTAAGTTAATATTTTTTATATAATGTATCTAAATATTGTATTATTGAAATGAATGACTTGACATTTTAAATAACAGATAAACTTAACAAAGATAAGTATTGTTTAAAAGACTGTAATAGGCTTTTCGTGATTACGATGTCACGAACTTCTTTGCACTTCATGTCATGTGTTTGTTTAAAATCGAATTTTAATTAAACCGCATTTATTATAATATTTTTATAAGGTATTACAATCATTGCTAACCGAGAAAGAAGATTTGTTTGTATCTAATCTGGGACGAACTTTTACCAAAAGAACAGAACCTTAGACCAGACCAAAATATTTTAACTTAAAAAAAAAACAAAGAATACTTATGCATGAATCTGAAGCTTACTGTATTCATTAAAAAATTTCTAGTAAAAATACTAATATTACAACTAAGTAAAATAATGAACTAAATAAAACAAACAAAGGAACAAGCTTTTCATCCAAAAGATCAGTATAAACCGTGGTGAGAAGGGGCAAAGTGACAAGGAATATCGCATAATCAATGTTTTATTTTTTTGCAAAGCTGTTCCTTTTTTATAAGTAGGATGCTTAAATGCGATATTTTTTAAAGTAATTAAATACACGATTTTCAATATCGCAAAGATAATGCCTACAATGTGCCAACCTTAATATAATTACATTCTGCACTTACGGCCAAAGAACAAACTAAAAATATACGGCGATGGCTTGTAAGCCTAGAATGGATAAAAATATTACGCTTTCGTTAAATATACCATTTTATATATACAAATGTAAGCTAGAAATGTTTTCTTAATAGCAGGATTACTAACGAAATAAACTAACTGAGTAACATTTAATATCCTTTAGTTGTGATGGTTAAAAGTATAGTTTAAATTGTGTTTATACATGACGGCGTGTTAGGCGTTCCGTTCACAAGACTCATTTGTTTACATTTTACGTTGCCTCCCGGTCGCTTGTCTACATAAATTACTGGTTCGTACTCCATTCGCAATATGTTCAGCAACTAACGGTACGATATTTTTTCTTCATTAATGGTGTTTGTACTTAGAAATTTAATGTATTAATTAATTTAAATAAAAATCTGAATATTTCTAAAAGTATTTTCTTAATTTAACTTTATTTTATATGAATATGAAAGCTGGAAATTGAAATTTTAACTAACTCTATGCTTTATGCTATTTTGCGTATAATTTTGGTGCCGTTGTGATTTTATTTATTAATTCAAATAGTCTATGTCTATCTTTTATGTTACTTTGTAGTAAGAGTTCGAAAAACATATTAAATAATTACGATTTCTCATTTAATACTCTAAGTATATAGTTTCCAAAGGCACACCGTGGTTACCACAATTTGCGATCGATAAAAATGAATCAACTTATAGAATTGAATTTAATCATGGGTGCGATGTAACCAACGTTTTTCTTAATAATTTTATTGTGTCAAGCACAAGAACAGTACTTGTATCTAAGACGTATTTTACTTAAAATATTAATGTATTAATAAAATAAACATTTAATGAATTAATATTAATTAATCTACTTCTTACACTACTTTCATATTTTTCATTAGTGTTGAAATCATTCCTTACAACTAATGTAACTGAAAATAAAAAAAAACATAATTAAATTAAGTTGATGAAAAGACAGATGTGGTCGAAAATTATGGTTACACATACATTAATAAATTTTAGCAAAAATATATTCTAAAATGATATTCTGTAATGATGTATATTATTAGGTTAGATTTATTAAATTCAAGTCTCTGCTATCATTTTTGTATAAATCAGATATGTGTTCGATATGTGATCACTATAAAACGAACAAAATAAAAATAAATTCCCCAAATTTAAATGTAATGTAACTTATGTAATATGTAACTTATACTTAACGACAACTGATTAGTTTAATAGCTGTAGACTATAAGTTACCCTCCCAATCGTATAAGACACATCATGACACTTTGCACGGACTGGTGACGAGGATCACTCAGTGACACTTTATTAGAGCGCACGCAGCGGATTACTTTAGGCTTACCCTAATTATTAGATAACTTTAGAGTGTGTATGTATTATTTTTTTATTATTCCATATATCTTTTATTATTTATAATATTATTTCTTTTTTTATATAGCTACAATTTGATATATTTTCACTAAGTATATTTATTAAACGTCAAAGAATATACTTAGTAATTATTATTATTAGTTATTATAATTTGTTAAAGATTATATCATATATTACAGCAATTTATTTTTATTTTTAAGAGTCTAGTATTTTAAGGAATGAGTTTTTTATTTACAATATATCCAATCGAAATAAATCACTATTAATTTTGAATGTATTTATGTATGTCTATTATTAGATTTATGTAGTAGAAGAGAAATATATATATATATCGTATTCTATACATAGTTATCTGCTTCGTATCCCGTTAGATTTAAGATTAAGATCTAAGCAGCAACTATGTAACTTTTCAAACTTCAAACCTCACATATTTGACGTTTTATGTTAACGGAGAAGCATGAACGAATTCCTGCGATCAACAGCAATGACGTTCGACGTTAACTAGAAAAGAACAAATCACAAGCGATATTAGCGATCTTAATGCAAGATGGAGGTAATAGGATCTATGGTATTTGCATCTACTCTAGATTTTCAATCGCTTGCTAAGCCTGCGAACCTATTGGTACTATAGTCCTTGTATGGTTTTAAATTCACTGTTGTCTAATATTATCAGGATGTTTCAGAGAGAAAATTTGCGTACTCTAGAGATTCCAGCATTTATGGATGTAGGAAAAATATATTTGCCTTTCGTTCCACTTCCAGGCTTGGTATAAGAGGATCTGTGTTTTTCTATGTTTTAGATCTACTGATTTACTTTATTTACTGTCCTAACTTAAAAGGGAAATTGCTTTTTTAAGTTTCAATGTCACATTTCATAATAATTTAGACATGAGAGTAAGGATTAGACCGGGTCAAATACACAGGTTTGCTATTTACAAAAGACCTTCTAAAGTCTTATTATTCTAAAGACTTATTTAAAAACCAAATAAATATTCACTTCAATGAATCTAGTTTTCGAGAGCCGGTATCATTAAGCTTCTTCCAAATATTCTAAAAAAAATGTATCTAACATTAGCAGTATAGAAATACATTAATAAAATATCACAACTGACTAGACCAGAATAGCGCCCTGAGATTGCGTTATGAAACAACGCTACGTCATCAACCATATTGATCAGAATAAATATTCTTAAATACTGACCAATTCAAATCGACACACTAAACTACGTCGTCTAATTTATTATATATCCACTTATCAGTACTCCTATCACGTAAACAACACGCTTGTTTATTCTCCTCTAACATAAGAAAGAATAAATACTGCCCTTTTTTTACGGCTGTTAATGTTCTTAATAAACTTACTATTTAACTTATTACCTTTAAAGCATCATCAAGAATTAAATTGTGATGTAATGATAGTGTTACTGTTTTTTTTTAACTTCAACAAAACTTAATATAAAAAATGTATTTTGAAAAGATATCATACATTAATTTCATTTTGTGTTTAATATTGCTTATTATATTTACAATACACTATGAAATAGTAAATACTTATCATAAATTTCATAGCACGTTGTATTTTCTTTACTACTTAGTACGTATAGTATACGTAAAGCAGCGCGGTGAAACACCACCTTTATACAAGCTTTTAAACACTAATGTATCGTAAGTAAATCAGATAAAATGGAATTGTAAATACTGGGGACATAACATTGTATTGTAATGTTTTAATATATTAATCCACTTTGAGAGGATTACACATTTACAATTTTACTAAATTTGACGAGTTTCAGTTTAAAGATTAAGATTATAAATGTATGTGTATCATCTTATATTGTTGTTAAGAAAAAAAATAATTTCATTAAAATAATCTGTTATTAAAATTCTATTTAATTTAAGTTTATAAGTCACTTGTACTTTAGATGGATAATGAAACGGCAACAATCAGACCAGGAGCGTTATCCGTCGTGCTAAAGATATCACGACTCGCTGGTGCAGCTCCTTTAAGCTTTACACGGCTACGAAACGGCTACAGAATTTCATTTTCTCGCTTTCAATTGGCTTATAACTTCTTTGTCTTAACAGCTTTTAGTAAGTTACATTTCTATATATTTTTTTGGAATAAGAATACTATTTTAATCATGAGATAACGTGGTTTAAGGTCGTTATGGTTTTCATAATTTCAGATGCAATCGGTTTAATTGGGATCTGCTTGAACCTGAAAGATAACAAGTCTATAGATTTTCAATCTCCTTCTACAACTCTGCTCATTATAACGGAGCGTATGCTGTGTATGGTCGCGTGTTCGATGGGGTACATGGGAGCCACTCGAATAAAGAATATCATTGGCCATATAAATGACCTGGAAAAGGTAAAGAATACGGAAATATTTAAGATTTGCAGTGGTTTAAAAATTCTTAATGGTGGTTCGTTCTCTTTGGCGACAACATGATTGTCCTGTTCCTAATTCAATAGTTATAACAAGCAACATATCATTTTAAAAATACCTTTAAACATGAAATAAAAAATCTTTTTGTACTGCGTCATGGTATCGTAAAGGAATGGAGCTTGTCAGGTACAGATACATTGATACAGTACACTCCCATTGTAATGGTTGTGGGAGGTGTAATTATATAATAAGTAATAATAAAGTAAGTCTGCTGCTTTCTTATCAATTAACGTTTAGATACGTTTGTACGGTTTTATAGATTTATTATTATTATTAGAAATTTATTCTTTACAACGTAAATAATAACAATAATAAAAGTTGATTTATTCCATTTGTTTAAGATAAGAATTAAAATTAATTACGGTTATAATTCTGCTAAAGAAGATAGAAATGTGCTGTGGATATCTTATTTTATAATCATGACGAATCTTATCTTCACTCTTCTGGAGATGATGTTCACCGCGTTGCGCGCATCCGAGTATTGTAAGTTGATAATAGTTATTACATATTAATATAGTTTTATATATTTTTATAGAGGGACATTTAGTATTTATTAAGACTCATTTTTGATCTTATATACGGATTGGCTGGTGGAAAACGCTTTGCAGCATTAAGTCTGTTCTGTCTTACAACAAAAATATAAAGCGTAAGTAAGAAGACGAATATACGAGTATAATCACTGTTTTATATTTATTCATACCGTCGGTAAAATACTGGATCCTCCTTTAACTGTAATAATAATAATAATTATAATTATAATATTAATAAATTTACCTTATTATACACTAATAAAATAAAAAAGAATATAACAACAACAAAGCAAATTACTTAAATAAAATATATCTTTAATAAAAACTATCTTTTCAGCTCTCGGAGTAATATTGTTGGCTATTCACTATCTACAATACAATATATTAATACTTTTAAAAATGCAAATTGTGGTTATAAACTTCGAAGTCTATAAAGTACTATTAGAGTTGAATGCGAGGCTGCGCTACATAGTTACATTAGCTGACAGAGGTACTGATAACGTTCTAATTGCTACTCCCATTTACTCGTATTTAGCACGGGCTCTTCAGGTCAGCATCGTGAATGTAAAATACTATATGCAGAATGCAAATACTATATTAGAAATGTTATTTATCATTGTCTAAAGTGATCGAATTGCTTGTATCTAGATCATTTAACAACCACCAAAGCGCGGTTGGTTAATAGAGGAGTCCGCAGCATCACGCGGTGTTAC
Source organism: Melinaea menophilus ssp. n. AW-2005 (assembly GCA_918358695.1). Taxonomy (NCBI): domain Eukaryota; kingdom Metazoa; phylum Arthropoda; class Insecta; order Lepidoptera; family Nymphalidae; genus Melinaea; species Melinaea menophilus. The sequence goes on along the minus strand of OU911039.1, from coordinate 33,819,262 downwards.
GTCTCAGTCTGCGATGTGGTGACTAAGATAAACAACGACGAGGGATTGTACATGTTCTTGATTTATACGTGTTTCGCAATATTCTCAGCTTTCGACGGATACCGACTCATACTCGCTCTCATTACACCCAGTAAGAAGCTGTTTTAAACACAATATATAAATATAGAGTAATTATTATTATTACACTTTCAAATTATTTTATTTATTTAAGGCGAACAATATCGATTGTCGGGAATAATTTTACAATGTGGGTGGTGCATGTTGATATTTATAAGAATTCCTTTTTTTGTCGAACCCTTTCAACGAGTCTCTGTCCAGGTAAAACAATCTAAATGTTATCTAGAATATTAATAATTTACTTTTCGAATTAATTTGATTAATTTTATCAATCAATTATCGATGATATTATGTTTATTTTATATAATTTTTTTCGGATTATTATTTATCAGGTCGTCGAAATAAAAGTACTTTTGACACAGCTGATGTACCACATCACTCCTTTGGGAAATCAGATATCCCTAGAACTTGATATGATGATCAAACAGGTCATACTGAATGTACCTCAATATTGTCCTCTTGGTATAGATACACTCAACAGATCACTGATAACTGCCGTGAGTTAAAAAATAGTTTTTCATTTTTTATACATTGCCAGCCAATAAATACAATTGATTTGGTAAAATCTGCTTATTACAAATTTTATTACCTCTTTACAGACGTTCAATGTGATTATAACTTTTCTGCTATTTATCGTCCAAATACAATCATAGATGATATAATTAAAGATAATAAACATTTCAACTATTATTTACTATATCAATATTGTTAAAATAATATCGTATCTGCACGCGTCCCACATTGCATATTCATAGATGTATGTGTAGTAGTACCTGTTTTAATAATGTTTTAGAGTAGCGTCAAGCCGAGACAAGTTCTTACCTTGATTATTGTGTAATTTTGGTAAAACATTTCTTAATAAAATAAACGTAGAAAATGTTTGTTATTTTGTATTATTTTACAAACCTATCTGCAACTAAAATTAGCCATTTTTTCATCTGACGGTTATAAAATTTGTAATTTTTTCATCTGAAGAAATATACTTACGAGATAATTGGATTAAATACATAAAAAATAATGTGCAACTTGAATCAAACTTTGTTTTTTAATTTAGTTATTCAATAGTTTAGTTTATAGTTACCTTTACGGACGTCGACTTATTCGGATGTATTCGGATTGACGAATCGTTTTCCTCTTGAAGAAAAGCAAGTTTCGGTATTCCTCAGGGAGGAATGTTGTCACCATTATTCTTTTGCATCTTCATCAATACATTTACTCTAACTAGTTCTCCCTGTCACACGTATACAGATGTTTTACAAATTTACTCGCAATCTGCTTTAGGAGACATGCCTTTTACAATTACAGGACTAAATCAAGACCTGGAATCAATCTTAAGCTGGAGTTTATGTTATGTAATGATAATTAATATAATCAAATACTATAATTGTTACAGGCTATAATAAAATACAAACTATAATAAAATACAAGCTATACTTGTTGATCTCCACACATGATTGTCAAAATTACCACCAATTTTAAAAGTTTTAATTTTAAAACTAAGTATTAGTTTAATATTTAATGTATTTTTAAAACTTATTTCGAATAAATAATGTTATTTTAGTTATAAATTATGAAATGTAAAAAAAAAAACTATATTTCATATATAATTTTATAAATCATAATTTAAAAAAAAAACAAAGATTAAAAGGAAATAATCTTGATTGAGCTCTGAAATTAGAGAGTTATTGTGAAAAATTAAAAGTCAAACAATTAAGTGTAATTTAAAAATAGAGTAAGAAATTAGTAGATATGACTACGTTACTTTTAACAGCATTATGACAACACAATTATCACCTATGGTGACGCTACTTCTGTCAAAAATAGTGGAATTGTACAATACACAAACAAACATCATAACTGACAACAACTAACGGGCTAATCTAACAGTCAAACCAAGCGATGCCTGCAGCCAGCAGACCGAATTGAGATTGAATCTATAACCACACTATGGATTTATCAACCAAGTGTACTAGATAGCGCAATAGATATTATTTAGTAAAGATGGAAGAATGTACTAGTAAGTTTAAAGAAAGTGTGGTTGATAAAACGATAGATATGGGAGTTGTAGAAAAAAATGTGGGAATGAAATAAATGTATGAAGTGCAAATAAACATGGTGGTGGAATAAAGATGTCTAAAAAATATTGAAATAGAATGAAATTATGTTTAAGCAATTGCAGAAAGAGGCAAATGGCAAAAGGCGCAAAAGAAATTATATAAGTCGCTAGAATGTTCTAAAGATCTAGAAAAACCATGAAAATTGCATAAGAGATGATACTGAAAAGATGTTGATGGGGACGTCAAAAAGAGATAAAAGGTATATTTTGAAAAGAAAAAGAAAGTTTTTGGAATGGAATGTTGGAAAACCGGGCAGTAAATGAAAGTTTACTAGTATAGTAATTCCCGATAAATAGTGCAATATCTCTCTGGTCCCCCTCTATAAAAATAATGGTGGCATACAAGACTGCAACAATTATTGTGGAATAAAGCTCTTTTTGTATAAAGTGAAAGTATCGGACGTCATATTCGCTCTCCGTCAGTTATGCGAGAAATACAGATCATACAGGAACTTGCACATGATGTTCGTCGATCTCGAGAAGACATACGACCGGGTTCCCTGTAATATGGTGTGGGCCTTAGAAATTAAAAGTATGTCTGATAGATATGTGGAGTAAGCTCATTCAAGGCACCCTGGTGCTTGCTGTTCACTGTTGACAGTATTCTTAACAACGAGGATAGACTTGAGGTCCAGAGCAGACTGGAAAAATTACAACAAAAGCTGAATTTGATTAATAATATTTTTTTTGTGAGGAGGGGGAGTACTCTTGAAGAGTATTATAAAAAAGAAGCTATAATAACTACTTTACGCCAATCTGTCAATATAGCGGTACTATCCTAGTCTACCCAGCCAGCCATTTACACAATTGATCCTAAAATAAAATCACTTTCATATAAACTAAGAATCAATTAATAAAATATGCAATAAAATATATATCTTATTTTAAAAGAACCCTGCAATTGAAATCATGTTAATTAAAATTTTATGATTTTTTATTGAATTTTTGTCCCCGAATTTGTTTCTTCAGACAATCTAACGAATTGACGAGTTAGAATTTCCAACTTAATTTTTAAATCAGGGTTAAAGTATAATTATATATATAAATATATATTGAGTTATTATGTTTGAGTGGATAGTGCCGTTATTTAGTATAAGTCAAGTATTAGTCAAGTATTAATCTTCAAACGTAAAAAGGATATTCCTCCGGCCGCTGCGGGTTTCGGATTACGTATTATTAAACATGTTTCCTTAACCAAATGGCAATCCATTACACTATTACATTCGTTTCCTTTATCTATTGAGATAAGGGAAGCGAATATGTAACATTCACAGAAAATAGGACACGTGCCTTTTATATTATATATTTGGACGAATATAAGACTAATATTTTTTGTAAATATTCAGAAAATTATATATAATATATTGTTTTGATTGGCCACTATAATTCTAGAAATTGAGAATATATCTTTAAATCTGTAGTGCGTGTATGTATAGTCACTGTACGTGTATTAAAATGTTGTCAATGGTCTTAGATTTAATATTCAGAGGTACGAGTATTAATCCTTGCTTAGCATATTTTTTGCAATTTTTGTAATTTTTTCAATATTAGTGACGTAAAACTACAGTTTTATTAATATTCTAAAAATACATATATTTTTAATTTTAATTAATATCAGAATCACCGCAGACTTTATAATTGAAATATACTTAATTATTACAGAAAGCTCTTTGAGCTAATTTTATATTATTACGTCTTACATGATGTATTGACTGAAGTACTATATTATAATTTAAATATGATTAATTACACGGTGGTGTAAATAACATAAAGGAATATTAAAAGGTAAAAAACAGCATAATCCTGCTCATAATCCCAAATCTATTGTTATCGTTATATTCCAGTAATTACGATAATAACAATACACTTTAATATAATGACACGAACTAAATCCTACAACCGTCTTTCCGCGTTGCCTAAACGAATAACGTTTCAGAATCCCGAATGAGTTTAGATTGGATATCTCGTACATATCGTAAAACATGCAAATTTACATACAATTATTTATTTTATTAAGTCTTCATGGTTCGTTTTCTTAAGGATTATAGGATTAAAGAATCTTCCTCGAATAACTAACTAAATTTTAACATGGTACAAGCACTTTAACTACCTGCGGAAACCTCTTCATCGCACCGATAGCGTAGTTAGGTCTTAAATCATAGGAAAATGAGACAACGTCTGACATCCAGAGCGCATATATTGAAAAATAATCTTATCTTTAGGTACGTGTTCATAGAACACAATATACAATTATAAGATATTTTATTTGGTACGATGAATGTAAAAGAAACAAATAATAAAAGTATCATAACTTATCTTATACTAGAATTGTACAACTCAATATGTTTAATTTACTTACAACTACGATATCGCAAGTATTCTTTGTTTTTAAATTAATTGAAAAATGTTGCCTTTACTGTTGTAGAACTTATTTTTCAGAGTGAGTTTTTATGGACATTTCACCATAAAAACACTTTGATATAACGCAGAATGAAATAATTTCAAGTGTTAAACTTGGAAAGTTGTCTGCTTGAATTCACCAAAACAATTAAAATAAATACAACAAATCTCTTTGAATATTTTCTAAACATTAAATTATTTAATGTGTGTAAAAATACTGTGTGTGCATTTCTCACAAAGTAGAAGTGAAGTTAACACAAGTCAAACAAGAACACTTGTTTCAATTTCTCGCTAAAAATTCGTTTATGTTAGCGGAAGCCCATGCTTCAATTACAATATGATTCAGATGATTTTGATAATTGTGTTGTGTTGGACGAATGGTCCAGCAATAGTATCCCTACCTTTATTGATTAATTATAAACTCACACTACTGTGGCAGGCGGCTTAAACAAATCAGACAGCCAATTGACCGATTTCAATAAATATTTCTTAACTCCGATAATAAATAATAACTTAAGGCCTTGAAATTATTTAACTAATAGAAACGAATATTGTTTAATGATTAATTTATTTTATCATTGGTGATACATGCATGTGGCCAATTCTTGAAGACATTTCTACAAGTTCTAGGATATTGATTGGAAAATCCTAAACCGAATTTTTATTATACATGAAGAATAAAATTTATCAAAGTGTTTTTATCGAGTTGAAACAATGTCCATAAAAACTCGCTCTGAGAAGTTCTACAACGGCGAAGACACTCATCCAAGACAAAAATTTTCAACAAATTCAGAAACAATGAATACTTGCGATGTCGTAGTTATAAGTAAATAAAACATATTAAGTTGCATACTTCTTAATATTTCTTTAAAGAGCTAGTGTGATGATACTTTTAATATTTATTTGTTTTTATTCATCGTAACTAATAGAATAATGTGTCCATTAATCAAGTGTTTCTGGTAAAAAAGGATCTCTACCAACAGATAAATCAACATTTCTATTAATATTATATTAAACGTTACGTTCAATATTTTTTTATGAACATACCAGCGCAATGAAACAAATATTTTTGTTTATCACTATCATATGTATTTACAAATAATAGGAATATAATTGAATCGTATAATTTACCCATCCTAGAAAACAACTGTAATACATTGTAAATAAATGTGGAATAAAAAAATTAATGACGAATGCATTATTCGAACCAGCGACCACTAGAGACCTTACTATCACTCTATCAATTATGCTATCGACAACATGTAGTTGAACCCGTGACATGTTAAACTGATGTAAAACCATAACTGTTACGTTTATTTTGTAACTAAAATACATAACTATATGTTACAACCAGAAATTTATCTAAAGTTGTCTTAAAAACATTATAATAGCGACTGAACAGAACAAGGAACTAAATAAATCAAGCGGATAGTGTCAGTGTGCAGAGGAATAAACTATTCACCGTCGACTGCACATTGCGGGATATAAATAAAAGCATAAAACGCGGTGTAGGGAAGTTAAGTGACATCGTATAATTAATGTTGGCTAACTTTTTTGCCAGCATTGAGTAATTTTCTAAAATCAGACTTTTAAATGCGAAAAATTGTAAAGTAATATGATACACGCCGTTGCGACGGTCCCGAAATTAAAACTTTTATGAAAATTCAGTTTTTTTTTAAATTTCAGGAGAGTTTTGGTTTTAATATTTGCATATTTGACTGTGCTCTCTTTTTTTCTTTTAAATTCAAATTGTTAATAAAATAATATTCAGTCGACATCCAAATAGTTAAAACGGTACGTAGACATACATACAGTTTCATTATTTGCGTGTACATGTCCATGTCAGCCAGTGTCATAGAGTAACACACACCTTCCACACACACCAGTTACACACACCGGTAAAACACACCAGACTCACAAAAAAGGTCACACATATCACTCACCGATCAGTCAAAGAATTGATTGTTGCCTGATATAATAGTATAAAAAATAATAGTATAAAAATGTATACTACATATATATAAACAATAAGTATATTGTATATATATATATACGAGTATATATGTATGCTACGATAATAAAAACATATACACCCCTCACTTTGCGTCGTGGTTACGTCCAAAAAAAACACGACGCAAAGTGAATTAAGATTTTCTATAGCAAACCATATAAAGATCGAAGACAGGTTCCAGTCTTACGAAAATAATACTTTTTAAAAAGAAAAATGAACAGAGTAAACATTTAAAAAACAAAACTAATATAAGTCTACCATTTATGTTGGAAAAATATTTACCTTTTTTTGTGACCAGAAACAACACAAAAAAATTTATTTATATTATTATCTTTAAAAAATCACAACACACTACGTAATTGAAACTGAAGTCTAAAATTAACATCCCTTAGAAGGTCACGATAGTGATTGTTGTTTAGACTTATTACAATTTATTTTAAATATTTGTTCTAAATAATGGCGAACTTATTAATTTGAAAATTTAAGAAAGTTTGAAGTGATCAGTGAATATATTGAGTAGGCCAGAATTGTCGGTTTAAGTATAGACATTGGAAATGATACGCTCGTGACTGACCAGATTCTATAAGGCAGTAATGTTATTTACTCAATTATATACGTTTCCCTTTTTTCTGTGTAATAAATCATCTTATAGGTTACAGTTTAATATTTTTGGCCTTGTAATTTATTGGATTGATGAACGGATGACCAATATACTTAACAGTAATAAACAGTACGTAGCGAAATCGATAAAATATTTTTAATATAAATTACACTTGATTTTGTTGTGTTCTGATTATTTCATTATTGAATCCATAAATAGGTGATAAATTTAAAGTTAATATGAATATAACAAATATCAAGAAATGTATCAATATCGGATCCTTATTAATGATAACATAAAACATATGATCGATATATTCTGCATCCTGATAACTTTTAAGATTCCTGTCTCAGTTACAAATTAACGGCCATTAAGTAAAACGTGTTCAGAAAATTCAGATGTTCGTTTTAGGGTTGCTGAATTCAAACTTTATTCGAAATTATTTGTAATGAAAATATTTCGTTTTCAGTAACACAAATAAATTATCCATTAAAATGTATAAAATGTATATGTATCCACTAAAAATAAAAATAACTTCTACCATATGGAAAAAATGTAATAAAAAAATAAAGCAACCCTAGACGGAAGACAAATTGAGGTACATTAATTATTCGGGTATTATCGGTATTGCAAAATGTTCAGAGCACATTTAAATTGTCAAAATGAATAATGATTTCATGTTTTACTTTGTGTCCGTACTTATCGTTTTTGTTATACTAAATATTAAAATATGTAATCTGCAATGATGCCTTAAACATTTAATAAGACTATACTAGACAGTACTGGTTTTTAAAGAAATGCTTGTCGTTATACCATATATAAAAAGTGGAATTTGCGTTAAAAACAGTAATACTAATTAAAGAAATAATATGGACTCCGTTTGGGCACAAGCCAGGAGGCTTATGCCCGAAATTAGCAAGAAGGATCTTGGTACCACCAAATAAATACTACAAAAGATAGAGATAAGTAGCAACTTATTTTTTATCTATCTTATCGTATCTTTGGTAGTATTTAGCTGACTTCGTCTTTAGACTTCGTCTAGCTATTATTACCATTTAATCCGCCCACCTAATGTTAGGGCGTCTATTTCCTATGCTATAGACAATTATCATTCAAACACACCTACTGAAAAATGGTAACTCAGGATCTCAAATCTACTCAATTGTTCGAAGGTAACTTAGTCCAACACCAATCGGGAAGGTCGAGCTGCTAAATGATGGCAGTAATAATTAACACGGGAACTTAGGTAAAGCGTTTAGCAAAAGACGTGGCGACTCGATGTAGTCTTAAGTTAGGATTTAATTAAAGATGTCGTTTTTAAAGTTTTTACGTCACTACTCACAAAATTGTACGTTAAATTTGATTATACTTTAATTGAAAAAAGTAATGACGCGGTCACTGGTATAATGTTTTTGATACTGTTTTATTATAATATGCATTCACTTTTTTTTAAGTTGAATTTAAACCATATCCAATCCAATCCAAACTAACCATTATAAAAAAAATTAATAAACGACACAAAATATAAAAAGAACAATTGAAGATGCAAATACCCAGGGTATTTCGCGAACGAACTTTGACGAAATTATAAATGATTTTTAAGTAAAATGATTATTATTTATTGAAGAAAAGAAAATGTTAAATACATGTTTATTTTATAATTACTAAAAAATTACAAAAAAGTGTTGTTAATAATAATACCATTTATTTAACTTTACGCCATATCCGTTGCGGGGTAGCCAGGGACGACGGAGCGCCAAACGTTAATAATAAATCAAAATAGTAATATAATTAGATATGAAAATAAACTAAATCAGTAAATTAAAAACAGCGCCATCTCTCGACAGTAATGATAAACTAAATCAGTAAAATAAAAACAGCGTCATCTCCGACAATAATGAAAATTTTCCACTTTCCTGTCCACAGACATGCATATATCCATTCGATAAAAGTGGAAACAATACAGAACGAACAAAGTTCGTTCGTGAAAATATTCAAAAGTTAACAAGTTATTAACTGTTAATTTGTTAACTTTTTAAGACAACATTTAGGCGTTAGGAGTTTTTATTTCTTGTAATTAAATGTCACTGTTTTTATATAAGTATTTAAATTTTGACATATAAATAATATGTTGTTAAATAAGAATTTATGTAGATCTTGACACCAATAAACTATTTTACATATTAACTGGGCTACTGACTGATAAAGATGATTATTATAAATCTAAATATAAGATGTGTCCTGTATTATTTCCGTAAAATAATAAATTATTTTGCCTGAGTAAATCATTCAAAACTTTTATTCCTATATTAATATGTCCTTATCTCAATTAGAATTTGGATCATTAATAGTCATATTTGTATATGTGTAATGGTGATAATGGTTTAGAAAGCGCTCCAGCTTATTGAGAAGGTTAATAGCAAATATCTGAGGAGGAAATGTTTGGTAGAAGGATTGTAACGCACTCGTCACTTCCCAACTATTTTTACACTCAATGTACAACCCCACGCGTTTAAGTGTTTAAAATCGTTAACATAGAAGAAATTATTACACCAGTAAGTGTGAACTGAACACAGCCTCGTGTATTTAGTTCACACTTACTTCTTGTTATCCGTCCAAAGTTGAATATCATTGATTGCTGTGATTTGTAGCAGTATTAGCACTGTAAGCTGGATGAAACCCTTGATTTGTACTTTCTCAGTAAATGGTATTTAAATATATGTGAAGAGATTTGCTTATACAAAGGATTTTAGAACTTCTAATAGGAATGACAATATATAGATGAGTCTGTAATAGTTTAAAAGAGTGTGTGTAGGGATATTATGAGTTACAACGCACCAGAGGTTTTTCGAAACATAAAGGTACACTCCAGAACAATTCTTTTAATGATTACAAGTATTCAAAGAACTACATCAACGCAATTTTAACAGCTTTATTTTCACTTTGTCTTACTAATTTTAGAGTTCAGTTTCAATTACGTAGTGTGTTGTGATTTTATTTATATTATTATCTTAAAAAAATAATAAAGTATTACTGTTTTTAACGCAAATTTCACTTTTTATATATGGTATAACTATTGTAATTTCAATCATTGTATGTTGACAAGCATTTCTTTAAAAACCAGTACTGTCTAGTATAGTCTTATTAAATGTTTAAGGCATCATTTCAGATTACATATTTTAATATTTAGTACAACAAAAACGATAAGTACGGACACAAAGTAAAACATGAAATCATTATTCATTTTGACAATTTAAATGTGCTCTGAACATTTTGCAATACCGATAATACCCGAGTAATTAATGTACCTGAATTTGTCTTCCGTGTAGGGTTGCTTTATTTTTTTATTACATTTTTCCATATGGTAGAAGTTATTTTTATTTTTAATGGATACATATACATTTTATTCATTTTAATGGATAATTTATTTGTGTTACTGAAAACTAAATATTTTCATTGCAAATAATTTCGAATAAAGTATGAATTCAGCAACCCTAAAACGAACATCTGAATTTTCTGAACACGTTTTACTTAATGGCCGTTAATTTGTAACTGTGACAGGAATCTTAAAAGCTATCAGGATGCAGAATACATCGATCATATGTTTTATCTTTTCATTAATAAGGATCCGATATTGATACATTTCTTGATATTTGTTATATTCATATTAACTTTAAATTTATCACCTATTTATGGATTCAATAATGAAATAATCAGAACACAACAAAATCAAATGTAATTTATATTAAAAATATTTTATCGATTTCGCTACGCTATACTTAACAGTAATATACAGTATATTACTGTTAAGTATATTGATCATCCGTTCATCCATCCAATAAATTACAAGGCCAAAAATACTAAACTGTAACCTATAAGATGATTTATTACACAGAAAAAAGGGAAACGTATATAATTGAGTAAATAACATTACTGCCTTATGGAATCTGGTCAGTCACGAGCGTATCATTTCCAATGTCTATACTTAAACCGACAATTCTGGCCTACTCAATATATTCACTGAGCACTTGAAACTTTCTTAAATTTTCAAATTAATAAGTTCGCCATTATTTAGAACAAATATTTAAAATAAATTGTAATAAGTCTAAACAACAATCACTATCGTGACCTTCTAAGGGATGATTTAATTTAAATAATTAAAAAATATATATATGTATTATAAAACTTTTTAATTTGTTGTATGGAGGATAACTTTACTGTTAACTACTAGTCTAACCATAAATACCGAAGAAAAACAACAGTTTTCTATTGCATGTAACATTTATTACTATTTGTTAGTTTAATACATTAATATAAAACCATTAAAAATCAAGCACCTATGGTAGCAGGAACTCTTTATGTAAAATTCTTAACTGCCATTGTATGGATTGTTTTAGAGACTCTATATTATCACGGTGTTAAGAGCAAGCCTTACTCTTTCAATCTGATCTATTTATTTATTTATTTATATATTTTCCACTTTGAATCCATACCAGTTATCACTTGTGTACGTCAAATGGAAGTAACAGGTCATCATAAATAATAATCTAGTGGATTAAGGTCAAGACTATATGACGGCCAGTCTTCAGCTCTGATGAATTCCGGGGTGTTCGTTTCTAAACAAGATTGGGTGGATAGAGCTTTATGACCCACCGCCGAGTCTTGCTGAAAAGGCCATTCTTGTTGCTATTGAACATGGTCTGGTTAAGGAGCTTAACTACCTTCTCAAGATTGGTATCTTGATACATACTGATCTTGATACTTGTTTTGTTACCTTTTTCACAAAAATATGGCTCAGTCACTCCTTCATAGCTTAACACCCACCAAACCATTACTGAAGTCGGATAATGCCTACGTTGTACTCTGTTTACGAATGGGAAGCTTCTTTAGAGCTTTCGGCATAAATACGGCCATTTTGCTTGCTAAAATATTGCTCAATTGTAAATTTTTTCTAGGTTTGATTCTTTTCCTATATTACTATCACCCCACTCCATTTTAATGTCTTAATATTGCTTTTAATATATTATTGTGAAAATAAAAAAAAATACACAATAATCAATCGTATAAATATGACAAATTCCAAATTCAGAAGTAATATTTTCTTTATTTTTAATTATAACAAACAGTATTTATGGCTAGACTAATTACCATCATGTGCTCATTTATTGTAAATTTATTTATTTGTTTATTTGTTAATCCACCAATGTTACAAAATTTAGATTTTGTACAATATTTGTTTGATTAAGATGAAATAGTATTACTCTGTTATGAAATACATGTTTAAAAACAGATAAGAAATATATTTATATTACAATATATTGAAATAAACTTGTTTATAAAAATAAAAGTTTGCAGAATAAATGTATATTATCAGTGACATCTAAATATATAAACTATCTCCGTACTCTAGAGAAATGTCTCTATTATGTTGTTAATTAATCTGACTGGTTGGTAAGTAGAACGAGTCGTCCCGCCATTTATCATGACAGTGTTCATAGAAGAGACAACTGAATTTGTTTAAAAATGTTGATTCTTTATTTCATGTCGTAATTTAGCTTCCAGTAACGCAATATGTGACTTTATTGCGTAACAAGGAGACACAAATATCTAGTAAAATATAATGATATATAAAAATATTTATGGTAATGTATGTATGCTCTGATGATTTATCCTCAGATTGGGCTGTTCTGTCTGCCGGCGTCCCTCAGGGCGGCGTTTTATCTCCTTTACTTTTTTCCATTTTTATTAATGAAACCACTAAAATAATATCTTCTCACTACCATCTCTATTGCAGACGACTTACAAATCTACAGACATTGCTCACTCAATGATCTTGATGCTACCATTAGAGCCATAAATAATGATCTCATTTTTATAAAGGAATGGACTGAGTCTTTTGGTCTCACTGTCAATCCCAAAAAATCTCAGGCCATCTTATAGGTAGCAAATATCTTCTTAATAAGGTTCAACTTAATCAGATTCCTAATATATTGTACTGTGATACCGTGATTCCTTTTTCTGACATAGTAAAAAATCACCAAGCCCAGTGATAGATAAACACCTAAATTGGACAGCAGAAGTAAATGAAACGAGTCGAAGAATGCATTCGTCATTTCACTCTCTCAAGCGTCTGCAAAATTTCTTACCTTTAAAAACTAAAATCTTGCTATCTCACTCCCTTTTGTTACCCCTTCTCGACTATGCTGACGTTTGCCAATTAGACGCTAACGAGGAGCTACTTAATAAATTAGATCGCCTTCAAAACTTGTGCATTCGTTTTATCTTCGGATTGCGCAAGTTTGACCACGTTTCAGATTTTCGACGTCAACTTAAGTGGCTCCCTATTCGCCTCCGCCAGAATATATATATTTTAACCATGCTGTATAATGTTTCAAGTAATTCATCTCCCTCTTATTTAAATGAACTCTTCCACCTGTCCCCTATCTACTGAGACACCCGGCGGTAGATAGTTTGCAACTGAACTACGGGTCAGCTGCTAAGATCAGGGTACTACGGGACCCCGGTACCTAGGCCCTCCGGCAGCGATGCATGCGCTTGCGCGTGTAAACTGCCGGGTTACCGGTTTTGGTGTTGGATTCGTAGTGGTAATGTGGTTAGCTGTAGAGGTTCGGCGCTGTTCGTCTGGGTTCCCACTGTTGTCGGGGGCCCGTCGGATCTCGTGCGCAGCGAGAGGTACTTGATCAGCCTAAGGCGAAGGGCTGCTGCGGTCTTTTACTTCGGGGCTTACAACGGTCCATAAGCAGAGATCCCTTCGGGGGTCACTGCAGTTTGGGTAGCCCCCTGCTTAGAGGTTAGATGGATGTGCTAGCATCTATCCGGTCACCCGACTGTACTTTAAGGTAGGCTTGCAGCCTGACTGCCTGTCGGGAAGTGAGCGTGCCTTACAGCTCCGGCACCAGCTTAAAACTGGTAGTTAGCCTCTCTGACGTTCTCAGCAAGTTATTGCTAGAGCGAGAAATCACACGGGAAGTGAGCGTGCCTTACAGCTCCGGAACCTTTCAAGGAGAAAAGACAGCTGGGTGGTCGCGATTGGACTTGTCTATGACCGATAGCCTTGCGAGCTTACTAGTCTTATATTACCGTTGTCGACTTCGGAGGTCAGATCTGCCGTAACAAGGAACCATGTGACCGGGGTAAACCTGGACCACATGTATAGCGGCTCAACCTTTATAACCGGAGGGTTGGTGGGGTTGAGATGCTATAAACATAAACATTAGGACGGAAGGAGGCGAGGGCGACTATGTCCCCTCCGAGTAGCCGTCCCAAACGCTCTTGGTTTCTGTTAAATCTTTTAATGTATATAATCTTACAATTCAACATTTTTCTAGAAATCTTTCTCCATTCAAGCAGCGCGGTTATGGAATAACCTTCCCAGCCATATTATAAGTAGCCCAAGTGTTGTATCGTTTAAACGTAGATTAAAGTTCCACTATCTCTCCCAGTTATAAATATATGTATTATATATGCAATTGTAATATTATATATTTATATATTCATATATTATGTATTTGTATATATTTTCGATTTATTATTTTGATAAGTATTTGTAATTATTTATGTATTGGTATAATTTAGTTTATTATATAAGTAATATTTAGTTAGTTATTTAAAATTAAGAATATGTATTATATGTAGTGTGTACCTATTTCTGCCCTTTTAATTGAACTTTGTCACTCTCATGGGTAGCTGGTAGAGATCTCTCGTTAGAGATAAGCTCATCCAATGTTTTTCATATTTCTGAATATTTGGTTATTACGAAATTTGGTACATGAATAAATAAATAAATAAATAAATAAATAAATATGTTATGTGGTTGGTAACTACAATGTCACTTATAGTATATTTACTTACTTAATTAAATATATAATAAACTTTTAAAACATATTAATGATAACATATAACTTAAGACTACAAAATCAGAATAATGTTACGGTATTTTGAGTTGTGAGGATATTTATATGATATATGAAAGAAAGAGCTAAGAGCAGCAGCAGCAGCAGCAAGCAGTAAGCCACTCTAATACTTAATGTGCCACTAGAATAGCTTAAGAGAAGATATTTAACATGTCCTTTCTAAGATTGCTTTCAACATACATAGACCACTTTTTCATTTCCAAAATGAATTACAAATGACAATATTAAATCGGTTTTAGGATTATCGTCGTATCGTACCGTTTAATATATTATATATTATGCTAGATGCTTATATGATTATTTTATATAATCATATAAGCACGGACGAAAACTTTTTAGAAATATAAAAAAACCTTCCGTTAAATAAGGTTCTGTTATTATTAATTATAACAAATTAGAATATCTTGTTTTGCTTCGTTTAAGATCAATTGCTGTATCAATCAAATCAAGTTATGCCACATTGATGAACTTTACACTGTTTTTTTTTTGTCTACTTCGGTTAATGTGTATATAGACAATTTCAATCATTGACTGTTTACTTAAACCATTTATTTAACACGGACGGTTTAAAACTTCGAATCAATAATTAGTGGATACTTTAGTTTTGATATCGAAACATTTAGTAAGGACAGGGACATAATTTGCAAAACAATTTATATATACAAATAAAGAAAATATAATAAAATTATAGAAAAGGTGAACTTAAAAGTGAATAAAGTGTTAAAGAAGTCGTCATAATAGCATAAGATAATAAATTATATTAGCTTTTGCACCAAGATTACAAGTCAGGAGTAAAATTATGTATAACGTCTCCAACTGATTTATAACATAAAGTAAAAGAAAATGACATTAAAACATTGTAGGAGGCAGCGTTTCAAACAGATGTAACAGTTAATTACAATACAGTGAATATAGCATATAATACAATGAAGAAAATATGTATGGGTAAATAAGTATAAATTCAAATAGAAAATATTTTTTAATATTTATAGCAGTACCTAAAATCAAATAGTAAAAAAAAATCACGAACTGAATGAAAAAGTTATAACAATAACAACAAGTACAAAAGTTTTACAATAACATGAAAAAAATAAATAAAAAATATGGGTAAACAGTTTTGATTGCCCGACGAGAATTCTTAATCTTCTTTTTACTTAAGGGAAGCAAATTAGAAGATAATAATGACAAGCACAAGAGGAATTTTTTTTTTCAAATAAATAATATTTCTAATATAAAGTCAATTTTAATAAGAAAATCTTGGACTTTAATTCAGCAAATTAATCTAAATAAAGTATTACTGAAGGGATGAGCTGTACCGATAATCCTTTGGATTTGAATCGACCGCATTATTATCACATTGATTATTCGTCTCGAAGTATTTGTTTTATTTCAAATATACATACATTGTATTTATGGATCGACAGGGTCTAGTTGCATGGTTTCAAAGGACAGGTTCTGGAGTCAGTCATAATATGTGTAAACCAGTTATAGTACTATGATGTTCACACTTTAAAGGTATTAAAGAATTCAAATTTTATAATTAAAAATAACTAGAAGTTTATAATATCTTAGTTTCAAACTAAGAATGCATCTTCATAGTTGACTGCTGTTAAGAGATATTGGTCAAAAACCATTTAACTTCAGATCATTGTATAAGTAATATTAGTTACTCAAACTAAGTACACTATATAATAATTATAATAATATTTTTATGTTTTTAATATATCCACTTGTCTTAAATTTATTTCCAATAGTTGAATCCATTTCTTCTAAAAAAGCAACACTTAGTTCCAGCACTATTCATTGTTAAATATTTCAACTCAATATCGCGACTCAAAGCGACGGTTGCTGATTTGATTCCCGGTCTTTTTCCTTCACTCATTTATTTTATTATAGTTATAAGTTGAGAAAATTGTTGCTAGTATTATTATTGATAGTGATATGATTTTGTATGTGCCGATTAAATATATCTTTGATAAAATAGGGTACTTATTTATTTTCAGTCGTTCAGATGACAACCGGGAGACTGAATTTTAGAAAATTCTCTTCGGAAGAAACAACACCTGTTAAATGTTTACAACTTATTTGTAATATATACTTGTGTGAAAAATTACAATAAAAATCCACCGAAACCAAAATTTTATTATGAATAATGCGGTCCATCAAAAACACCAACTATCAACTAGTGTAAAGGAACATGTGCTTAAATAAATAAATAATAAATTTGGACAGGATACGTTGAGCAAACGGATGCACGAATAATTCGTCTGTCGTCATGTTTACAAACGGTTTAGTTTATAAAAGGTCCTATACACGGTTTATATATTCATTTGCTTTTATTAAACCTACCTAGTTGTTGAGACAAATATTTATTTAATCCAAGTTAGTTATGGAAATATTGAAAAAAAATAAATCTATAAAGGAATTTCTCTTTCTGTCTCTGACAAATATTTATAATATCTATTTACTAAATTTTAAATATTTTTTTTAAATTTATAAACAGATAGTGTAAGAAAATATATAAATACTAATAGTACACTCGGAACTACAGCTGATATTCTAAACTGAAATTATATAATTTTAATGGTTTCGGATGAAGTAACAATCCTTACTATATAATAATGAGCTAATTGACTCTGTATGCACGCGCATCACTTATCACCCACAAATCACACAATAATGTGTAATACATCAAAAAAAAGCTATTGAATCAGGCTACAAAATAGGGTAGGTGCCAACCTCATACGTGACATTTGACCCTTCCTGGCCCGAAGGACCGGGAAGTTCCCTTGTATGAAATAATAATAAATAAAAAAATGGAACTCAATTCCCTAAACACCTTATTTAAGAGTTAGAAAAATGCTAACGGCTAAACTTATAATCCGTTTCTTAATTTATTCCTGCATTAACTAATCCCTTGATTAAATTAAAGTTGATATTAATTTTCGATTGCAGATGTTCCATGAATTGCTCAGAGATACTTTTTTAAAACAATATTTAACATGGAAAATTAAGGTTGTCACAAAGTTGTTGAACAGGAAAATAAGACCGAATAGAAAATTTTAACAGGTTCTACTTTGAATCACAACGCCCTTTTAACTTATTTTTTGGTAAAACATTTCTATAGTTTATGTCCTTTATTTTATAACTTACAAATTTTTCTGTCTCTGTCAATCTGCCATACCAAAAACCTCAACCTGTTGGCTGCAAAATACAACTTTAATCTAAAATTTCATTCTAACGTCACAACTAATTCCAGTGCATGTAATAATACATGTTAGCTGTAATTAAAGTCAACACATCAGTCAAAGCATGCGACTGCTGCCGGCAGCAGACCGAGCTACGTGATGCATCCACGTGTCTAATTGTTCACAAGTGCTTATTACCACTAGATGAGACAGTATATACTTGTAAGAAGTGTCTTCGAAAATACGTTTTCATATTTTACTAGCAGGGTAAGATATTACTGGAAAATATAAAATAATAAATTGTATACTCCCGCATCTATTTAAACATGAGAGCTGTCGAAGTAAACAAAAAAACAACTTATACAGACAATGGTAAAAGTAATTATTTAGATTAATTAAAAAAGAAATGCATTGCATAAGGGGGCAATATAATTCTTATTTAATTTGTAAAAATCTACATTTTCATATTCATACTTAATGAATCGGAACTATCAGATATATTACCATTATAAAATAGTTAGCACAGACCACACCTAGTATTTTATAAATATATGTGAAGTGCCTACGATACGACGTATACGAGTTATATCTTGCAATCTATGCTTTTTCAGTAATCAAAAGAGAATTATTCGATTTGAAGGAATTTCGGAAAAAAAAAACTTTGAATAAAACTAATCTTTACATGAAGTTGAATACTCCTAAGCTTATATTGAAAAAAAGCGTTACATATAAGAGTATTCCCTCTATTCCCTTCTTCATGTCTGTCTTATAATAATAATATCACAAAATTTCCCAACTATCGACTCCTAGCTAGTACTAGATTCGGGCAAGTCGCTTTAAGCAAACTGGAACATGAATAATTCATTTAGCGGTCGTTGAGTTTGCGAAGCATCCATGCTTCTTTACTGTCAGGTGTGTCGATGTAGGGTTAATAAGTTACAACAATATTATTTTCGTTTGCTTTTACCATAGCACATCCTGGCGGATATAGTTTCTAGCGATACGGAATTTCAGTAATGATTTCTCCTTATTTTTTAAATCATAATATGTCAACAAATATTCATTTATACTACTTATGTTATATTAAAGGCAATGAAAACTTTTGCATTCTTTAAAATGTTTGTAGGGGCACAGCGAGCAGATGTTTTACTTGATGGATGGTAATCGCCCTCACATATGGAGAGAATAAAACCTTTGATGAAAAGGACAATCCCAAGAAATATGACACAAAAAGCACAGGATACATACGAAATAATTGGAGGTAAATACGAGATATCCAGTCAAACCTCTTGGAATTGTGTGCGTATTTTCATGAAGGCAAGGCGGAAAATAAATTTAGTTCGTGTGGTTATATTTAATCCTAATATCTTTACTGACTTTATCTGGAATATGGCGACCGGGATAACAATAGATTTACGATTATAGTCTAGATAATGCTGTACTTTAACTTTAATTCTTTTCTTAATGTTATTTGAACCACGGCTTAATAGTAAATATAACAATGATACATGGTGAAAATTATATAATTAATTGTAGTCAAAATATAATACAATATTTCGGTCAGTACGTTACGTAATAATATTATTAAATTAGCCAATTATTTTTAAATGTTAATTAAATATATTATTTTAATTATAAATTCCACCGTAATTCTGATATTAAATAATGTTGGGTTAATTAAATTATATATATTGAATTTTCCAATTGTTTTCAAAAGAGTTGTTTGTAAATTTTAATAAAACCCTTGTTTGCGTCATTGACACAGAGTGCTACAAATATGAGGATAAATTAACAATTTGTAGAACTATATTCGGCAATTTATTCTAGTCATTATTTATATAATAATATATTCTATACATATTTTTTAATACTAACAAAAAGTATTAGTTTTCTATTCGACAATTATCAATGACTTTATATAAGGTAAAACGTACGTCTCTTATTTTCAGTTGATATTACACTGTTACATTCGCTTATCTCTATCCATTTGGTAAGGAAACATGTTCGCCAAAGCATTTGTAATAATACGTAATCCGAAACCGCAGCGGGCGGAGGAATACCTCTTCACGTTTGAAGATTAATACTTGACTAATACTTGACTTCTACGTAAAATAATAAACATAATTTATTTCAAGTATGATTCAAAAGCACATAAAATGTTAAATTAATAGTGCGCAAAAAAATGTAAATACTAGCATGATAAAATACAAGAAAGTTATACAAAGCGGACGTAATTATTATTTAAAAAACGGCCAATTGCGTGTCGACCACGCGCAGTTCAGGGTAATTGTCTCTGATGAATAGAAAGACAGACATTTATATATTTATAATTGCGGATATAACAAAACACATTATAAAAACTATATTCTAAAACTTCATTCTAAAACTTCATTCTAGCACACTACTAATTCTAATGCACGTAATTTATATTTTATTGATTTATAGTGACGTTTTGTACACTGACTATTCAATATTCATTGTAATATATTGCTTAGCTTTAATCAAAGTCAACACATCAGTCAAGTCATGTGACTGCTGCCGGCAGCAGACCGATCTACGTCATGCATCCACGTGTATGATTGCTCACAAGTATTTATTACCACTATATGAGACAGTATACACTCGTGGTAAGTGTCTTCGAAAATACGTTCTCATATTTTAATAACAGTATAGGGCCCTATATAACCTGAAAAAAAATTATATACTACCCGCATCTATTTAGACATGAGAGCTATCTCAGTAAAAAACAAAACATGATACAGACTCTGTTACGTTTTGCAATGAGTGAATGAATGAGTGCTCATCACATCTAGTATCTTATAAATATATGAGAAATGTCGACGGTACGACGTACATGCGTTATATAATGCAATCAATGCCCTTTCAGTAACAGAAAGATAATAACACAATTTAAAAAAAAACACATATTTTTTATTTTATATTATTTTTTATATCTTCTTTTAGGTCATTAGAATGTAAACTTTCAATTGTCAACCATTGTTTGAGAAGTAACGGTTATATTAAAATAAATATTTCGTGTAATATAATCTAAGATTTGTTTTAAGAAGATTATCTACCGCTTGTAAAATAAACTTTGTAAAGCCATTAATGTCAGAATATGAGGAAGGTATGGAGCTTAACCTGCCAAGTTTTTTGATAAAAACGTTTCCTGAACAAACCAACCGGACTCAGATAAATGTTATACGTATAATATCTCTTACATTTAACATACGAAATGAAAGAAGTGACAAATATTATTTTTATTATTTTTTACAAATATTATTTTTGTTGCATGTCGAATCAAAACTGTACGTGACAGATTTAAAAAAGTTATATTTCTCGAAACTATACATAATTTTGAAACATGAAACTTTATTAATATATTTCCCCATTTCGTTTCAAGTTTTCATATTATTTTACTAAAGTTGAGATCAGATCAGATCAGATCACAGTCGAGATCTTAAGTGATTGATTTAACCCTCGATAGTCATATATATCCTATTCACTCTTTTATTTTTTATTTTTTTTTAATGAAAAAGACCAATAAAAAGAACAAGTTTTCACAGCGGTTGCACTCCTCCTCATTCAAAGTGCACCTCACTAACATCAGGGGCTTGCACTCTAATCTCTTACCTGTCCACCACCAGCTGGAGACAGAGCAACCGCACTTGCTCTTTTTGACTGAATATTGAAATAAATATGACCAGTTTAAAGCCCATTCCACTCGATCCAGTACTAAACAAAAGTACCTAAAGATAATATTAGAAATTGTCTATGAACATGTTTAGCTACGAGTAAGCTTAAATTATGAAAAGTATCCCACAGGGTCTCAGGTTCGAGTTCAGCTCGTGTTTTATTATAAATTAATTTAAAATGGAAGTACCAAAATTGATTCTCCTCTTTTGTTTGTTTGTTGAGCGAAGCGAGCGGAGCGCTCTACTGGAGACTTTTTCGCATTCTCTGTCACAAATTGGCTCGAAAATTATTTGACGGAAAATTATGAATAATCGTCAAAAGACAAGACAAGTCAAAAAACTGATATCCCATTGATGTCAATGGGATATCAGTTTTTTCATTACACTGGGCTTGCTTCGCTCATTATGTAATATTCTCTCGAAGTGAATCGAAAATATTTAACAAATTCAGTAAGTACTATAAGAAGATATTTAATTTCTAAATTTTAGTTATTATTTGTCTGTTTTTTTTAAATGTAAATCTAAAAAAAATATTTACTTATGGAACTAATGTTATATTAAAAAAAACACTGCCATGAAAGGCCCGAGTTATTTAAAATGTCTGTAGAGGCACAGCGAGCAGATGTTCTATTTGATGGATTGTCATCACATATGGACGGAATAAAACCCCTGATGAATAGGACAATTCATGGAATTTTGGTACCAAGAGCAAAAGAACTTATTCCCGTGTAAAAAGAAAGGGAATACAATATACACAATACATTGATATAAATATTGATATTTGTAACTCAGACGCCAAAAAATTCATTTTTTTTTCTTTCTTTTTGCTAATTATATCTAAAATAGTAGAATACGTAAATACGCACGTTTTGTGTCATATGTTAGACATCTAATCAAAACCCATTTGGGCTTCTGACACATTTTTCGTTTAGACAACGGTTGTTGCAAAAGAGGTTGCAAGATTTAGATGGTGTCATTATATTAAACTGTATTGTTGTTATCGTAATATATTTATTGACTTTATCTAGAATATGGCGACCGGGATAACAATAGATTTAGGATTATCAGCAGGATTATGCTGTATTTTAGCGTTTATTTATCCTTAATGTTATTTGAACCACGGTTTAGTACGGTTTAGTTTTGAACCAGGAGGGTACCGGCTTTGATGAAGCCGGGGACCCCCTCCCCGAGCAAAATCGGGGAAATGATTCTCGGATTTTGCTCGGGCTGCCCGTCGTATCTGGGGCGGGCAAAGTATCGCTTTTGTGTTTTATGAGGGCAAACGACGAGTCAACGCAGCGGCACCCCGACCCACTCTAAATGTGGACTTTTGCAACATCCGGGGACTTCATTCCAACTTGAACGCCGTCCATTATCTTCTAGAGACGGCGCAGCCGGCCTTGTTGTTTCTAACGGAAACGCAGATATCTCAACCTAGCAACACAGCGTACCTGTCATATCCCGGGTATAAACTAGAACACCATTTTATACCACACGCCGGGGTATCTGTGTTCGTAAGGGAGGATATCTGCTACCGTCGCCTTCAAGTTTTTGAAGGTCGGGACCTGTCTATACTCTGGCTACGCGTGGACATGGACGACCATGTCAGAGTCTACGCGTGCCTCTACAGGTCCCATAGTGGTAATGCAGAAACGGATCAACTCTTGGGCCACGTTCAGCCGAAGATTGACGATCTGCTTTCACAGACTCCCTCCGCCGAAGTCGTAGTCCTAGGGGACTTTAATGCCCACCATGCCGATTGGCTAGGGTCACATGCCTCCGACTATGCGGGGAGATCTGTGTTTAACTTTGCTCTGGCAAATAGTCTGTCCCAGCTGGTAAAGACGCACACTCGTCTACCGGAGGTGGACAGCCACACGCCTTCTTTGTTGGATCTTCTGCTGACTACACATCCAGAAAAGTACCAGATCACTGTCGTGGCTCACTTAGGTTCCTCTGATCACTGTCTGGTACGGAGTGTAGTGCCCATTCAACGGTCGGCTCGCACAACACCTTCGACTCGACGCGTTTGGCACTACAAGTGAGCGGATTGGGATGGAATGCGGTCCTTTTTTGCATCCTACCCATGGGGGCCGATTTATTTCCCTTCCGATGATCATAGTGACAGCGCTGCGGCTGTAGCTGATGTGATACTACAGGGCATGGAACTATTTGTACCAAGCTCTGTAATACCACTTGGTGGCAGATCGCGGCCTTGGTTTGATGCGTCTGTCAGGGCTGCAGCAGCTGGCAAACGGCAGGCTTATCAAGCTTGGGTCAATGCGTTAGTCACTAAGGATCCGAACTTTAGAGTTCTGAAGAGGAAATATAATCGTGCCTCCAGATTCTTCAAACAGCAAATCGCTAGAGCAAAGTTCAAGCATGTTTTCAAAATTGGGGATCAGCTGGCAAAGTACCCGCCTGGCACGCGCAAATTCTGGGCGCTTTCCAAAGCCACTCTGGGCCACTTTAGCCAGCCGTCCCTACCGCCGTTGCACATGGGGAATGACTCTCTGGCCTACACGGCAAAAGAGAAAGCCGATCTCTTGGGCGCTCTTTTCGCCTCCAACTCGACTTTGGACGACCAGGGGAAGACACCGCCTATCATCCCGCGGTGTCAGAGCTATTCAGCTATTCTATTTCAGTACTCCTACTTTAAAGGCGTAGTCCCGGTCACATGGAAGCGTGCCCTTGTCCATCCGATACCTAAAAAAGGTGATAGCTCAGAACCAGCTAGCTACAGACCTATCGCCATTACCTCTTTGGTCTCCAAAGTAATGGAGAGCATCATCAATAAACAGCTCCTAACCTACCTCGAGGAACACCAGTTGGTCAATGACCGGCAATATGGCTTTCGCCATGGTCGATCGGCTGGTTCTTCTGTTGTATCTTACACACCGTTGGGCAGCTGTTATTGAAAGCAAGGGAGAGGGTCTGGCAGTTAGTCTGGATATGGCGAAAGCCTTCGATCGTGTATGGCACAAGGGGCGTTTAATCGAAGCTACCTTCCTATGGGCTTCCCGAGAGTTTATGCAAGTGGATCACCAGCTTCCTCACTGGGCGGAGCATACAGGTCGTTCTCGACGGTTTTTGCTCGGACCCCAAGCCCGTGAACGCTGGTGTACCCCAAGGCTGCGTGCTATCCCCAACTCTGTTCCTCCTGCACATCAATGATATATCCAACATACATTGTTATGCGGATGACAGCACTGTTTACCATCCCTACCACCTGGATGCATGGCGATCCTCCACTGTGCGGTTCTCAAGGACCTTTTTTCCACGTTCCACTCGCTTGTGGAACGAACTCCCTTCGGCGGTATTTCCAGATCGGTACGACATGGGTACCTTCAAAAAAGGCGTCTACTTCTACCTACAAGGCCGGCAATACTCTTGTTAATCCTCGGATGTTACAAGAGTTCATGGGCGGCGGTGATCACAAGTCATCTGTGACCCGCCAGCTGGTTTGCCCTCGTCTCACATAAATAAAAAAAAAAAATTGTGGTATATATATATATATATATATTTGTAAATACGTGACAAGAAAAGTAATTATATAATTAAATTGAATTAAAATTTGATATAATATTTCACAGAATCCATGGCGGTAAGTAGGTATGTCACAACACGTGACGTAATAATAATAGCTGAGCCAAAAACATTTAAATAATAACTTTAAACAATAACATTATATTAATTATTAGGTCTTCCGTCATTCAGATAATTAATAATATTGAGAATATGTGATTAATTATTAATATAATAGATATTTATAATATTGGAAAGAGAGTAGTTTTTTAAAAATAAATAAAACCGTAGTTTTGCGTTATTGACATTGTGATATTTGAATATTAAATTTGAGACCAGTGACAAAATTGTAATACGTATTTAATAACTATACATATCAGGATATATTTTTAATTTCTAGAATTATTTTAGGCACATTACGCCAGTTATTATTAAGGTAACAATAAATTGTATACATGAATATTAACAAAAAGTATTGGTATTGTATTCGTCAATTATGATATTATTTAAGACGTAGGTACAATGCGCAGTAGGTCCAATGCCCAATGTCCAATGTATTTAATCCAATTAACTTGTACGTAATTTTCCTGTACAATTTATCATTAAGTAGAAAAATTTAAACTTTTAGCTACAGAACGTTTTGAACGTTTTGTGTAAAATAATAATAAAAAAAACTAAAAAACAAAAAAAAGCACGAATAACGTTTATTTAATGAAGACAATATGTATTAAATCACATTAATCAAGATACTCGTAACAGCTTGTATTACTATTAACAGCTTATTGAAAAACTTATTAAAACACATCTATGAATATGCAATGTGGGACGCGTGCAGCTCAAACATATTTTGACAATATTGATGTAAAATATAATAATTGAAATGTTAATAGTCCTTTCTTATATCATCTATGATATTTGTAACATAAATACTAGAAAAGTTATAATCACACTGAACGTCTGTAAAAAGGTAATAAAATTAGCTAAAAGCAGAATCTACCAAATCAGTTATTTTTTAAAATTGTATTTTTTTGCTGACAATGTATAAAAAATGGAAAACTGTCTTTTCACTCAATTATCAGTGTTCTTTTGGGTGTATCTATACCAAGAGGACAATATTGAGGTACATTCAGTATGACATGCTTCATCATCATATCAAGTTTTAGGGATACGTGATTTCCCAAAGGCGTGTTGTGGTACATCAGTCGTGTTAAAAATACGTTCATTTCGGTGACCTAATATATAATAATCCGAACAAATTGATAATAAATTAATATTGCTACGAAATAAATTACGAAATAAATATTCTTATCAAATATATAAGATTTAGATTGTTTTACCTGACTTGACACTCGTTGAAAGGGTTCCACAAAGAAAGGAATTCTTACAATTATCAACATGCACCAACCACATTCTAACATTATACCCGACAATCGATATTGTGTACCTTAAATTAATTAAAATATTTTGAAAATGTAATAATAGTAGTTACTCTATATATTTATATACTGTATTTAAAACAGCTCCTTACTGGGTGTGTTAAGAGCGAGTATGAGTCGGTATCCGTCGAAAGCTGAGAAGATTGCGAAGCTCGTATAAATCAAAACATGTATAATCTTCATCTTAGTCACCACATCGCAGACTGAGACGTAACACCGCGTGATGCTGCGGACTCCTTTATTAACCAACCGCGCTTTAGCGGTTGTTAAATGATCTAGATACAAACAATTCGATGACTTTAGACAATGACAAATAACATTTGTAATTTAGTATTTGCATTCTGCATATAGTATTTTAAATTCACGACGCTGACCTGAAGAGCCCGTGGTTAATAAATTAAAGTAGCAATTAGAACGGTATCGGTACCTCTGTCAGCTATTGTAAATATATAGCGCAGCCTCGCATTCAAATCCAGTAGTACTTTGTAGACCTCGAATTCTGTAGCCATTTCGCAGCCGTGTAAAGCTTAAAGCAGCTACACCAGCGAGTCGTGATATCTTTAGTATGACGGATAACGCTCCTGGTCTGATTGTTGCCGTTTCATTATCCATCTAAAGTACAAGCGACTTATAAACTTAAGTGACATAGAATTTTAATAACAGATTATTTTAATGATTTTTTTTTATAACAACAATATAAGATGATAAACATACATTTATAATCTTAATCTTTAAACTGAATTTTGTAAAATTGGAAATGTGTAATCCAGTCAAAGTGGAATAATATATTAAAACATTACAATACAAAGTTACGTCACCAGTATTTACAATTGTAAATGGAATTCCATTTTATCTGATTTACTTACGATACATTAGTGTTTAAAAGCTTGTATAAAGGTGGTGTTTCATCGCGCTGCTATACGTATAATACTACGTACTAAGTGTACATATGTATCTATTTGAATAAAGAAAATACAACGAGCTATGAAAAACAAACAATCATATTTATTATTAAACATTGAATTATAACAAACATAATTTTCTGTATATTTTCAGATAATTATTTTAATTCGTGATGCTTCAACTAAGCTCAGAATGTAAATAATAAAATTTTGTACACGAAATGCAATAAACATTTCAATATCTCTAACCTTAAACCTTATAATTGCTTCCAGTTGAAAATAATGTATTTACTTATTTAGTGTTTAAAAATATATTTAGTGAAAATAAAATAAATTTTTGTTCATATAGAAAAGCAAAGTAATATTATAAATAAGAAAAGATATATGGAATAATAAAAATATAATACGTAGACACTAATGCTCTCTAATAAATCCTCACCCTAAACTAATCCGCTGCGTGCGCTCTAATAAAGTGTCACTGAGTGATCCTCGTCACCAGTCCGTGCAAAATGTCATGATGTGTCTTATACGATTGGGAGGGTAATTTATATCCTTCGGCTTTTAAACTAATCAGTTTTTGTATTTGCAACTTAATATATTCAATTTCACAACGAATTCAAAATTGGGAATGTTATTTTTATTTGTTGGTCTCATCTTACGATTATATTAAAAGAAATCATTTGTCAGTTTAGTCATCATTATAGTTATAACACAAACTTATCAGATTTGTAGTAAAATGTTAGTAGACACTTTAGCATATACTGAGTAACCAATTAATAAATTAAAACTTAGTAACATACACCATTATAAAATATCATTTTATAATTAAAATATATTATGGCTTGAAATTAATTTAGTAAATTTTGCTTTCAATATGGGTATACCCGTAATTTTCCACCACAGCCGTCCTTTGATCAATTTAATTTAGATATAAATAATTATTTCATTACTAATAGGAAATAAGAATGTAGTGTAAGAAGTTTAACTAATATTAATTTCTATTTCAATACACTGCATTAATATTTTAGAAAAAACTTTTCTGATATACAAATACTGTTCTTAGTCTTATCAAATAACAAAATTAGTGATAAAAATGCTGGTTACACCGCACCTCAGCGGAACTTACGACAGGTGACGTTACAGATTTGTGATCATTTTACATGGAATTGTATAAGTTGCTCCATTTTCAATTATCGCAAATAGCTGTTAAAAAGTATATACTTTGAGTAAACGCATACCGCACTACAATTTATGAAAGGAACCTTTAGAGAAGGTATAATAAATATTAAATATATTTAAAAAAATGTAAGTGTAAAGTCATTTATTATCTTTTGTAATTTATACAGTGGGATTTGGATATAAATAGTTAAGTGCATACGACTGACGGTATTTTTATGTGGCTAAGAGCGTCATCACACTCGTAGTCATCGTTAAAAAATCTGAGAACAATAACATAAGTTTGGAAAATAAAGTAATGATCAAACAACTTTGATCGGATGTTTTCATTTCGGTTAACAATTAAAATCTAATTTAATTTCAATAATTATTAAAAAGTCTTATCTACCAATAAAATTCATATTGTGTTTCTAGACTCCTCCTCGGTTTGTGAGCGAGAGCTTAACTTAGATTTTTCTGCTCAATCTTAATTCGGCTACTTAAGGCAGAACCTTAAGTAGTCCAATCAAGGTCTGGCCTTGTAAATTTTTGGTCAAAATTAAAGAATAAACAACTATATGACTACCTATTTTAACTTCCGCAGTCATTCACTACCCCGGTATTTGAGTCTTCTGTAACGACTTTCATTGCCAGATAGGCCTTAACTATTTAGCGGAGAGGATCCTAGAAATACAATATGGAATTTATTGATAGGTAAAATCCCTTTTATTGTGTTTTTTTCATCCCTTTCGGATTATGAGTTGTGTTTGTTAGCACCTGGTAGCAGAATACATATGTTAAATTAAAATTCTTATCTTGTATGAATGTTTTTAAATACTTTAAGAACAGTGAGTCATTAGATTGTACGACAAAAATTGTATCTTGAAATATATATAGTCAATACATTATTATATCGATAATAACTATAAAAGAGTTTTCAGTCCTCCAGTTACCATGACTTAAAATTTTATCCATACGTAAATTTCGAGGCGAATTAAATAAAATATAATCCGCAGACCGGATGTATTGCGAGCATGCAGTACGCAGTGACGAAGCACCTCCGGTGTATTATGAACATCAATTTTTTAAGCATCAATTTTACCTATGACATGATTATTGTACGATATGCAGGATTTGCTGAATAGAAATGTGATTGCTCCTCATCAGTGACGTAGTAAAAAATCTAGAATATTTAAAATATAACAATGTTATGCTTAACGATAGATAACATAAAATTATTTTTTGTTGTAGCCTGACAAAGCTGAAGATTTCCTGCAACAGATACAAATAAGAGGCTATTAGATGAAAGTTATTCCAAAAAAGCAGATTACCATCTTAGGGTTCTGAAATATTCATGTTGTTGAATAATATTTTATGTTCATTTTGTTTTATTTGGGTTAGTGTTACATGTTGGTAATTATAAAATCTTATGTTTTGTTTAATATTAATTATAATTAATGTATCTTTCGTGTTATTACTTATAACTGATATTTTGCTTAAAGTAATAATAGATTATTATTAGGTAATAAAGTATTCTTTAGTGAAATTATTCATATTTAATTAAACTTATTTATTACTACTTTCCCTAAAAAAGATGAAGTAAATTAATAATTAAATTATGTTAAAACTCTTTGTTGGCAACCCTATAAAGAAGACAAATTCAAGAACATTAATTAACCTGGTATTACTCCTATATACAGATTTTTTTCTTTATTACAAAAATAGAAATTGTGAAAAATCATTCCAAAAAAATATTTATTTTTGTAATATATATTTTCAGAAAATTGCATATCTTCGAATTGCGATTTATTAATTTTAGCAACAAAATGGAAATAAATAAGTTTAATAATTTAGATTTAATAAATAATAAAATACATTTTATGAAAAATTTACGAAAAGGCCCAGTATTAATGGTATTATTTATATTCGATAATATTGTATAAGACAAAGGCCAACAAACGTAATCAGAAATATCATTAAAGGAGATTATATTGATAAGTTATTTCAAGTGTTTCAAATTTTCAATTAAAATTTGTTAAAAGTCGCAATTCTCGACGATATGTAAGTTAATTTTGAGTTTATAATTTTAATGGAAGGGCATGATAGGTATTTTCGCACCTAAATAAATCAAATTAATCTATACCTAACTATTACAACTTGTTTTTATGTTACGAAAAAATGAAAGAAGTTTCACATATTTTCAAAGTATACCATTTCTTTTTATTAATGCGTCTGTATGTATCCACCACTTCATCTAACGATATTTCTCATATTCAATAATACTTTATAAAATTGTTTGCTGAATCTAATTTTTTAAATAAAAAGTTTTTAAATGTACAATCAGTTCGATCGAACATCTTGTTAGATCTTTTCTGTTACATGCCAAGCGCTCAGAAGAGCAAGAAATTTACTTTATAAATTTGATAAAAAAAAACATATTTTGCTAATTATTCTACATGTATGTACGTTATTAGACTTTATTGTAGAAACATTGCTTATTGAATTTAACTTGTTAACCTCTAGAAATTCGAAAAATAGTAAAATAAAATATGCGATCGGGGGATCCCCGTCAGGAACGAAGGTCTTTATGTTGTTTGTTTAACTCCGAATGTACTCGTAATTCAGAATTAAATGGGCTGGTGCGACCTTGGCATCTCCGTGAAAAGACCTTTTTTAACAAAAGAAAAATGTTAAAAGCTGTGGTTAATATATTGTTTTTTTTCTTTTACACGATTTGAGTAAAAGAAGATACTACCTAAACTTACAGACATCAAGTTTCTATATTTGAGTAGAAGTGGATTATAAATTTACATTAAATTACTTTACAATAACTATTCACTTCCGATATATGTTTGGTATTTATTTTCATATTTATTTAATTATAAAAAAAAAGTAACAAGTTGATATGATGTGATGACATACTATAAATCTCACCTAGTAATAATAATAATAATAAACGTTTATTTCGGGACAAGCCCATATTTTGTTAGTAACAATTTTTCTTAAAGACTAGTGTTAGTATTATAAATCAAGAATTAACAAACTCTAACAGTAATTACTAAATAAGCCAGCTATTTACACATGTAGTTTAATCCAATGTTGCAGCATTGGACTCTCCCATCTATCAACAAATATTTTTAAAATACTATTACGGCTGCCGCGGAAACGCTTTAGTAACGATGCGCTTCTTTTACGCATAATAGCTTTGAAGTCATTAATGCGTCTTTCCGCGAACATCAGCGAGGCACTGCAGCGCCACGGCAGCCGCAACAGTATCCTGAGCGCATTATTATATTGTATGCGGAGGTCACTGTAAGCACGCAAGCTGTAATTTGTCCACAAATTACACGTGTAAAATGATTGGCAATAGGTCTTAAATAGCGTTATTTTCACATGGTCAGTACATCGTGCAAATCTGCGAGCCAGCATGTTACAGCGAACTGACAGTGACCTTCGCTCCCTATCGATATCCTTATTGTCACACAAGTTCTCTGTTAGCCAATGACCCAAGTACTTAAAACTGGTTACCCTACGAACCGGTAATCCGCACAGCGACACTTTGGGTATGGATGTGTAACCCTTTGTTCCAGCCTTAAAAACCATGATTTCGCTTTTCTTTACATTGTACTTGAGTCCTTGTGCCTCACCATATGTTTCACACATTTTTACTAATTTTCTTAACGCATTGATCGATGGGCTCAGCAACACCATATCGTCGGCGTAACTAATGTTATTAATACTAACACCGTCCACATGACACCCTACGCCGCTGTTATTGAGCTCACCTATCAGACGATTCACGTAAAGGTTGAAAAGCCGAGGTGAGCTCAGGCCCCCCTGTCTCACCCCGCACTCTAACCGATATACATTAGAAAAGGATTCCTGCCTCTTTACACTGTTGAGTTGGTTGTTGTACCAATAACAAAAGAAATCGATAACTTCACGTGGTAACGTGGTTTCATTTTGAAGTTTCTGCCATAAAACCTCATAATTGACCAAATCAAAAGCTTTGGAGAGGTCCAAAAAACAAGCAAAAACCGGCGTCTGCCTACTAGTGTAGTACTGGACAGTCTGCTTAAGGCATAAAATAGCACTCTCTGTGGATAGCCCTGGTCTAAAACCGAACTGATTATCATTAAGTTTAATATTATTAAGTAATTGTTTGTCAAGCAGACTGTCCAGCACCTTGGCCATGATAGTCGCTAGAGATATTGGCCTGTAGTTATTAATATCAGATGCATCACCCGTTTTATTTTTTACAATTGGCACAACTATGGTATACATAAGTTCATCAGGTAAATAACAATGACTCATACACAAGTTGAAAAACATAGATAGTATTCGAGGTAGATGTTCACCTGCGTGTTGCAAATGCTCGATGCTGAGACCGTCATGGCCGGGTGACTTACCTCTTTTCATACTTGATATAACTAATGCAATATCTTTTTCAGTAAATCTGACTGTAATATCACCCGACACGGATCCAGCACCGGGCATTCGAACAGATTGCCTTAGAGGCGAGTCCACTTTAAAATGCTGCTGAAACACGTTAGCTATGTCCACCGGATCATGCATACCCGCCACACTCACAGGACGGCTCGACATGGGCTTAAATTTATTTGTTAGTTTCCAAAATGATTTAAAATCTTTATTTGAGTGACTTTTCGCTATTAAATCCATTTTAATTTGTTGTTGATTTTTCTGACAATATTTCAATTTTTTTTTAAAGATAGTTCGAAAATTACACATGTTAGCGTAAATGTAACCAGTCCTGGGTTTATTATGTAAGAGCCAATTTTTATACCATAATCGAGCCTCCCTGTGAGCACTATGAACATATTTCTTCCAGCCCGTCACGTATATTCTTTTATGGTGTCTATTTTCACTACCAACATATGTTATTTTAGCAGCATCTTTTAGTACATTAATTAGATTGGTATACAATTGCTTCAACAGTGTAAGGTGTCGAGAATCAGAACAAATACTATTAGAACATTTATCAAATTCTAACGGAAATTTAAAACAATCAAACTTTGAATTACAATGGTTTAGATATTCAACAATCTTATTATTATGTCTCTCACCCCAAAGTACTTTATTGCACTTCTTATTTTTAAATGTTACTCTAGGAACTATTAAGTTTAAATTACATTCTATTGACACGGGTATGTGATCAGACGCATATACATCATACTGAACTGCAGCTTTACTTATTAATTGTGTCGCAGCACTACTCACCACGCAGTGGTCTAACCAGCGAAGGGCACCATTCGCAGTGCTGCTGAAAGTGTACGAATCCCGAGGCAACAACTCAATATCTACACATGACCACAACTGATCTACACACACAGATGACAGCTCACGTTCAAAACGTTCACCGGGATGCGCGTTGAAATCCCCCAATATAAACACAAATTCAATGCTTGTAGATTCACATATGGCAATTATTTCACTGAGGCAGTTATTAAATTCTAATAAATTGTCGGCCGAATCCGTCGGCATATATACGGAAAATATTAACATAGGGCAATCGGCGTAATCGATTTTTATCGCAACCAAACGATCACTATCACACGACACTACGGTAACCGTCTGAAATATGGACTTTCTCCACAACAATGCCACTCCACCGTATGGTCTTCCAACTAGGCATCCAGTAGATGTATCCACAGCGGACTTGCCAGTAAAGGCAAAGTCACTGTGCAGACTCCCTAGAAAGGCCACATCATGAGGAAGCAGCCAAGTCTCTTGCAAAGCCATAATATCGCAATCATCACATAGGTTCCTCACGCAGTCTGCCGATCTGATAATATTTTTACAATTAAATGTCGTAAATGTAATTTTCCTGAACGTAATATCCATCATATACTTGATTTATTGTTAACTTCGTTCACCAGGCGGGTGTCTGTGCTAGTTTTAAAATTAATAAATCGTCTAAAGGTTATACCCTCCGGCCACAAATTGTCATCCAAAAAAGAGGACAATTTGTGTTTTGGAACAAACACCTTAAACGCATTGTATGGTCTTTCTCTTTTCATATTTATTTTCTCCAGAATAACATGTTCATTCGATTTCATTTTAATATATTCCGAAATGTCAGTTTCAGTAGTTTCTTTACTGACGTGTGATATAAATAACGGAATTTTTAATTCAGCAGCCTTGAATTTTACTGCCATATTTGATATTGCTTTTCCCGTCATTCCAGAAAAACGCTTCTTAACATTTTTTTTCACTAATATCCAATCTTCCTCTTTATTTTTACTAGCTGTCTTATTGTTTACAATTTGCGCGAAGGTTCGTTGACACATAATATCACGCTGTAAATCAGCGTTCTCCACAACGGCCGAACTGTGTGGCGTGAGTGAGACAGTATGAGGCTGAGTCACAGCTACGCTATGCGTGCGAGTGAGCTCGTTGTTAGACGAAGTGTTGTTTACGCACTCGGGAGTTGTCGTCGCGCAGGTAGAAGTCAGCTGTGTTCTCAACATATTAATTAACCGGAAATCTTCAATTAGCCGGAAAATTTCCTACGTGTCGTCTCTATTTTGTAGCCTGACAGTAATAAATATACCATACCGTCTTAATAACAAACATAGTCGTAATTGGAAAATTGGATTTATTGTCTTTAATTAAACGTTTTCGAGTTACCGTTGAAATTTAAAAATTTAATTCTGCTGACTGCACATTCTGCAAAGTGACCAGGTGTTACTGTCACGGTCTTTGAGGTTTGTCTTTTGCCTGGTATGGAGTACAGCGCCCATTCGGTGTTTATCTCGCATAAGACCTGCGTCGATAGGAACTACAAGTTCGGATTCGGAGGAAATTTACTCTAATTTGCATTATATCCAAGAGAGCCAGTTTGTTTCGCTTGCAATGATCCTAGTGACTACGCTGCGGATGTTTGGTGACGTTTTACTACCTAGCATTTTATTTACACCAATCTCTTTGGTACTGGCCTTGGTTCTGTGCGTCGGTCAGGACTGCAGCAGCTGGATAACAGAAGGCGTATCAAGCTTGGACTAATGCATTAGTCGCTGAGGATCCTTACTCTAGGGTTTTGAAGAGGAAATATATCCATGCCTAAAGATTGTTCAAACGGCAAATTGCTAAAGGAAAATTCGAGTATGTCGTAAAAATTGGGTATCAGTTGGAAAGATACCATGCTACTTCAAAAGGAAGATGAGTCGCTGGACGAGTCAAACTATTGCCCTCACCTCTTCTCTAATTGCTGGATTTTTGAGTGTCTGTCAATTCCCTGCTCACTTGGAGGCAAGGCCAAGTTTTTCCCTATGAAATTCTAAGCCATCAATAGAGCGAGGCAGTATTTCAAGTCTGGCCAATGCTTGGACTCTATAAGGCGCAGGTCTGACCACACATGGAGTACTGTACTTATGTCTAGTCTGGATCACCCAAATATCAGTCTCTGCCTTTTATCCACATATAACAGAGAGCCATTTGGATTGTCGGGGACCCAGTGCTCTATGAACAGCTGCCAGCCAGCCAGAATGTTAGCTTCTTTTTACGGCCTTATAACACTTATAAGAAAAGAGAAACTGCAAACTTATTACGGTTTATACTGATTTCTTTTTAATAATATTTACAAGTCTCTATAACTCGTCGGTTAATATCTTTTATCTATTTTGTTTATCTAGTTTGTGATTCTACTCCGTTGAGATTATAATATTTTTAATTTTGCTAATAGAACTATAACAAACACTGTAAATAACATTGCGAATTAATTAGTATTATTTGTTTTATAAAACTAATTGAAAATATTTGGGTTTGGATTAAGGTTTTTATGCTAAGTTCTTATGTTAAGTTCTTCTCTGAATACAAGCATTATTTCTTTGTTGGTAATAACTATAATACCTTTTAAAAATATTATAATAAATGCGGTGTAATGAAAATGTGATTTAATAAAAACACATGACATGAAATGTAAAGAAGTTCGTGACATCGTAGACAGTAATTTAAAGAAGAGGTGTCCGATATGACATGAAAAGCCTACAGTTCTTTAAAGAATAGTTCTCTTAATAAGTTTTATATTATTTCTTTACTGTAAAATGTTGGGTTGTTTATTTGAGTACAACAATATTTAGTTTAAATAAAATAGTGAAAGAGTAATATAATGTTTAGATACATTGTGTTAAAAATTAAATTAAATTAAATTTACAATTAAGTTAATGTTTACCATAAATTTTTAGAAATCTTCTCAATAAAAATAACAGTTTTTAATGCTTTACAGCATGTAAAAAGTTTTATTTTAATAGTAAAATATTACACTGTACTGAAAACAATTAAAGTAAATGTAAACAAATAAAATCATAAGAATTCAGCCGTTTTTCTTAAATACAGTGAAGAGTCGGTGACTTGGTCTGTACTAAAAAATCAATTGTGTCAAAATCATTCATTATGAAAAATAGCTGCTTACCTCGAACTAATCTCTCTAGAAGGACTGAAAAATGTAGAGTTTTTGCAGTTGCCACTTACTTCTAGTAGTGATTTAAAATGAGGTAGCGGAACAAACTTAGGGTCCCTTAACTTTATGTGTCAGCTATTACTTTACTTGTAAAAAAATGTTATTACATTTTTGCAATGTAGATAGAAGAAGAATCAAGACTATAGAAAACCTAATGATTGAAGAAATACTTTGTTCGTAAAATTACTCATATGAACCGATTTCAAGAATTGTTTCCGTGATGGTTTCAAAAATAGTAGACATAAAATTGAAACATTAATATTATATCCGACAAAAATATTTCTCCGGAACCAAGAAGGATTTTATTTTAGGTGAGATATTTTACGTTTGTAATTCGCAAGCTGCACTGCAGATAGATAATATTTGTAGCAAATTAGATAGATTTACGTTTTTAAGCATTTTTTGAAGTATAAATATACAAAAAATATGAAATATAACCATGAATTAAGAGTAAAGTTGAAGAGAGTAGGCGGAAAATTCAGAAGAAAGAAATGATTCAGACAAGACCAAAAAATACGACCAACTATTATACGTCATAAATTTTATTAAAACTGGACGAGGACGATATATACCCAGAAGACACTTTTATCCGAAGGGGATCTATTGTAAGGTAAATACTTTTTTGAATGCAAAAACTCTTTTTTTTTTTGTTTTTTTTAACTATATTAAATAATTATAATTTTGTTTTTGTATGTTAAGGAATAATGACACATGGAATTCAATAAAGCTTTATTATTATTATTATTACTATTTATTATACCATAAAATTATAATGTTATTTGAATATTATATATAAAAGTATCTGCGTTTTTGGAATCCCAATATAGCTTGGAAATATTTTGTTAAATTTATTGTTCCAAAATTATAATGACTGTTAAATGTTTACATAGTTATATTAAAAAAATATCTTAACGCAATATTTACATTTTAATATATAAGAACTATTTCAATAACATATTTTATTTTATTTTTCTCTTATTGTTCTATTGTCTGTGTTAACTAAACATTTTATTAGTTTTTTGCCAAAAATGTAGGAGATTATATTTGATATTTATATTAATTATTATTATTTTTATTTTTGTTTATTACACTAAAGTAATATATTTTATATATTTATTTTTTATATATATTTTATATGAATTTTAGTATGTTTGATATTTCATGTATTGATATTGCCGATGATTATTTATTTTGTCTCTCTTAGCCCTGGTAGTAGTAGTAATTCCTCTTCCCCGAACATTATTACACTGTTGAAGCTCAAATAAATTTCGTATTTCATAATCTTTCTAATAAACTTAATTTAATTCCATTTAATTCATATAAATGCACAAAGCATTCTGACACATACCTCCGATCTTCTCGCATCTTTTAGCAACGTATCTATTGATGGTATTCTAATTTCAGAGTCCTGGTTAAAACCCTCTCTCTCCTCCTCTGTCTATAATATTCCTAATTTCACTCTTATACGTAATGATAGATCTTCCAAACGAGGTGGAGGTGTCTGTATATATCTTCGTGATAGTATCCCTTTCAATATAATTAAACATTCATCTGACACTTCATCTGATACTGATTTAGAATACCTACTTATTGAAATTATCTTTCGTCATTCTTAACTTTTACTTCTTGTTCTTTATTGGCCCTCTCTTCATTTTAACTATTTCCGTTCTTTTGAATACCTTCTTGAAACTTTATCTCCTTCCTATAACCACAACATCCTAATGGGTGACCTAAATACTTGCCTCGTCAAAAACGATCTTCGAACCCACAAACATCGAACCCACAAGATCCTTAGTTACGTCTTTTAATTTTACTATTCTTCCCATCTCAGAAACTCACTTTCCTCCTAATTCTAAACCGTCGCTTCTTTTTTTTTTTTTTTTTTTTTTTTATGTTATAGGAGGGCAAACGAGCGTGCGGGTCACCGTTAATATGTGATCACCGCCGCCCATGGACTCTTGCAACATCCGAGGATACACAAGAGCGTTGCCGGCCTTGATTGCTTCTCGATCTTATCCTTGTTCTTAATTCTGAAAACGTTTCTTTTCACGGCCAGCTTACAGCACCCTTCTCTTACCATGACGTTCTGTTTCTTAGCTACAACGTAACCTTTTATAAACGGAAATGCAAAACTAATAATCGCCTCTGCTTAAAAAACATAAATATAAATGAACTTGTCTATGATGCATTATCAATAAATTTGTCTTTATTGTTAGAATCTGAGTCCGTTGATGAAAAAGTAAGCATTTTCAATGCAGAAATTCTAAAACTTTATGATGTCCATGTTCCGTCCAAACGAATAAGAGTTCGACATATTCCCGCGTCTTTGTTTTCTCCAACAATCAAAAAACTCAGGGCCCAACAGGAGAAAGCTAAGAATATATGCAAAAGGTTCCCATCGCAAGATAATATGGTTGTTTATAAAATTTGCGAAATATCTGCAATCGTATATGTAGGAAGTAATGGAGGGAGATGTTAAGAAGCTTCTTTTATCTATTTCTACTAAAGCGATAGGGCATGATAATATTAGTAAAGATATGCTTATCCCCTTAATTAATATCCTTCTGCCTATTATCACTCACATCATAAACTTTTTCTTACACACTAATACCTTCCCTAAGGCCTGGAAAAATGCACATGTCATTCTCTTTCAAGAATATCTAACCCTACCACTCCTTCTCACTATCGACCTTTATCGATACTCTCTATCCTCTCCAAGGTTCTTGAAAACTTAGTTTTCAAGCAACTTTCCGACTTTCTTTACAGTAATAATCTGGTAAGTCCTTTCCAATCCGGTTTTCGACCTTACCATAGTACCAGCGCGGCATTACTGAAAGTAACCCATGATATCCGTTATGCTATGGATAATAAAGAACTCTCCATACTTGTTCTTCTTGATGTCAGTAACGCTTTTAATTCAGTGGATTTTGATGTTATGCTTAATATTCTTGTAACTTACTTGATATCCATCCGTTATTGACTGGTTTAAAACATATCTTTTCGATCGTCAGCAGCTTGTCAATCAAACCTAATGAGTATTTCTCTGACTGGATGAATCTATCTGCTTGGGTACCCAAGGAATTTGTGCAGAATTTGTGCTTTCATTTTATTTTCGGTTTGCACAAATTCAATCACGTTTCCGAATACCGCCGTGAATTAAAGTGGCTCTCTATTCGCTTCCGCCGGAATATGCGTGTGCTAACACTTTTATATAATGTTTTAAAAAGTTATGGTCCAACATACCTTCAGGAACGCTTCCACTTATCCTCCCCTAGAAATTGACCTGAACGCTCTTGTGTTGCACTGAAATTTCTTGAAGTGCCAAAATACAATACAATTTTTTATAGTAAGTCCTTTTCTGTTCCTGCTGCGCAACTTTGGAATTTACTACCCCATTTCATTAATAAAGACTTTCCTTATACTACTGCATTCAAATTTAGACTGAAGAAGCACCTACTTTTTCTTTCCTCGTATAAATAAGCATCATTTATTTACTAATAATATATCCATTATTTATATGCATTGTGTAGACAAATGTATATGTAAGTGTATGTAAATATATATATATATATTTCTATTCATGTATATTAGTATGTAAGTATATAAAATGTTGTTATATAAAAGTCACTATATGTAATTTATGTTATATGTACCTATACCCATATCAATAAATATCTCCATTTACCAAGGGTTTCTGGCAGAGATCTCTTGCAAGAGATAAGTTATCCTTTGTGTAAATTTTCTTTGTTATAATGTCATTATCACTATTTATGGTACAAAAATAAATAAATAAATAAATATTATTTCATAATTGCAACATAACTGTTCTTATATTATTATTAAGAAAAATTAGATAAGAATTATACTTAGGATAAAGGTGTATAAAAAAATCTTAAACTTAACCTTTCAAAATTAAACACATAATAATTGATTATATTTTATTAATAAATACACAACAATATTTAAAATTGCTTGTTCCGGTGTATTATTGCTATTTGGAAATCTGAAATCAAAAAATTATACCTGTAAACGAATTCGTAACAACTAGCGGCTTACCGTTAATATCTTGACTCCACAATCAGTAGATTATCATTGAGAAAGTGATTAGTGCAATACAATTGGGATTTAGAAAGAGAATAGAATACACGAATAAATTCTTTTTCTGGAGGATCATAATGGAGAAAATTTTAACCAAAACATTTAAAAGTTTTCTGTGCCTTTGTTGATTTAAAAAAGATCTACAGCGTCTGACTAAATGGAGTAGAAGCTGGTTTTAACAACAATAATGCGTAACGACTTCTTTTACTAACGATTTGATATCATCGACACTTATTAACATATTTGATAACTAGAAGGCATTGTTAAGTGGTTTTCGTATTGATTTTAATATTTTTTTTGTTTCTATATTTTTCGTGAATTAGATTGTTATATGAAATGAAATACTATTATGGTTGGTTGTGTTACGTTTTATAGAGTTTTATTCCTCCTTTTATTGGAATTTGTTTTTTTTTTATTAAGCTTTGTGTCTTTGTTTATAATTAAATATTAGTATAATTTAACTCCTCTTATATGCATTGAATTAAATGTACAAAATGGCGTGGCAGGTGAATTAAATTATTTATTTTATTTGGAAAGGTTTTTAAGACGCTATGTAAATGCAATTGGTTATCCAATCCCGTTTGCAAAGCTCCGTGTGACGCACGGGGCGACTGTTTTTATAACTACAGTAGATACCAATTGAAGACAAAAAATAAATACCATTTCATCAAATATGTTATTGTCTTATGAAAAACTTTATTTTCTTATTCCACTGTAGTAACATTAATTTGAAAAACAAAAATAGATACAAGCATCTGAATGTAACATCTCAACCCGTTTTCATGAATGATTCATTGCCTTACTTACACGTAAGATGTAGTAATGTTTACATTGGTAGGTTCATTTCACCAGCCAATAAGATTATTCTATATTTTTACTGAAACCTAACAAACATTTGATCGGAATGTTAATTTCAATTTTATATATGTATATGTAAGCTTTAACTCATACTCCCACAATACATTCACTATAATGTAACATATATACTTAAGTGCCCGCATCATACCGATTATAGCGGTGTGCATAACATTCATAAATAGACAGTTATAATACACAGTGGTGTGTATTTATAAACCTGTGGATATAGCGAAGTTATTAAAATAATTCCGATAGCGGTCGTACAAATACATATATTGCTCTCGCAATATATTGCTTTCATATTTTCTGACTTTGTAATTTTTGAACTTATTGACTGGAATGATAGACTCATTCTAACTCAACTGATTTTGAATACCAACTTATTAGTTTCTAAACTTCTTAAGTGAATGTTCTATTTTCAATGCATTTTTTTTTTAACTTTGAAATTTGCGTTCCGTGTTGATTGGTAGCGATGTTCTAATCGACCTTAACAATGAGACAGCCTGAAGCTGCTATTATAAGAATAAGCAATAGAGCCGATAGAACCTGGTTTACCAGGTTTTAGGATTTTAATCCTAAAAGATATGTTATGCCAACAGAATATTAATATCATCTAAAATAAGGTATTTTTTAAAGGAAAAAATCTGATATACCACAAGACTCGCACGAAGATTGGTAGACTTATCTATAGTATATCTATCTACTTTATAGACAGATTAAAAAAAAAAATTAAAAAATTAATAACAAATCGGATATCAAAAGTAACGTTTAATCGAACCACAATATCTTATATATAATATTATACAAAAATATTTATTACATATTGAATATAAATCTTATAAACAGTTATAAT
The DNA here is from genome assembly GCA_918358695.1 of Melinaea menophilus ssp. n. AW-2005. Lineage (NCBI taxonomy): Eukaryota > Metazoa > Arthropoda > Insecta > Lepidoptera > Nymphalidae > Melinaea > Melinaea menophilus. Next base: position 33,775,894 of record OU911039.1, on the reverse strand, counting down.
TAATTAAACACAATAACTTTTTATTAGGGTTTTTAATATTTTCATATCTCCATATTCTTAAATGAAATCTGTCTAACGAGTATAACATATGTATATCTCAATAATACAAGTCAGTGTAATCATACGTACCTATACATCTTGTCCTGCTTCTTAACGGAGTGTCATATGTTTTATGTACCAGCTGTTGCCAGCCACTATTTCGTGCCCATGATATTATTAGAGTAATTCCGAAAGAGCCAAAATTATATTTCTCTCTAGATTTTGTTTTTATTATTTTATTGTTGTTTAAGATGGAAAGGGAGGACTTAAAAATGTATCTTTAAATAAATGTAGAATTAAAAATGAATAAATATATATATAGTTATATATAGTAATATATAGTTCTCGAGTCAATGACCTCTGGAAAAATGTCATTAAGGCGAGCAAATATTTATTTTAGTTTTATTACGAATAGGCATGCTTTGTACTTAAGTGATGTCAGACTTCAGTATTATAGGATTCATAGGTGTAGGTTATTAATTACTAATACTCTTAAAATATTATTGGTTTATTAGAATATTGAATAGAGTTATAACTGATATTTGATGAAAAAAAGAAAAAAAATAGAAGTTACGTGTGGTTATAAAAATGCTTCGTTATATTAGATACGTATGTTTCATTTCTCCAATTAGCTTTTAAGTATTTACAATCTCAATTCTAATGGAACAAAGACTAAATAAATTGCATTACGATTAATTACAACTTATGTAGATACAAGATAATAATAATTTAGCTATAAACCTGTTGAAGCCACTTACACAAACAATGTTTATCATGTGTCAGATATAGAACTTGAATATTAGGGAGATCTCTATATATTACTTAATAATATTACCTTTTTTAGATCAAAAAGAGGTAATATTTATTATTTATTATACATCGTTAAAAATATATAAAAAAATATTGTACAGAGGTTTCATAATTTATAGTGCTAAGGATTTTAAAATATTATACATAGAGTTTAAACTTTGAATTAATTGAGGCAAACTTTTTGGCGTAAGTCGTAACAAATCGGAGCGAATACGAAAATCAGACATACCGGAAATTACGGCTTCAACCAACCGCTGATCAGTCATCTCCACGCCAATCACCTTCTTGGCCAATTCCCATTTTTTCGTAGCATATTCGGCGAGGTTGCTGGCGTGATCGCTGGAGTACTCGATGAAAGTTGTCAGATCGTCGCAGTACCGCGCTTCGTCTGAAAAGGTTTCAATTAGTCCATGTTTTAGTTCTGTCCAGTTTGTTAAGCTGGAGTTATTCCGCCTTGTTTATTTCGCAGGCCGTCCACGCAGGTGTTTCCTTGTTAAATTAAGGATTTTCCTATCGGACAGGTCATATTCGTTTTTGAGGTCTTCAAGGTTGCGGCACCATACTTGAATTGTATCGGTCCGGTCATCAGAGCCAAAAGCAGGTACGTAAATGTGTTCGAGACTCCTCATACGTGGGGTTGATTTTGTATTAGTAGGATTAAATGCTAGGGCAGTGGTTTGAATTAACTGGGTCATCATTTGTTGCATCATATACTGCATAAAGTTCAAAGGCACAAATTCTACTTCCCTTGAATCCCGATTGTTGTTTGTACCCATTGGGTCATGATTACTAAACGCCACGTGTGTTTTTTGGGTAGTCGTGGCTACTCTCGGAGCAGTGCTGCCACCAGCCGCACCTTCTTTATTTCGAGTAACTAAATTGTGGGTAGTTCGAGAATTTTGCCTGAGGATCGGTTAAATGTGCATCGGACGTTGCATCACTGCACTGGACTCCTCCGAAATTACTGCAGGCTGATTCCGCTGCTCTTCATCCGATGATACGGCTATTTCATCATTGCTGTACATTTTTTTTTAAATCTGAAACAGTTTACATTCATAGGCATAGTTTAGGTAATAAATCCCACTTCTGATGTGACGGAAGGGTAAAGAAACATCAAAACAATAATACTTACTTAGCTTCACGCCACATCCGTTGCGGGATAGCCAGAGACGACAAAACAAAATGACACAATTTATTTACCAACATTACATCATTAAATTTAAGGTATAAATCTGATAATAATTTCCACTAAATAATAACACAAATATATGAGTATATTAATAATAAAGTTATTCCTGCAAGGTAACCTCAATAAAATTCAAATACATATTACAATTACAATATACCTTCGTAATATAATTAAATATATCTTAGTAACACAATAATCACCTACTTGACCCGCAGAGATAGTTCAGAGCACCAGGTCGTGTCCGAGTCCTGACAACGTCTGATCTATCGAAAGGCGCTTCGCCTATTTCTAGGCCACTGACGTCAGAGGCACGTGCGAAGCGAGTGACTGTTTCATAAAACAACCCTTATACTTTCATTTAAATAAAATAGTTTCAAAGTTACCTAAATAACCTTAAAAAATAACAAAATCTCCCACATATAACTTACCAAAATATGTTTGATACATTTTATCTAGTTAAAATACCGCATGCACTGTTTTCTGTCAGTAATAGTAATAAACAATAACAAGCTTTAAATATTTATAAAATTGAAAGCAAAGTACAAAGTGAACATTGGTGTAAAAAAAATCAATAAAATGCGTCCCGCAGAGATGTAAGTATATGGTAGTTCACTAAACGGCATTGGTAAACAAAATAGATTACGTTATTACGAACGCTATTTTCATTCATGAAATTCAATAATTTGTTTAATTTAAAACTATGTATTTATAGTTTGTTATATCAGACATATAAATAAAAAATAAAAGATTTTATTGCTTGAGTTTAAACAGCCGATTAGTCATTCATCGGATCTTTATAACATTGTGATGACACAATATATTATACAGTTTTTCTACTTAATAGAGACGCTGTGTTGTACTACCAGTGCTGTAGTACTAGTATCTATTCGGTTGTCGCCATTCTATCTTTGTTTACAAAAAGAAAAACCAAAATTCAACTTAAAAATATTAGGGTCTAAATAGTTACGTAATCTTGACATATTGTAATGGATAAGGGCATCACACCTGAAATAAAATAACATTTTATGCATAATCTTATCTAAAAGTGGTAGACCATAGCATCAGGTCTCCGGCAAGGTTACCACCCATCGGACAAAGTCATGTCGCAAAGCGACCTAGTCGTGTTCCGGCACGTTGTTCGATGAAGCCGTATATATAGGAAATGGGTCTGAACAGCTGTGTTGCGTTGGCGAACCGGTTTGGCGTCGAGTTGGTGTTTATTGTGTAGTCGTGGAGGGTAGCGGGATCCGAAGCAACGGTTTCCGCTGGCCGCACGCAAATAGTTGGGGCCCAATTAGTGGGTTAGCCAGTCACGAAAGGCTGCCCCGCCAGCTGCATAAAATCCCAGGGTTGCTCCATCGTGCTGGTTGGCGACCAGATGAGGAGGCCCGATGGCGATCCCTGGGGGGGGGTTCGGGCATCCCCGCAGTCTCCTGACTAGCCTCCCAGTGGCATGACATCACCAACTTCGGCGCCGGGTTTGATATGTACCGCCTCGTTCAACTGCCATTTCTCATCCTATTCAATCTTTTATTTTTTATTTCTTTTAATGAAAAAGTCCAATAAAAAGAACAAGTTTTCACAGCGGTTGCACTCCTCATTCAAACTGCACCTATCCACTACCACCTGGAGACAGAGCAACCGCACTTGCTTGTACCAGATGTAGTAGGCCATACAGCCAATTGCCTGGACCTTTTGCTGACAACTGATCCGGACAGGTATCGTGTAGAGGTGACCTCCCCCTTAGGAACCTCCAATCACTGTTTGGTGAAATTTGTATTTACATATTCCCCACCAGCTTTCGAACCACCTGGTGTTAGGTGAGTATGGAAATACAAGTCAGCAAATTGGGATGAGATGCGGCACTTCTTTGCTTCTTATCCTTGGCGACAGGTCTGCTTCTCTTCTTTGGATCCGTCGAGTTGCGCGGATGCTATAACCGATGTGGTACATCGGGCAATGGAGTACTTCATTCCTTTTGCTGACGTACCCATCGGTGGCAAACCTCTCCGTGGTTTAATGCCGAATGTGGTCATGATGAAGATCGAAAACATACGGCATACCTAATTTGGGCTGATGCTCGAAGCTGCACAGCTCCGGATGTAAGTTTAAAGAGGAGAGCCTTTAACAAAAGCTGCCAAGTCCTATAAAAAGGCATTACGGAAGGCTCGTCGCGATCGTATTGCTAAGAATGGCGAAAAGCTCTTTGTCAGACCTACTGGCAGTCGAGCTTTCTGGTCTCTTGCCAAAGCGATCGAGTCGAACTTCTGCCAACCTTCACTACCTGCTCTGCTGAAGCCGGATTGATCTCTGGCCCATACAGCGACTGAGAAAGCGAATGTATTTGCTTCTCTGTTCGCTGATAATTCACATCTAGACACTGGCAATGCTTCTCCAGCACATCTTCCTCACTGCGCTATTTCGATGCCTGACATCCGCATCACTAATAAAGAGGTATGGAGAACATTGTATCGTCTTGATGTGAATGAAGCCAGTGGTCCTGATGGTATACCAGCCAGTCTGCTGAAGACGTGCGCAGCTGAGTTGTCTCCTGTATTGACACGTCTGTATCGCCTCTCTATCAAGACTGGAATAGTGCCGAAATCCTGGAAGCTTGCAAACGTGCAACCAGTGCCCACAAAAGGCAGCCGTGCTGATCCTGACAATTATAGACCAATTTCCATACTCTGCAAGATTATGGAGCGTGTATTGAACACGCGCTTTCTAGCGTACTTTGAAGGTAACGATCTCCTCAGTGACCGACAGTACGGGTTTCGCCGAAATAGGTCCACTTTGGGACCTTCTAGTGTATGCTACGCACGTTTTAGGCGAGGTCATCGAGAAGAACGGAGAAGCGGTCGCCGTCTCTCTGGACGTCTCGAAGGCATTTGACAGGGTCTGGCATGCGAGCCTTATAAGCAAGCTTTCAGCGTACGGCATATCTCCTGGTCTGATCGACTGGGTAACGGACTTCCTCAACCAGAGATCTCTCAGAGTTGTTGTCGACGGGTGTTCCTCGGAACGCTTGACAGTAAGTGCCGGAGTTCCTCAGTTCTTTCTGCAACTCTCTTTCTGCTGCACATTAACGATCTGCTAAAGCCCGGTATCTATGGGTATGCAGACGACAGCACAGCTGTAGAAAGATACCTGCCGAGTAGTCGGGCTAGTCAAGTACAGTCTGAAAGAGAAGCCATGGTGCAACGTTTGAATGACAAACTTCAGGCAATCTCCGCATGGGGCAAAGCCAATCTTGTCAAATTCAACGCCACCAAAACGCAGACGTGTCTGTTTACCGCCAAAAGGAGCCCTTTTACCTTGGTTCCTACTTTCCAGAGTGTATCTTTAGAATACAGTGACCGGCTTCAGTTGTTAGGCTTTGAGATTTCCTCGAACCTCAACTGTGGTCGGTGTATTGAGTCCAGAGCAAGAGCAGCTGCAGGAAAGCTTGCCGTTTTTGCGAAGGTCCGTCAGTACTTTACACCGGGACAGCTACGTGTATTATACAAAGCACAGATCCGGTCGTGTGTGGAGTACTGTGGGCATATATTCACTGGTGCCGCTAAGTTTCATCTTGCGGTTCTGGACTCAATTGAGAGGCGAGCAAAGAGGCTTATAGGTGACCCTAAATTGGTTGAAGCCAACCTCCACAGCCTTGAACACAGGCGTAGAATTGCTAGCCTCTCAGTATTCTATAGGATACATTTTGTTGAGTGTGCGCAGGAATTACATGATTTAATTCCTCCGTCCCCTTTCCATCACGGCATGTTCCGATGCGCGGCAGATATCCATCCTTACGTTGTGGACATTCCCCCTGTCCGAACTAAGCGCTTTGCTTCGTCTTTTTTAATTCGTACAGCGAAGGACTGGAACAGCTTGCCTGCGTCGATATTTCCGTCCCAATACAATGTGGGTGTCTTCAAGAGAAGAGTGAATAGGTTGCTAGGTTAATGCGCCTTACCACCTACGGCTACATTTCCACTTTACATCAGGTGGAATGTAGTCAAGCATTGATCTAGATGGTATAAAAAAAATAATAATAAAAGATAAATTATTTCTTAAAATGAAATATTTCTAAAGTATATATAGTTTTGAAAAATGTAACGTGAAAATGGTCTGGACCTCGATATAAGATTGATAATGCAGGCTTAGAGATTTTATTTAGATCTTATATTTCTTGAGAATATCATTTTTCTTAAAGTAACTAATGTTCCTAGCGTCTCTGTGAAACCGCTCAAGAGGGTTAGAAACTTTTTTAGTAAAGTTAAATTTAAATGTGTATACACATAATCAAATATTTTCTAGGCGAATTATATAAGTTAAAATTTATAGAAAAAATATTCTTAACTGATAAATATTGTTGAAGTTAATGAAAATTTTAGCAGTTAATTGGCTGATACAGCGAGCTGTTTGACGATGTGAATATGATATTGATATTCCACATACCATTGTCCTAATCAACGTAGTAAGACTGTATTTAAATAACGCATATCTAATAAATTGTTACATAACTGTTAGGACAGATGCTGGATAAAATATATTTTTTAATATGGGAGCTGTAATTGAGAAATCCTTTTATAAAAACAATATTACTCAATAGAGTATATACAATGGACGCATAAATCATGGGAAATGAGCTCGGGACAATTTAACCGTTCAATACGGTGCTGGCGATAACTAAAAGTCTTTCCGTTATGGATTATGTTAGGAAGGGATTACAATTTGGTTATCACATATGTAGTGTAAGCTGTATTGGTGACATTATCAATATAATTTTAACAAAAACTTGTGATGTATTTATTATATTTAAAAAGAAGTTACCATACATTTTTTCCTGACACCTAATATTATAACGTGTATTAACCTTGACAAATAAGTACTAATCTCCCTTGGTTATCGCTACACACAAATGAACAGGGAGGGTCAAGACCCAAGCATCTTGACTTCCATGTATACAAGAGTAGTATAAATACTACAATAAATTGTTCGTCGTGACGTTGCTATTGTTAAGTCCGTTGCATATAATATGTTATTCAAAAAAAAAACTATTCTTACGTAAATTAAGGTAAGTGATTAGTAATATTTAATGTTATTACTGTTTTATCCGTCATCCCAATTGCTTGATACTTTTATAATATGTTATATTTAAAAAAAAATCATAATTTCGAAATCAGTTATAGCGTTAAATAAAATTGACTTCATAGATTCACTTTTCGATTCCTTCTATATCTTGATAGAAGCTTTAGATCTTACTTTTAACTAATAATTTAAAATAAAACTGATGTATATTATCACTTGATATTTAAAACTCTAACTGTAGTTTGAACCATGCTATGGCTTAATAGAACATATCAGACATTCTTCTAGCAAGACGGTCTTTAAGAAATCTATATATAAATATATGGTATATATTACTTAAGTAAATTATAGGTATATGTGCTGTTTATCAATATTATTAGTATATTAAGTAAATGTTAGTATATATGTATTGACAGTAATTATTGTAATTTGTATAACGTAAATATACACTTCAGTTATCTAGTTCTACCGCCTTTTTGTTCTATTTCTTTATTTTATTGTTTCATTTCTCTAGTTGACTGGTAGAGAATGCTTTGTAACATTAATTCCCTCTGTTGTACCTTTTTTGAACAATAAATAAATAAATAAATACAGTTTGACAAACCCTTGTTTGTCAAACAGCCTCTTGAAATATCACGTGGAAAAATGAGGATGTAAATTATAAATTTTTCAGGGATACGCAACATACGGTATTCCAATATTAGTCGATAACGCTTTAGATGTAAAATAATATTAGAATAATTAATTTAAGCAATTTATATGAAAGGTATGATTCAAATGTTAAAACAACCGGTTATAGATTGACGAATATTTCAAGAAAGTTACCTGAGCAAACCCAAGTTTAGATACTAAGGGTCAAACGTTCCCCTTGGTACTGTTCGAAAAAATAGTAATTAGAGTTCATAAAGTTCGTGAGATAAGGTTCATGAGGTAAACAAGATGAATATAACAGATAATAAAGATTATCCGTGTTCACCTTTTTTTAACTTTTGTTCACTTGGAATATACTAGGAACAGTACTTACACGTTATGACGACATGAGCCAATCCAGGAGTGAAAATGTATCTCTATAACTAAAATAGTAAAACCGAGGACCCATCCTTTAGAGAACACCGCATTCTACTACATATAATATATATTTTTATATGATAAATGAATATCTTGGTAATTTATGGTAGCTAGCTAAGATAGGTATCTTCACTTAAAATTTAATTAAAGATTCACATTAAATATAACATGTTATAACAATTTTTTTTGCCTAAATGCTGATTGCGAAACTGACAGTAAGTTTCAATCTTCATACTTATGAGTTGTGATACACAGATTTTTATTAGGAGTCGGGGTTTATTTTAACACTTTCCCTTTCTTTGTTTTAAAATACTTGATAAAGTTTTAAAATGTAATATTTCTTATTCCTGTTCCTGCCAAACATTTGTAACGTGAGGTTAATATTCAAAGTGTAACCAAATGTGGGTTTGTTCCGTAAAAATGTTTTATTTGAACGTGTGGCTACTACTTATATATTTGAAACATGTTACAAATTATGGTATTTGTATATGTATAAATAAATATTTAGAAATGTAACACTTATTTTAGGTAACGAGACGGAATCAAATATATTATATTTTAACAGATAAAATCGGAATCTCAGTACACTCTGAAATTAAAGACCCTTGGAAATAAAAATAGAAAATTAGTAGGTATATTATTTTTCTAATAGTACTATTTTATCTTTATCTTAAAACGTAAATGCTGGTTGCGTGATATCCCCAATTCTATCCCTCCTGCACATCAACGATCTGTTGGATATTTCCCACATATATTAGTATGCGGATGACAGCACTGGGGATGCGGTATATTCTGGCCGTGTTGGTCTCTCAGGAAAACTTCGACGAGTGCCTCGTTCGGCACTTATGTCTTCTATAGAGATCTCAGTTCACCCCATTCTGAGACCCAAGTATGCGCGTTTGTCACTAAGAAAACCCCATTTGTCGTATCACCGTTCTTCGAGAGCATTTCTCTTAATGCCTCGCCAAGTATCAGAATACTGGGTCTCGGTATTTCGAGCGATTGTCAGTAGCAGACCAGGAAAGACCAAAGACTTGAGCTCTATAAGGCGCACGTCCAGCCACACCATTCGTACCACCTGGATGCGTGTGTACGTATTTCCAGATCGGATATGGATACGAGATGGATATGATTGACCTTCCAAAAAGGCGTTTACCCCTATCTCTAAGACTGGCAACCTCTTATGAATCCTCGGATGTTACAAGAGTTCACAGACGGCGGTGATCACGTTTCATCTGTTACCTGTAAGCTCGTTTGCCTTACATAAAAAAATATATATCTCAAATTATGGAGAACCTAACAAAAAAATTTATACCACTATAAGCGTAGAGAAGTTATCTTAAATAATATAATTGATGAGCTCAATAATTGTGTAAAAAAATATATTATCTTCACTAATAGTAAATATAAGATTTTAGTACATTGCCTTTTAAGTGAAGCCCAGATTGAGAAATATTAAACTTTAAGCAGAGAAGTAGCAACGTACCTTGTTTCATTGTTTCATCACTAATCAAGCACATCACGTACAGTTCATCTAGATCACTAATAGAAAGCCTGTCGATGACAGTTCGTGTCCTACTGCTTATGGAAACAATATCCAATTTTCTTTTCTATTGACATTGTTATATGATGTCTTAAGGTTTCCTATGTACGAGAGTTTACCCATGACGGACACTGCAAGAAGTGAAAAGAGAAAATCCTGATATATTTAAATGCCTCGTTGTATGTAATTAAGAATTAATTAATTAATCATTTACTTACCGTTTCACGGCTAAAAATAAATATAATTGATTTATTTAATTTGATGGACTTGTTTATATTTAAAGCTGTTCTACTCTTAGCAGGCTGGGCAAAGCGGGCCCGCTGATAAAGAGCCTGCTTGTTTGTAAAGTAAATTTATTTTCGTTAATTAGACCCGAGTTTGTGTGGTTTAAGGTGAATTTATCTAAATTAATTACCTGTTTTCGGCTTAAAAAATATAAAACTATTAAATATGATAAAAATATTTTAATAATAAATATTTGCTAGGATTTTATTTATGTTTGTAATATACTTTAATATTGGCTTTTATGTATGATTTAAAAATGCTACCGTATTTAATATGACTATATTTATAAGAAAATGCAACTCTTAGAAAAAATATTGACGAGACACTTGTCTCTGTATCTTAGTAACAATTTCATTAAAATATCAATACATGAGCAGTTAATTTAGTTGTAAAAGAGTTGACAAAATTTGTTTCTTAAAAAATATTCAGCCCAGTTCTCACCGATCTCGGAAGTGCGGTAGTAGTAGTACGGAATTTTCTTTTATAAATAAGTAACATGAGAAAAATTGCTAACATCTATTTTGTCAATGACGTTCCATCTCATAACAGAGTGAGAGAACTTTGAAAATAACTAGTTTTAGAATTAGAGCGTATGGTTTAATTATTGTTTGTTTGTTTTTAAACCCGTTGTGTGTATTCATCATACATTTCTTTTTATTTGCTTATATTAATTTATTTGCTTTTAGTAGTTCTGTACTGTGTGTATACAGAATAAACATTCATTAAGTTCTTTGATATTAAAATTTCTACTGTCAGAGCACACTTAGCTAGATGAAATCAAAATAATAAATTTAATGTTACTCATAAATTACATTTCATGTTGGAGAGGAAATAGAACCTAATTATTTTCACAATATTTTACAACAAATCGTGACAACTCAGTTTAATTATTGAAAATAATTTCCGAACAACAACGGCCGACGAACTGATTTTAATGAATTTGTTATGAATGAAGACTTTCACTCGCTTATCTTTTATACAATTATAATTTTATTATTTTATTATTATCATTTTTTTATATTAATTAAGGTTTAAATATTTTCTTATCTTTTTGTGTCACGTCTTGATGTCACTATTGTAAATGTATACAGGAACCTAAAAGACAATATAGTTCAAATATTTAGTATTATTCTAACTGTAGGATAATCTTTGGGTTTTTCTTGAAAATGAATCATGTTTTTGTGTGAAAGTTTTTTTTTTTATTATAACTATTAGCAGGTCAATCCTTGATATTGTTTTGAGAGCAAATTTTTTGCGATGTGAGATTTTAATTTAGTTATATATTTAGTTATAAATTTAGTTATATATTAATAGGTCAGGCATGAAGAGAAACATTGTCCTCTATAAACAAATTCTCATACCTGTATACTAATAAGTATACCTATATTGTATTAAGGATTTAGTGAAGCTGAAGGTATTATTTTTAATCAACAAGGACATTAGGTACTTCAAATACAAATTATCCACAATGTAATTAAACCACAGTCAAGTGATCGCCGAGTGTGTCGGGTCGCCAAATGCCCGTCAGAAATAAACAATAGCGGTCGCCGCGGTGAGGAGGACGTAACTAAACTCTCTGTGAGCATGCAATGCATTTGTTTATTGAGAAGATTTCTCATAATCTGATCTTCAGAGTAAGATTACTTGACATTAATTGAGGCCGATATAAATCAACCTTTGTAAGGCTAGGTTGGAACAAGAAGAGCCAAATTATATTTGTGAGAATCGACATAAATTCGTATTTGTAATTTATGTGATTTAAATGTTGAATAAATTTAAATTATGATTTCTTTATTTTTTTTAAATATTGGCATAAGACTATAATAATGTAAAAAAATGTTTTTGTTTTTATTTATTTCTTATATCATTATTCTAGTTGCTGAATCAAGGGTTACGGGTTCAATCCTCAAATGTGAAAATATGTGTGAGTTCACAGATTGTTTTTTGAGTCTGGTAGTACTTTATGTCCGTTACGAGTATTTATGTTTTCAAAACTTCCTGTCACAGAAAGATTGCGGAAGTTATTTATTCAAAAATAATGTCCCTGATTTTATTTGTGTAGATAACGGATTTATTTAATTTTACAAAATAAATAAGCCAATTTGTTAAGTTAAGACGTATAATTCAATGAGACAAATTGAAGAGATTTAAACGAACAAGACACAATATTTTTAAGAGTAATTTAAGATTATACAAGTGATGTAAAATATAAAATAAAGTAGAAGTATCCGTGCTTTACGCCGCCGGCTCTTCTCAGGTCTGCAGAGATAATTATTTCCAGTCGATAATAGCTTTGAACTTTAAAAAATGTTTGGTTTTTTTCAAAGTAAAAGCTATTTTCAATAGATTATTAAACTTTGACTTGACTTTACCAATTTCAACTTCTATGAGTGTTCAAAGTGTTAGTGGATTCAATAAGTTATTTTATTTTATGAGTAATAAATGTATCTACATCGATCGTATTTAGTTTGAATAACTCTCAAATTAACGTCTCGTTTTACATAAGACATACCCGTCGTCGACGAAGACCGACACTTCACCTCATCATATTTTGTTAATCATAATTAACTCCTAGATTAGTCCACCACGTCAATGAATTTAATAGATGACTTTGTCTGTCGTGAATTGTATTTGCAATACATTGCAAAATCGAAACATTTTGATTGCTTTTATATCTCTCTCTCTCTTCCTGGCTATGTGTTCCATATGGTGATGGGGTCAGCCTTCCTTGTTTTTCTCCTCCACTTCGCTCTGTCTTTGACGTCGTCATCGGAGATCTTGCACTCTGCCATATCCTTGGACACTACATCTCTCCATCTTGTTTTGGGTCTGCCTCTGGATCTTTGACCAGGGATGGATAGTTGTAGCGCCTGGTTTCCCACGTAGTCTGATGGGATCCTTTTGACGTGACCATACCATCTCAGCCTGTTCTCCTGGAGCTTATCGGCGATGTCGCGGATGCCCAGACTGCCTCGCACGTACTTGTTGCGGATTTTGTCGAGCCTTGTGATGCCTCAGCATCCACATCCACCTCAGCATCATCATCTCGGTGACGTGCCCACGCCTCACTGCCATACATCAATACTGGCCTGATAATGCTCTTATAAATCAGACCTTTTAATTTGACCGGCATATTTTTGTCGCATGTAACCCCAGTTACTTCTCGCCATTTTAGCCACGCATAACATAACATAACTGCTGTTTCCACGACAGTAGTGCTTCTTGTAACTCCATGCGTTTCCGTTCAAATGGCTACATCGTCAGCGTAAATAAATGTCCTTGCTGCTGTGTTTTGCGCTTCCTCAGTGAGCGAGTCCATAATCAAGCAAAACAGGAAGGGGCTTAGAACGGAACCTTGATGCACGCCTTCTGTGACCTCTATAGATTTTGTTTCGCCGACTACCGTGCGAATCATAAATCTGGCCCTTTTATACATGTCGGCAAAGATGGTAATATAGTGCTTGGGGATATTCTTCTTGCGAAGGCTCCACCATATCGTATCCCTTGGAATGCGATCGAATGCCTTTTCCATGTCTAGAAAAGCGACGTGCAGTGGTCGGTTTTTAGCGCGATACTCCTCAGCAATGGTGTTCAGAGCGAACATCGGATCCGTGGTTGATAAACCCGGTACGAAACCATAATGATTCCTTGAGAGAGAACACTCGGACCTTAATCGATTGTCGATTACTCGCTCATAAAGTTTCATAGTATGGCTTAAGAGTTTGATTCGTATTGTTATTGCATTCGTATTTGCTTCCCTTCCCCTTATAGATTGGTACAATAGTGCTCAGTCTCCACGCGTCTGGCATTTTGGAGGTAAGCAAGATCCGGTTAAAGAAGTTGGTAAGAAGTATGATGCCATCCTCGCGCAAACATTTCCAGGCTTCTATTGGTATACCGTCTGGACCTATGGCTTTCTTATTGGACATTTTCTGTAATGCTGTTTTTATTTCTATTGGGTGGATTGGTGAAATAAGGCCTATGTTGACTTTCACTTCTGGAAGCTGTGTGGTTGATTGATGAGAATTCAAAAGTTCAGAATAATATTGATGCCAGGTTTTTATTACATCTTTGTCTTTATACAATAACTCGCCATTGGAATCTTTGTCGGTTTTACATCGAGCAGGATCTTTAGTGCTCCGATTTCGCCGTTTTGCCAGCTTGTAAATCTGCTTTTGTCCTTCTTTGGTAAATTTATGTAAAAGTCTTTTTGGGAGTTAGCGCATTCTATGGCTACTACTTTATTGGTCTTTTTCTTAATTTTTCTGTATTTCTCTTTATATTCTGTAGTTCGGGTAGTCTGTCAAGTTTTAAAAGCTATTTTCTTTTGCTTAACTGCATTCTGCCCCTGTTCCGTCCAACACCATGCTTCTCTGTCAGTCCGCTTACCGCCTTTAGTACGCCCAAGAACATTGTTTGCAGCTGTTGTGATAGGCTTGCGTAGGTTCTCCCATATAGTATCGACGTCTGAATCAAAATCTATATGTATATTAGCTAAATGTTCACGGAACTTGGAGATGTTTTAAATTCCACCATTTAGTGAGTTCCGGTATTTGAGTTAGTTTTTCTTTGGCTATTTTCTTTAATTTCATGTCCATTACAACAATGCGGTGTTGAGGGGCTACACTTTCTCCTGGAATGACCTTACAATTTGTTATCCGACCAATATGAGCTCTATTTACAAGGATGTAGTCAATTTGGGTATTAGTAGTACCACTTTTGTACGTGATCTTATGTTCTGCAGTCTTAGTAGAAAACGAATTAGCTATAGCCAGATCAAAGGCTGCAGCGGTTGAGAGGATGACTTTGCCTGCATCGTTGAGACTGCCATATGCGTGACCTCTGTGCACTCTTTGGAAAGCGATGTTTGCCTCACCGATGTGGCCGTTAAGGTCACCTCCCAGCACTGCAGTTTCTTTAATAGGTATTGACTGTAATATTGTTTCTAATATGTTCCAGAAATTATCTTTCTCAATTTGGTTGCAGCCTACTTGGGGTACATAAGCAGAAACTACATTCACAATTTCTCCTTCTACTAATACTTTAAGAGTAATGAGTCTGTCATTTATGCGGTTTACTTCCAAAATGTTGTCTAAGTGGTCTTCTTTAACTGCAATTGCAACGCCATTTCTGCCATGTTTTGCGCCTACGTACATGAGTTTATAGCCCCCTCCGATGTTACGGGCTTTAGATCCGGTCCAACGAGTCTCTTGTAGGCAGATGAAGTCCACTCTTCTACGTTAACAGAGTAAGGCAAGCTCCTTTGTCTTCGCTGTTAGTGATCCGAAGTTTAAAGTAGCGAAGCGGACGTTACGGTTACAATTGGGGACTAACTTCGTTAACCGAGCCCGTCCATAACTCGGTAGCCCTTGCCCACTTGTCGCAGATGTAGGGCGATGTGTCTGAGCGTCGTTGCGCGGCGACGCCCTATCCGTTATCCTCAACCTGTTGTGTAACCGTTTCTTAATTCTTTTCAAAAGAAATTTGGCTTTTGGGTTTTTCAGACCTGTGCCGATTACCAGCTGACGCACAAAAAACCTTTTCAATTTGAGATAGGAAAACCCATGGATGTTCGGTGTTGAAATCCTTTTCTTGCCTGGGTATACCGCCAGAGTCCCGGTTTGGTATGGTTATGTATAGTGTATTTGCATGTGTGTATGTTTGTGTACAATGAAGTGTGTCGCAGTGTATGTTCTGTAGTGTAATAATGTGTGTTGAGTACCCTGTCCCACCCCTGGCCTTAGTCGCCTTTTACGACGCCCTGGGCTCTGGGAAGGCGCTATTCTAAGCCGGCACCTCACGGCATATTTTGATTGCTTTTATATAAGTCATAAAAAAGGTTTAAATAGATATAAACATATATTTTTTACTCATTTGTTCTGTTATTCGGAAGTTTTTGAATGTACTGTAATCTTTAATGTTTATTTAACTGTAATCTTTGATGTTTATGTTGCGCAGATAAGACAGGTTACTAATAAAATGCACCTGGAACCCCAACTCTGATTTTAGAAAAACCTTCCCTTCGTATTGTTTACATTTTTGTTAAATAATATATATATATTATATATGCATGTGATCTTGTATACATCGTGTGTGACAATCCGTGTCCATATTTTTGTCAAAAATGTATACATTATTGTGAGAAACTCTGGTGGTTATATAGTATGAATTGTTAACTGACTACTGGTTTTTGAAATTTTCAGAGTGAATATTTATTTGAAAATCTGCCCGTGTATACTTTTCATTGCACGTGACTGTACTATACTTAAAAAGTACATTAGTAACAATTAAATTACATATAACCTAAAAGTAATTTTCTAGAACATTATTTTAAGAAACAGAGATATAATTGAATACTATCACAGTCTGCCACGACCCGGGGGTTCTTAAGTTTAGAGCCTTGATTGCTTTTTTTACATATACAAAAAGGGCAGTACAAAACTATTGCCCTTTTAGTGCTAGCAAAACAGACTTGTTATTTCTGAGCTAGTGTAATTTACGTTTACAGAACGAGTCCTGAAATGTAAGCTTTAAAATTTAAGGTATTAGAGCTCAAATTCAAATTGTTCATCCTTTTGTAGTTAAATTGAAAATCAATAATGGAACAGAATAAAATATATGAACAATATCACACAACAACGAGTTCAACGTTGGAAAGTCTATTAAGGTAGATTGGAAAGTTAGCCGCGACCATTCGGCGGTGGCTGAATTGTCGATACAGACATAAAAAAGTACTATTGTACGTCTTAATCATATCATATGTCGAGTTCCAAAAGGTTATAATTTCGCGATAAGAATAGCGAGGGTCAGATTTAAAACAGCAAAATTATAAATACTAAAATAGCGGTTAAAAACAAAATAGAACCTTTAAAATTCAGTTCAGCCTCACATTTAAATGTTTGAATTCATTCAGCCGCCTAACAAAATGCCTTTTAACGACCAACAACTCGTCTATATTTGTATGAAAAGCCAAGCCTACATATTTTGTAAGTTATTTATTTTCGCATAAGCAAATAGCGTATATCAAAGTTATTTCAGTTCATATTCTAAAAATTGTTAATAAACACAATTTGGTTATCTTAATTTTTCTAAATAAGTTTATCACAGTTCATTGCGATTTTACTGACGTTTCTTTAGAACACTTATCTGATGCAGTATTATAAGAGAGTCATTTTCTAAATAAATAGTAGTTACGCTCTTAATTGGGTAATGGTACATGAAAAATAGCGTATTAAAGGTGTTCATCAATCACATCCTTGCTAAAGCCCACTAACAGCATTTTCACTATGCGATGCAAGTGTGCAAGTCGACCCAGCGCTTGGTAGATTGGATTAAGAAATGGCCTCAAAAGAAGTTTAATTTACAGTCTATGAATAACAAATTAACGATATCATAACAATATTAATAAACTCAATTTTTAATCCGGAACCTTTTCTGATTTTTATAGCTTAGGATTGATATTACTAGATAATAAGTTGATTAGCGTGGTTTGAATCAATTAAATCATGTAGTGAACTACTACATTTTGGTACTACGTTTTGCGTTCAGTTATACTGTTCGATTGTAATGTTGTTTTCTTTTACATAATTTTGTTTTACTTGTAATATAGGTTTTCGCTAACTGTTTCATTTCTATCATTTAGATTAAGATTTATCCTTTATTCACCGGAACCGCTTTTAAATTAAATATTTTAAACAGTAAGGAGGGTAAAACCCACTTTCATAAAATTTAAGTTATGGTGAATATATAATATTTACTGGCAACATTTAGAAAAATAATTTATCACAAAGTTCTAATATTTTAATAAAATTTATTTTAATATTTATTTATTTTGCTTTATTTTTATTGCGTGAATGAGAGCAAAATACAAGCCCACTTGTATAAAAATTGTATAAAAGTTCTTAAATTACTTTCTGCGTAATGCTCGGATCAAAGAATTGCACAACCAAATATTGACATGTGGGTGTTTTATATACGGGTCTAGTTTCGTTACTACTGTAATATAATGAACTTAATAAGCAATTGTGTAAGGTTAAGGTTAGTTTAATAGGTTTTATTGTTTTTATTTTGTTGTAATGACATCTCTTGGACAGATGAGATGACTGTGGGAGTGAGGGGAAATTCATTTGATACCGGCCAACAATCGAGATAGGGATAGAATAGCATTGTGAAATTATAAGGAGTATAGTTATTATTATTATTTTAAAAAATCCCTTTAACCAAACTGTGTCGTATTATTGACGAGGACTCCGTATTGTCAAAAAAGTTTCTCCTGCATTGAAGACGCCTACAAAATATAACGAAACATCCTGGTTAGATTAAATACCAAATACCACCGTGAGATATTCTACTGTGGTACCAATCTGAGTTTAATATTTAAGCTTGATAGTTAATTTTTAACCCTTTGCATCAAACATATCATAAGAATACAACATTCATAACACACAGATTTCAATTAAACAATCTCGTACGGTGATATTAGTCTATATTGATTGAAAGATGTAGTTCATAAAAGGTTCTTCGTAACATTATCTGTAAGTATAAAATATTAAACATAGTGCACCTAACACGATCCCACAGTATGCAATGTTTTAACTACGAATATAATATAAACCCTTTATAGTTGCTGCTTTTAAATTCATACTTTACTACTTAGACTGAAAAGGAGAATTTATGAAACAATAATACGACTTTCCGTGTTGTATGAATCGGAATGCCGGCTACGAAAGGAATTAAAGGATAATGCATGCGGATGAAATATGTATGTTGAAATCCAAATGAGATGCATGTATGTGCCGCGGTGCGTCGAGAGGAGGATGGATAGTTTGAAAATCTATTATGTAGGTTTGAAAAATTAGGAAATGATTAGTTAGTTTGGAAGTAACGATTACTCCTTATTTTGGCAGGTTTAAATATAATTTTAATATCTGATATTATATCTTTGTACAGTATATATATTATTATTCTATTTCACTAGAGTCACAACTTCCTATTAACCTATAAGTTAAAATGATTCCAGTTAAAACCGAAAATACAAAAATACAAGAAATAAAACTCATATTATATTTCTTAAGCACTAAATACTTATAACGTTAATTAAACACGGGCTAATGGTAAGGTCTAGAGATATAGAGATAATTAGAACTCGCGCCGAACTCGTGCTTATTAAGAAGAACTTTTAATTTAAACTTAATAACTGTCTTCAAACTCATCTTAGTAGCTTACCATTTTAAGTCATTCTAAAGAGTACTTCCATGTGCATGCGACACTCACATTACAGAACATACTCATTACGGTAATTACAATCTTTAAATGCGTCTACTATTTTTTTTATTTCAACTTTACTACAATTTAACGCGTTTCATGACTATAGAGCATTAGAATTGGTTAATTGTAAAATAAAATGTAAACGATAGTATACAATAGTACTGAACATCATTACATATTTCATATTAATTTCAGTATTGTATTGGATCAGATTTTATTTTTTAGGCCATTTATAAAAATGTTTTTACACTAAATTTGTCCTATCTTTGAAACGAATGTGTTATTCTTGATTTTTAATTTTCGTTGTATAAGATCTCTCGGTATAAAAATAATAACATTCATAGTAATATATAAATATTTTTTAAAGGCTCAGGGTTTATAGTTTTGTAAACTATATTTGTAATTAATGAAATATATCACAAGCAAATAATTATATTTTTATGAAACTTTATTATAATATATAGTAACGAATTAAATAGAAAAATCTCGTACAACGTATATCCATATACATAAATATATATATAATAAGAAATGTTAAATGGGAACCGTTGAAAGGCCATGGTAAGTAAAGTTCTGAAAATAATAAATTAAAAAATATAATATTACTAATATCAAACCAAACAATTGAAATAAGCTTTTAATTAAAGCAGACAAAATGAATAAATATTTTTTTTTATTGGGAATTAAATCTCTAATAAAATTTATTTTTTTGAAAACGTAATACGGCATATATTAATGTTTATCTAATTTTTCAAATAACAAAACAGAATAGTTTATAATAAATATTTAATTTTTATTTCTGCCGCTGAGATACCGTTTCTGTGTAGTGTCTGGTCACAGAATAAGATTTATTCTCTCATGTCATGAACATTTTTCGTACATGAGTACGAAAACTAAATTTTTGTGACTTATCATCTATATCTATATATAGCATGCGTTTTGTTTCGGAAAACTATTTTAGTTTTAAAGTAAAATACTGTTTAATTTTCTGTTTTTATTACAACAACTCCTAAATCGTATAGTTCTATATACATTAAGTTAAAGTAGGAGAAGCGATGGGGCATGGGGAACTGATGTAGTATTTAGAATAATCAACGGTTATATTTATTTTATACTTTTTTTGTATTTTAGTCAACAATAATAATATATATTTATTCATATATAATACATAATATTGAAAAATTTTAATACAAATATTAAAATAATAAAAAAATAAAATAAAGAAAAGAAAGAAATATATGAAAGGGGTTTAAGTGACAAGGGCTTATGTAAACATGACTTCCTTTAATTCTTTTTTATTATGACATGTTCTTAGAATTCTTTAAAAGGTAAAATTCTGGTCCCATTCTTAGGTAGTATTAATGAAGAATATTAATATGTGCTTACAATTTCCCAGGATGTTAAAGTTAAATTTAATATGGATTTGAAACATCTGTGAGACCATTTACATCCTCAAGTTATTGGTCACTTATAAATATCTAATGAACAACAACAACAGTTATTATTATCAGTACTCGCAACAACAGTATTTTAAAAACCTGTAAATAGTACTCGTAACTCGAGCGCGTCCTCATAACATCGGTGAATGCTTCCGGCGCCGCACGTATCGAGTTATTCACACTCGATTGTTTTATGTCTCGGGTTACCTCTGTGATTAGTGTTACGATGCATTTTAGTGAGAGTGATATAGTTTTCACAGGCCAATTTATATTTCTATTGCACATTTACAAAACAAAATTAAACAATTTACATTTCTATTGTACATTTACAAAATTTGTAAAGTAATTTTTACACATAACCTGAAGAGTCAAAGAATAGATTTTCAATAAATAATAAAATTCTAATCGGAAAGCGGTGTTAATAGAGAATTAGGAAGTGAATTGTGGGCGGTGAATATTAATAAAAAAAATGAGTTTTGAAATGAGTGATTTTTATGAGGTTTGGACATCCGGCCTCCTCACTTACCGTATGAAACCTAACTAGAATAGGTCCTTTACGTCGATCTTCTGTTAAACGGTGGTACTTACCTGAGCAGCTAGCACTTATACGAGCTTCAGTCAAATGCTTATACCCAAGCCTTACTATTTAACTTAAATTTGTACAATTAACTAATGTCAAATGTTAGATTTAACAATGATTGTTTTTGAATCCACGTCCATTTAAATATTGGTTTAGAAACTCGGACACAATATAAATATAAATGTAATGTTAACATAAAAACATCGTCGTAAATTATGTTTCTTTTCATAATAGATCCACGCACTGTATGTAGTATGCAATACGTTACTGAAGCAGAAACAAGTACTTTCTAAACGGTATTTTTGTTTACTTAGTCGATATTACATAAAAAAGTATGACGTCTTCTTATAAAAGAAAGACCAAACAAACCGTCATAAGCGACGCATTTTGCAGAAGTAGATCATTTGAACTCAATTTCTTTTATTTAAATTCATATAAATTCACCATCCCCATTCACTCCGATCTCGTTAATGTCACTGTGACCTCTTTGGTAATAATATTTATTATGCACCGGACCGTGATTAACAATCAAAGTGACCCAGAAAAAACCCGCTCTTTTAGGGTCTACAAATATTTTGCTTTCATTTCTTTTGTAATACTTTTACATTTTTGGGACAACAAACAATATTTCGTTATACACGTGGTAGATATTGATTAAGGTGCCTGTGCGTATGCGTGCGTATGAATATAAGTAAGTGTATGAATATAACAACACTTACTTATTGTAGCTGTATGTTAATTTTATTTAATGTTATGAATATATTCAAATATCTACCAGTTTTATTGTTTTTTTAAAAGATGTCCTGGTTATAATGGAAAGATCGAGCTGGATCTATGACTAGTTTACTTGCTTGAGCATTTTAGTTTATAAAATAAATAATGTTTACAGTATAGTGTTTACCTTAATGGTCAAGCTATTAATGTAATTCATCAAGATAATGTTATTTTATAAAATCTGTAATATGATTCGAAAACAGAGACGACTTGTAGTTAAACTCACATGAAGTACTTAAGAAACCGAAGCTACTCAATCAACTA
Organism: Melinaea menophilus ssp. n. AW-2005; assembly: GCA_918358695.1. NCBI lineage: Eukaryota > Metazoa > Arthropoda > Insecta > Lepidoptera > Nymphalidae > Melinaea > Melinaea menophilus. The sequence goes on along the minus strand of OU911039.1, from coordinate 33,753,560 downwards.
AAAAGTAATTTGGATGATTAAAACTAAATTATTTGAGATGTACAGAAAAAAATGGAAAAAATTACATTTTGTGAAGAACTAAATAATATCCTTTTATACTAAAGAAGAACTATTGAATATAGTATAAAACCATACTTTACTCTTAACAATGTCGATTGTGTATGTTTATGAGATTTCGACGTTACCAATACAAAAACTTATTAAAACATTATTTTACTTATCGTGAAGATAAGTTAGAGGTATAAGATTTAGAAAAAAAAACCAGAATTATTGACTTCATCAAGTAAATGATTTTAAGCCGTTCAAAGGACAAAATTTTAATAATAATTATTAATGGAACAAAATAATGATTTTTATTTCTGAATAAAAAACAGTCATACATAAAAAAAACATTTTGAATGAATATTCTGTTGTACTAAAAACAACATTCATCAGATAAAAATAAAACAAATTGAAGCGAGCCTGGTTCGATCGAACACACAAATTATCTCATAATGTAAACAGTACTTTATTTTGTTGTACCGTGATGTTGCTCTCAGATATTTTCTTTGGTCGTTTCTATAATGATAGTAAAAGTTATTAAAATCTTAATTATTTAGATAATTAATATTTGGTATGTTTAGATTGTTTTTAAGATAAATTTTCTTTTCACATAAAGAAAAAAAACTACAAGGAAAACAGTTAACTGTATATTAATTCAAGGATCAATAGGACAAGAGATTTAATTAGCAACAACAAACATTATCTTGCGATCGTGGACTTGTAATCCGGCGAACTGATAATAAATAGTCTTTTGCTCTATCTTACTTTTAGAATAATGTGGCATTAATAATAGTTATTTCTTTAATTTATTAAAACATGTATTTTCTCCTAATATTAATAAATTTTCACATTGGTCAGTTTACTGTATGCAATATTAAGAAGAATATTTTGGATTTTAAATCTGATGCTGTTGGGTCTCACTGCATTAAATAAGACGATTCTTCCTATTCTTCACGTTGTGGCTCCCATAGTTACTTTTATATTTCATTATTCTATTACCTCTAATACCTTTCCTACTTCATGGAAGGATGCTCAAGTAATACCTCTTCCAAAAAAAATACTACTTCCCTGTCAGACTTTCGTCCTATATCTATATTACCTTTCCTTTTTAAAGTTATTGAGCGTCTTGTCCATCATAAACTTAGCTTTTGCTTTATCACACAAAGCCTTATTGGTAAATCCTTTACAATCCGGATTTTATCCTTGTCATAGTACGACTACAGCATTGGTGAATATAACAGATGACATAAGGCATGGTAAGGAATGCCGTAAGTTTACGGTCTTAATTTTACTAGATTTTAGTAAAGCATTTAAATCTGTAGATTTCGACATTCTACTCGCTATTTTGGGGTTTATTAACATATTTCCTGTAGTACTTGACTGGTTTTATAGTTACACGGTCGCCACAAACGAGTTAAACTCTTTTAACGACTCTTTATCCGATTAGTCTATAATCATGGCTGGCGTATCACAAGGTGGTGTCTTTTCTCCTCAATTATTTTTTAGATTTATCAATTCTGTTAGTGATCATATTTCTTCTCTCTACCACCATTATGCTGATGACCTTCAAATTTATATTCAGGCAAGTTTGAAACTTACTTTCTCCAAGTTATTAATAATTTAAATGACGAACTTAATAAAATCTCACAATGGAGTAATTCCTTTAGACTTAAAATAAATACAGCGAAAACATTAGTCTTTATAATTAGTATCGAGGATTCTCTCTGGATATTTTATAAATTAAACACTGCACTTCAATCGAATAAACTTGATTTTATTTTTATAACACATCAAAGAAAATACAGCGTCCGTCTTACATCTTTCTATATTCTAAAGAAAAAGCCTCTTGCACAGACAATGTCAACTCACCATAGACTACCGATAAAACAGATTATACAATTGCGTATATCATCAATTAGTAGCCAAAAACTTCATTCATGACTTGACTTATGTATCCTTTTTCCTATACTTGATTATGCAGATGTTTGTTATTTGGATCTTAGAGAGCATTTCTAACGTGGTAACTATAATATCATAACTTTTGGGCATTGTCAATATCAAGTAGTTTATTTTCTCCTCTTTGGTGAATGGACTTTCCGCCTCTCACAAATCTGAAAAACTCTCCTCCATCTTATTGATGTGTCTCATCATGTCCATGCCATCGACATACTTTTTGTCATTCAATATTCTCCTAAGAAATATATTTCCCCTTGTATTCTTTTTAACAAAATTTTTCTCCGTATTTTGAATCATTCCATATGCCGTATTTTCATTTTTTATATATTTTAAATGACTGTCGGCGGTTAAGTTTTAATTCTGCCATTATGCAGATGCTTGTTTTTAGTTTTTTCTTAATCTGTTTACGTAACCACGCTCTGCTACCACTATTGAGGATTCTCGTGGATCTTATTTTATAAATTAAACACTTCACTTCAGTCAAATAAACTTGGTTTTAGTTTTATAACACATCAAAGAAAATACAGCGTCCGTCTTACATCTTTCTATATTCCAAAGAAAAAACCTCTCGCACAGACAATGTCAACTCAATGTCAACAGATTATACAATTGCGCATATCATCAATTAGTAGCCAAAAACTTCATTCACGACTTGACTTAAGTATCCTTTTTCTATACTTGATTATGCAGATGTTTGTTATTTGGATCTTAGAGAGGAGCACCTAAATAAGCTTGAGCGTCTTTTAAATGTTTGTATACGGTTCATATACGGAGTACTACCTCAAACATGCTTAATTGAATTCATTTTTTTTTTCTTTCCTTTCTTGTTTCCAAAATTTTAAGTGTGTCTGTAATAACTGATAGATAGATAGATATTTGCCAACTGATAGGTAGATATTGCTTATTAGCGATAAGGCCGCCTTTTCGTATCTTCAAATTATTGTGCTTTCTATTTGTAAACTGTTTTTTTTTTAATTCTTCTAAAAAGTTTCTAAAAAGCAATATATTAAAATATAGACAGTAATTTTAGTTTTGAAAAATTATAAATATTAAATTGTATATAGCAAATGATTAAGATAATATAAATAGTTCAAACTACCTTTTATGTCAATACAACTCTACAGAAGTATGATTGATTTATTCCTAGTGGACCAGCGTATTCGAAGTCAAGTTATGGACACGCGAGTATTCAGAGGTGCTGATCTGGGAACGGACCACTATCTAGTCGTTGCTAGAATAAGAGGTTTGTTCGCAGGTTGGCGCAGCCGCACGACGTGTCCAAGCTTGGCGTCGAATTATCGCATAAGAAGCTGGAAGCTTCAAGATCCACCGATCAGAGAGGAATATCAAGAGAGGGTTTCCAAGAAGCTTGAAAGCTGTGATTCTGGAAATGAAAGTGTTGAAGTATGCTGGCAGAACCTTAGGAATGGTATGGTGAAAGTAGCGACAGAAGTATGTGGTAAAAGGAAAAGAGGTTTTAGTAAAAAGCGCGATGAATGGTGGGATGATGAAGTGAAAGACGCTGTAGAGTTAAAGAAGAAAGCTTGGCTGGATTATAAAGCCTAAGGATAAAAGTATGAGAGAGATAAGAAAAAGAGCGTACAAGCTGCAAAAGCACAAAACGAAAGCACTTATAAAGATGAAGCGTGAAAATTCTGAGAGAGAAAGGGATGAAAGGTTGACTGTTCTTCAAAACAGGGAAAACAAAACTTCCGGGAAAACACGAAGCTTTTCTGGCGAGAAGTTAGTGGTTCCCGGGGTTGTTCGGTAACCTGTAGAATGAAAGGGGTGCTTTCGAAAAGCGGTGAAATTTTAACTGAGCAAGCACACGTTTTGCAGCGGTGGGCGGAATTCTATAAGGAGATGTATGAACCTGAGGACGCCTCGGTCTTGACTACCAGCGTAATGCTGAGTCAAGATGTAGCCGATGGTGAAATCAGTTTGGAAGAAGTAGAGAACGTGATTCGAAGTCTGAAATGTGGTAAGGCTGCGGGAGCAGATGAAGTTACTGCCGAGATGATCAAATATGGTGGGCCACGCGTCTGGGACTCTTTCTGGTTTTTGTGCAATTTATGCTGGAAATCTGGGGAGGTCCCAGACGATTGGCGAAGTGCAGTCATCGTACCTTTGTATAAAGGCAAAGGTTCACAGATAGACTGTGCAAGCTATAGGGCCATCAGTTTGATTAGCTTGGGCGGTAAAGTTTATGCAAAAATTTTAGCGAGAAGAATGCAAGAGAGATCTGAAAGGCTGTTGTGGGAGGCACAAGGAGGTTTTAGACCTGGAAGAAGGTGTATAGATCAGATCTTTTCCCTCCGCATGATCACGGAAAAGTTTTTGGCCCTAAACCAAAAGGTTTTCTGTGCTTTTGTGGATTTGGAAAAGGCGTTTAACAGGGTTGTGAGAAAGAAGTTATGGGAGATACTGCCCCGATACAATGTGAACGGACCCTTGTTACAGGCTGTAAGGTCGCGAGTAGGAGCTGGCATGTCGCCCTGGTTTGACATCCAATCGGGTGTTAAGCAAGGTTGCGCTATGTCAGCTTGGTTGTTCAATTTGTATCTGGATAGTTGTCTCCAAGGAGTGAAAGATAGTGACATGGGAGTGAAAGTAGGTGACCTTAAGGTCAATTGCTTACTATATGCAGATGATGCAGTGCTCATTGCATCATCAGAATGCAATTTGCAGGCATTGGTCACCACTCTGAAAGATGGGTGTGAAATTAATGGTCTTAACCTGAATGTAGATAAGACGAAGGTTCTGATATTTGAAAGAAATGAAGAAAGAACAGAATGTAAGATAAGATAATAGAACAAGTGAATGAAGTGGTATATTTGGGAAGTATGTTTAGCAGAGACGGAAGATACGAGATGGATGTGGAAAGGCGTATTGCTGCCGGTAACAGAGTCAATAGTGCTTTGACTGCATTGTTGAGACGGCAAAACGTCAGTTTAGCTGCACGTTTGGCTGTACACAATGCAGTTTTGCTACCGACGCTGTTATACGGCAGCCAAACGTGGGTAACACAGAAGAAGAATGTAAGAAAGATGAATGCTGTGGAGATGCGATCTCTTCGCAGAATATGCGGAGTCAGTCTAGCTGATCGAATCCGCAATGAAGAGATCCACAGAATGGCAGGTACTAGCGAAGATGTCACGGTGAGAATGAAGAAGAACGTGCTCAGGTGGTTTGGGCACGTTGAACGAATGAGTGATGAAAGAATGGTAAAAAAAAATTATATGGGAAAAATGAGCGGTAAGAGAGACAGGGGGAGGCCTCGAGTGACCTTCGAAAACACAGTAGCTACGATACTGGAGGAAGGTCACGTAAAAAGCATGAGGACCCCCCGGAGGGCATGTATGGAGAGGTTAATGTCTGTGGCCGAGGCGAAAGAGGTATGCAGAGACCGTGGCGTTTGGTGCTCCGTTGTCTCTGGCTACCCCGCAAGGGATATGGCGTGAAGGTAAATAAATAAAATAAATAACTCTACAGATAAAAATAACACTAACTCACACAGTTTTTTCAGAAAGTTATCACATAAATAACCATTTTTACGGATCTGCAAAAAATAAAAGGAAACATCAAGACAAAATCAAGACTAATTTTGTGGATAAACAGAAAAATTCTTTACGTTTAACAACATTCAACGTGCCTAATCTAGCTCGCAGTAAATGTAAATAAAGTGTGATTGCTTTCATTTTATATTGGAATAAAATGAAAATAAATTTTATGTTGTTATTACATTCTTTATAATAAACAACTGCATTTTAATTTAGATCATTTATTTTAGATATCAACGTTATATATAATATGTTTTCATTTCTTACTCCCATTCACTAAATGCAGGAAATGGGTACGTCAGTTAGATTTAAAATATTTACCTAGTTTGAATGTTTTGCTTTATTTTGGTTTTATTAAACCGCTTAATCATTATTGAAAATTTTAAAACATCGTTTTAATGACCCATAAACAAATAAATTATTCAAATTCCAAACATCGACACATAATATTAATATTGCTCAATTAAACGATTTCGTGATTTACTCCATTCAACACCCATACCTATACCTACGGATACATCTGTATATCTCTTAAGGATAGGAGAAATTAAACATAATTCGAATTAAAATATGTAAAGATCTTGCTTTGAACAAAGTTTACCAAGAAGATGTTTTTAAATAAGAATGTCTCAGTCTCAGTAGTGTACGCAATTAAATAATAAAGATTGGTTTTATAATTAATAATATTATATGTATACTATATACGTATATGCATATATATTTTAACAACACCTAAGCCTAGGTGTTGTTGAAATATAATTATTATTGTTATATTATTACTAAGAATGAAATAGTTAGTAGAGCCAGAGATAAATAAATTCCATATGATATGGCTGAGCCAGCGATCTCATTTGACCTGATTAAGTAAACACGGAGCCAGCGTTCAAAGTGATATCTATATATGGATAGACTAAGTTAAGCTTACGGTCGACACTTTTGTTCGAGCAAGTTTTATATAATATATACTGGCAGTAGTCGTTGTATTTGTCTCTTTACAGCTTTCATATAATCACGCCTGAAAACTAATTGTGAATTATGTGCAACAAATGGGATTACAATTAATATGGGAATACGTACAGTTTTATTAATTTAATTTTATGCCTAATCTTACCGTATGCCTTTTATAAGAAAATTATTACAGTCGATATTACCGAAAAAACTACAGTTATAGATTTATTACTTTTATATTCTAAGATGCTCATATCTAAGGGGAACAGCTTATTTATCTATAAAAGAACTATTGCCTTATTTGTTAAGAGTAGGTATAACTTTGAAGTAATTAGTAAATAGATTTGGTAAGTGCAGTTCACCCAAACACTTGACGGCGCTTAAAGTACGCACTTAACTTTCCTTTTTCTATTAATTAATTAAGTCTATTATTAAACTCTTATTTCACTTATTACATTTACATGTGTTTGAGTTCAATCATAAAGCTAAAAAAATATAGTAAGACGTAAAAAATACATATATACGTAAAATAAAAAAATACAGAAGGAAATGTAAAATGCAAATGGCTAAAGGTTATATATATCACTTAACAGTAGTCTTTGTTTGCCTTACACGTACACGTACACGTACACGTACACGTACCACCGCAACCAGATATGACTTACTGAGGACGCCAGTTAAGCCTTCGATATCGCCTTTTACACCAATCCTTCCCGAGGCGCTTTAGATATAAGAGTAGTTTTATCAGAGGTCTGTAAAGCTTAATAGCTAACGTTTTCACATATTATACCAGACACTTTACGTTATTCATATTTTGTAAATACTTATTATGAGTAATTGCAAGTTCGAACATTTTAACTGAATACAATAAATATGTGTGAAAAGCTCCAAAAACGTGGAAATATTATGTACACCTGTATCATAAAAGTTTAAGATAAAAATAAAAATTGATATAGATTTAAGATATGAAGTACTATTAAAAAATAACTCAACTATGACATAGCTAAGTTTACGTAGAAACATACATCTATTTCAAAATACAAGCTCGTATGTGAAAAATGTCCTCGAAGCGATGAGTCGTTTTATATTCAGAGCGGTTTTAAATTGGTTTTCATTTATTACGACGCATTTTAAATGTTCATGATATCTATTCTTTTGTTAAAAATTAGAGTAATTAAAAAAAAAATTACAAATATATTGAATTGACTCTAAATGTTATTACAAAAACAATATTAAACGTGTTTGTATGTTTTGATTAAGAAGATGTATTTAATAAGTATTCTTGTTTTATATCGAGGCGCTATTAGAAAATGCTATTTTTAATTTAAAATATATTTCAAAAACCACACAACCCATCAAATAAATTTAAATCTCCAACTATAAATAAACTTAAATAAAATTTTGTATCAATTTGTGAATCAAATGAATTTTAAGTATTTATTATGAATGAATGTTTTATTTTTATTTTATTTTGTCATAGAAGTAATGTATTACCAGTTTTTTTGTCACCAAATTGGACTAAAACACTTTGTAATATAAAAATGTATATGTTTATAACATGCACACCAGAAATGCGTACTTTATTAAAATATTTAGTAGCACACGTAAATGATCTGCTGTTTCTAAAATATAATATTTTTTATATTTAAAAGGAAATACACATTTTTCTTGAAAATAAATATTAGCATTTTAATTAGCCCAATGTCAATCTAAATTTTGTCTACAACAAGTTACAATCGCAGTCGCAGTCACAGTCGAAGTTCAGAGACTTAGACCTACCGACGATCGCACAGTATTTCAAGAGCCTCTCCAAAAGCTACTTTGACAATGCTGTGGGACACTCAAACCCGCTGGTGGTTAAGGCCACAGGATACACGGCCCGTAAGACTCCTAAAGTCAGAAAGAGAAGACCCAAGTCGGTACTTTTTGATCCGGACGACGCGATTACGTTAGGGAACGCTAAGTAAAAGCGGCAAAGCGTACATAAATACTACACATACACACACACACAGCGTCTTCGCCGGCCAAGACGAGTCCCCCATCCAAGCACGTTACTCCGGCGTTCTGCCGTCGGAGGACGTTAGTGTCAAATCCTAACCCACATCCAACCCTCGCTTCCCACCTAACGGCGTCCTGAGCCGTGGTCCGAGCCTCACAGGAGGCGCCCTCAGGACGCGCGTTCCCCTGGGGCCCTTCAGGCCCCCCTTTTTCAAGGGCGGGTCTCTGCACCCATCCATTCCACCGGTGACGCTGTCATGGCCAGTAGGGCTAACAGCAGAGAAAAACACAAAAAAAAAAAAAAAAAAGTCTAAGTTGACATTTTTGATAATAAATTTATAAATTATTGACAATATTTTTTTGGTTGAATAAACTCCGTTAAGAGCATAATTTTCTTATTTTATGGCACAAACCTTTTTATTTTTTAGATACTAAAATATTCTGAAAACATAAGGACTAATATGCAATATATCCTCTAAAAGTTAGATGAGTCGGTTTATATTCACGGAGGATTCGAGTTGGTTCTGATTTATGACAACGCATTTCAAATAAAGATAGTGGTTCCTTAGAAGTGGATAATATTTTATAGCGTGATAGTGAATATGCATATTGCCTCACGATGTTTTCCTACAAACCACAGAATGTTAGTATTACTCTTAAACTCAAATTGTCTAATAAATTTAAAATATGAGTTTGTATTGTCTTTGTTTTTGTAAGGTAGCTTAGTTATGTATTTTTTTTAATATTTTCATGAATTTGATATCTTACCTAGCTTTATTTTATCTATATTATGTTTAAAAAGTTCATAATCAAGTTACTGTGAAGAGAAGAGATAATTATGTCTCCTGTAACCTGGCCTGCTGCGGTATCAAGCGACCACGTGCTTTGTCCCCCTAAAGAAGGGAAAATTAGTGACGAATAAATTATTAACAAAGGGTGTGCGGTTATGACTGGAGTAATTGGATACGAAGGGTTAAACTACCGCGTGAGATCCTCATGTGAAATTTTGATACTTTATTTGATATTCCTCATTTTCATGCTGAACATTCCGTGCACGTCTTTTCTATTCTTAGTTATTTAGACATGTATATACTTTATTTCAAGTTTCTTATAGAGTATTTATTACCATTATAATTATTATTATAATTATATTCCTCATTGTACATCATATAAAATATGTAAAATTATAGTAATAAAATAAGACAGTACAAAGAATAAGATAAATAATACACATACATGGTCTCACCGGTTTAAAGCGATTTCTTCCAGACAATCTTAGAGACTGAAGATTGCAAGTAAAATAGGGAGGATGATGTGAATATTAATATGTATATATAGTAATTTAATATACTCGTATATCCTTGCTATTATACAAATACAATACTATATTAGCAAGTATGGTTTATGTTCAATTGATTTACTTTTAACATAAACCATATTTTATTATAAACTTATGATTAATTTTAGAAATATTTTTATATACTATATATATATATTATTCTTTAGTTTCATATAATATTTTCTGCATTTTAAAAGTTTTTACTAATCTTCATCATGAAGCCACCAGATGTCCATTTAAATATTGCAAAGTTAAATATTGTTCTAACATTTCAAGATTAAGCTCATATAAATTATTTGTGTCAATAACTTAGGTCACAACTTATGTTTCTGACAACATCATTATCGCAGGTCTAAAAATATATTTTGATATTTCAAAGTAGAATAGCACTTATCTTAAGTACACAAAGTCTCAACGATCACTATTGTGGTAGCGAAAACGATTCAGTCGTGTAAGTGGAGTGGAGATGTCGCGACCCTCGATGGATCTATATGATTATTGAAGATGACGAGATTGATCTGGGGTATTCAACAACGATTTGAGCAATCACCTTGGTCGCTGGTCGCCAAAGCCGGGCCTCCGTCATAGGTCTCACCCGGCTAGGCTGACCGCCCAGGTGGCACACGCTCAGGAATAGGTGGCACACGCACATGGATTAGACGGTACCATATGTTACGACAGTGAATCGGTACTGCTTGCGGTGACTGGTCGTCTTGCTAGCCACGGATTTCTTTTTTCTTACTATTACCAAATTATTAGGCCAGATTATCGAGTTGACTGCCAATGGTTTAGTATATTGCTCACAAAATATATTGTTGTTTGTGAAACAATGATCACAATAAAAACAACCCATTCCCATTCCCATTGCATAATTATGTTGTATAAAATAAAAGTTATCAGATTGTGCTCCAATTTTGCAACACAACACAGGAACTTTTGCTCTATGTGACTAAAGTATATGTCCCTTTCGGCCAGTAGTGATGTTTAATATATGCAGTGATTAATAAAATAATAGAGGTAACATTTAAAAGGGGTACGGGCAAAATGTACCCACCGACCAATAACGACCAGACGTATGTCGTTAGAAAGTTCTTTTCATGACTATTATTTGTTATTATGGGGGCAAATCTCAAATCGTTATAGTTGAATTATCGAAAAATGTTATAGTTACTTAAATGATACCTATTAAGATAAAAGTTGTTAATTTTAGATACCTAAAAAAACAGTTTTTGTGTAGACTCCATGTACTTTCAGCGTTATCATGTTCATCAAGTATGAGGACAGTGAAATTGTAAAAAAGATACCTAAAATAAAAAAAAAAACATAGGCATACATAAAACCGTTTATTACTGATTTACAAACACAATTTTTATTATTTAAAAACTAGTCATCTATGTTGTCTACATTTACATCATTTAAAAATGCTGCTGAATAATTGAATACCTCATGCCTTGCGTAACCAATATGCCATATTACTGATGTTAGAAAAAAAAAATACTTTATTAAATACGCCGTTCGGTACAAATAAAGGCAGCGATCGGGGGCGCGACGGGCGGCCGGCGGGCGACGCGTACGCAATGAGCATTTCGGCAATTACACCTTGCATTAAGGGTTTACTTAGCGATTTTTAACTTTTAAACACCTTTTTTTTATATCTGGAAAACCCCTTAACGAATTGGGAATAGCCCCCATTATAACAAAAATAAAATATCTAGAACTAACAACTTTTATTTTAATAGATATCATTTAAATAACTATAACATTTTTCCCACAACGAATTGAGACTAGCTCCCATAATAACAAATGATAGTCATGAAAAGAACTTTCTAACGACATATGTCTGGTCGTTATTGGTCGTGGGTACGCGTCCCATACATTTTTGCCCATCATCCTTTACTAAATAAATATTCAGATGCAGGGCTGATAATTACATGCTGGACAACAAGTACACATTACATTATAAAATGAAAATAATAACATTAGATTCCTTTTGCATAGGTGGAAATATTTTAATTCAACATTTTTATACAATTAAACTGTTAACAGATACTCGTAAATTGGAAATATTCATTTAAAACTACGCATCATGTTTGCTATCTATTTTTATGTTGGAAGTTTAAACTTTTCAGATTTATTATTTTTGAAAAATATTCATTGTGATATATAGGCAGAAATGACAACAAACGAAAATGTTGTGTTGAATAATATTTTAACATTAAATTCGTGATTTTTGTCAGTCAAGTTTTAAATACATTCATTAAAATTCAACGCAATAGCCGTCGTAGTATTTTTTCTAGACATAATTCAATTACCATTACCACACGGGTTAAACAATGTAATTACTGATATATTACATAGATAAATCCTTCTTAAATAATAAAAACTCTAGTAAAAAAATAATGAAAATTATAAAATAAGAAATTCAAAAGATAAGTATGTTCAAATGTTTGTCCTAAAATAATGATAAAAGTTCTTGCTCAATTGACGAAATATTTAGAAACAAACATTCCAATGTTTAATGTTGTTACCCATAATATATTAAGTGTGCGGTCATTAAGAGTGTTAGTTTGACAATAAAATTTGGAACTTCTCATTTCTTTTAAAATAATATAATTTTATTAAATTTAATAAACTTTTTCGCACCTATATCGTGTTGATAGTATTTTATTTAATATATTTTTAGATACTATTGATCTAAAAACATATTAACTTTTTCAAAAGCTGAAACTGAAGGTGAAAAGAAACAATTCCAAAATTCTTTACTTTATTTTCAGGATACAACTACATTTGGCGGACCCACTAGTATTTGCTTGCTTTTGTTTGCTTTTAATTAAATGGCAACATAGTTAAACATATTTAACAAGTAAGATAATATAAACTTCATTCAACGCGTAGGCTTGTATTTCGAAGAACTTATCAGTTCAAGGACGCGTTACTCAGCTGTTGTATTGTTAGAAATATTAATAGTTCTTGCTACATAAGCATCTGTCATCCTTTGTCAGTTAACATTGAAAGTTTTGCTATTCATGCAAATATAATTCTAGCTTTGACTGGTAAAGTATTTGTTTAGTTATCTCAAAATTATCTGACACCAGTTAATAAATCTGATAAATATATTTCCGTACCCCAACCAATATATTATTCTCAGAACACAGAAGGCCGAAAAATTCATCCCTCTAATATAATATTTAAGGAAATGTCCGATGAAAAGTGGAAATAATATTACAAATTATTGATGTATTTGATTCCAGTCAAGGTATATGATATTCCGCAGTCAGTAATCACTACTACGTTCGGTCTATTTAACTTCTTATACATGACATCAGGTATACGAAACGCCACAAAAACTTTGCAACGATTTATGGATCAATTATTTTGAGGGTTAGTATTTGTCTAACTCTGCTATAATAATGTTTTTTTGATCTTCTCTCTTCATCAGCTTTCAACAGACTCAGATAGCATTTTTTGTTTATAGCATTTTAGTTGAGGGTACCAAGTCCCTAATGCATATGGTTAAAGCTATGATAATTAGTTGGAATGATATGACAATGTTACGTTCTTGAGCAGTTTAAGAAGACTTCTTTGGAATCACTTGTGATCCTTTTTTAGTAAGTCCTTTCCAGAAAAAAATATTTTACTTACGATTTAGAAATGTGATTTTGCATATATAGTAAACGACAACTTCGATACATGGAACGTAGTAATAAAAACGGCAATATCATTGGTTTGTTTTTTGATAATGATGTATTTTAAGGATGAAGGAGATAAACTCTTTTCTGCTTACTAATTTTTGTCATAAGCAATATATTTTTTAAGCATTTTTTGTAAAGTGTTGTTAAGTTATTCCAGATGACCGTACTTTTATAATAATTAATTATTGAAGAAATCTATTGTTTCTTTTACATTTACTTTATTTTTTAGAAATTAAACCTTATCATTAAATTCTAAATTACTTAAATTAATTTTGAGACATCACGTGTGTTGGTAAGAATTATGTCTCAATCTTTTAAATTAAATTTTACATTTGTAACAACTTTGCTCTGGCAAATGGTCTGTCCCAGCTGGTAAAGACGCACACTCGTTTACCGGACGTGGACAGCCACATGCCCTCTTTGTTGGATCTTCTGCTGACTACACATCCAGAAAAGTAACAGGTCACTGTCGAGACTCCCTTAGGTTCCTCTGATCACTGTCCGGTACGGAGTGCAGTGCCCATTCAACGTCCGACTCGCACAAGACCTGCGACTCGACCCGTTTGGCACTAGAAGTCAGCAGATCGGGATGGAATGCGGTCCTTTTTGGAATCCTACTCATGGGGGCCGATTTGATTCCCTTCCAATGATCCTAGTGACTGCACTGCGGCTGTAGCTGATGTGATACTTCAGGGCATGGAACATTTTTTACCAAGGTCTGTGGTACCACTTGGTGGCAGATCGCGGCCTTGGTTTGATGCGTCTGTCAAGGCTGCAGCAGCTGGCAAACGGCAGGCTTGTCAAACTTGGGCTAATGCATTAGTCAATAAGGATCCGAACTCTAGAGTTCTGAAGAGGAAATACAACCGTGCCTCCAGATTCTTCAAACGGCAAATCGCTAGAGCAAAGTTCAAGAATGTCGTCAAAATTGGGGATCAGCTGGCAAAGTACCCGCCTGGCATGCGCAAATTCTGAGCGCTTTCAAAGGCCACTCTGGGAAACTTTATCCAGCCGTCCCTACCGCCGTTGCACATGGGGAATGACTCTCTGGCCCACACGGCAAAAGTACAAGTAGTAAGTAACGTACCTAGAGGATCAATGACGGGCAGTATGGCTTTCGCCATGGTCGAACAGCTGGTGATCTTCTGTTATACCTTACGCACCGTTAGGCAGCGGTTATTGAAAGCAAGGGAGAGGGTCTGGCAGTTAGTCTGGATATGGCAAAACCCTTCGATCCTGTATGGCACAAGGCGCTTCTTTGGAAGCTAACTTCTTATGGGCTTCCCGAGAGTTTATGGAGGTGGATCCCCAGTTTTCTCACTGGGCGGAGCATACAGGTCGTTCACTATGGTTACCGCCGAATTTCACCACCGCACAACTCGCCATCGCCTCCTTTACCATCCATACCAGCTGTATGCGTGGCGATCTTCCACTATGCGGTTTTCAAGGACTTTTTTCCCACGTTCCACTCAAATGTGGAACGAACTTCCTTCGGCGGTATTTCCAGATCGATACGACATGGGTACCTTCAAAAAAGGCATATATTCCTATTTCCAAGGCAGGCAACGCTCTTGTGAATCCTCGGATGTTGCAAGAGTGCATGGGCGGCGGTGATCACAAATCAAAGGTGACCCGCAAGCTCGTTTGCCCTTCTCTAACATAAAAAAAACCTTAAAGAATTAATTATGTCTGTCAAGAAGCAAGAAACGTTGGAACCAAAAACATACCCTATTTCTGTTTCAACGTTTCCATTCTGGAAATGTTTATCTACAAACCACTTTTACTTACTATTAAACCACTTTTCATCAGACTAAATTACATCCACTCTGTAATAACAAGACTCTTTTTCCAGTATAAAAAAGATAACGTGTTTATTTAAAACTGTAAACAAGTTCTACCGTCTTTTAACTTAAGAACTAGATTACTTTAAATATTATGATAAGGAAAGTAGATTGCTTTAAAACTTTTCAAACCCTTGGTACAGCACACTAAAATATTAACTATATTATATATTTTTTCATCGATTGTTATAACAATAATAAATAAATATTTATTTAGCCTAGATCTAGCATAGATTTAGTCAGTGATATCTTTTGTAAGAGCCGGCATTAAATAAGTCTTAACATCATTATATTATAAATGTATTAAATTATAAAGTCGTTTATGATAACATGATTTTAAGTTTGCAAATGTGTTTTAAGAATTTTTAGTATTGAACACACTATGATAAAGATCGCTTAATGTCGGGGAAGAATTAGAAGCATTATTTGTATTTAAGTGAGAAAAAAACGTAAGAAACGAGAACGCATCACAACTGAGGAATTTACCTCACCAGTTGTGCAAATTCGTAACGAAGATATAAAATAATAAATAAATATTATAACAGAAAAAATAAAAAATAACCAATAATACTAAATAAATAAAAAATACCATGGACTAAGGCAATGAAGAACACAACAATCACTCCAATTCTTAAAACATCAACAAATTGTTATTTTTGTTTCAAACTAATTACAAACCTCAATAAAACGACTGTAGCTCTATTTTCACAACAACGAATATACTTTTTTTAAGACTTGAGTACCTGTTTTTTATAAAGTCTTCTTACCGAAGTAAGCAATAACTAAAATAACCACGTTATTATTTTTACCATGCAAATTTGGCCCTTACTTGCCCTATAGCTACAGTATTAAAACACGTAACAGTGCCTTTTGCACATGGTTAATGCATATTGATCGCGCCTGTAGCACGCACGTATTCATAATAATTATTATCTACTATATATGCTACAGAAAAAAAGAAACAAACTGACAGATTTTAATCACGGAATTCTGGAAGGTTGCTGAGATATCAGTACCCAAAAAATGCAGCATTACTGACTTTTATATATCATAATACAACCTCATGATTTAATAAATGCCCCTTCCAGTGTGTGACTACCGTGCGTTAAGAACACTTATAAATAAAATGTCAAAATATAATGATAGGTGATTTCATCTGTTAAAGCATTTCGATTGATCTTTATCATTTTGTTTTATTTTTTTGCGGTTTTATTAATTATCTAAACTGTATATTGTTATGTAGACAATTCATTTCTGTAGTAATTTAAATACTTCGTCACACATATTAATTTTTATGATGTTAGTCTGTGATTAGGTTCATTAATTATCTTTGTTTGACAGGAAATTCATAAGACTTTTATAGAATTCATAAGAATTTTAAGGATATTATTCAATTTAAGTATTTGAGTTTTTTAGTTAACCTCAAATGACCCACCGCTGAGTTTAGTTGGCATATTACCTACCTAACGTATTCAAATAATTATAAGTAATCTTTTAAATTTAAGTGTTAATAAATAGTCTTAAATATTAAATGGGATATTTCATTTAAAGAGACTCACCGTTTACAGACATTAAATTGGGAAGGTTACAATATAAATAGATATATATAAAATTAGATTTGGTTTTGTTCCACTTGTCGATTGAAATTATTTATATATGGTAAGCACATGCCGTGGAAGTCTAAGATTAAGTTTTTTTTTTCACAATTGTCCCATAAATAAATAAAGAACAGTTTTTTTTTTGTTTTTTTGAATATAACAAATTAAAATCTAAAAACTCAATAATTCGATTATATCGATCGATACAAACTTTTGATTTATAGTAATACAAAGCATCACAGAACTATATATTTTTTAAAATAATGAAACCTGTTGTTTGTGCGTTTGATAAAAAGAGAACAGTCAATTTGTTTCGTTTCATTTACAAAATATATTGGAATATAAAAATAATAGAATGTCAATACGAACGATTTATTGGTCAAGAAAAACTATCTCCCTTGTCAAACCTTACAAACTTTTATTTGATCTTTTCTGTATTCAAGACTATCAAAATGTTTGATTTAAATAACAGTGAGCTAGTATTACTTCATATTTACGCTCAGTTAATTCACTTGGAGACTCGGTTTTAATATAAAAACTGTGTTCGAAATTTATGACACTTTAATTAAAACTATAGTGTCATACATTTTGAACACAGTTAAATAGTATCCATTAAATAGTATAATAAAATACTATTTAATGGAATTTTAAATATTTGCGATTTTAAATTTAATTTTAATTGATCGTTATATTGGACTCAATTTTGAACAAAATTAGTTAGTAATTTTGTTTAAAATTAATTCGTTATATGAGAAATGATTACTATTTATTTTGTTTGTATTACCTTCATTTTTGTATAACCAGTGAGACACTTTAAATTAAATTTCAAATTTAATATTTAGGAACCAATTTATTTGTATGACTTAAAATAAATACAACAAAAAAATATGCCAGGTAGACCCAGGCTGGGTTAATTGAGGTTAACAACTCAAATATTTTTGTTGAATAAGATTCTTAATATTATGGTCTTTTAAATTAAAAACATAGGCATCACTGACAATGGACAAGCGAGTTCATAAACATAAGCCCTCTTGTTTGTGAGTACAAGAAGACTGCAGTCATATACTCTTCAAATATTAATATAAAATGTGGAATAAATAAACTTAAATTGTAAATCACCAGATAACTTCTTAATATTTTATCGAGGATCAGGCATTTAGGGGTTTCACATTCAGGTACAGATCAGAAAACTGGATATCCAAGACAACTTCCCAAAGTTTTACCAATATCCGCGGTAAAATAACGACTCTAATGTTCTAAACAATACAAATACTGAAATTATGTATCGTAAAGCATTAAAAAAGTTATGAAAACTAAAAAAAACCTTCTAATTTATAGTGAGAATTCAAATTACTTATGAATTATTATATCCTTCAAATGAACTTTTAAACTACAAGGAATTGTTAAAATGGTTTAAATAAATAATAATAAAACAGTAACAAATGTTAAAAGAAATATAAATAAAAAGGGGGATCAAAAGATCTAAAAGGGAAGTGTAAGTGAAAGTCCAATTTATGGACACACAATAATAATTAAGATCCAAATGATAACCGATTAAAAATAAAATAAATAAATGTATTAAGTAAGGGTCCAGAGATATAGGTACTGAATTTTATTTATTATAACGTGGCTTAGATATTTAGTTACATGCCGCAAACATAGAAACGTTACCTAAGAAACACTCCACTGTAGTTAGTAGGTTTAGTTCTTCAAGAAATTTACCACAATATAATATATGGAGTGCGCAAGAGCTGCTACTAACGTGCTGTGCATTCCTTTGCACAAAACTGCTGCATTCCGCATAAATATGTTGCCTGCTGCTGCTGGAACAATCTTCCTCCTCCATTGCGCATGCTAAAATCGAAGATGCCATTTAAAACTAAATATAAAAAACATCTGCTCCACATACAAAAGCAGTAAATAGTTATTGTATATTATTATTATATTACTAATCAAATTATAAATATACGCTAGGTATGTATCTTATTTTACAGGTATAATTACAGTCTAAAAATATAATATATGAATAACTCACCTTATACTTCCGAACCCATTTATAAAGTGCTACTCATTTATTATTATTTTTGTTATCAATATTATTCTATTACAGTTAAGCAGGGTATAATTGTTATTATTATTATAAACAATTAAAATCATTACACTGTGAAATTAAAGATGAATAGATGTTTATTGTTATTTTATGTTTAACTGTCACTAGTGTTGGCTACGTCTAAATATACTCTAGTAAATGCTGAGAGATCAACCGTTTTGGATGTCAGTCTATAGTTGATATTTTGTTATTATTATTTTTTTTGTTTCTTGTATTAAAATGTATTCTTATATTCCATGTTAAATTATCCAAATAAAGTCTTTTGATTTGATTTGATTTGCGTGCATAGCAAAGCTTCGTTGGATTCTTCGATTGATCTATATCAAATAGCGATATAGAAGTCGGATGAGTATTTTTCGCAAAACAAAGCAAGATTTGTGAAAGACATATATTTAGGAATGAAGCAGGAATCTGATGAAAAATTTAAAAGATTTTAGTAAGTTTCAGGAAATGTGCAGACAAATGTAAATTTGCTGAATATTTATTTCATAAGGAAGAAAGGCTTATCGATAAAATAATCGCAAAATTTTTTTTCTTCTGAATTGAGAAGGAAAATGTTCAAAGGAGGAGATGAAGTCACGACAGATGATATTATTCTTGTAGCTAATATATTACAAAATATTGGCAAACAAATGGAAGAATTCGGTAATAGTAAATACATATCACAACAAAAAGAAGTTAAAAACTTGTACAAGATGTATATTTACATCATCAAAGTAAAGACGTTATCTGCCCTGAAGAAAAAATAAAACGTCATAATATACATAAATATTTTTACTGATAATAATGTTTTCTGAATAGAAATTCGAAAAGAAATATAAAAGGCGATGTGCCTGTAGTATTACAATATTCGACTATTTTTCGCAATATCGATCAAAATCCAAATTTCACTTTAAATGATTATTTTTATAGTTTTGTAATTTTCTTGCCAAGATAACGTTCTAAATTGTGTTTCTAACATAAAAAAAAACATTTTCTTGGCCGATATTTAAAAACTATGTGCCTTAAGGGGTTAATGAAGTAATGTAAGAATATTTTATTTGACGAAGTTCTTGGATGCTCTAACCAGCAAATTTATATTTTTAGAAACAGATTTAAGAACTTTTAAAACCATATTACTAAATAAAGAATATGACTATGCCATAGCCATAACAATTGTTTTCTGATATATCTTTATTTTTAAGTAATTTTATTTATTATTTCTCATTTAAGTTGCAGGTATTGTATATATTTGGTTTTGTTGGTATGATTATTGGTTAGAATTGTTATAAAAAAACAAATTTGTTGCTATTAAAAAAACATTAGTTGACAATAAGTTAAATAATTTATGTAAGTATACATTTATATTAAAGAGAAAATAAAAGATGGAAGAGAATGTTTCAGACCGTTCAAAGAAGTGTACGATTAACTTATGATCCAAATTAACGTATAGTAAAAGTACATATAAAAATATTTTAAAAAATAGTAATAATATTTTAGGTTAACATCAGTATTGACATGTTTAATATCACACTCAACTCCATCAAACATCTTAATTCCAACATACTCGTAATGATCATATGATAACTAAACACAATCTTGTATATCATAAAATGTACTAACTGTTAAGTACATTTTATGATATACAAGATTGTTTTTAATTGACTAAACTTAACTCATTACAGCAGAAATATTCCAATAAATTTACATTCATCACATTCATTTAAATTACAGGATAATAAAAAAGCATATGAATCAAAAAGAAACAAATTAATCTTTTTCTAAATCCCAAGATTAACCAAATCCGAAGTAATTATAATCTGAGGCTTGTTTAATTAAATGTTATTTGGTAAAACATTTTCATAATCCCTGAGATTAATCATGTTACATCTGCAAGACAAATTATTATTAAGTACGTTGTGCTAGATATTCCGCAGTACTATCTATATTATGTAACCTTTTTCAGTATATCTGTGAGGAGCGTATGCGTATGCGTATATCTGTGTATGTGTGAGTTATTACGAATTGAATGTTACAAATAACGGAGAGAAAATTATATTAAATTGCGTACAAGCTACGTGGGGGAAAGGCGTGAAAAATAACATAGATGGATCAAATGAAACACTTGCATTTCTGCGAAACGATCATCATATTAATTTTCAAAAAATCCGTGCCCGCAGGGGGACACGCGTGGGTAGACCTCGTGTGTAACTCGTTTAAAATATAACTCACTACCTAAGAATAACACATGATGCCGTTGTTTACATCAAAAATTTTCAAGCAAAAAGCGGTTTTTATTTTTTTTCTCGGAAAAGGTATCTTTTTTGGAAATACTTTTGATACTTAAATTTAGAGTAAAAAATAATCTCTCTATTAAAAACATTTGCGAGGAGGGAATGTTTACCAGAAAAAAGTTGCCGTGGTTTTACCTACCTTAAATTTTCAAGCTAAAAGTGGTTTTTATTTTTTTTCTCGGAAACGGTACTTTCTATGGAAAAACTTTTGTTATCTAAATTTAGAGTAAAAAATAACCTTTCTACTAAAAATACTTGTGATGAAAGAATGTTTACCAGAAAAAAGTTATGATTTTTTTTCCAAAAATTTTCGGTTTTTTTACCCCTACCCCTAAGTTATTGAAGTTAGGTTTTCGGTTTATCTACATAAGTTATAGGTATTCATCAAAGACATCATATAATATGAATGCGATTGATCTACTTTTTATAGGGAAAAAGTTATGGTCGAAAAACTGAAATCAGAAAAAGTAAGGCTCTAGCGCCCCCCGTGGCCGGATTTCTCTGGTTAACGAACTTGACCTTCATTTTTGGATGGTTGATTTTTGTGCAAAGTTTAAAAGCGATCCGAGCGAAACAGCGGCCGCTATCGTGCTGACAAAAGTCGAATCTGGACGCACGCACGCATATATATATATATACGAGGGCCAAACTGAAAGTTTTTAGAACTGGCCACTTAAAAGCATTATATTAAAAAAAATAGTTTAAATTTTGAAAATAGAACTCTTTACCAATATTATTGAGTGTACATTTCATTCATTTGTCATTTGTTTTACGATTTGGCGGCAAATTGAAAATTGTCTGTGCACGTCAGAATGAATTTAAGCCGAGAAAATTTTCGTGCAATGATTTTTTATGACTTTCGATGTCATTTAAGTCAACAAGAAAGTTATGATAGACTTCGATTGGCTTTTCACGATGAAGTCCCATCTCGTGCCACAGTTTACAACTGGTTTAATGAATTCAAACGTGGTCGAACTAATCTCACCGATGATTTGCGTGAGGGACGGCCTTCTACAGCGACGACTGAAGATAACATCAGTGTTGTGCGGCGTATGATAGAGACTGACAAAAGAGTGACCTATCAGCAGATTCGGACAAGTCTAGGCATAGGTATGAGTCAAGTGCACAAAATCCTGCATGAACATTTAGCGGTCAGGAAGCTTTGTGCCCGCTGGATACCGCATAATTTGACAGAGGCTCAAAAACTCCGCCGTGTTGATTGGTGCCGAGAAATGATCCAAAAATTTAACGGAGGTGACTCAAATGCTGTGTTCGACATACTAACGGGTGACGAAAGCTGGATTTACTGTTATGATCCGGAAACCAAAAGACAGTCTGCTCAGTGGGTGTTTCCTTCCGAAGAGTTGCCAACTAAAGTGAAGAGAGGTCGAAGGTGAAGTGTGAAAAAAGATGGTGGCCTCGTTCTTCGGAAAGACAGGTCATTACGCGACAGTAGTCTTAGAGGATCAGAAAACGGTTAATGCAGAGTGGACTAACAATTGTTTGCCACTTGTCTTGGAAAAAGTTCGAGAGAAACGACCTCGCAGCAGGATCCTTCTTCATCACGACAATGCCACGTCGCACACCGCCAGGCAAACGATCGACTATTTGGTGACCTCAGACGTGGAATTACTGGGTCACCCGCCGTATAGCCCCGACCTCGCACCCTGCGATTTTTATTTATTTCCGAAAATAAAAGAAAAACTCGAGGAAAACGTTTTATAGACGCCGAAGAAGCAGTGGCTGCGTTTCAAAACGCCGTCGAAGAGACCCCTAAGGCCGAGTGGGCAAGGTGCTTTTCTCAATGGTTCCATCGAATGCAGCGATGTATTGATGTAAATGGACGCTATTTTGTAAAGTTACAATAAAACTAATAACTAGCTAGAATGCTTAGTTTTTGATTTTCTAAGAACTTTCAGTTTGACCCTCGTATAAACATTTTGACCAATGGTCATTTCGGACTCAGGGGGTCATAAGAAGACCTCCTGTGAAGAAATTTTTCCAAAATTCGAAAGTCGGGTACAAATGAATGGGCAGACCGAATTCTTCGAGGTCTACCGAAAAATGTGCCCGTCACGTCGTTTTGGACGTCTCATGCTTGTTTGTTTGGTTTTTGCCGTTTGGCGAAGATGGATATTGTATGTTTGTAAAAATAAGTTTTTTGTTGTTATTCATGTTAGGTTATTTTTTTTTATTTGTCACTTTCTAGTATTTGAGATTCTAAAGTAGACAAAATAACATATCATTTCCTTGGATGAAATAGCATAAAATGCCGTTTAGCCCACAATCCTTTTTCTTTGTTTATATTTTTCTAATAATCGAAAATTAGGCCTTAAAAATATTTTAGAAAGACAGATCGCCAGAGTTGGAATGAAACCTTCATCGAACCTTAATAGAAGCTGAGAAGAACAAAGAAATGGGTTTGGCTTTAGCTTCTAAAGTTTTTAACATACCACAATCGACTCTCGGAAAACATACTACAAAAATTTACCTACCTAAAAAGAACTACAAAAGGTATTTACCTACCTACTATATTTTTATATTTTTTTCTCGTTTGTTAGTTATGTTAATTAGAGTTCATTTAGCCGCAAACGTATTTTTTTTTAAGTACGGGTTTGTACTAGGATGTCTTCGCAAGCGAGATGAAACGGGAATTAATTGGGAAAGGAATTAAAAAAAAAAATAAAAAATAAAATAAACATGCACATAAAGTACTTACACACACACTTCAGTTTTACCATTACGGGAACTCAAATTTGTTAGTATAACGCAATTTGGAGACGCCCCGCTTTAAATAAATAGAATCTGTTTTTCTTTGTAATGGAATATTCTTCTCGTTTCATTTTTCTGACAAGTTGAATAAAACAAGAGATTGATAAAATGCCGATTTATTTAATGAATATGTATTACTAAAGGCGATCTAATAAATTACTACATTATAGTATTTCGATCAAGTGAGTGAGCAATAATAAAAAAAGAGACTAAATATCTATTATGATAAAGATAATAACCGTAAAAGCATCTCTGATAGTGAAACTTTCAATGAACACAGTGTCTGCAAATAACATTTTTTGATACCCGAAAGTGCGATGAGGTATATATAACCAGAAGTAATAAATAATTGCTCGGTACAAATAATGTGTGTTTTCGGCAAATAACTTGTGAACCTTTTGAATGAGTTACAAAATGAGTACATCAAAACATTTAAACAGACATACCAAATTTGATTTATATAATTTGAGAATAAATGATATAAATCAATGAATCAGACGAATATTTATCTCTCAAAGTATGTAAAAAACTTAAAGATTTATAAAGTCCTACAAGTTCGCTGAATAAAAGCTAAATAATTTAGCGTCGAGAATAAAGTTATAAGGAAATGTGTATTTACAAAAGCTTAAAACGTTTTTTGAACAAACAACCCTTCTACTGAAAGAGATTGCCTTCGAGATATTCACTGCAAAATCTTAACATCGCGATTGTGTGAAAACTCAAGGTGCTGCGTAGGATCTGTAATAAATAGGGTTGAGTTTGTAACTGGGACAAGTACCCAGACAATATGGTTCTGGCATGTTAATTGGGACGCCCGCATTATATGTACTTCAAAGAAAGAGAGAGAGTTTTACTTTTGTACATTTTTTATTTCAAAGTAGGACAATAGGTATAAAAAACAATGTCATATGGACTAATTCTTTTCAGAATCAGCACACAATGTACTTATAACGAAGAATACAGGAATAGAATAAGGAAAATGTTTGGCTCTATTTTGATACGGTTTCTCTATTTAATTTTAATACATTCACGTGTTTGATGTTTTTACCTGTTTTTACTCGTTCAAATAAACTATTTTGTATAATAAAATTTAAATAAAATCCATAAGTGTTGGTTTATTATTTGCATTTGTATTTTCACAAAGCGTTCATCGAATTCATTTTTATTGAAATAATCTGAATTAAGGAATACAATATTGAGAACAGCGTCAAAACGAACTGCTTTTTATATTAAAATCTTATTAAAATTTCAGAACTTGTACTGTTTGTCTTTTTGTACTCTACAAAGATTTTCTAACATTTAAAAAAAAAATAAGAACATTTAATTTTGAAGGCGTATATGGAATAAGTGTCTGTCTGGACACATAACAAGACTTGTTCTCTCATGTCATGGGCTCATGTACAAAAATATAAAGACGTAAACGAAAAGGGTTTAAATGACAATGGTTTATGTCAACATGACTTCCTTAATTTCTTGTTTTATTGTGACATTTTCTTAGAATCCTTTTAAAGGCAAAATTCTTATCAAATTCTTAGGTTATTATTTATTAATGAAATATTAACGTCTTCAAGTTACAGGACAGTGATACAGAGTTCAATTTAATGTTGATGTGAAACATCAGGTGTGAGACCATCCACATCCTAAGGTGGTTGAGTAATAAGGGCAGGACTATTATTTAGGTCATGACAATGTATTAAAGGAAAGACTACTAGTTTTGAGTAATTAATTATTATTATATCTTTGTCCTTCATCAACATGAAACACAAAAGTGCCACAGGAGCAGTTGACAATCATCATTCACATGTAAAGTAATAATATTTTTTCTAATTATGATTATATGCTTTACATCAATCGCACATTGCTAGTTAATTTCAAAGTTGCACAACTCGAAGTACACACTTCTAATTAACAAGTTGTTGTCCGCGCGGAACACAGAAGATGGTTCTACGTTTGTTTTAATGGTTCAGAACTGTGCACCGAACTCGATATAACTGTATTATGCGTATTTCCTAAATCTGTTCATTATAACTTTAAGTAAATATAAATAAATATATTATCATGA
Source organism: Melinaea menophilus ssp. n. AW-2005 (assembly GCA_918358695.1). NCBI lineage: Eukaryota > Metazoa > Arthropoda > Insecta > Lepidoptera > Nymphalidae > Melinaea > Melinaea menophilus. Next base: position 33,727,369 of record OU911039.1, on the reverse strand, counting down.
CATAATCAAAAGATTATTTATTTAAAATGAGTGTCTAACTCATTTAATTTAAATTTCAATAATCTTTGGAAATAATATATTTATTACGAATTAGTTACAAACGGATAAAATATCTTTGTATATATAAGAAATAATATTGCATTTTTTATTAGTTTTTTTCATTAACAATAACTGAAAAATACATTTTGGATTTAAATACATAAGGGATTATAAAATATAGATTATATTTTAGGTCAAAATCAAGGTTGTTGTTGTTGTTCCCTTTAAATAAATTGTCCTATTGTCAGGTCGAGTTTGGCAAAATAAGCTTTAAAAATTAAATAATCACAGTCAAATGTATATATATATTATAAGTTATAAAAATATATATTTTAAAAAATATATATTATTTTATATAATATAAAATGTAAAAATGAAAGACTGAAAGGCATCCAGAACAACCGTCTCCTTTGAGACGAATTAAGTATGATTCCGTCGATGCAACTCGAAAAGCAAAAAATAAAAATATTAAACCAAAAGTGAAATATTTATTTAATAATAATATTGTTTTGATGTAAATATCTATCAATACGCGCAACAACAGCATTTCAAAAATCAGTAAATAGTACTCGTAACTCGAGTGCGTCCTCATAACATCGGTGAATGCTCCCGGCGCCGCGCGTATCGAGTTATTCACACTCGTTTGCTTGATGTGCCGGGTCACCTCTGTGATTGGTGCTACGATACATGTAAGTGAGAGTGATATAGTTTTCACAGGCCAATTTATATTTCTATTGTACATTTACAATATATACGAATAATTGAACAGCGTAATATTGTAAAGTAATTTTTCACACATAACATAGAAGAATAGATTTAATGTAATATAAATAATAAAATTCCAATCAGAAAGCGGTGTTAGTAGGGAATTATATTTTAAAAACATAATTAAGTTATAATTAAGAAATTGTTTATGTGCAATGCAAATCCAAAGAGTGAATGGCGGGCGGTAGACATTACAACACGTTTGTATTACGATTATTTGCATAACAACTATTCTATACAAGGAAAATATATTGTACTAAAAATACAAAATTTCTTTATAGGGTTTGGGTGACATCCAGCATACGGTAAATGACACCATATCAAAATGCAAGGTTTGGAAATATATTGGAAATACAATACGCACAATTTGGGAGGATAAGGCAGACTGGAACACATAGAGCGTAGGGAACGAAATGGAGAGGATAGGAAGAGGTTTAGACATCCGGTTTCCTCCACTAGCGTATGAACCCTAACTACGAGTATAACAGCTCCTGTACGTCGATCTTCTGTGAAGGGGTGGTACTTATTTGATCAACCAGTTTATACATAGTTTCGAAAATTTTATAAACGTAAATATAAAGATATAATTAGTGTTGGCCTGGCTGTTGTTGTTTGAATAAACATAAGAACACCTTGGTAAATGTAGATTCTTTTCATAATTGATCCACGCACTGTATGTAACATACGATATTTTACAATAAACAGAAACAAGTATTCATTAAAGGATCTCCTTTTGTTTGTTTTGTTTTGTCTTCATTATATAATAAAAAATACGTCTTTTTAGAAAAGAAAAGCATGACAAACCATCATCATCATCAGCGAAGCGTTTTGCAGAAGCATATCATTTGAACTCAATTTCTTTTATTTAAATTCATATGAATCACCATCGCCATTCACTCCTATCTCGTTAATGTCACTGTGATCTCTTTGGTAATAATACTTATTATTCACCGGACCGTGATTAACAATCAAAGTGACCCACAATCAGCCGCTCTTTTAGGGTCTACAAATATTTTGGCTTGATTTCTTTTTTACTTTTGTGCTTTTACATTTTGGGACAAGAAATAATATTTTGGATGATTCTTTAAAAATGAATGTTGAAAGATATTGGTAAAGGTCAAAGACAGTTAATGAGGATACGTTTGTGAACTTTTATCATAAAAAGTATTTTTCTTCCGTCGTTAATTGCAATTGACGTAGATCACCATTTTTAGTTTTGTCCTAAACTAAAAGTGAAAAGGTAATATTTTGTAGAAAACTAAATTATATCGTCTAAGTATAAAAAAAAATAATACTTAACTCTTAACAATGTTGATAAAAACTTATTAAAACATTCTTATACTTATCGTGAAGATAAGTGACAGATAGGATTTAGAAAATAACAATCAACACAGAAATTTATTGATTAAGGAACCTTAAAGAAACCTAAACCTAAATAATAATGAACGAGAAACATATATTGTACTGAAACAACATCCATCATATAAAAATGATAAAAATTGAGGCAGTCTTGTTCCAAACGAACGAACAAATTATTGTTACAAAAACACGTCTGAAGATTGTTGTACTGTGATGTTTCTCTCCGGTATTCTGCTGACCGTTCTTATAGTAATAGTAAAAGTTATAAAAAGTTCTCTTAATTATTTAGACATTAAATATCTGGTACGTTGAGTTTGTTTTTAAGGTAACTTTTTTTTTCATAAAAAAAACTAAAAGGAAAACAGGAGATTGTGTATCACTTGAAAGAACAACAGGACAAGAGTTATTTAATTACCAACGAGGAACATTCTGATGTGGACTTGTTATCCTTCGAAATGACAATAAATAATATAAAGTTAAGATATTACGGAATCAATAAAACAGTTAGTTTTTAATCTATTGAAACATGTTTTATAATGATGTCTATAAAAGACGAAAATCCAGGCTGGTCTATAATTATGTATATTTATAAACAATTCTTATTATTACTAAATAAAAGACAAGTTTACACCATACTTAAAATGTTTGTAACGAGAATACCACTTTTATAAATCACCCTATTTCTGTGCGACTCGGTCTCGCAGAGCGACCCTCGAGAATTGCGCGACGCCGAGACAGATTTATTGTTGTGTATTTGGATTTATATGATAATTACCTTAAATTAAATTAAATACCAGAGATTCCCAGAATATTTATTAGAGCTAAACCCTATATGGATATGGCCGAGCCAACGATCTCATTTGACCTGGTTAGGAAAATATCGTGGCAGCGTTCAAAGTGATATCAAGATATCGGTAGGTCAGGCAAGGCTTACAGTCGACACTTTTATTAAACCATGTATTTTATAGTAAACACCGGCAGTAATCGTTGTATTTGCCTCTTTTCGGCTTTAATGAAATCAAGCTAGAAAACTAACAATGCGCAATAAATGGGTATACAATTAATACATATATTTTTTTTCACTTCATTTTAGGCCTAGTCTTACCGTGAGCCTTTTATAAGGAATTTATTATAGTAAATATTACCAAAAACGCTATAGTTCTAGATTTATTACTTTATATATTTTAAGATGCTGGTATCGTTTTCCCAGAAATTATAAATAGATCTGGTATGTATAGTTCACCCAACCACCACACGCATGTTGATGTATAAATTGCTCTATACTTAATCAACCAGTATCGCTAAAACCGTCTTAGTTTGCGAAGCAGAACGAGGAGAATCAGAACCAGCAGCTTTTCAACAGACTGTAAGATATGCGTCTTTAGTCGAAGCAGTATTTGTTGGTTACAGTTAAATTGAAACTATATATATAGCTTTGCGTTTCCGATGCACGAGTCCACGGGATAATATTTTTTACATCTCTTTTATGAGGCCAAGTTAATGCTCGCTGCATATGTTCTGGGAAGGCTGTTTTGCGCTACAAATTAATTTAAAAACATATGAATAGTAAAGGGTTTTCAAGTAAAATTTTTAATGGTATCTAAAAAATTTTCTGTGACAAACATTTAAAGTAAACTTTTTCCGTTCTTACAGGGTCATCCCTGAAGGAGTCTATGCCCGAGATACGCTTGGAAAGAAGGAAATATTTGCTCTGAAAGACGATAGTTGTCATAGAAATCTCTCTCGTCTCATATTCATTGAATGGTTTATTGTGCTCTTAAGTAATATTTATTTTAACCGAACAATAAAAATAAATTTAAGTTTTTGTAAAATAGATAGGAATAATAATAATAATCTTAACTAAATAATCTTTGTGTAAATTTCAAAGTAAATAATTACAATTACTACTAAAGATGTATTCAAATAAAACAATATTTAATAAATAATTAAGTTCCGTACATAATACGTTTGATATTATTTGTTTTAAAGATCGCTGTAGACAAGCTGATGCAAATCGTTACAGATTATATCATTTAACAGTATAAGTAATGTTTGTTTTCTTTACTATAGTACACGTACCACCGCAACCACATATGACTTAGCCGAGGACGACAGGTAAGTCTTTGAAATCGACATCGTCCTTTACACCAATCCATCCCGAGGCGCTTTAGATGTAAGATTAGTTTTATCAGAGGTCTGTAAAGCTTCAGTTAGAGTAATGTGTAATGTTTTTATATAATATATGGTATATAGAAGCTTAACGTTATTGTTATCTGAATCTTCAAATAATAATAACGTAAAGCTTCTACTTATAAGGAGTAATTGTAATACTTTTTTAATAGTCAAATATACTTCCAAATGTAATAATTAATTTTTAATATCTTATATGCTATGTACGTCGTACGTTTCTTACTTATTTCGTACTTTAAAAAAGCTAATGAACCCCATACACATTAAGATGTGTATTTTGAATTTGTTTTGTGTAAGACGCAAATTTTTAATGAATAAAAGAAATTTACATGAAAAGTTCCTGTGTCCTAAAAAAAACATTAAGGTAGAGTAAGATTTATTAAAAAAACTCGACTACAACATACGTACCAAGTTTACGTATAAACATAGAAATCTATTTCAAAATACAAGTTCGTATGTGACAAATGTCCTCAAAGTGATGAGTCGTTTTATATTCAGAGCTGGTTTTATTACTACGCGTTCATAATATCTGTTCTTTTATTAAAGGTTAAGCTAATTCGATAAAACTACGAATATATTTCATTGATTTGAAACGAAGTGTTTGTACGATACGATTAAAAATTTATTTAAATATTCTAGTTGTATCTTGTAGAATCCTTTACCTTTATACCATCACGGAGATGATGTAAGAAAATTTAAATCCAGAAAATATTGCAAAAACCACACAAACCAACAAAAAATATTTTAACTCACTCACGTATACTCACTCACATAAACATATGGTCATATAAAAATGTTTATTTCTCATAACATTCATTACAAATATGCATACATTATTACATTACTCAGTAACATATGTAAATGGTCAATCGTTTTTTTTTTCATTTAAGAGGAGGGCAAACGAGCTAGCGGGTCACAGATGATTTATGATCACCGCCGCCCATGAACTCTAGCATCGTCCGAGGATTTTCAAAAGCGTTGCCAGCATAGGAGGTGGGAGTAAACGGTCTTTTTGAAGGTACCCATATCGTACCGATCTGAAAATACCACCGAAGGGAGTTCGTTTCACATTCAAATGCTACGTGGAAAAAATGAACTTGAGAACCGTACAGTGAAGGATCGCCACGTATCCTGGTGGTACGGATGTTATTGGAGGCGATGGCACGCTGTGCGGTGACGAAATTCGGCGGTACTCTCTCAGTGGTAAATGCTGTAGAAGACGTACAGAGATGCAACGTCTCTACGCAATGCCAAAAAGTCTAGCCGTTCACAGAGCACCGGGTTCCCGACAATCCGAACGGTTCTCCGTTGTACGCAGTCAAATGGTAGAAGCTGATATCGGGGTGATCTTGACCAGAGATGAGAACAGTACTCCATGTGTGGCCGGACTTGGGCCTTAAAGAGCGCAAGTCTTTGGCCAGGCTTGAAACACTGGCTTGCTCTATTGATCACTCCGAATTTCATCGAGGTGAACTTGGCCTGGCTCTCCATATGACCAAGAAACTGACAATCGCTCGAAATGTCGAGACCCAGTATTCTGATACTTGGCGAGGCATTAAGAGGAGTGCTCTCGAAGAGCGGTGATACGACAAATGGGGTTTTCTTAGTGGTAAACGCGCAAACTTGTGTCTTTAGGGGATTGAACTGAACGTGGTTCAGTTCACCCCACTTAGAGATCATCCCCAAGGAAGTCTCTATAGAAGACACAAGTTTCTTTCGGCACTCGTCGACGTTTTCCCGAGAGAGACCTGCACGGCCGGAATATACCGCATCCCCAATGCTGTCAGCCGCATAACAATGTATGTTGGAGATATCCAACATATCATTGATGTGCAGGAGGAACAGAGTTGGGATTAGCACGCAGCCTTGGGGTACACCAGCATTCACGGGCTTGGGGTCCGAGCAAAAACCGTCGAGAACGACCTGTATGCTCCGCCCAGTGAGAAAACTGGTGATCCACTTGCATAAACTCTCGGGAAGCCCATAGGAAGGTAGCTTCGAAAGAAGCCCCTTGTGCCATACACGATCGAAGGCTTTCGCCATATCCAGACTAACTGCCAGACCCTTCTTTAGGGGATTGAACTGAACAACGTTCAGTTCAATCCCCTAAAGAAGGGTCATTTCTTGGTCATCCAAAGTCGGGTTGGAGGCAAAAAGAGTGCCCAAGAGATCGGCTTTCTCTTTTGCCGTGTGGGCCAGAGAGTCGTTCCCAGTGTGCAGTGACGGTAGGGATGACTGGCAAAAGTTTCCCAGACTGGCTTTGGAAAGCGCGCAGAACTTGCGCATGCCAGGCGGGTACCTTGCCAGCTGATCGCGTTGCAAACGCGTCGAGTCGCAGATCTTGTGCGAGCTGGACGTTGAATAGGCACTACACTCCGTACCAAGCAATGGTCAGAGGACCCTAAGGAAGCCTCGACAGTGAGCTGGTATTTTCCGGGATGTGTATTCCGCAGAAGATCCAACAAAGAGGGCATATGGCTGTCCACGTCCGGTAGACGAGTGTGCGTCTTGACCAATTGGGACAGATCATTTGCCAGAGAAAAGTTAAACACAGATCTCCCCGCGTAGTTGGTGGCACGTGACTCTAGCCAATCGGTATTGTGCGGATTAAAGTCCCCAAGGATTACTACTTCGGCGGAAGGGGTTTGTGAAAGCAGATCGTCAATCTTCATCTGGACATGGCCCAAGAGTTGATCTGTTTCTGGATTACCACTATGGGACCTGTAGCAGCACGCGTAGACTCTAACATGGTCGTCCATGTCAAATGTCCATGTGTCTCTAAACTATAATAATAGTTAAGAAAGAACACAAAAAAATATTGTACAGGAATATTATTATTTTAATTGGCCCAATGGTAATCTATTATTTGTCTACAACAGGATGTAGCTGTAGCCTTAGCTGCAGTTGCAGTTGTAGTAGTTTATTAAACTGAAATGAATTTTTGATTCCGAGTGGCATATGTGTTCACAAAGTATAAGAACCTGGTTCTACTGCGTATCGGCTATGTATGTGTAGATGAAGTGTTTAAGGATTACTAAATGGAATAACTAAACCTAACTATGAAGTATTAATTGGGCAGCGCTCAGCAAACTCTTTGAAGGGCGGGAACGAAGTTCAACACGCGGCGTATTTGCACTCGCGACACTAATTGTATAGAAAAGCAACTTAAGTCCGAAAACACGAGGCGTGAGGGTCTAAGATAAGCCTCGCGACACACACACATGTAATAATTAATAATATTTAAACTATCCAACGCTGCTAATATCGCAATTAAAAAGACAGTCAAAAACGCACTCTCACTGGGACGGCCAGAGGAATTCAATTACGGCGCGGGCAAGGAGTGACGGTGGAGAAATTATTTTTTTATATAATATAATAATAATAATAATAATAATAAGCATTTTATTTCAGATAGTCCATCCATATAAAAGTGTGTTAGTAACAATATACTTAATTTCGAAACAGGGTTATATACCTTCTTACATTTTGCATATGATTTCCGAAATCATAAGGACTCATGTGAAACGTATCCCCTAAAAGTTAAATGAGTCAGTTTATATTCACTGAGGATTTGAATTGGTTCTGATTTATGATAACGCATTTCAAATGACGATTGTATTGCCTTAGTAGTGGATAATATTTTATAGTCTTATTGTGAATATGTAATTTTCTTCATGATGTTTTCTTACAAACTACAACCAAGTGTTAAGATTAGTCTAAAACCCAAATTGTCTAATAAATTTTTAATAAATCAATTTATTGAACTAATAATAATAAATGTTTATTGCTTTTGTTAGTAGGACCGCTATAGCCATGTAACATATTAAATTTTTTCATTAATTTGATATCTCATCTAGCTTTATTTTATCTATGTTATGTCTAAAAGGTTCATAATCAAGTTACCGTGAATAGAAGTGATAGTTATGTATCCAGTCACCGAACCTGCCGCGGGATTAAGCGACCACATACTTTGTCTCCTCAAAGAAGGGAAAATTAGCGACGAATGAATTTTTAACAAAGGGTGTGCGGTTATGACTGGAGTAATTGGATACGAAGTGTTAAATTACCGTGTGATACCCTCACGCGAACACTTTGATAGTTTATTAGATACCATTCATTTCCTTGCTGAAAATTCCTTGCACGTCATACTTCTAATATAAACCTACGACTAATTTTAGAAATAGTTGTTATATACTAAACAGAAAATATATATTATACTTTAGCTTTATATAATGTTTTCTGCATTTTTTACTAGTTTTACTAGTCTGCATTATGAAGCCACCAGAAGTCCATTTAAATATTGTATTGTAATAAGTCAAATATTTTTTTTACCACTTTAAGACTAAGCTCATATAATTTATTTGTGTCAATATCTTACGTTACAACCTATGTTTCTGACAACTCCATTATCGCAGGTAAAAAAATATATTTTGATATTTCAAACTAGAATAGCACTTATCTTAAGTACACAAAGTCTCAACGACCACTATTGTGGTAGCGACAACGCTTCAGTCGGTGTAAGTGGAGTGGAGATGTCGTGACCCTCGAAAGATTTATATGATTATTGCCATAACTTTTACTTAGAAGCTTTTATTGACGATAAGGGGAGTTACAGTTAACATGGTGTAGTTAAGCCTTGCTTTTTTTTTAGACGAAAATATTACTGTTATATTATAGCAACATTAAGGAATACATCCATTATTCCTTCTGTGTTTCGGTGTTCAATGAAAATTAATGGAAAATTATTTAGTTATTACGACAAGACTAAGAAAAATAAAATTTAGTTTCTTTAAAGGCTTTCGCTTTCCAGATTATAATAAATAATTATAATAAAAAACTTTATTTTGTATATTGAAACAGCACTACGATGTGCTTGTATCTATAACATTCACATAAGTAAGTAGTCTAGTATAAGCCGCACTTCGCTTTTGATAAACGTGATTGAAAAAAGTTTTTAAAATATTTTCTTGCAAATTGTAGTTATAAAAATTTGATATATCTTTATCAACTTGAACTTTATATATTTAATGTAAACAGTGCCTAGTGCTTGAAAATTTGAAAGACAGCTTTATTAGGGTTACTGAAAATTCAAGACATAGAGACGACTTGACAAGAAAAATCAACTTGTGACTATTGCTAAGAGGTATTTTGTCTCCATTTTGGTTTTCTATTTTTATTAACTCCATTGTCTCTAATTTTAAAAGCCAATATTATCTTAACGACTTTACAGCCTGTAGCAAGGGTCCGTTCACATTGTATCGAGGCAGTATCTCCCATAACTTCTTTCTCACAACCCTAACCCTTACCCTTACCCTTTTCCAAATCCACAAAAGCACAGAAAACCTTTTGGTTTAGGGCCAAAAACTTTTCCGTGATCATGCGGAGGGAAAAGATCTGATCTATACACCATCTTACAGGTCTAAAACCTCCTTGGGCCTCCAACAACAGTATTTCAGATCTCTCTTGCATTCTTCTCGCTAATATTTTAGCATAAACCTTACTGCCCAAGATAATCAAACTGATAGCCCTATAGCTTGCACAGTCTATCTGTGAATCTTTGCCTTTATACAAAGATACGACGGCTGCACTTCGCCAATCGTGTGGGACCTCCCCCGATTTCCAGTATAAATTGCACAAAAACCAGAAAAAGTCCAAGATTGCTTAATACTTATTTAGTATTAAGCAATATAAGGTATTTCATAAATATTTAACATTTACAAAAGTATGTAACTACCATTATTCGCAATAAACACCGTCAGTAACATACGTTCTCAGATAAAAACAAATATATTCCAAGAGCCAATGTCCGATAAATAGTTAGAATTAGTTAGATGAATGCTATGGAGATGCGATCTCTTCGCAGAATATGCGGAATCAGTCTAGCCGATCGAATTCGCAATGAAGAGATCCACAAAATAGCGGGTACTAGCGAAGATGTCACGGTGAGAATGAAGAAGAACGTGCTCCGGTGGTTTAGGAGTGATGAAAGAATGGAAAAAAAGATTTATTTAGGAAAAGTGAGCGGTAAGAGAGACAGGGGGAGGCCACGAGTGACCTTCGAAAACACAGTATCTATGATACTGGAGGAAGGTCACGTAAAAAGTATGAGGACCCCCCGGAGGGCATGTATGAAGAGGTTGATGTCTGTGGCCAAGGCGAAAGAGGTATGCAGGGATCGTAGCGTTTGTGCGCTCCGTCGTCTCTGGCTTCCGTGCGCAAAGGATATGGCGTGAAGTTAAATAAATAAATAAATAAGTACTTAGCCGTGTATTTTTAATCAACACCACGTCACCTGTTTGCAGAGGATTCAACAGTATAGGCTATTCTATCTCGGTGATATTGATCCGACGGTACACTTCTATATATGGACAAGTATTAGCACTACTTCCTGCAGTTGGCAGGTGCATATTCCACATCATAATTATACCCTGGTAGTTGAATGACCAGCTATATCGGGTATATCTGCCATAGCAGCTAGGAGAATGTACTTGTAGTCTTCTAGCTGCTATGACGGATATACCCATCGTATTGGGAAATATTGTTATTAAAGAATTTTCAATATTCTCTATAAAAGTAGGAGTATGCATAAATTATTATAAGCTTGCTTTAGTGGTGATTATAGAATAATGGACGGGGACCTTGAACTTGATAACATTTGTTTTACTGCATTATTGGTACATTCGTTACAGTGTCCAGTATGTCGGCTTCAGTAAGGACCATTTAAGAGATTTGTCGTTATAATCCAACCAAGTGTCGGAACAACCTCTTGTCTCCCGATTTTACAAAATAATCACTTTCTTTGGTAAATTTAAATATAATTTATTAGATGTACATTCTTTTATTTTGTTGTTTATATCTTTTTCTTTGAGGTTTTTAATATGTTATTTTGTAGCTTTTATCGCGTTTTTAAGGGTTCAGATACCTAATTTTCTAATATTCCACCCAGTTAAGTTCTTTTGTAATCTCGATAGAATTCCATAAACAAAATAAGAAGCTGCCAAGTCTTAAATTAATTAAATGCTTATCTAACGCGGATTAAACATTACGGTTTATGATGTTGAAATTATAAAGCAACTGGATAAAGCACATAATTAAACGTTTTTGTAACCTCATTTTTCTACATTATCTGCTTGTTGTATCATTATCGTGTTGTGTAGTATATTTCATTAATAACTGAGTCGACCGCAACTGCTCAGCGCTGACATGCGTTGAGTCCGGGATCTCGGGAGTCGGGACCATACGACCATATGTTTAATATTATCAAGCTAATTTTCCTTGAGTAGCATTATTTTCTTGAAATGAAACTTTTCTGATAACAATTGTCAATAGAGGTAGTAGATGAAATAACAAATTAAAATATTTGAAACTTGTTACTCTTGTTAGCTACCACTAACCAGAATTCTTATCAGAAAAGAAGCTAGGCGTCTCATCAAAATGAAGCTACTCGTACTTATATTATTTAAATTTGTTTAATACTAATAAGTTTATGATCGAACTTTTCGTAATTTACTCGCATTACTGGTGTTTCCGTAACTAATATTTATGAAGAAATGAGAGTTCTCTTTACCGAATCTAATCTTTACCAAATTTAAATAGGATTTTTGATAAAATATACCAAACCAAATGACAGAATTTGTTTATAGCAAGAGAGTCATGCATAGTGAATAAAATGGTTTCACCAAACAGCAACCGATGTGGGTATCAGAGCTTTTTAAGCTCATTTATGATGCATAGGAGAAATCGCAGAATGGAATCAGGGTGTTTTGCGATTTATCCAAAACCTTTCACGCAGTGGACTATCAAACATTACTATCAAGTGCAGCACTACGCACTATGGTGTGTGTTACGTAGTGCAGCGCTTGATATTATTATCTAAACCAGAGCCCAGATATAAATAATTCTAAATCGGCTGAGTTTTACCTACAGATACGTGTTCCATAAGGAGCTATTCTTGACCCATATTTCTTTTTACGTCATATTAATGATTATTCTTACTTTTTTTCATATTAATGTCTATTGTTCTCGCTAGACGAGGGCGCACATATGTCGACCGTGCCGCCGGTCTCCCCTCCTACTACGGTTCCCCCGCTAACGTCTACGGAGCGTCAGTCAGGATCAATGCAATATCAACTTGTATTCTTATGTATTCGCGTGGCTACGTTTACCAATTCACTTATATCCAATCTACCTGTTTCTACTGATCTTCCACGCACTCCTTATGTCCTTTAATTCTAGTAATTGTGATCTTTGTGTGTTTGTGCAAAATAACAATATTCGTGGAAATAATTGTATTTCGCTTGACTATTAATATTTTTTTCAAAACCTTAGGTAGAGCTAAATACCACAACTACAACTACAACCTTTTGGCCAACTTGACCGCAACGATAGCATTAAACTCCACCGGGCATCGCGCCCCCCATAATACCCAACTCAAACTTGGTCTTTAGATTTTGACTACCTCATCAACCAGCAGCTTCCTCACATAATGTGTAAGCGAATCTTCTTTTTCGCTACTGGTGTCTCCCGGCACTTCAGAGAAGAAGCGTGCTCCAGAAACTGCCTTTCTAAAGCGCAGAGATGTTATTTCGAGGTTAGGCAATAAAATTTGCATAGGTGACACTTATCTCTGTCATTCGATTCCTATTGCGTAATTATGTTGTATAAAATAAAAGTTTGAGATTGTACTCATATTATGGACAACAAAATATTACACAATTTTGAAACAAGGAAATACAGGAACTTCTGCTCTATGTGATCAAAATATCTACTTTGTAGTAATGTTTTTTAATTTTAGGGGTAATTTATTCGGAAATTTTACAAGTTTATAATTCATTAAATAAATAATCAGATGCAGAGCAGATAGAAATGAGGAAGAACAAATAATTACATTATGAAATGAAAATATTCACATTAGATCCCTTTTACATAGGGAATATCTTAATTCAACATTGTCATACAACTAAACTGTTAACAGACAAATCAGAAATACATTAAAAATTACACGTAATGTTTGCTATTTGTATGCGGGGAGTTAAAACTTTTCACATTTATTATTTTAGAAAAATATCCTGTGATAAATGGGAAACAATAAAAATAAACGAAAATATTGTGTTTGATAATGTTGTAACATTAAATTCGTGATGTTTTGTCAGTCATGTTTTAAATATAATATATTCATTAAAATTCAACGCAATAACCGCCGTAGTAGTTTCATAGACATAATTCAATTACCATTACCACACGGGTTAAACATAATGTATATCCAATGCGTTAGAAGACAACCTAACAAAAAATTATATATTAAGAAATTCAAATCATTACGCACAATAAGTATGTTAAAATGATGGTTTAAAATATTGAAAAAGTTCTTGCTCAAATCTCGAAATATTTAGAAACAAATGTAATGTTTACTGTTGTTACTCATAATGTATTAAGTGCGCAGTCATTAACAGTGTTAGTTTGACCTTCTAAGTAAACACAAATGTGTAGTAGCAATTGAGAGTACTAAGACTTTTTAGGTATTAGGAAGTCACAAACAAAACAACCAATCATCGCGCGTTCGTTCAACATGTATTTTCTTTTAAAACGGTATCAATTTTATAACGCTTATATTTAGTAAGTTTTATTAGTACCTACAAAGTGGTGAAAGTATTTAATTTAATAATATGATCAAAGACCATATGAACTTTTTAAAACCTAAAACTGAAGGTGGCGCTGAGAAACAATTCCAAGATACTTTACTTTATTTTCAGTATACGACTACGTTTGCCGGACCCACTAATAAATTAGGCTTTCATTTAAATGGCGATATTTCTAAACGAATTTTACAAGTTAGATAATATTAACTTCATTCAACGCGTAGGCTTGTATTTCGAAGATCTTCTCAGTTCAAGGACGCGTTACTCAGCTGTTGTATTGTTAGAAATATTAATTATTGTTAGAAATTTTAATAGTTCTTGCTACATAAGCATCTGTTATAGTTTGTCAGTTAATCTTGAAAGTTCTGTTATTCATGTAAATATATTTCTAACTTTGAGTGGTAAAGTAAAGTTGTAGTTATCTTAAAATTATTTGGCACCAGTTTATAAATCTCATAAATATATTCCTTACCCAAACAAATACTCGTACTTCATTCCTAGAACACAGAAGGCCGATAAATTCAGCCCTCTAATATTATAAACATTTCCGATGTATATTGGAATTTAAATTATAAATTATTTATAGTAGGCCCTTACATATGAAATTGGCACTTGGTATGACATGAAAAAAAAGTCGAATATTTTTTAATATAATATATTTATTTAATGAAAGTATGAACCATTGTTATCTAAGCACTTTTGCCATGTCATAAGTAGTTAATTGATCTCTTTACTAAAAAAACATTCAGACGGTGATCAATAAAATCTTTGAAGGCAATTTGGCAAGAACTTATCCAAAAAAAACATGGTAACCTGTTGGAGCAAGATCCGGGAAGTTCGAAGGATGTTTTAGATATTCCAATTGAGCAATCTACGAGCCTCGGTTAATTATTAGATATCTTTTCCATCACGGTTTCCTGACGATAGACGTCTATCGTAATCGTCTGACATTTTTAAAGAACTGTAATAACCAAACGCTTATAAGTAACTTTGGGGCAGGATTTTGAGGTAGGTTTCGACTGGCTGGCTTGCCAGGGTGCAGTCATGGCGATGAGTGTTACCAGTTTCATAGAGAACCTACTTTTCGTCACAGGAAATAATTAAATTTAAACACCCTTCATAATTGGGCGGGTTAAGTAACGTAAATGGATCCGCTTCCACAATAGCTTGTCTACATTATCATCTTAGGTCTCCGGTCTTTCACAGGACTTGTTTTGTAGGTCAAAATTACCAGAACGAAAACGTTAGAACCAAAAATGTACTATGTTTTCTTTTGCGACAAGACCGCTATATACATGATTAACATTTCACACCGCTTCCGCAGCACTGGTGCTACGGTGGAACTCATACTCGTAAAAGGTTTCTATGGGAAATATCGCCGGCCTGCCTTATGCATCTCGCAATGCCGACATCGTCGATATCCGTGTAGTATATTGATCCTTTTGTACCACCATTACTACGTGTGGGACACTTGTCAGGTACGATTTTGATTTGGATTTGGTTTGGATGATGATTATCGAATCGTATGTTAATCTCTGAGCTTCGTTGAAGGTGAGCATGCGCGAGTTTTCCCATTTTTTGTACACTAGGTTTGTAAAGTCCGTTTTTTCAGTCTGTGTACTAAGTACAAGGTATTAGGGAAGTTTCGATGCTCGCACCCGTAAACCTATCTGTTCTCAGAGAGCGAGTCAATGAATGGGCTGAGTATATGCCGGTATATACCTCATTTAGAGCATAGCTTACGTCCAGGGGACTTCGGTAGATTCTTAAGAGCCCTTGACTGATAGACGTCACGAGGCATGGGCTATTTATTTATTATATATTTATAACGCTGTAGGCTGCCGTGAGGGGAATACTACGTGTTTTACCTTTTACGATGCTGCGTATTCAAGAAACGCGTTTCTTTGCACTTATTTGTCCCATGTCGGCTCTAGTACTGTTCTTTTTTGATATTTTTGCTTTGGTTTTAGAATTGTAATCATCTTATTTACTCCTTTCTTGGTTTTTACTTTCTCCTGTCTTATTTTGTTGGACCTAATTTCGGTGGCAATGTTCTTTTAAAAGCGTGCGGTGCCACTTTGTAGGCCCTGTCTGCTTGGTAAGGGTGTTTTCGGGAGTCGTAGACTTATTTGGTGTATGTTTTCTTTTAAGGAACGTTAGGTCTTCTCAGCAGTCTTGTCATACAACCAAGTGGTGGTAGCTTGAAGCATTTATGGACCCTATAAGACCTGCTATAGCTCCTTTGTCATAGTCAATTCGCATAGTGTCAACGTTTATTGTTTTTGGACTGGTGTTGATATTTTCAGCTCCCAGTGTGCTCAGATGATCGAGCACCTTGCATGCATTACTGTAAGGAGACTCTAGGTATTTAGCATCTAGTAGTGCGATGGTTTTCTTTTTCTTCTGCACCATTCAGCAACCGCAGAGTGTCACAAGAGAGGATTTCTTTTATTTAGAGATGTCAAATAATTATCCATATATAATTATCCCGTAACCAACAGAAGATTCAATATAAGAAAATACAAACTCTTTAATAAACAAGCAAAGAAGTTACTGAACTATATATTTTTAATATATATATATATATAAATATATAATCTATATATCTGAAAAATCGATAATTTTATTATACTACTTTTCATTTATAGTATAAAGCATCACAGAACCATATATTTAATTAAAATAATGAAACCTTTTGTTTGTCCCTCTGATAAAAAGAGAGCAGTTAATTTGTTTCGTTTCATTTACAAAAAATAATGAAGTATCGAAATAATAGAATGTCGATACGAAAGAAATGATTTATTGGTCCAGAAAAACTATCTCCTTTGTCTAACATTACAAACATTTATTTGATATTTACTGTAATTCCAGAATATCAAAATGAATGATTTAAATAAATATACTTCTTCGTATAATTATGACTTGAGTGAAGTCAATTCACTTGGAGCTCGGTTTTAACATAAACCTTTTAATTATAGTATTATAAATTTTGTACACAGTTTTTATTATATAATTTAATAAAATTTTATATATTCATCGTTCGATCGTTATATTCGACTCAATTTTAATTACCTAAAATTAGTTGTACATTTTGAAACAAGTGAATTCATTATATTATGAATGAAAAATGAAAAATATTTATTTTGATTAATGTTTTTGTGTAATTTTAAATGAAACGTAATAAATCCTTCCATGTTTGTGTTTGTGTAACTTTGAATCAAATTTAATATTTATATGACGTCAAATAAATACAACAGCAAATATGCAAGCTAGACTTAGCGGTGGGTTACTTGAGGTTAACAACTAAAATACTTTTAATGAATTACAACAATACTCACCGGAGGCTAATTATGGTAAGGAGTGGATCTTGGAAGATCTTCCGATAGTAAGAACTTGAAAGACTTAAATAATATTCAGTAAAAGCTTATATTCAGCAATATTACGCAATGTAATGCTTATAAACACTGAATCTAAATAATAAAAGAGTGTATATATTCTTTAAGATTTCGAAGAATATAAAGTAACCTCCAGCTGGCAACAACTTATTTCTAAAATAACACGAAACGTAACACAGTATTATCTAAGACTTTTGAATCACTTGTCAACTGATAATTAATCAACCTGTCTTCAGAAAAAGCTATCGATAAACATCATCACAATTAGAATGTGTGACTAAGTATTTAAATTACTAGAGAAACGGAATTTATTATTAATATAATAGAAATAATAATTTTTAAAATAGAAATAACGATGACTCCGAAAAACATGGATATAATATCGGATATTAATTGTATTAAAATAATAATGGATTAAACGACACTACAATGCCCATGTTTTCTGTTGATTGCGTTTT
The DNA here is from genome assembly GCA_918358695.1 of Melinaea menophilus ssp. n. AW-2005. Lineage (NCBI taxonomy): Eukaryota > Metazoa > Arthropoda > Insecta > Lepidoptera > Nymphalidae > Melinaea > Melinaea menophilus. The sequence continues at coordinate 33,709,525 of OU911039.1, read as the reverse complement.
TTTTAACAATTCCCTGCAGGACACATAGTTCATAGTTCGTTTTTTTTGGCCATCCCTCTTCTGTTCAATAGCGATAAGAAACGTTTTCTGCTACGTCAATTATTTTTTACTAATTTTATTTATTAATGATTGTTAAAGTTGTAGGTTTGTTTATGTTTGGTTTTATTGGTTTAGTTTGATTGTATTGATAGTATGTTTGGTTTGATTGTTTAGAATTAATATAAAATGACTTATTTGTTGCGATAAAATAAAGAAAAAAATCTCGACAATAAAGTTCAATAATTAATATAAATAAACATTTATATTAGAAAACATTAGATCTCTGCGTGAGTGTCCATGCGCGAGAGTTCGAAAAGCCTGCATTAAGACCGTTCAAAGAAAAGTACGATGGATGTATGACTCTAATTAACGTGTAGTAAAAAACATATAAAAAAATATTAATAATATTTTAAACTCCACTCCATGAAACCTCTAAAGTGTGGCTTAAGGCCAACGTGATGATCATATGGTAACTAAACATATTCTTAAAAAATGTTAATTACGTACATTGTATGATATTCAAAATTTAATTTAATTATCTAAATTTATCACATTACAGCAGATTTTTTCCTTAAATATGTTACATCCATTTAAATTATATGACTATAAAAAAAATAATAAAAAGAGACAAATTAATCTTTTCCTAATCCTAAGATTAAGCAAATCCGAAGTCATTATAATCTGAGGCTTGTTTAATTAAATGTTATTTGTCAAAACATTTTCATAATCCCTGAGATTAATCATGTTGTATCTGCAAGACAAATTATTATTAAGTACGTTGTGCTAGATATTCTGCAGTACTATCTATATTATGTACCCGTTTTCAGTATATCTGTGAGAAGCAGCGAGTCACACTGTGCTATCGTCACAATAGTATTCATTAAGATGCTGCATGCATGAGGTATTCCGAAGTGAATGTTACAAATGCAAACTGATTTTATAGATTTGATAACGGATAGAAAATTATATAAAATTGCGTACAAGCTACGTTCTTATTACACTTCAACGTTTCTATTTAAGAGATACTGTTACATGTTTCATATAGTTTAATAAAGCGAAAGAACACCGTTTTAAAATAGTTCAACAAGATATTTTTAAGCTTAAAAATAAATTTGAAAACGAAACGAAACGAATCAAAACACTTTAAAACACTGACATCTCTGAAATAAACATATTGGACCAAAATTCGGAACTAATGCTAGTTATTAGCTCCAATAAGAGTTGATTGCTTTTCTTTCATCTACTCATAGGTAAGTCCCGACTCGACAGATCTATTTATAAAAGACGACAGCAAAAGTGAAACGTATGCTATTAAATTATATAAGTGTATACCACTAATAATGAATTCTTTTGAAAATCGCGGTCAACGACGAAGTATGTGATAAAAAGAAAAAAAAATATTTCTCGTAATAAACAATATTTGCCAAATAAATTCTTATATTTCCAATGAGACATAAAATGTGTACGAGTTGAGATTTCTTTTCAAAGAAAAATCGATTAGAAATGAAGTTGTAATTTTAATTGGTTGAGTCACTTGTTTTATTGTCAATGGTATAAATAGAACCGATACTTTAAGTGGTCGAACTGCCAACGGTTCTGTATAATTTTAATAACACAGTCATGAATTTGGTTTTAAATAATTTGTGAATATATGATATAAATTAGTGAATCAGACGAACATTTACCTTTCAAAGTATGTAAAGAACCTGCAGATTTATAAAGTCCTATACGTTCGCTGAATAAAACATAAATAATTAAGTGTCGAGAATAAAATTATAAGGAACTGTTTACTCACAAAAGCTTAAAACATTTTGTGAACAAATAAAGAAAATTAAAAGAAATCTACTGAAAGAGATTGCCTTCGAGACATTCACTGCAAAATCTTAACATCGCGATTGTGTGTTCTGGTAAATTTGGTCTATTTTGATGCGGTTTCTCCCTTTTAATTTAGTAAATAATAAAGTTATACTATAATCATAAATACAAGTAAGTCAGACTCTGGTGGATCGTCTTTTCGATTTAATATGCATTGGAATGTTACACATTCAGGTATGTAGCATTTTTTTATTACAATTAATAAAAATAAAAAAACGCTCCTTCAAATAAACCTACTTTTAACGAAAAACTTTTAAAATATCCAAGACTGTTCGTTTATTCTTTGTATTGTATTTTCATAAAGCGTTTATAGAATTTGATTTTATTAAAATAATCTGAATTCAAACAATGCAATATTGAGAGAAAAGTGCCGAAACGAACTGTTTATTTTATTAAAATATTATTGAAATTTCAGACCTTTTTTTCTGTCCTTTAAAAGAATGATATTTTAAAAATCACAATACTGAGTGGTGGAATTCTATACCATATAAAGATTGTCTAACATTTTACAAAAGGAGAAGAATTTAATTTGAATTTAATTTTGAATTTAATTTTTAAAGAAGCAATTAAGTTTGAAGACATGCGGAATAACATGTTGGGTGTAATTTTAACGGTGTCATTACGGATTTTGTTAAAATAAAAATGAAATACATAATTTTTTCACTAAACTGCATAATAACGATAATAATACATACATATAAACTGTTGGCAAATGGTATTGATTACGACATATTTAAGTTTTTTAAAGCATATTGATTTTTGCTTATTATTTCAAAAATTACTTATTTAATTTAATTATTTTATTATTATTAAAAATTACTTATTCTTACTCTCGTAAAACATTTTGTAAAAAGTAGGAATGAAACACTTCCTTAATTTGGGCACAATGGTTTTTTCTTTAGTTACTCGTGTCATCATGAGTTGTCTTTTGTAGACGACGCTCTTCACACTACCGGTGTCCTTTACGACACGCACTGGCTTTTCCTCGGGACTATGCCATGTCAAATATTTATAGTTAATAACTTACTCTTAAAATCCAAACTCGCCTTCGATTTGGGTTTTTGTACTTTAGTAGTATTCTATTATTACCAAACTGGTTCAATAGAATTTTAGTATTTTAATCCTTTTCTATTAAAACAGAATAAAATATTTTTATGAAAATAAAATATATTAAAACGCGCTCCATATGAAGTTACCAATAGGTAATGAATGACTCGCCACGGCTGTAATCTTTAAACATTCTTCCTGCAAATTAATTTAATTTCAAAAGCCTCTCAGTGACAGTGGTCATCGGACAGATTGCTCACTGGAAAAGTTGCCTTAATCAGACCTTTGTCTCAGTACGGATATACTTTTTGTAATCATTTACGCAAATTATATAAACAAAAAAAATTATAATTTTCATACAACGGAAAGAAGTCATAAAACACGAAGTCATAAAACATACATACACGACAAGTCTATTGCATAGCATGAACAATTGTAATATCATTATTATAAATAAATTCCAAATTCCATCTTTATTCACATTTCAGTTCCTTTATCTTAGAAGTTAATATTTCTCTGGCTGTTTAAGGGTTAGCCTAATAAAAATACAACCCTTCGAGAGATGTTGATTTAAGAAATATTGTTTTAAGATTTTTAGAAATAACTCCATTTCGGTCTACAAAAAATGTAATTATTATAAACATATTTTTTTTTCTCATGATTACTTTTTACACGTTTTTAGATTTTAGATTACAAAATAGTATCTTAGATAAAGTAAAAGTATGAAAATCAAGAAAAATATATGTAAAGTTATAATATCTATGCTACTGCTTATGCAGATAATATATAATCTATGGAACGATGAGCTGTGAGTGTGACATGAGGGAGAGCTAGGATGACATTTTTAGACGTTAAAAGTGAGGTTAAGCGGTCTTTAGAAAAACGTGGAAAATATTCTCCTGCTTTATTTTAAATAGAAATATAATATTACTTAAACTGGAAGTAAAGGCGTTAAATGTTGTTTTTGTTATTTCAGGTAAGTTATTATGTCTGAAATATGTTAATGATAGTAAAACTTTTGTATACTTAAGTATGGTGTGAATAAAAGAATAATTGTTATTTCAGAAAACGCAAATTTCGTCTTTATTTCACCTGAGCATTTACTATTATAAAACAACATTTTCCGCAATAAAAATATGGAGAAGTTAAGATTTGATTTTTGTGTATAAACATCAATAGATGGAAAATCAAACATTATTTGCATAACCTCAATAGGTACATCTGATGGCAAAACTTACGACATACCGGCGGAATGTCAACCTGCAAACTTACACAAAATTATAACAAATACATCTAACTATGCCAAGATAAGAAAAACACTGAATAAAAGACATCAAAAAAGGAAAATATGGATAATTTTAACTGATGAGATATCAGCGGTATATTTAGATGAAGAACAAAATGATAAATAAAATAACTCCTTTCTATACAGCAAAAAATATCATCACAAATATTAAGAAACTCTGTGATGAATGTGATATTTGTATAAAAAACAAATCAAGAAGGAATCCAAAATTTGGTTTGATGTCCCATTTAGGCCCAGCAACACGCCCTTTCGAAATTGTATCCATTGACATAATTGGAGGCTTTGGAGGATCAAGGTCTACAAAAAAATACTTACATCTCTTGGTTGATCATTTTACACGATATGCATACATTTTGACATCAAAAAATCAAAACTTCAGTGATTTTATCAAGTTGATAGAAAAAGTGACACAGAGCAATAACATAGACATGCTATTAACAGACCAATATCCTGGCATAAATTCCAAAGAATTTAAGGATTTCTTGGAAAAAAAAAACATAACAACGGTATTCACTGCTGTGGACGCGCCATTTTCAAATGGTCTTAATGAAAGGCTGAACCAAACTTTAGTTAATAGGATACGGTGTAAAATAAATGAAGAAAACAAGAAAACAGCATGGACAACTATAGCACAAAAATGTGTAGAAAAATATAACGAAACAGAACATACAGTTACAAAGTTTACCCCAAAATATCTTCTGGAAGGAGAGAAAATGGATATTTTGCCACTGGAATTGAAATCAAGATGTACAGTAAAAGACCTTAAAAAAGACAGAAAACTAGCATTTGAAAATTCAATAAAATCTCACAACTATAATAAAAAAATATACGAGCTAAAAAGAAAAGAATATGAGTTTAAAGTAGGTGATAGAATATATGTAGAAAATAGGAACCGGCTAAATAGGAAGAAAATGGATGAGTTAAGGATTGGACCATATAAAATTCTAAGGAAGATTTCAAATTCAATCTATGAAGTTGATACTGAATATAAGAAGGCAGAGTCAAATTTCTACCATGTTACACAATTAACTCCAGTGATGAGCTCTTGATCGAACAATCATTGTGATGTTGTTCTCTCCAAGGGTGGGAGATGTAAAGTTATAATATCTATGCTACTGCTTATGCTGATAATATATAATCTATGGAACGATGAGCTGTGAGTGTGACATGAGGGAGAGCTAGGATGACATTTTTAGACGTTAAAAGTGAGGTTAAGCGGTCTTTAGAAAAACATGGAAAATATTCTCCTGCTTTATTTTAAATAGAAATATAATATTACTTAAAGTAGAAGTAAAGGCTTTAAATGTTGTTTTTGTTATTTCAGGTAAGTTATTATGTCTGAAATATGTTAATAATAGTAAAACTTTTGTATACTTAAGTATGGTGTGAATAAAAGAATAATTGTTATTTCAGAAAACGTAAAATTTCGTCTTTATTTCACCTGAGCATTTACTATTATATATATATAATATTTTTAGTGTCACTTACCTTCAATGAAAAAAAACGGAACTTTTACAGGATCACTTATTCCGTCTCTCCGTCCGTTCGTCCGCCCGTGGGTCTTTCTGTTGAGACCCTTAATTTCGGGGACGCCTGGATATATCGAGTTGAAATTAATACCATATACTTAGGTTGACGGTCCCTTGAAGGTTTAAAAAATAAATTTCTAAATTAACTAAAAAAATATGTCATAAAAAAGCTTAATTCGACACTTTCACGGGAATAAAAATTTTATAGGGCACTTCCGGGTGTAATATATAGTTGCTTGAAATTTTAAGTTGAAGATGTTAATTGCACTAAGGTGTTATATAAAAAGGCTAGATGTGGATATTTTATTTATTTTTATGACTCAAAAATTCATTTTATAACGAAAATATTAAAAAATGCCGTCCCCTGGCATCGAGACTCCATTCTAGAACTATTTGTTTTGTTGTGTTACTGGAGTTGAATAAAGTCGATCGATAATTGTTTCTAATCCTAATCAATATTATATTGGTGTTAATCTAGTTGTAATCGATTAATTAACAACATGGACAGATGAACTGTAAGAACTATTGCTATTCAAAAGTGAACATTCTTTGCATTGCACGAAGAAGTGGCTGAGATCTGAGTGAAAACTTTTCATTTCGTAGGAGTATTACTATCGAGACTGAAACCTTGTTGGTTATCATTTATTTTGAATTTGATGCATATACAAAAATTCACATAAAATTATAACACAGTGCCTTTGTTTTCCTATACTAGTTACCAATATAGTGAATTTGTAAATAGTCCATGAAGTACTCAAAACAGCTACTTCATACAAAGATCCTACTACATACAAAGCCAATTATTATCCCTCGTTTATGAAAAATACAGATTTTTAATAAAAATGCATGTTTCCTGAAAAATTTCATTCAAACTTCTTAAAATGCCGAAAGTTTCCAAAATCCTGTACTTAGCAAGTTATCTCACACATATCTAAGGCGTTCGCCTTAGATATGTGTGAGATATCTAAACCGATGCAGAGAACTAAAACTTGACCACTTCAGAGATGTAACACGTGTTCAATCCTAATCGAGTTCTAACATGAGGCAGCTATTTGTTGAAAATAAAACTGTACTATTGATGCTAATTACTCTCAACAAAATCTAAACAACTTAGTTATTGTTACCATATAGGTTATCTATGAGGTAATTTTTAGACCGAGATGTGTTCTCTTTTGTTTTGCAGACATAAAAAATATCCGTAACGAGTAAGTATACATACTTCACATTATTTTAATGAATAATTATAATAATAAATTGTCACTTTTTTAAATATTCGATTGAATACTGACTAATATTTTAGAACAATTTTTTTAATTAACAATTATTTTTAATAATGATTCACGCCGCGCTGAATGATGATTTGCTATGAGCCGTCTGATGGGTATTTAACAGATTTATATCTCATGTGTGTATGTATCTGTTACCTACTTTATAATATCTTCGTAAAGGCGGTTTCTCTATAATAATGGAGGATATTATTTTGAGCAAAAAAGTAGTTTCTTAGTACATAAAGTATCTTTACTTTGATTATCTTTATATAAAAAGCAACTATGCATGAAGTAGATAAGAAGAACGGTGAGAAACTCATCACGTAAAAATCTGAATAGCAGGCAGTTATTAAGAACTTATTTAATTATAATATACGATTGCTCTTCTTTAGCGTCTCTTCAAGTACGGAAATATGTGAAATGAAATATTAAACAAACAATGATAATTTTCAATTTCAGACGGAGGTAATATTTTGAGTTTAAATATTGTTTAAATATTTTCTAATATTATTTTTAGACTTAATCTTATGTCTACTGACAGGGGTAAAGTTTTATTATATAATTTATAGGGTCGTATATATATTATATTCAGAAAATAAGAATTAAATATTAACTGTCATAATCATTTAACAATGAATTGACGCATTTGTCTCGAAATATACATATTTGTTAAAATATAAATCATTACATCTACTCGAGCTATATTATTTTATCGTTAATTGTTTATTGTTGTTTGTTATCTATATTCAGTGAATACAAATAACATAGTCCATCTCAGCAGAGTCGCATCGCTCAGATGATTTAGAAAGAGCTGTTTTAATATGATTTAGATGGCTCGTGAAATAACATCTCTCAAGGAGATGAGATTGCTAAAGACAAATGCTGCTGTTATAAATATAAGAAACTAAATTTTTCATCCGTACCTTTGGAATTTTTGTACACTATTAATATTTTTTAATACAAGCATAAATATGAAAAATGAAACTAATTTACTAAAAATTACATCACACCAGGTGTTATGCAGGTGTTTTGCGGGTACAAGATGAAAGAGCTAACATTTGGCGTCACTCCGTTCAATGAATCAGGTTATGTACAGTGAAAACGGCTATATAATAGTGTGAATTTATAGTTCGAGTCACTTTGATAAAATCAGCGCTCCTGGTCGCAAAACATAATTGTGACAGGGATCACGCCTGAAACACATAAGCTGGTATTAGAATTAAAATATTGTATTTAATCATTCATTTGTAATGTAATTCATGTAATTGTTTATATTGTTTTATGCACGTATCGCGTTCGCTCCGATATATATTAATGAAAAATTTCCCTACGGGGCTATTATATGTTTCAGCCGTTTGCAACTTTTGGCAGGTTTCAATTCAGTCCTTATTGGTTATATTTTATAATTAAAATTTACGTAAAATATAAAATGTCGTGACAAAAAAAAGAGCATAAATATTTCAACAATTTAAGACTAACACGAATTAATTCGGATCAATTGTTGGATACAAGGAAGCGAAACCAAGCGTACTTTAGCAGACGCATGTTGTGTTTTCAATTATTTTCTATTAAAAGTACAATTCGACTTTAGTATTTATAAACAAAGCGATCACTTATTTCTCATTACAATCTCAATTTGACAATTTGAAAATAGAACACGTAAAAGGACAACCTCTCATAAACTAACTTCATAAAGTAGCTATCATGTCTACGTGTTGTAGAGTGAGTAAGAGTTGGAAGGAAACTCTTTTGTATCTCTCTCATTTTGTCCACGATTTCTAAACTCTCATTTTCTCGCTGCCATCCAATTCCATTAATAAAATGACTATTGTCATTACCCTTTCTAAACATTATTCCAATCCTTACTATATAATAACGAGCTAATTGACTCTGCATGCACGCGCATCACTTAACACCCACAAATCACACAATAATGCGTAATACATCAAAAAAAAGCTATTGAATCAGGCTACAAAATAGATTGGGTGCTAACCTCATACATGACCTTTGACCCTTTAACGAGGGAAGTTCCCTCTTTAAATAATAACATTATTTAAAAACATCTTAAACATCTACAAAATATTAACACAAAGTCACATCATAACTCTATTTTCATATATATTAGATTAAGAAGAATTATGTGTTTAAAATAAAATGAAATCTCTAATACATCTACATTTAATTGCAACCGAAATGCTATCACGTATCACTAACGTGGCGTTAGTGTTGAGGTTCTGTTACCTGTTAAGTATTAACAGCTAAGGTACGATGTAAGTTCTTATGTCTAAAATAATAATTGTTAAATTAATATCTTTGTAAAATATCAAAACAGGGATCGTTAATAATTTAATCGCATCTACTTACTATACGGACTGGGAAAGATAAATTATATAAATATGTTTATTTCACCGCAAAATTCCTTGAATAATACTTTCTATGAGTTTTCTACGAAATTATATATTGTTTTGTTAGATTCAGATGTTTTTTTTGCTTTTAGTAGTGTCTTTCATACTAAGTAGAAGTTAAGTATAATAGCAGTATAAAATAACGGTTCATAGATAGACATAAATTGTATAGATTTTATGATATAGTTGTTGTATTTTTCACTGTTTGTGAAAATACTTAATCAACACGTAAAACGTATGTTAAACTTTATCATTGATTGCAAAAAATTGCCACAGAAATTGAGAAGACAGTTTAAGGATTATCAGAAAAGATTGAAATATATGAACGGAAAAAAGTAGATAAAGTAAATAGAAAAAAATATATAAAATAGATTACTGTTACTTACCGAAACCGATTAAACTGACATACCTGATTAACAAGTGTCCTTACTTCCCTTGATTTGCGTCGTATATAGTTTTATTTTTTATTAGCAACCACGCTCCAGGTTTAATTACTAACGGTGCACTCCAACTTATAGAGTTTATTACTGCCTACAATAATGTTCTACATTAACAGAGAAAATGTAAATTGCTTTTGGTAACTTGGTCTTGAAGGTATTATAAAAACATACTATCGAGATAACGATATTGTGGAGTTTTAAAAATATTTTACTCCTTTTATTTGAATATATCTTGGAAATTTGAACACTAAATTCCTAATGTCAAAACAGGCACTAACTACATCGTCTATAACAATAGAGGTTTCAGTTTTTTAATCCTCGAAAGTCCTAAGTTTAAATTTGTTGTTGTAAAATTTCTAAATGTAAATATTTTAATTTTAATTGCAAGAAGTTGATCTTGAAGAAGTTGAAGTTGATCTTGAAGAAGTTATGTCACTGCGAAGAGCGAGGTTTATAATAAATATTTCGGTTAATGTCCAGAATTAAATAAAATGTTTTCATAAATAGTAACAGTAGATTACTTGCATACTACCTTTGTATTTCTCATTGTTTTTATTTCTGCTTTTCTACTTATTTGAGCTGTTGTTCAAATTAGCATTTATTTTACAGCGTTTGTTTTGACTTGGCCTTTCCTAACGGTTATCTAGGTCGCGGGCCAGTAGAACCTTCGAGCTTTGTGGATTATTTTATTATAAACTATCATGTTTTAACATCAAGAAATTAACATAAGATCCTAAACCATTATTCATGTTGTATTTAACATAAGGGAACTCGTTATCGGTTATTGCCGCTTACGTGAAGGTTGGCTAAACATTATATTTTCAAACGCGGCTCAACTCTCCGGATAGTTTTTTTAACGCACGATTTGAAAAGCTTTTTTGCTTCAACCTAGTAAGCTTGTTTTATTTTTGATTCTGAAATTGCAAAACGTATTTATATTGTTAAATTGTACTTCATGAAAATATTAATAAAAGAAGGAAACGCCCACATTTATTTCTTTACACGAGAATACGAGTACATAATATTTTATCTTATTTATTTAAAGTAAAATATTTATATTTATTTATTTATTTATTTAGCTTCACGCCATATCCCTTACGGGGTAGCCAGAGACGACGGAGCGCCAAACGCTACGGTCCCTGCATACCTCTTTCGCCTCGGCCACAGACATCAACCTCTTCCTACATGTCCTCCGGGGGGTCCTCATGCTTTTTATGTGACCTTCCTCCAGTATCATAGATACAGTGTTTTCGAAGGTCACTCGAGACTTCCCCGTGCCTCTCTTTTACTGTATAAATCTTTTTTACCATTCTTTCATCACTCATTCGTTCGATGTGCCCAAACCACCTGAGCACGTTCTTCTTCATTCTCAACGTAACATTACACGATAATATTTTCTATTTCAGGCAAATTTTTCTGCAAAGGTCCAAATATATTATACTAATCATATTTGGTAAATAAGTTAACTTCTAAATTCCCTAATAAATATCCATACAAATTATTCAAACAATACTAGAAAGAATAAAAACGCCGGTTCTTTGTCTTCGATTTTATTATAATAATACCTCTTTATAAATTGTTCTGATGATATTTCATAATAAAAATATATTAAAGGGTAAAAAAAGGAAACGTTCGAAAGGATTATTTTAACAAACAGCCTTTGATATAACAATGTGTAATATATAGTTAATAATAAATAAAGTAATGTCTTAGTTATTAATGATTATTTTTTTATCTTGTTGTCTGTGTGTCGACCTATCAAGATATTTAATTTCGGGAACATGTGAAAATATTGAGTTAAAATTTAGAAATTTAAAATATTTACAGTAATGATAAATAGTACCACACTCGATTCTAGAACTATTTGTAACCTACAAATTAGTATCCTCGCGAGTCCGACTCACGGTGGTTCTGTATTTTATAATATAATATCATTCATTTTACTTTGAGAAGTTTGTAAACGATATTTAAATTAATCACCCTAGCAACATGCCCGGAGTGATTAAGAGCTTCATATCTTTTAATTTTAATTCTATCGAATATGTTCTCATTTAGGAATCCACTTACTAATTGCGACGGAACCGATAATTAGTAATATTATGTATATACAGTACGAGTATAATACAATATTTTTAATTTCCGTGGCTTACGATGAAACAATTTGTTTTAGATGCTTTCATATTTTTTATGTTTTTTATATCTTAGGTGAAGGTTCCTTTAATTTTGAAAATACATCTGTGTCACTAAAACATATTTTTCTATAATTTCATTTAATAGAAACATATTTATTGATTCTTAATTTGTTTGTAGAATTAATTATCTACATGCAAATATACCAAAGAAGAACACTTTTTGGTACAAAGATCCATAACTTGTCGCTCATCGAAACATGGTATGCTGTGTATGTGTGCGTGTGTTGAGCAGACTAACAACTACAAACAAGTACCTCATGTGTGTATTTGTTTAATTTCATATTAATATATTTTTGTTTTATATTATCTTTTTAAATATGATGGCGTAGTCGCGTCGTTGTGCTGTTTAAGTCAACGTCAAGAGTGACTTGTCAGTCACTAGCGGAGCGTCGTGTCGAGCAGTCTACGAATGAAGGGTCACCAGCGCACCAAGTCAGCGATGTATCGCTCAATATCACATCAATCATTCTGATTTCCTACTTTATTATTATTTTATTGTGTAAAGAAAGTGAATATAAAGAAAATAAAGCAATAATTTTGAATCATACGCAAGATTAAGATTACTTTAATTTTAAAATTTTCATAAGATCGCCTGACCACGCCCACCTGACATGAATTCTGATGAAGTCCCTCCTGCACTTTCAAATATAAAATGTGATTTCATAACAGGTCAAACCTTCTTGTTTAACTATTAGTTCAAAGATGGAATAAAATGAAGTATTGAAATGTGAATGTAAATATTCAAGTTTTGCAGAACAAAACTTAAACAGTACTTTCATTCGCATTCTTTTTCTAATATTTTTTTTTATTTATTTCCTTGCCACATAATAATAAAATCATAAATTTTTTTATTGGATCATTTTTGTACGTTATTTATCTGTGTCTATGCATGTAGGACAATATAAAATGGTTCTTATGGGTTATTTTATTGCAAGTAATATTTTGTCAAAACAGTTCAAAGTTTAGTCCCTCTACGGTGCTCGGGCGTCCTCGTCATATTTCATACAGCGGAGTTCCACTAAATATCACACACGTTTGTCGAACCTTCAATACTCAGATGCTTTACGTTACATAATTCATAATTTATTGATGTTATCAGTTAGAATAAAATAAATATTTTTTAAATAGATTGTATGACTTTTTCTGTAACTAGATTAAGGGGATTATAATATTTTTAATATCAGACTACGTAATTGTTTTAAAGTCTTAAAAAATAGTCCATTTCTTTAAAATATTTTTTTTTCTTGTTAATAAAACAAAACAAAAACTAATACGGACAAGATGTTTATTAGGGTTAAATATGGTAATAATTAAAAAAACAAAAGATTTTATGGGAACGGAATATTATTTTCTGTCGACGTTTTGGTTTTTAAACCAAAAACCATTATTTTCTGTCAGTAGTGACCGAGCGCAGTGCAACCTGGGTAGTGAAATAATGTATTTAGAGTACAAAGTTAATTCTTCGCGTAAGATGGATTACTTTGCAGAGGCATTGATAAATTAACACACGTACTTATATATATCAACCTTTCTTAACGATACTACAATTAAAATAATAAAGTATGTAAAACTATGAACTTAATATTCAAAATTAGATTTATCGATACGACGAATTAAAATTTAAATCTGATTCAAAAAATACAAAAGTACTAAGAGTTTGTGAAGGCAGGTTCGTCCAAAAAACGTAAACTAAAACCTTATTCCATCTTGGACGCGTCTCCTGTTTGTACTCTCATGATGGACACGTACGAAAGGCAATACAAAATCCCCAAAATTTGTGTTTCGTCATCTAGGCCGGACTTATTCTTGTACTTAAAACAACTAAGGCGCATTATACTTGTGGAGCTTACATATTACTAAAACAAACATACCCAATAATATACCCTGGGAAACAAACATACCCAAAGATCATACATTTAAGCTTAACAAGTATTACGAACTATGTAACAAACTGATCAGGAATAAATTTATAGTTAATTTGTACGCTGTAGAAGTAGGAGCGAGAGGTATAACAGCAAAATCTCTCTACAACTTATTTAAGGATCTCGGCCTTTATAGAACGATCATCAGTTCATTTCTGGAACGTATTTCAAAGGCGGCTTTAGTAGTGTACAGCACCGTATACCACGGAATTATAATCCTTACAAATAAAGACTCAGGGATTTGTTTTCTTTGCTTAAGTGGACACTGGATGAGAAAAAAATAACTCTATAGCAATAGCATAATTTCCTAACAAGCTGTTTACGAAAAAAAATCGAATTTTATTACAATTTCGCTTTAAAAAATAACAAGAGTCTTTGAGTTGTACATTTTGAAATTATATACTATTATTTATATTAATTACATTTAATAACATAGATCATTTTCTTTTTGCAGAAGGTATCACTTTCGGATAACTTGTTTTACAATAAATATATGGAATCCTATTTGTTATATACAGTTTCCGTTTTATGACATCTTAATAACAAATTGCATATTGGTGAATTTTAAAGTGAGTCAAAATTAAAAAGTAAATAAATGCACATAGTCCGTAAAGTGTCGTCCTTGAGGCGGTCTTCCTCAATCCTAATGTTTATGTTTATAGCATCTCAACCCCACCAACCCTCCGGTTATAAAGGTTGAGCCGCTATACATGTGGTCCAGGTTTACCCCGGTCACATGGATCCTTGTTACGGCAGATCTGACCCCCGAAGTCATCCGACAACGGCACTATTAAGCCTAGTAAGCTCGCAAGGCTATCGGTCATAGACAAGTCCAATCGCGACCACCCTGCTACCTTTTATCCATGAAAGGTTCCGGAGCTGTAATGCTCGCTCACTTCCCGTGCGATTTCTCACACTAGCAATAACTTGCTGAGATCGTCAGAGAGGCCAACTACCAGTTTCCTAGCTGGTGCCGGAGCTGTATTGCACGCTCACTTCCCGTGTGATTTCTCACACTAGCAATATCTTGCTGAGATCGTCAGAGAGGCTAACTACCAGTTCCCAGCTGGTGCCGGAGCTGTGGGCTCGCTCACTTCCCGACAGGCGATCGGGCCGCAAGTCTACCCTATACTACAGTCGGGTGACCGGATAGATGCTAGCTCATCCATCTAACCTCTAAGCAGGAGGCTACCCGAACTGCAGTGACCCCCGAAGGGATCTCTGCTTATGGACCGTTCCAAGCCCCGAAGAAAAAGACCGCAGCAGCCCTTCGCCTTAGGCAGGTCAATTACTTCTCGCTGCGCACGAGACCGGCGAGCCCCCGACAACTGTGGGAACCCAGACGAACAGCGCCGAATCTCTACAGCTAACCACATTACCACTACGAATCCAACACCAAAACCGGTAACCCGGCAGTTTACACGCGCAAGCGCATGCATCGCTGCCGGAGGGCTTAGGTACCGGGGTCCCGTAGTACCCTGATCTTAGCAGCTGACCCGTAGTTCAGCTGCAAACTATCTACCGCCGGGTGTCTCAGTAGATAGGGTCAGTCAGGATTTAACATTAAACATCCATCCTGGTAATAATTCCTTTATAATCCTCTAGGTTACATCGGCGATCGTCTCGCTGTACCCGCGGGATAGAAATGCTTTAATCTAACCCTTGTGTCGGCTTAAATTTTTTTCTTGAACACTTTTGATAATGTATTTCTAAAACCTGCCATAATTTTTTAAATTACAATAATATAAAATAGAAATATTCAGCTGCTCCGTAACTAACATACAACTGTAAAAGGCACCGATGGTAAAGTAGGTTTTCTTTCAGTATTTCAGGACGCAATAGTATGTAAGTAGGAAGTATGTGTGTTTCATGAACACTGTCTATTAATTATTATTATTTTTAAATGTTTATAATTTCATACAAATATAAATTGAAACCTGATTTTGTTAATTTGTTTTTTTTATAGACATATATTTTTTTATGTAAAAACATTCCTAGCTGTACTGAATGCAACATATCAGTAAATAAATAAAACCTTGCACAGTGTATATATTATGGATATTTTACTGTTTGTGTCCTGAGATAGATAATATATTTCTTTGAGGACAGGGTAAATTTTTTAGTAAAAATTTTAAAACGTAAATTTTGAAAACACAAATTAGTTCAAAAGTTAATTATGGAAATTCTTTACAAAATATTGTGTGTTAGTATTATTTATTTGTATGAGCTTCAAAAGAAACATATGTAAAGATTTAAAATGTAATTAGTATTAAAAAAATTGCTATTATTAAACTCTTGTAGAATGGTTTTGTAAGGAAATAGATAAAATCTACTACACTACTATCTATGTATATAATATATAGTGTAGTGTAGTGTAGTGTGTATATATATTCATATATCATCAATAAGAGTTTACTTCCTCAGTGCAAAGTTTTGTCTCGCAATTTTACTCACACCAAAAGTGGCCTACATCATGTTGTGCGAATTTGGCAATACTCTTATAATGACTTCATCCTTTAGATATTTTCAACCTTAATATTTATGGGTTACAGTCTATTTTGAAACTCAATAAGAGTTCTTAAAGCGGTTACATAGTTGGGACTAATAAAGATTCGTCCGATGAACATGTCGAATGTCGGCATCTTGGACATTGAAATACGATGCGATCTAAAATCTCTCACTTAATTCAAAAATATTCTAACTTACTCGTATAACATTGAAATATATAGTACAGTCATACATCTGACAAATAAAAATATAATCTCTAACAACATTATTTTTTATGTGTTGTATTCGTTTTTTATCGCTGATCTAAAACCTAAATATCTATCGTTTAAATACCTCGTACAAATATTTTAACACAAATGAAGTAAAACCCAGGGCCTGTCATTTAATCAATTAAATGTTGGCCACGCTAGATGGTTATATGTAGTTATTCTATGTGCCTACCCATACCAATGCAGTGTGGAGTTGTTCACACTCGTTTGGTTCGTGTCGATTATTAAGGGCCATAAAACTTTAATATTGTGTTAATAATAGTATAATATTGTGATTGCGGTAAGACTCGGTAGTCGGTAGGTCGTAAGTGGAACAGGTGACAAGTAGACGATATCGTGTTAGAATCTAAAGCAGAAAACTATTTAAAATTTTAAAATAACAGGAAAAAATAACGGACGGAGTTAAATTATCAGTCAATGAGGCTAGCCCTCAAGCAAGCGATCTTTTTTGTATAAGTTATGTGTTTGAAGATCGATGCGTATTCGAGCATAGAGTAATCAATATTTCCCGACTGAAAACCCTTAAACCAATTTTGTTGTACTATCTACTGACACTGTAACGACGGGGAAGGGTCCATAAGTTTCATAATCGTTTTTTGCCCCTTCAGTTCTATTATTCTTTTTTGAAAATGTACTGAATTCCTTGTTGGTTTCACCCATTTTGTGGACAGAAAAACTAGTGAGTAATGACGATAAACTGTCTCTTACTCTTTTTTTTTTAAATCATCGTTAATTGGTATCGAAAGCAGTCAGTTACAAAAAATATAATCTTTTAATACAATTTTATACTAGAAAATACGAAAATAGTTTTTTCCTTGAAAATACGCAGACTTTAAGTTGCAATACTGACTAG
This sequence comes from Melinaea menophilus ssp. n. AW-2005, assembly GCA_918358695.1. Taxonomy (NCBI): domain Eukaryota; kingdom Metazoa; phylum Arthropoda; class Insecta; order Lepidoptera; family Nymphalidae; genus Melinaea; species Melinaea menophilus. The sequence continues at coordinate 33,691,872 of OU911039.1, read as the reverse complement.
GGTGTTATAAATTTCTCAGTCTTAGTTTAAAAATGAAGCATATTTTGAATCATTATTATTTGGAATATTAAGTTAGTCAATACTATAAAAATTATAAATAAAAACTTTGGTACATAATCCATATTTTCAGTAATATTATTCATTGTTTCGACAATTTGCGTTTAAAACTAAATTTAAATTAGATAAAACAAATAAAATCTTCATTAATAAAAAAAATCGCAATTTGTAAACTCTAAACTTCTTAACTCTAAACACTTTCTAAACTCGGCCGCGAAAAATAATTTTTTGAGTTTCGTTTCAGTATTTAAATAAAAATTATGAAGACATTTTGTGACTCGTATTATTATTGCTCCTATAATTATCCATGTGATTTAAAATTCAATTAAAAATGAAAAAAAAACAATTTTCAAACTTAATATTAATAATTGGCAGTTTAAAATTTGTTCATTTTTCAAAATTTGTCCGTTATCATGAATTGATTTTATTTTACGCATAAACCTGTGTACGCTTAATCATTAATCATAAACCTCGTAATATTTTAACAATTGTACAACGGCAACTAAATACAAACTTTATTTCACGTCGACCTCACGACCTACATCTGCCGATGTATTCGTCCAGGGACGAGTTTAATAACCAACTCGCATAACAGACTTAACGCAGAGAGTGGTTTGTGTGCTGTGGTGACGATACATTACTGCTTCAGTTTATTTACTTAAGTATCCGTTATTATATCGTATTTACTTTGTTAGATCTAGCATAGTTCTCCATAAGTAATGAGACAAATGAATAACTTTACGTACCGCTTATTGATGTGGGTTAACTTAAATACAGTAAAATATACTAATAATGATAGAACATTTCAGGTATTCATTTATCGAGTAATAACTCAAAGTGTATGTTATGTATTTCAGGCAATCTGGCGTTACGACACACTCCATCGACGTCATCACAGCTGTGATGAAGAACAGACACTTCGCATTCGGTTACTAGCGCGAGTGTTATATTATAAAAATGTGTTTTGTAGTCATCGTACTTTAAGCTAGGGAAGTTAATATAAAAAATAAATCATAATTTATCGGAAAAAGCCCTAATTTTCTTTGTACTATTTATAAAATTTATATATTTTGATGATTTTAATGAAGCATATTGTTTGTTAATATTTTAGGACAAAAATAGATATAGCTTTTAATAATTATATTTTTGCATCTTTGTTTATAACTTAGTTGTATAAAAAAAAAAAATTTTTGTTTATAAAAAAGTTTCAACCTGCAGAGTGCAAACATTACACTGCAGCTCATATAAAGTCTGGCTGGGGTAGTACCATCTCTCACAGAAGATCGACTATTTCGATCGATCGATTTATTATTAGATACTGAGGTTTTGCAGTGTGTAAGAGTGTCGGATGCTTGCGGTTTTAAATTGAAAATGAGAAGGAAAAAAAGAGACCTCATAAAGAAACCTCGTAGGACCAAAGCTATGGGCGACAATCAACTTAGTCACTAACTGTCTAGGGCATTAAGGTCAATTCTTAAATTAATACAAGTCATATCACAACCAATAACAAAAAACTGTGATAGCTTTGACCGGGCAAAACACGAAGTAGACTTTGATAAAAATTCTTTTAAGTACTCTAAAAACATTTTCAAAGACGAAAAAGGTAAGCTTCTCTTGACCAACGACAAATTTTTGATAACTATAAAAGCACATACGAAGTGCCTAAAAATCAAAGGCTGTATGGGGATCCCAACGAACGAAAACCTGAGAGTCCTTCCATAGATTTTCATGCCTACCAACCAACTTAGGAGGAAATCAATCAAATAATTAAAAAGAAATCATCTAAGTCAGCACCAGGTCCGGATGGTATCCCTTATATAGTTTATAAAAAATGTCCGTCGATTCATAAATATCTATTGAATATATTCGGTAAAATCTGGTCAAGAAGACACACACCGGTAACATTCGAAAATGCTCTTTTTGTCTTCATTCCTAAAAGCGACAATGTCTCAGATCTTAGGGACACTAGACCGATAGCTCTAACATATACCATATAAAATTTTTTTTTTCTTTTTTACAAACAAAATGACGCAATTCATGATAATAATAAATATTTCGGACCTAATCACCAGAAAGAGTTTTTACCTGGCATTTCTGGATGCCTCGAACGCAACACATTACTATCGGAAAGCCTTAAAGATGCCAGAACTAGTGAATGACAAATAACGGTATGTTGGATAGAATTAGAGATGCTTTAATGCTTTCGGGTCGGTACGACATGAACTGATGATGTTCGCGCTAAGGTGGTATAACTTTCCAACGTTAGTTAGTAACATGATTGCATCATATTATTCAAAATTAAAATTTTCCATAATCACAAATGAAAATCATTCCAAACCATTAAATTACAACATAGAACATAGTTTATTTCAAGGTTGTTGTATTTCACCAATTATATTTAAACATAGTCATCAATATTTTAATAGATAAATTAATTAAAAACGAAAAGAAATGGGGTTATCGTTTTAAGTTTAACAATAAATACACAAAATCCATACTAGCAATTGCAGACGATCTTGCGATGCTGACACGTAATCCAAAACAATGTCAGCTACTTTTAAATATTGTGGATAAAAGGCGGTTACTACGATTACCGATTACCATTTAAATTCATCGGTAAAAAAATCGATTACCAAGGGCGCACTCCATCGGTAGATATAATAGTCGATAGCTTTTTGAATGATCTTAAAAAGGTAGACAATCAACCAATAAGTAACATCAAAAAGGCTTGGATATATAATAATTATTTAATATCACGTCTAAATTGGCCTTTCCTCGTTTATGATATAAATAAGACCCTTTTGTTTAAATTAGATGCAAGCGTCATAAGGACATTGAAGTCATGGCTCAGGCTAGTGCATCCAGCGGACTCTTCTACCTTACTTAGAGACCGACACAATTTTGGGTTAAAATTAAAGAAACCATCGGACCTCTATAAACACCTAAGAGTGACCAAAAGCCATCATCTCAAAATCGAATGATGATACTATAACATCTCTCCCAAAAGATAAAATTGCCGCAGAGTCACGACTTCAATTCCATACATAATTTATAATAGGGGCTCAAACAAATAAAGCAGGGTTAGGATCAAATAGGAATGAAAAAGACGTAGAAATAATAAAATCCTTTATTCGGCAAGATGAAAACGACAATTACCGGTTGCACGCGATAAGCCTAAAATTGCAAAATGAATGGGTGACCATACCAGACCATAGGAGATTTTTGTATTCCACTAGCTTTCAACTGGCGCACCCTGCTTCATGGTTGGTCCGCAGCATTATAAAAATTTTATCTTAATGCATTCGAAATGATCCCAGATCAAAGTAACTTAGTAAGATGGGGCAAAGCCACCGAAAAATCTTGCAACATCTGTGGGGAGGCAGTAGGAACCGCGAAAAACTTCCTAGTACGGTGTAAGGTACTTTTAAATAGAGATAAATACTCGCGTCACCACGATAAAGTATTAAAAATCATACAACAGGTATAACAATCACCAAAATATCAGTAGAGTTCGTAAAGGCAGGCTCGTCCAAAAAAATCAAACCTTAACCTTATTCCATCTTGAACGCGTCTCCTGATTGGACTCTCATGATGGACACGTATGAAAGGCAATACATAATCCCGGGGATGTTTGTGTTTCGTCATCTATGCCGGATTTATTCCTGTACTCAAAACAACTAAGTCGCGTTATACTTGTGGAGCTTACTGTACCCTGGGAAACAAACATACCCAAAGATCATACATTTAAGCTTAACAAGTATTACGAACTATGTAACGAACTGATCAGGAATAAATTTATAGTTAATTTGTACGCTGCAGAAGTAGGAGCGAGAGGTATAAGAGCAAAATAACTCTCCAATTTATTTAAGGATCCCGGCCTTTCTAGAACGATCATCAGTTCATTTCTGGAACATATTTTAAAGACGGCTTTAGTAGGCCCTTACGATATTTGGTTAGGTAGGGAGAGGAGCGCGAAACCCTTAAACCTACACCTGGGTCGTAAGTCCAAGGCATTGTTTGCGCTCCTCTTCTTGCAACGGCCCGGCACCCGCACGGTGAATCCATGGAAAGCTAAGAAGCTTCGTTTCTCTTGCACCAACATTAAAAGGAAGAAAAAATTTAAAATGCTACATACATATGAGATGATATGAGTAGTTTAGTCTTACTCACCGTTTCAAAAGTAGATATACTAACTACTCACCGTTGATACTTTGTGAGAGTGTGAGTGAAGCTACGTCAGGTAAGATGTGAATCTCCTCCAAGTGTCCTTTGGTAGAAATACAAGTCTTGAATATGAATACGACGAATACGCTTGTGGAGAAGATGTTCATGATGACAACTGTTATTGCTATAGATATTTTTATTGGTATGAAACATGAAAACACATTTAACATTTCATTCAGTTATAAATAGATACAGAATAAAAAAATCATAGACACGGATGAGACCTGTTTTTTAGAGGTCGCAAGGTCGAATCCTGCCATTTACGTGAATTAATCATTTTATATTTATTTTAAAAGGGAAATAAAAGTATCATAATTATTGAGAATATTATTATCTAAGACCTATTTTAATAGCATAAAATATGATCTTTAAAATATTATAGATTTTAAAATACAAATTCAAAGAATTTATCATTTACTATTTTTATAAAAAAAACAATTCAAAATCAAACTCATACTCAAACTCAAACTCAAACTCAAACTCAAACTCAAACTCAAACTCAAACTCAAACTCAAACTCAAACTCAAACTCAAATTCAAATTCAAATTCAAAATATCTTTATTCAAGTAGGCATCAACAAGCATTTTTGAATCGTCAATTATTACAATACAAAAAAAAAGTCAGTGTAGTCAGTCTGTAAGTAAGCTACTACCGGCTCGGTATGCTGTTCTGAGTATGCTTGAGAAGAGCCGGCCAGAAACTCAACAGTTGCTCTTTTCAAAAGAAATATAACAATCCTACGTGATGTACATTATAATATAAATCCTGCATATGATTCAACAACTTAAGTTCCACATATTTCGATCCACTAAAAACTCTTGAACGTTACAATAAGATTTATTTAATAATAAACTTTTGATTTTAGATTTAAAACCAAGAAAAGGAAGGTCTAAGATATCTTGTGGAACTTTATTATATATGCGTATACTCAAATCCTTGAAGGATTTATTAACTTTTCGTAGACGAAACTTTGGCGTTATGAATTTGTTTTTATTTCTCGTATTTATCGCGTGTCTGTCACTGTTTTTTATACAACTATTAAAATTTATATATATATATATATATATTTATTTATTTATTCATGTACCTCATTATTCCATAGATACTTAAAATTATAAAATATGTATATGGGATAGCTTATCTCTTAGAAGAGATTTCTTCCAGCCACTCCTGAGTGTAAGTGCCTTGTAATTGACGAAGTAGGTGGGTACATTAAAATTAAAATATATATATATATATATATATAATAATAATAATAATACTTAAGTAATAATAATAATATTAATATTAAGAAATATAACATGTTTATATAATGCAAAGAATAAATATATAAACTTACATAGTAATAAATAAATAATATATATATATATATATATATATATATATATATATATATATATATATATATATATATATATAAACATATATACTTACACAAATAAATTTTTATATATACATCAAAGAAGTGAGTGAAAGTGCTGCTTTAATTTATATTTAAAAGATTTAGCGTTCGGACATTTATAGAACTCGTCAGGTAGTGAGTTCCACAGACGCACTGCTTGCACTGTAAAGGAGCGTGAATAAAATATGTTATTATAGTGAGGAATATCAAGTGGTTTGAAAGGTACACATGAACGCAATGGTCTGTGATTTGTAATGGACATTCTAAACCGCTCACTAAGGTATTTCGGTGCACAGTTTTTAATTATATTAAAGAGATTATTTAAGATATGCATATTCCGGCGAAGAGGAATTGGTAGCCACTTTAATTGATGTCGGTAGTCTGATATGTGATCGTATTTTCGCAATCCATATATAAATCTTATACACAAGTTTAGAAGCCGATCTAGTTTGTCAAGTAGCTCATGTGTAGCATCTAGATAGCATATGTCAGCATAATCGAGAAGAGGAAGTAATAAAGTTTGAGTTAGAAGTATTTTTGATTTTACAGGGAGTAAATTCTGAAGACGTCTCATAGAGTGAAAAGAATAATGAAATCGCTTACTTATGTCATTTACATGTGACGACCAAGACAGATTGTAGTCCATTGTTAAACCTAAGTTTTTAACAGTGTCAGTAAAAGGTATAACAGTTGTATCGTATAAAATTTGTGGGATGGTATTAAAGTCAACTTTGTGACGTAGTTGTCTACGTCCAACAAGTATAGCCTGAGTCTTACTTGGATTAACTGAGAGACCAAAAGAATAGGCCCATTCCTTAATCCGCTTCATATCTTCATTAATCAATTCAATCTCTGAGTCAAGTACTTCAATGTGTGCGTGTCTGTACAATTGCAAATCATCTGCATAGACATGGTAGCGAGAAGGTATAACTTTAGTGACTTCATTTATGAATATAGAAAAAAGAAGTGGAGATAAAACAGCGCCTTGTGGAACACCAGCTATTAGATCAGCCCAATCCGAGGAACCCTCGTTAGAGCAAACCATTTGCCGGCAACCATGAAGATAAGATTGAAACCATTCAATGACAGGTGGAGATATATATTGCGAAGCGACTGTAAGAATACCAATTTCTTTAAAAACATTTCTCAGAGAATCTCTAGCTTTTAAGTTATAAATAGCCCGCACAGCTCTTTTTTGTAAAATAAATAGAGAATTAACTTCAGCAGCACTGCCCCATGATAAAATACCGTAATATAAAATACTGTGAAAATAACTAAAATAAACAAGTCGAGCCGTATTAACGTCTGTCAATTGTCTAACTTTTCTAATTGCAAAGACGGCGGAGCTCATTTGGCTGATAGTGTTGAGAGGTGGGGGTTTCACTGGAGCTTTTTATCTAATGTTATACCTAAGAAGTTTGTTCAATCAATTCTAACTCTTCATTGTTAAGAAGCAATTTAAAATTTTTGCTTTTTACATTAGGAAGTGTATGCATTTAGTTTTCTTATCATTTAAGACTAAATTATTAATTTCGAACCAATGAAGGACTCGTGACAAAGTACTGTTTACTTCGTCATAATTATTCCTATCACGCTCAACTTTAAAAATAAGCGAGGGTCATCAGCAAAGAGTACAATGTCACACAGATCCTCAACAAAAAAGGGCAAATCATTAATATAAAGTAAAAACAAAAAGGGGCCCAGAATAGATCCTTGTGGAATATCCATCTTTAGGTGAGAACCACACGAATTTTAGAATTATTTACGTAAACTGTCTGGACTCTTTGATTCAGGTACGAGGCAATAAGATCAAGCGCTACGTACACCGTAGTGGTTTTTTCTTTTTTTTTTTATTTTTTGATGACCATATACATTTGTCCATGCCTTTCATTGTGATTTTAATTATTAAACAATTTTATTACGATTTTAATTGCGATGGTACTTCGCAGGAAATTGTACACCTGCACATCACACACACCGTAGTGGTTTAGTTTGCATAGCAACGGCCAAAGGTTCACGCAATCAAAGGCTTTGGACAAATCGCAAAACACCCAAATTGCATTCTGTGACTTCTCCCATGCGTCGTAAGTGTGCTTGAGAAGCGCGGCACCCGCATCAGTCGTTGATTTGCCTTTGGTGAAACCATATTGTCCACTATGCATGATCCCACTGCTATACACAAACTCTGACGTCTGATTTAAAATAATTTTCACGAAGACCTTACTCAAGGTCGGTAAAACCGAGATAGGCCTATAATTTTCGGGATCCAATCTATCGCCACTTTTAAACAAAAGATATTTTACTGTTTTTCATCAAATCTGGAAATATACCGGTTTCGATACATTTGTTAAAAATAAGTGATAATTGAGGGGCAATATCATTTATAATAGTTCAAAGCAATTTAACTGACACACACCAGAGATCACCGGTTTTCTTCGAATTTAAGGTTCTAAATGTGTTAACTATTTCATCTAATGAAACAGGTTTAAAAGCAAAAAAAATTATTATTGACTTTAACATTTTTGTTCAATTCGGCGATTGCATCAGATGATGAAGAATTTAAATTACGCGTGACTGTTATTGGGATTTCAGTAAAAATCTAAAAATTCGAAAATAATTACATATGACATAATTAGATAAACAATTTCAGGGCTGTATTTACAGAAATGCATGAAACTGAATATTGAGATATCGCTCGGGAATAGACAGACAAACACGATGGAGGGATGATTACACTGTCACACTGCGACGATCTAATATTGACATGTCCATGGAAAATACACAGACCGTTAATATTAACAAAAACGGACCTTCTGGTAACAGTCTCCACTTGTAAATAATCTGGACGTAAGCATAATAATATAATTAAAACATCAAATATTTAAATATTACAAAAAAAAATATTATATTAAGCTTACAATATTTAGTGAATATTTATTTATTATATTTATTATTCATTTCATTGTTATTTATAATTTATTTATAACTTTTCCACTTTGAATCAATAGCAGTGATCACTTGTATACATCAAATGAAAGTAGCAGGAGGGCCTATTTTAATACCAGACTTATAGAAATAAGTCATTGGCAAAATCACTGTCAGCCGTACAAACTCAGCAGAGTATTTTTGGTTCCGACCATTGATTTACAAACGACAATAAATATATGACTTGTTTATATTAATTAATTCGATAAGCAAGCCTCATGATTAGTAAATAATATCAAAAAAAGGAAATCCGTGCCTAGCAAGTCGACCAGTCACCACAAGCAGCACCCGTTCATGAGCATAACGCATTTAAATAATGAATACCGTATCCAATATTAAACAACACAATGTGATTATATTTTGTTGTTCTATTTTAAAAAAAATAATAATAAAAATTTAATAAAATATTAGGTTCAGCGGTTAGTTCAACAAACATAAGGCAGGTGTGTCGGTTCCCAGTTTGCCGAGCGACAGGCGACGCATCCCGGTGGGCGCGTGTTCAAATTCTCTCTGTATATATGAACGTTTTATTTTATATCTTTTTTTTTAAAGTATTCCAATGGTGCAAACTACGTATAACCGTTAGCATATACATACGTAAATATTTACATGTGCTAACGGTTAATTTATATTGTATATATATATATATATATATATATAATATTTATTGCCCCTAATATATCTTTATTATAAGACATAATGCCCAATATATACTATACCATAATTATCTATAATATATAAAGAAATATAGCGATTTTTTTATTATATAAGTAAATATAATGAGGGTATGTTTTAAGTTATTAGATATTGTTTGTGTACAGGTCAGGACGATGGGCATTGTTGTTTGCGGGATAGTTATAGAAATATATAACTTGATTTTAATAATATTTGATTTTATAATCTATTGTTTTTATTCAACATTTGATAACACAAATTTAGATAATTGTCTTCTGTCTTCCGAGAGGTTTAAAATATTGAGCGAAGCCTTACTGTGAGTATATGATCAAGTTGATTTTCTTGTAATAAACGGACCTATAAATTTTGTTGTAAAATGTAATCAAATCTGAAATATGATTGAAATAATATTATGGCTATTTTTAACATTATTGTAAAAGTAGCAACAAAAATGGACAGATTTCCTTACTATATTGTGACTTCTTATAGTCGTACGTAATATACTTAATATAAGTACCTCGCCCCCAAAGTCATATAAGAAGTTTGGTGATCGCTACGATCACTGAACATAGACATTGTGAATTGTCAGAAAATCTTTCGTTAAATATACTCAGAAAATAACATATCTCAGAGTCCTCTTGTAGTTGTAGTACGCAGGCGGCCGACATTTTTGAAAAAATAATAAATGCATATGTGGCACGAAGACAAGCTATTAGATAGAAATTGTTTTTATATGGAAAAGAAAATATGCATAGATAAGTTATTAAAACAAAACGTTAGACAGTGACAACTACACTTTTAGTTGTTTTTAAATACTGTTTAGAAATGTTATGTAATCCACAAGATTTATTCGCACGTCGCATCGAGGTTGTGTAACTTTGAAGAAACAATTATATCTTTCCGTTGATCTCCGATTGGCTACTCCATCCTCCAAATAGAGCTTATTTTACCCGTCTACCAGACGGTTGTTCATGTATGTTCGTGGGTCTTCATACTGGTAAAGCTGATATCATTAACTGCCAGTTAGTTTACTAGCAAAGTAAAAGCCACTCTCTATTTTAAAACAAATCGAAAACTCAATTACGGAATAGAAGTTAAATATGTAAGTAAATGTTATTTCCAAAAAAGTAATAATCGAATGAAACAAATATGAACCCAACCAGTTCGGATGAGTCAATTATTTTAATGATATCGGAAGTAATACCAAAAATCAACATTTATGTTGCCGTCTACTGAAAAATCAAACAACTTATAAAGACGTTATATGTAAATGTTTTTGTATCAAAGTACTTTGGATCTAAATGTTTTATATTTCTATAGACTTGTGTTTTATAAAGGTACTAATGTGGGTCGTACGGGGCCGATCGCAGCGGATTCATCCGTTCATTAAAAAGGTTCTAAGTGAAGAGCGTGCGACCAAGCATGGTGTACCGACCTCGACCGACCGACCGGCGCTCGACCGACGACACTTGAAAATGGGGACTGGAATTTCTTTCTTTTACCACAAAAGAAACAAATATAGTTGTATCGAAAATATTCTAAGAGTAAAACAAAGAAAAATCGGTTAGATTTAGATAGATAGATCGCCAAGCATTTACAATAGTCGACGACTGAAAGCTAATTACTTCTTAAATATTTTCAAAAAGAACTCGTTTTGAATTACCATTCTAATAAAAAAAGGGAAATAGTAATTAATTAATTGTACTTTTATAATTAAGTTGTGCTGAAATCTGAAACTAAAATTAATAAATTCAAATTATATAAATAAAAGAGACAACACCTAAACTGTAAAAACTAAATTTGTTTAAAAATATAACATCTCGTAAAATTTAAGTTATGTTTATTTCAAAATGTTTTAAATTATCATGAATAGCACAGACAATGTTTATGTATTTTGTATATTAGCATTCTGACATATAAATACAGTTTGAGTTTTATGAACACATCATGATCATCACAATCTCTTCGGCCACTCTTATTGTTAAAGACTTACATCTACTCCGAGAGCATTTTATTGGAACAAATAATATGAGAGAGATAAATGAATTAGTGCTGTGCTGTAGATGGTTGAAATGCTACCAGAACATGGATAAATTAAATAAAATACATTAAATAAGGTAAAGCAAGTGAAGGTTAGTAAAATCAACTTTAAGAATGTTAATACTCACTGAGGTGGGATGTCGCGAAATATCACTCCGGGAATAATTAAATACTGGAAGTTTGTTGAGTACTTCCATAAGTTAATAAGTGTGCGAAGTAAGAAATAATGTTCATATTCATGTTGATTTGGTAATATTTTTGGTTTACAAGATTCTTAAAACTATTTCCAAAAATATATATTGGCTGGTCAAGGAATCCCAAATCAGTCAATAAGTATACATTACTATATTAATTAGCATTCTCTGATAACACTTTAATAACAAAATTATTATAATTAAACTAAAATGTCAAAAATATCAAAAAATATTTTAAAAAGTACAGTACCAAAATCATAATAATAAATATAAAATACGTGTGTCTTCAAATTATTTGTATGTCAATATTATTCAAATTATCCTTTAAATATTCGTCATAACTATAATACACCTTTGATGACAACATTTGTTTAATCTTATTGTAAAAAATAGTGTCCTTTTTAATTTCTTTAATTTCATTTGGTAACTTATTGTATGTCTTTATAGCCATACAATAAGTACGTTTTTTAACTAAAGCCACCCTTTTGTCACGAGGATAATCTAAATGTTGATTTCTACGATGTCATGTCATATCATGTCATGTTATGTAATGTTATATATATATATATATATATATATATATATATATATATATATATATATATATATATATATATATATATATATATATTTATATATATGTAAGAGCGTCGGGAGAAGCCTCATAGCGGTCTTGGCTGTTATTGTTCATAATGGGCGTTGTAACGATAGGAATTAAAAATAGAAGTACACTCGTATTCTTCAAAACGTTATTATTAATTCTTTTAAAACTGTTTAACAAAATATTACACAATCAATAAGATTAAACGGGATTTAGAGCCAATAGGTTAGCAAATGTGCACTTCTTGCAAACAGCTGTCAACTCCATCACAACCGCCATTTTCAGTGGCGACACCTACTACCCTATTCGGGATTATCCGCTCATATTTTAATATTTTTTATAACAATCCATTACAGAATCAAATAATATAATTGCGTAACTTATAATTTAGAATAAACTTCAATCAACGCGCCGTCACGGCCGTCCTGCATTGTCACACGTCCTCGTGTGTACCATTCTCATCTGTGGACAATAATTATAGCGCTTTATACTATATCACGATCGGTCTTCCTGACCACACAATATTCTTATTTGTTCATGTCATACAACTTACAGCGATTACAATTTTTTTAATACTATTAAATATTTGGTAAAAGTCACACTCAACATATGACATATGTCACATACATCAGTTAATGCTACATAGGTCATTTGCTACACAGGCAGTTTTCTGCCACACAGGTTAGTCGTTGCCACACAGGCTAGTCGTTGCCACACAGGCCAGTCGTTGCCACACAGGCCAGTCTTTGCCACACAGGCCAGTCTTTGCCACACAGGCCAGTCTTTGCCACACAGGCCAGTCTTTGCCACACAGGCCAGTCTTTGCCACACAGGCCAGTCTTTGCCACACAGGCTAGTTCATGCCACACAGGCCAGATGCCACATAGGCCAGATGCCACACAGGCCAGATGCCACACAGGCCAGATGCCACACAGGCCAGATGCCACACAGGCTACCCATTGTCTCGTAGACTAAAAAGTAGGATGCACAGGTTATGTAATTACTTAACATGGCCGTCATCGGCACATTCTGACTGGATTGGAATCTCTAGTCCACCACTCAACTCTAATGGAACATAACATTCGCCCGTACACGGTCGTGTGCGTACTTAGTTGTACTATACTACTACTACTATTAGAATTAAGGGCCCGAAGTAAATTTACTGTTACCATCCAACAGCTCAACTACTTTAAAAGGGCCTTTAAATTTTGGGTCAAGTTTGGTTTTGTTATGCTCGTGGTTTTCAAGTAGCACATAATCACCTACTTCAAACTTTTTAAATTTTGCTTTACTTTTATCAAACCTTACTTTCTCCGAAAAAGCATTAGCTTCTATTGCTCGTGTCGATTGCTCTCTTATAAGATTTAAATCAACTTCTATGTCATCTGTTTCTAATGTCATTAAGTTTGGGAGCCTAGCAACCTTTCCTATTAATAATTCTAAAGGACTCGCTTTTATAACCCTAATCATAATACAGTTGATGGATAGCTGTATATCAGGCAGTGCAGCTTGCCATGACTAATTATTATCTACCTCGACAGCAGTTAACATATTCTTTAATGTGGACGTGACACGTTCTACTTGCTCATTTGCACGATTTGTACCGGTAGCTATAAGATGTAGGTTAATGTTGTATGCATTGCAAAAGTCCCTAAACTCTTTTCCAGCAAAACATCGACCCTGGTCAGCTATAACGCATGTAGGGGCACAAAACAAAGACACATTGAATTTTAATGCCTTAATGGCACTATTTGTGTCTATATTGCGTGTATGATACAATATCATGTATTTAGTAAAGGCGTCTATTGATACAAAAACATACTCTTTGGCATCTATGTGAATGGTATGCTATGGGATAGAAGTTTTAAGGAATCTACATTTCTTTATGTTCAACGAAAATCCTGAATCAGTTAACGCTTTAAGAACTATCTGTAAACGTTTAATACCCTCGCCTACTGTCCGTGATGGAATGATGACGTCATCACAATCTATACTTTCGAATTTGTTTTCCTTTGTACCTATGTCACAAATAGAAACGGCCCTATTATTTTTAAGGATAAGATTATTTTCAAAAATCTCTATTGAAAACCCTAATGAAAGTAGATCCCTCCTGATCATTATATCATTTGAAATACACGAATCGGGCACCACATGAAATAGTAATTGAATTGAAACTGTAGATAGAATTTGGACGTTAAAATTAAGAAGCGCATTACTTATTCCTAACTATAATACTGCATCATACTGCCGTTTACCTAGAAATCTATTAGATAGAACTCGTTTTATTAACGAGTATTCGGCACCTGCGTCAAAGCAAAATGAAAACTTCTCACCGGTTTCATCTAAAAGTTTATCAATGGCAGGTTGGATGGATCAGACATTCACTCGTCGTTCAGTTCGTGCATCGCTGGCCTTGACATCCGCACTGGGGCAACGGGGCGCGATGTGGCCTCGTTCCCCACACTTGAAGTATGTTGGAGTAATTGTCTTCTTCTGCGAGCTAGCGTCCTTCGAATGCTGAGAGGAGGTAGTATCTGAAATCTCAAATTGTGTAGTAGTATTGCTGTCACGACTACTATTTCCTCGACATTCCCGAGATACGTGACCCGGCTTGCCACAGTTATAGCATCGCTGTGCATTATCTGTACGCGGCTTCTTTAATTTAGTCGGAGTAGTCTTCTCACTAGTCGGGGGTCCTCTTTTTCTAAAGCCGAAAGCCATAAGTTCCTGTTGCAATTTATTACGAGTGTCAATCTCAGTAGTAAATGCTATTCTTTGCAATCGCGACTCAATTTTTGAAGTATGTGCTAAAGTAAGCGCGATCGCAATCTGTTCTTTCGATAAAGACTTCCATCTTGCTAATATAGTGCTCATAAATCGCCCGGCAAACGCAGATAAACACTCTCCTTCCCTTGGACTACTATTGAGTAGTCGCCATAAGTTCACAGCTGGTGTCTCAACAGTATCAAATCTAGCTAAGAAGAGATCTTTTAATTGCGGCCACGTAATACCGGTAAAACTAGATTGCGCAAGCCATGCTGACGCCGTTCCCTTGAGTGCCTTGCTCATAGTGATTACTAAATCACTGCCAGAAATAGGGTTTTCTTGTAAGCATATGTCCACGGTTTCACACCACGCTCGAGCGTCGTACTTAGGAGTATCAGGGTTAAACTCGGGTAATGTTATTTTAGTACTAGATACAGGTTCTCGTATAGCGCGAATTAATTCCATCATATTCTGTTGTTGCACTTCAAAGAGATATTTCCAACGTTCACACTCGTTATTTAGAGAAATATTAACGTTCTGACCTCTATTCTGTTCCTTATTCGTCGCTGGTAATCCCGCTTCTGATGTAAGAGCGTCGGGAGAAGCCTCATAGCGGTCTTGGCTGTTATTGTTCATAATGGGCGTTGTAACGATAGGAATTAAAAATAGAAGTACACTCGTATTCTTCAAAACGTTATTATTAATTCTTTTAAAACTGTTTAACAAAATATTACACAATCAATAAGATTAAACGGGATTTAGAGCCAATAGGTTAGCAAATGTGCACTTCTTGCAAACAGCTGTCAACTCCATCACAACCGCCATTTTCAGTGGCGACACCTACTACCCTATTCGGGATTATCCGCTCATATTTTAATATTTTTTATAACAATCCATTACAGAATCAAATAATATAATTGCGTAACTTATAATTTAGAATAAACTTCAATCAACGCGCCGTCATATATATATATATTGTATAATAGTAGAGAGCAGGCTATGGATAGCAAATATGGATAAATTGCTGCCTGTAAGGTACGTAATCCGCGTGAATACACTGCAATATACAAGTCGAAGTAAATGTATAATATAATACCTTAAATAGTTAATAATGTATAATTGTGTATTATTTTTAAGATAATTTCTTTGGAGTATCGCACGCCTTCTACACGTTTAAAATTGACAATGAAAATGTTAGTTTGCATGTTTTGCTTAATATTTAGTGGGGTCGGTATTAGAACATTAACTCAAGTCACCACCCACAAATCACAACATCGACAGAGTACCAGTGGTAACTACACGACGTTTTCAAACCAAAACTATTGTCTACACAAAAATGGGATTACCTACATTACATAATCCACATATAAAAAAATATTCAATCACTTGTTGTTAATTTAATCCGCCGATGATAATGAGTAACGATTATTCTCAAAAATAATAAAATGATACAAACAAAAACTATTGTAACAATGAAGTGCTTACTTAAAATGAGTATCTTTTTAATCTATATTAACACACCAAGCAAATGAGAGAAGAAGAAGAGAATGAAAAGATTAACAAATATTATAAATGTCATATTATTTTAAAAAGGGAAACGTTAAACAGTATTCAGAAAAATGAAAATCTAGTTTACTTAATGTTAAATTGAATGATTTTATAAAAGTAAATAAAGAGTCAGCAAGTCTATCTTCGTTATTAAGTTTATTTAAGAGTCTTCTTATTAAGTGTCATTGTTCTTAATCATTGTGTATAACTCAGACCTGCCCATGTAGTAATATTACTGAACTGAACGTACATTAATGCTCTCCAAGTAAAAGTAAATTCTTGTTGATATCAATCTTTGCCGTTAAACCAAACACAAAACCATCGGAAATTTTTAAGAATGTCATATTTCTCTATTGTTTTTACTTGCTCAAAATTTTAGTAAGGTCTGTTTAAATTACCAGTTAATTGGGAAAATAACTTCAGTGAAATGGGAAAGTTACAGCGTGTCTTAATTTAGACCCAGATTGAATATCAACATACAAAATGAATACAATTACCAGCATTGCTTCTTTTCAGCTAACTTAGCATTCCGAAATTTATTCAACAATTTCAATTCTGCGCCTACCTTTATTAAATATAGTATTTTAAATTTATAATTAAAAACGTTTAACAAATATCGAAAGATTTTATTACATATTTATGATATGTACCATATATTTATTTTTTGAATTTAAGGTCTACATAGAAACATATAACAATTCATAATATTTAGACGATTGTTGCGTTTTTAAAATTATTTATTAGCAAATATAATTTTCTATTAGTAATAAAATACGTAAGGTAAAATTAATAATAATAAAATCAGGAAGCGTTAGAAGCTTAACGTCTCCCAAGAATTGGACCGACTAACACACTTTGTAGGCACAACTTAAAGATGCAGATTAAAATGTATTCGAAGTGAAATGAAGTCGAATGAGGTTATAGATGTCACGGCGACTTGGACAAAAAGAACCTCGACACACAACACATCCTAAATATCTGAACCAAAGTCAATGTCAAAGCTTATATTTGGCAACACGTGTCAAAAAATATATCATAAGTTCAATTACTCATACAAAGATTAAAAATTTATGAGGTTCGAATTAAATATTCGATAATGGCTCAGCGCCGGGAGCGATGGCCCGCTATACTTCGAATATTCTTTTTTATTAAATATTTATTGTTATGATTGTGATTATCCTGTTCATAAAAAATGGAAACTTTATATGTATACTTTAAAGCTGTTCGTTAATTAAATTAAACAAATGTCACATGCAGTTCTTTTCAATGAGTTTATAAAAAATACGTTATGAATTAAAAACATAAAATATCATATATTAAGAAAATGATACATACATTTTGATTGAAAGTATAATGTAAAATATAGGGTATTAAGGGACCGTTACTCGTTTGATCCGATCCATAGCAGCGCTCTATATGACAATAGTCACGATATCCGAGCGTCGTAACACGTGATATATTCACAAGTGAAGGACTGCGATAAAAATAAAGATATATGATAATGTTTATGCGGTGCTCCAAAAGACAAAAGCTTTTGCGTAATTTATTTCTAAAAATAAACTTATTTGGTTACAGCCTCCTCTTACGACGTAATTAACAATAAAGAAATCATAAAATGATCATTAACTTTATTAAAAGGAAGAACTTCCGACTAATATTTAATATTAAACAATATAAATATAAATTAATTAGATTTTGCTATAAAGTAACTTTATAAATATAAATATATAAATTATGTTATTATGACACAAAGTAATAAATTTTTTTTGATGCCTTATTTATTCCAAATTGGCTGTATACAGGAATTTGAAATAATATTAAATGATCAAGCATTTGAAATGATATGATATAATTTTATAAAGGAAAAGAACATTTTATGTACGACGTATAATATTAGTAGATTCCGTAATGCTTTTTCATGCTGGATTCCTCTGTCTCATGTTAATATATTGACAACTAAGTGCAGCTCTTAATGAAATTCTTTCACTTTTTGTAAAAGTCTGATAAGTAAATTCTCTAGAGATTAGTTTCCTTATAAAAAAGGGTTGAACTTGTTACTGTTGGTTCACAATAATATTGAATACATTTTTTATCTTATTTTGAAAATATAATATTATATTTTATTATAGCATAATAAACTGCTGACAAAGCAAAACCTGTTCTATCATTATTTATTTATATATTTATGTAGCAATAAAAATCACAAATATATTCATGAAGAAAGAATAATTAGGTGTTCTTTAAAGAATACCCAAAATATGTTCGGACTATACTAACACCAAATTCAAATTTAAAATATCTTTATTCAAGTAGGTTATTATATATGCGTGAAGCCTATGAAGGATTTGTTTACATTTTGAAGACAAAATTTAGGGGTTACGAGTTTGTTTTTATGTGTTGTACTTTTTTATTAAAAAAAATAATTTTGTCAAGTAAGTTATATGTTATTAAATATCTATGGAGAAGCTACCGTAAGAACATCTTTTTTTAATATGTTGAAATGTGGATATTTCAGCTGTGGTTTAAAACCTCGTATCGAATTATATTTTAACACAAAAAAATACTTGTCACCCAGCTAGAAAGTTAGAAATGTATGTAGGTAGTAAGCTGAGTATGAATTATCGCCTATTTTAGGGATCCGAAGTATAAGGGCAGTCTTCCATGGGCTAGGGAATACGCCTTTGAAAAATAAGTATTAAAAGAGACGTTTCAGCTCGTGAGTTAACACGGAGTACATGTTTTGAGCATAAGAGCATAAGAGGTCTGTGCCGAACATAACGGGGTGACGCATGCTACTGTCAGGAGGAGGTAGCGTGATTCTACCACAATTTAATTTATTTTCTATATTAAAGTTTACATGTATATTATATTAACTAATCCAGTAATTTCAGTAGAATAATTTAAACAAATTTTAATTAATGTTGGAAATACTTAAATGAACATAAATACATATGAAGCTAAGAATATCACTTAAATAACTGACTTGAATTACTTATATATTTTAGAGTGATTATAAACTAACTTTAGCAAAAAAATCACAACAAATAAAGTATACCAACTGAAGAGCGATTAAATCAGTACGAGAAACTTGATATATTACGAAGAATTAAAAATATAATTCCTCAGAAAAAAATTAAATATCAGAACACTTTTGTCTTTGCATAGAAGATGCGTTATTACATAGAAGAGAGAAGGTTAAAAAGGCTTTGAACTAAATCCTCGTGCGACTGAGAAAGATATTGTCGTGTCGAGTATTGTCGAAGAATTGCCAAATCAATTAAAAGACACGGACATTTTAGGACACTAAAATGTCCGAATAATAATCGGTTAATTGAAAAATTATCCGATTATTATTCTAACCGAAAGGGATTAATTAATATCCGATTTAGTACTCGAATTTAATAAATATCCTATTTTATTTTGATTACTTAGTCTTTTAACTGTAAATAAAAATATATTTAATATTATTATACCATTAAAAAATAAATAGGTGTCAGTTATTACTCATAATATAACCAATAAATTTGGTTAAAATAAACTTACAAACTAATTAAAATCGAGTTCAAGGTTCCTATCTATTTGCAGGTTGGTTATTTATGTTTGGGGCAAAATAAGACCCACACTTTCTCATCATTTCTTAACACCGTTTAGTTCCTAAACAGTCTCAAAGCGCAGACATCTGCACGAACTTAAGAATGTCCATGAGTCGACGGCGCGCCTGTAAGTTTTATTTATTTTTATTTATATATTTTCCACTTTGAATCCATACCAGTGATCACTTGTGTACGTCAAATGGAAGTGACAGGAGGGCCTGTTTTGATATTGTAAAGGTCGAGTGAAACCTCGTTAAACTCTCGCTTTATGATTATTAAAGTATGAGGAGATAATCTGATAAATTATCATTAGGAAAATCTTTAACTGAGAGGAAATCATTGCAAGTAAATATATTTTTATATGTTCAAGAGTTTTTAATCAAGTTACTTAGATTAAAACTTGAATCATTTAAAAACGTGATAAAATATAATCCTATTTAATTATGAATATAATTTAAATTCGCGTATGTGGATTCCACTAATGAGTTTTAGTAAAGTTAGCGCGCTGCGGCAGGGAACACGAAACACAAACAATGACTGAGTGTAACCGGCACGAGCGGAACTCAGTCAGCCCGCGGTGTTTAGTTACCACTTTGTTGTACTTTTGTGAAATAAATATTGACTCGGTTATTCCAGGATATCCTTTTTTGACTACAATTATAGCTTCCAAAGAGATTATTGATTAAAAATAGTACTTTTCACGTTGATATTAATTTATTCATTGTAGTCATTATATTAACCCGGCATCAGTACGACGGAAAAAAGTAACACTAACACTGCGGTCGGTATAGCAATATTTTGACTATAGCTCTATTACTTTTCCGTTTAATGGCACTTATTCCTTATACGTGATCGACGTTAGCAAAAAAAATACAAAAGAAAACAAAAAGAAAAAAAACAGTGCTTCATGTAGACTATTATTTAGATAATAAAAATTCTTTTTAATTATTTTTCTTAATAAAAAACATTTTTTTACATCAAAATGTTTCTCAAATAAAAATAATGACATAAATACCACTTTTGAAAAACGAGTCTTTTGAATATGACACTGACTGCAGTTCTTATAGTAAGAGATGACATGTTCTCTCTGTTAATTTGATGATTACTTCTAAAAAAAATGGTTTACAAGAGCCAAACCCAAGGTTTTCAAAAACTGATGTTCCTTTATGTTCGTGTGACTTTGCTGTCTCTTATGATCCCTTACCGGAGCTACATTGAGTATTGCATGGAATTGTCTTTCAGGGTCATCTTAGACAGTTTTTGTTTAGAGATACTAATATTATTATTTTTCAAGTCTTTAAATATTTAATTTGTTTTAAGTAGGGTATTTTAGATCAGATTGTATGTCAATGTTCAAGATATTGACATACGACGAAACTTGTTCATAGGACGAAACTTAATTGATCTCAACTATCTACCCGTTTTAAGAACTCTATTGAAATTCCAAATAGACTATATCCCATATTTCTTAAGGTTGAAAATATCTGAATGATATAGTCATTATAAGAATATTGTCAAATTCGCACAATATGATGTAGGTCTCTTTTGCTGTGAGTAAAATTGCGAGACAAAACTTTGCAATGCGGAAGTAAACTTATATTAATGATATATGTATATAAACATTTACGATATTAATAAATATCGTAAATGTTTATATCTATTTCCTTAGAAGACTATTCTTCAATAATTAATGTTAAGTCCTTGATATGTGAAATGGAAAATAATTGCATTTTGAAATTAGACAAATGTTATATTTAGAGCTTATACAACAATGTAATAATAATATACACCATATTTAGAAAAGAACTTACATAATAAACTTGCTTTATTTGGGTTTAAAAATGTTGATTCTTTTAATTAAAAAAATATATTTCCATGTATACCCTTGGACATCCTTATTAAAAAAATATGTTTCCGATCCCAAGACACAAATAGTAAAATATTCATGGTGTATACCCTGTACATGGTTTTGTTTATAGTAAATGTATATGTTACATTTAATGGGAATCATTTTTACATCAAAAAATATACATACTTAAAAATAATAATTTACAAAATCAGGATACAATTCAAATTCGTATGACCAATTTCATAAAGAGTAAAAAAATATATAAATAGTGTACATAAAACACAAGTACTTACTACCTTCATAGTATTATGTTTTTTAAAATTGTGGTACATTGTAAAAATATATAATTTTAATTAAAAGTTTTCAAACAAAATTAATTTAAGCCGATACAAAGGTTTGATTGAAAAGTTTTTATCCCGCGGGCAATTCGAGACGATCGCCGATGTAACCTCCTCTAGGTTACATTCATAAAGTGAATTATTACCAGGAGAAATGTTTAATATTAGAAACTGACAGACCGCCGCGACGGTTCCAAACGTGCCCTGGTGTGAGAAGAACCACACAAGAAACTCAGCCGGGTTTATTTTTTTCATTGTGATCACTGTTTCACAAACGTCAATATATTTAGAGTGCAATATACGAAGAACTAGAACGGCTCTACCGTCGTCAATGTAAGTAATCCTTTATACTATAACTTTTTTTTTTTCAAATTTATTTTAATATTCAGTTGCAAAGTTCTTAATGTAAAACCTTAAAATTCATACGAGATAACAAATTAAAAATTAAACCCGATTCAGGAAATACAAAACGAGTACACTTAGTACAGTGAAAAGAAGTTTATTCAAATTGAAAGCAGTGCACTGTACCGTGTACTCTACCATTATAATCCTTACAGCTTAAGACACAGGGATCTGATTTGTTTGCATGAGATGACACTACATGTGGAAAAAAGTAACTTTATAGCAAAAGCTAAATTCTTAACAAGCTGTTTACGATAAAAATTTTAATCTTATTTAAATTCCGCTTTAAAAAATAACAAAGGTGTAATTGAGTTGTACATTATGAAACTGAATACTAATTTATATCAAAAACATATTCCTTTGGAGTAATTATCAGTTTTGGTTAATTTATTTTCCAATAAATGTATGGAATCGCATTTCCTATAAAAGTTTCCGTTTTATGACAAGAAGGTAACAAATTTTATATTGGTGAATAAAGGGAAAAAGTAAATGAATGTAATTTCATATACTATATTATCATACCTGCAATATTGTGGAGATGTTGGATAGGAATCACAGGTCAGAGGTACATGATACATTTAATCCGTTAATTTATCCTGCTTCAACGAAATTTTGACTCTAAACACATTATTTCACTACCTGGGAAAAAAACTAAAACTTTTCTTTTAGAAACTAGTACTATTTCTAACATTTACAAACATCTCGCCCATATTAGTTCGTATCTTTACACAGAATGTATAAATTGCCCATACTCCAATCATATAGGTAATTTACGATAACTTAAACCTTGCCTCGTTATAAATGAGAAAGCAAAAATTCTAAAATACACAAAATAAATAAACTTACAACTACTCTATGAACCTACATATTTAAACAAAAATATATTATAAAGAAAATTCACATTATTTAAAAAAAACTTTATAAATTTACGTAGTCCGATATAACATAGCCCCTCTTTCTAGTAGGAGAGAAATCTAGTATTAAAACTAGTCAGTCAAAGTATTAATGACTTTCACAAACTATTATATTAATACGGTTTCATACACAAAAAATCTGTTATATTCACGAATGCTCGGGTTCAGGAACAAACTCATTAGTTTTATTCATAATACATGAAATTTATGTTTTATGATTTTAACGAATAACACCAATAAATAAACAAATTAATAAATTGTGTAACCTGAAGCATCTGAGTATTGAAGGTTCGACAAATGTGTGTGATATTTAGTGGAACTCCGCTGTATCAAATATGACGAGGACGCCCGAGCACCGTAGAGGGACTTCATTTTATATCGTTTTGCAAAATATTACTTATAATAAAAATAACCCATAAGAACCATTTTTTGTTGTCCTACATTCATAGACACAGATAAATAACGTACAAATACGATCCAACAATATTAATGAGTTTATTATTTTGTCGCAAGGAAATAAATAATATATTAGAAAAACAGTGCGAATGAAAGTACATGGGGGTTTATTCAACCTTGAAGATAATATAAAAATTAAATCCTATTTTCCATTTATAAAGATAATATAAATTAAAAATTATGTTTACCAAATTCAACATATACACACACAACGTACTTGTCTGTAGTTTTAGTCTGTTCAACACTCGCACACACACAGCATGCGCAGCTGTGCATAAGTGATAACTTAAGGATCTTTGTACCAATAAGATTCCTTCCGTGATTGCCGATTGTATGACATGTAACTTTACTATTAGAAGACACACAAATCTGCAACACTATATATATATATTTTTTGTTTTCACGATAGTTAGAATTAAGGTATAGGGAATTGTGTCAATTGAAATAAAGTGAGATTAACCGAAACGCAAATAAAAATATTAAAATGTGTTTTTCTTACCCTTTAACATTTTTACAATAACTATAATTACAATAACTATAATATATCACACTATGTTACTTTCATTAAAATGTCATCATTGCTATACTTTCTTAATTTATCAACGAAGTCTAGATTCGTATTATTTTTGTATTATTATGTTTTTATTCTATATTCATTTAAAAATTGACATAACGTGTATGTGTGATTGTGTAATAAATTTATATAAAAAAAAATCTTACTAATAGTAATAAAAATTGACAAATAATGTTATATTTTATTTGAAGAATAATATATTACTTTAATAATATGCTTCAAGTGGCAATTTTATATTTTAAGATATCGAACTGTTTAATAATTGCTTTCTATTTAAACTGTTTTCCCGAGAGCCACTGATTTAATATAACTCTATATCGCAATACTATTAAAACCGCACGATGGTACTCACCTCGACCACGCACAATTAATCACTAGTCATTGAGTGTGGCACGGCGAGGATGTTCCAGGAATTAAATCGCTGTCAATATAATTGGTTCCAAATCGATAAATCATATTATTATTGCGCTTTATATTAACAACATTCATATGTTTTCAACATGTATTGAAATGGTTGCAACAGGGGATACTTATTGCTACGATTACACATTGTTATTGTAATTCTAGTGTGAAATGATGTGTAAAAATAGTGTACATTTATTAATTTGTTGCTTTTTTGTTTTAAAAGCAAGGGGACACTATTATTAGTAGTTCATATGTAACAATGCAATACTATGTATTGGGTTAATATATTTTATTAGTAAAATTAAATGTTGCATAACACACATATAACCCAGACCAATAAATGTTACGTAAAGTTATTTATTTGTCTCACTACTTAAGGAGGCTATGCTACATGCTCGTACGTATTTAACAAAGTAAATATGATATAATAACGTATACTCCAGTAAATAAACTGAAGCAGTTAAGTATCGTTACCACAGCACACAGGCCGCTCTCTGCCTTAAGTCTATTTTGTGAGTTGGTTATTAAGCTCGTCCGTGAACGAATGCATCGGAACATGTAGGTCGTCATAAGATGAAGTTTGTATTTAGTTGCTGATTTTCGCTTCGGGCTTTATACTATAGCTAGCTGATTCCCGCCCGCTTCGCTGGACACACTAATAATTTGGATGTGAACTTAGATTGCTATGGTAACCGTTGTCATAGTGTTCGTTGTCATAGTAACCGTTGCCATGGTAACCGCGTTAAGTGTATAGCTCCTACAGATTTAAAACTTGGCGAAATGAAAAAGTTGAAATCCGTTTGGATAGGAATTACGTAAAATCCGATCTTAATGGACGTCTACATTACAAAAGAAGTAAATATAAAAATGTTAAGTATATCGTAAAGATAGTTTTGGAGATTTCATGATGAGTCAATGAGTGGTAAATCGACAAGACTTTACTTTAGACAAGAAGGTACCAAAGCTTTTATTTATAATTTTTTATAATATTGACTTACTTAATATTCCAAATAATAATTATTCAAATTCCGCTTTATTTTTGAACTAAGACTGCATATTTTTAACACCCTCTTAAGTGTAGCAACACAAAAATATTTGAATAAATCGGACTCCAGGGGCGAAAAGCGAAAAGTAATATGAAGATTATGGGCCCGTCCATGTCGATACAGTGTTAGTAAATAGTAGGCAGCACACAATTGGTTTAAGAGTTTTGGGTCGGGAAATATTGATTTTGTTTGTTTAAAATAGTTCGTTGCATCTCCGTTACAGCATGGAGACGTTCATCGCCTAGAACTTTCAGCATACTGAACGGGTGACTCTCATACATAGTCTACACAATGCTCAAAAACGCAACGATCTACACGCAAGTCATTTATTCAAAAAAGATCGCTTGCTCGAGGGCTAGCCTCATGCACTGATAATATAACTCCGTGCCTTATCCGTAGATAACACAGGCACACAAAAAAAAAACATCATGAACTAGAGGCGAGACCCTATTATTATTAGGTTTTTGGGATCGCTGAAACCGAATATGACAATAAAAACTAATTTTAATTGCCCGTTTTCCCACTAGCACCCCCTTACTACCTCTTAAGGGGTGAAAATTTAAATTTTTGTATAAAATCAAGAAAGATGTCTATTTCTACGTTTTTTGGGATGCTGAAAACGAAAATGATAACTAAAAATTAATTAAAGACCTCCATAACCCATTAACACTTTCTTACTACCCCTTATGGGGAGTGAAGTTTTCCATTTTTGTATAAAATAAAGATGAATATTTATTTCTATGTTTTTTGGTATGATGAAACCGAAAATGACAACCAAAAGTGAATTTGATACCTCTTTTACTCAATACCATCCCCTAACCACCCCTAACGGGGGGGTGGGGGTAGTTTTGAATTTGTATAAAATCAAGATGTATGAATAAATTTTAACGATAAATGACATGTTTATCAAACTAGTTTGAGGTTACTCTTAGCTCTTATATTAGAAATTCAAATGCTTTATCGATCAGAAGTATCTGATATATATTAATGATTTAATTCTACTCTTAGCGTAACCCAGGAACAACGGCGTGGACGTAGTAGACGTTTTACAAGACTGCCGGATGGATAACAGTATAAGTAGAATTAAATAGAAAACAAAAAAAAATAAATGAAAAATGAAAAAACTTGTTAAGAATAGGACAAAAATCATGATTCAGTCTTAGCATCATAATAACAAATATATGCATACAATGAGGTTACTATATACTTTATAATCATTTTTTGTCTCAGCGTCTTGAAAAACATAGAAATTCACATCCATCTTGATTTTATATAAAAATTGAAATTTTCACTCCCCGTAAGGGTTGGTGAGGGGTATTAATGGGTGATAGAGGTCTTAAATTTATTTTTAGTAATCATTTTCGGTTCCAGTATCCCAAAATACGTAGAAATACACATCTATTTTGATTTTGTAGAAAAAATGAAATTTTCACCCCCTTTAAGGGGTGGCAGGGGGTGATAGTGGTCATTAATTTATTTTTAGGTTATCATTTTCGGTTTTAGCATCCTTAAAGACGTAGAAATACACATCTATCTTGATTTTATACAAAAATTTCAATTTTCACCACTTTAGAGGTAGTAAGGGGGTGCTAGCGGGAAAACGGGCATTTAAAATTAGTTTTTATTGTCATATTAGGTTTCAGCGATCCCAAAAACCTAAGAATAATGGGGTCTCTCCTCTGGTTCATGATGTTTTTTTTTTTGTGTGCCTGTGTAATTGTTAAAAGTTATTAAAAAAAGGAACAAGTACTGTATTTAGTGGCAAATATCAAGTAAACAAACTAAACAGAAAAATAGAAGAAACAATTTATATTTAGTAAAATCCTTTTACTTCCGTCTTTTCAACCGATATTGTTATTAGATTTTTCCGATATTGAAATTTCCCCCAATTTTAAAATTTCAAATAGTTTTCTACTTTAGATACTAACACGATATCGTCTATTTATCACCTGTTCCACTTACGACCTACCGACAACCGAGTCTTACCGCAATCACAATATTAAGGCTTCTCAAAATAAAGTCAATTTCTTTTTATACCTTTGAATATCGTGAAGGCAATCTCTTTCAGTTAAGAGGTCTTTTGTTCGAGAAATTGTCGAAAACTTGTCAAAGGATTCTTAGCTTTTATCACACAATGTTTCATTATTCGTATTAAAACTCCATTGAACTGCTTTTCAAGTTATTTTTACATTTAATAATAAAAACAATGAATACAAACATAATATCCATACATATACATATAAATTATGTACCATAAACATTAAACAATTTGTAATATAGCACATATAAGGGTGTTTATGGAATTAAAAGAATAATTATTAATTATGGAATTTATTATCGTCTTATTTTTTATTATCTGTCTTTTAATAAAAGCTTAATATTTTTTTAATAAAATATAAACCCAATCTCAATACGTGAGCCCAATTTTTTACAAAAATTACGCAATAAAAATTTATATAGAGGAGAAGAGCAGAAAGATAGTTTTTTTTTATTAATAATGCGTAGTAATACATAAAATTTTAAAAAAATCACATTACTACGCGTTTGACAAGAACAAATAAATTAATAGATTTATTGTGTATGTTAACCTACCGATATTACATAAATTGATTGATTGACATTGATAAACAATAAAACACAAGATAAATTCAGTGATTATAGCGGTATTTTTGATTTTGATTTGATTTGAGATGTAAAGAATTTCTGTTACTTGTAGAAACGTCAAAACACGTTTTATGAGTAGTTTTAATACTTTATGTTTGGCCTTATGCGGTAGAATAATAACGAGATGCATGTTAAATAATAATATGTTTGTGCAAAATGGATCACCTCACAATATTTGAAAGACTCGATGTGATCACAAAGTTTTGGTCAGTTCGAGATAAAGACACGGATTTGCTCGCTTTGTTTCAGGGAGCCGAGTAAACCCACGGGATTTAAAAAAGGTTAACTTGTTTCCTTCGGGTTTGTAACATATTGCTTCACTGTTTTGTTTATCGTCGTTTATACACATGTATTTGTTGTACAACAACCCATCTGTTGACTGAAACTACTAGTAATCCTCATCCGATGCAAATTTGTTATACTAAAAAATTTTAATCTTCTTAAAGCCAGTACGCACGTACAATAACTGTCATGCAGTCCAATGACAAACATTTTATAACAAAATATGTATATAAAACATAAAAAATAATCTATATGCCATATGTTCAATAATTGACGTACAACTCAATAGCAGTTTTGTTATATTTTTCACTTAGTATAAAATAACATACTACAGTTCAAGCTTAAAAAAAACTATCAAAAATAATGAGCTGTATGGGCTTTACCAAAGTTTACTGTAATTAAGAATAATTGTTAAAGGATGAAATCGACACGAACCAAATGAGTGTGAAAAACTCCACAAACGCGGAGGGACGCTGCATTGGTATGAGATGGCAGCTAGAATAACTGCATATAATCATCTGGCGTATCCAACATTTAATTAAAAAATGACAGGCCCTGGGTTTGACTTTAATTGTGATAAAATATTAGTATGAGGTATTAAAACATTTATATAGTATATCATATTTGAAAACTAAGAATAAACGAATATACAATACATAAAACCGACAAAGTTGTGGGTAAAATTTATTTACAGATTCTATCTAGCATTACTATTAAGATTGTATTATATATTTCAATGTTATATGTATTTTAGAATATTTGTTTTTTAATTGAGTTATTTTAGATAGCATCGTATTTCAATGTCCAAGATCCTGACATTCGACATGTTCATAGGACGAAACTTAATTACTATCAACTATCTAACCGCTTTAAGAACTCTATTGAGTTTTACAATAGACTGTAACACATACATCTTAAGGTTGAAAATATGTGAAAGATCTGAAGTCTTTATAAGAATATTGCCAAATTTGCACAACACAACATTTTTGGTGTGATATATATTGCAAGATAAAACTTTACAGTATTGAAGTAAACTTATATTGATGATATTTATATTCGTCAATGTAGTTGATACTTATTTATTCGTAATTGTTATGGTATTAGGCGAACGCGCGTCCTGAAGTAGCCTCCTGTGGGGTCCGGCTCAAGGCAAGGGAGTTAGAAGACGAGGGTTGGGGAATGACACTAACGTCCTCCGACGGCAGAACGCCGGAGAAACTTTCTTGGGTGGGGTCCTCGTACCCGTCGGCGGAGACGCTATATATGTGTGTGTGTGTGTGTGTGTGTGTGTGTGTGTGTGTGTGCTGTTTATGTGTGCTCTGCCACTTTTATGTAGCGTTCCCTAACAAGATCGTGTCATCGGGGTCGAAGACTACTGACTTGGGTTTTCTCTTTCTGACTATAGGAATCTTACGGGCCGTTTATTCTGTAGTCTTAACCATCGAGCGGGCTTGGGTAATTTTTTTTGTCTATTTCCTTACAAAATTATTTTACAAGATTTCATGTTAAATCACAGATACGTAAAATGGACACTAATTGCATTTTAAATCTTAAACAAACATTCCATTTAAAGCTTCTACAAAAACATAATACTCGTATATACAATATTTAATAAAGAACTTCTATAATGAGCTATATTATTTTAACTAATTTAGATTTTCAAAATTTTCATTTTTTTTATTTCAAAAAGTATTCAAACGTGTTACTAATAAAATACACAGGACCTAAAAAATACAATATTTAAATTTACAAATTCATTTTAAACAGGATTCATTTTATATTCGTATGATATTGATACAAAGTAAAACAATAAATATTTACTACTTCCGTATGTAAAAGTATGTATTACGTCCTAATGAACTAAGAATACCTCCTATACTCCTCTATACTGCAATGGAGTCGATTAGTTTAAGGATGTATAATATAGTAGCTACGGAGCAGCTGGTTATTTCAATTTTATTTTATTTTAATAAAAAAAATATATTGCAGATTTTAGAAACAATTTAAATTTTAATCAACAGTGTTCAAAGAAATTAGTTTAAGATGAAACAAGGATTTGATTAAATCATTTTTATCCCGCAGGCAATCTGTGATGATGGCCGATGTAACCCAGGGGTTTATAAAGTGAATTATTAACAGAATGAATGGTTAATATTAGAACCTCGACGAGCAGCCGCGATGGCGATGTTGTACGGACTGTGTGCTTCATTTTATTTTGTCATTCTTACATAAGAAATACGATTCCATATATTTATTGGGACATAAGTTAGCCGAAACTGATAACTACTGCAAGAAGAAAATTATTTATTTAATTTTAGATATAAATTAGTCTTCAATTTAATAATTTTTATTATTTATAGCGGAATTTAAGATTCAAATTTTTATCCTAAACAGCTTGTTAGGAAATACGCTTCTGCTATAGTTACTTTTTCTCACATATAGTGTTATCTCATGCAAACTAAACAGATCCCTGTGTCTGAAATCGTAAGAATTATAATGGTACAGTACACGGTACGGTGCACTGCTTTCAATTTGAATAAAGTTCTTTTCACTTAGTACTTTTGTATTTCCTGAATCGGGTATAAGTTTTAATTCGTCGTATCGCAAAATCTAATTTTAAACTTTCTCATTTAAAATTTTGCAACTGAATATATATTTTACATAGTATATTATGATGCTTTAAAAGTTGATATATAATCGCATGTGTGTTACTTTACCAATGTCACAACAAAGTGATCTGTCTTACGTGATGAATTAACTTTGTACTCTAAACACATTATTTGACTACCTGGGTTGCATTGCGCTCGGTTACTACTGACCATTATATTCTGTACATTAAAACAATACGTCGGACAGTCAATAATATTTCGTTCAAAACTAATACTATTTACATTAAACATATCTTCCATATTACATGGCATCTTGAGATACGCAGCGTATACAAATTGCCCATACTCTAATTTAAGATAACCTAAAACTCTTGTTATAAAAGGGAAATGAAATTATAAAAAACACAAAATAATCTTAAAGCTATTCTATAAATCTAAACAGTTAACAAAAAATAAAAAATATCAAGAAATTTACATTTCTCTTAAAGATACGTACGTACGTAGTCATGATTTAACATTTTTTGAAATTATATATTTTTTTATTAAATTCTCGACGGTTTGAAATAAGGCTTAGCAATTGTGTCAATTAAAATAAAGTGAGCTTAATTAAAATCAAAATAAAATAATTAAAATGTATTGGTCTTCTAACCCTTTAACATTTTTACAATAAGTATGTGCAAAAATATATTTAAGAATAACTTCAACAAAATAATAACAGAAATATATGTAGGGAGGGCCTCATATACCTTTTTAATTAAATTTAATGACAAGTATGCACAGGTTGATTCAGCCATATATTTTGTTATTATCATCCTAAAATATTCCTTCGTTATATTTGCATGTAGATAATTAATTCTACAAACAAATTAAGAATCAATAAATATGATTCCATTAAATGAAATTATAGAAAAATATGTTTAAGTGCCACAAATGTATTTTCAAAATTAAAGGAACCTTCACTCAAGATCTAAAAAACACTAAAAATATGAAAGCATCTAAAACGAATTGTTTCATTGTAAGTCACGGAAATTAAGACGATTGTATTATACTCGTACTGTATATATACGAGTATAAAATTATTAATTATCGCTTCCGTCGCAATTAGTAAGTGGATTCCTAAATGAGAATATATTGGATAGAATTAAAATGATAAGATATGAAGCTATTAATCACCCCGGGCTTGTTGCTAGGGTGTTAATTTAAATATCTCTTACAAACTTCCCAAAGTAAAATGAATGATATTATGTTATAAAATACAGAACCACCGTGAGTCGGTCTCGCTAGGAAACTAATTTTTACGTTACTAATAGTTCTAAAATCGAGTGTTGGTACATAACCATTACTGTAAATATTTTAGATTTCTTTGTGTGACGATGTCACTTACCAAATTTCAATTTTCATTCCCTTGAGAGTATCGAAGCGTGTGTTTTGGGTATTATAAACGGGCGCAACTTTTTGTACGTTAATTTACATGTTATAGTATGTCACCGTTTCAAGGAGCTGTACACCTTAGTGTTGGTTTTAATTTTAACTCAATATCACGTAGGTAGTAGAGCCTCGCTGGTAACAGCGTGAATGGACTGGTACGACCGGGGAAGTACTACCATCTCACAGAAAATCGGCGTGAAGTAGCAGTATCGACACTGCTGCGTTTCGTCCGGTGAGTGATGAGTTCCGGAAGCCCAATAGATGCAAGGATGGCATCGGCTGCAGTATATGTGGGACCAGTAGAGTTATCGTGGAATCCCGGAGTGGTTCGTCGTGTCGATTGGTGACCGGACGGTGGGACCCGGCGTCCATTTCCGAGAGGGTACAGGGGCCCTTCCGTCCGGTGGATCGGTTACCGTCATATCACACAGTTCAATGAAAACACAAAGCTCTGCACCTTGTTTCATACTGCTGCAACCGCTGTCATCTTTTTTCCACCTCCGTTCTCTTCAACCTCATGGCAGTACAAGGAAAAGTATTCAGTACAACAGCGGAACTTTCCTCCCCCACCAACTCTCTATTTAAGGTGGAGTTCGCTAACATCCGTGGACTCCATTCGAACCTCTATGCCGTCCACCAACATCTTGAAACGGCACGCCCGGCCATGCTTTTCTTAACGGAGACACAAATACGCCGTCCTGACGACACTGCATATCTAAACTACCCCGGCTATATGCTCGAGGAAAGGTTCCTAGCAAAAGCCGGAGTATGCCTTTTCGTCAGGACGGATATTTTTTGTCGTCGTCTGCGCTGCCTAGAGGAACCTTCCCTATCTCTCCTTTGGGTGCACGTGAAACATGGCTCTCGTAGTTCGATTTACGCGTGCCTCTACCGTTCCCACACTGGAGACTTTGAAACAACTCGACTCTTCGACCACCTGAATCAGGGTGCAGAGCAAGCGCAGGAGCGGTTTCCGAACGCCAAATTGGTATGTCTGGGAGACTTCAATGCCCACCATGAGACCTGGCTGGGATCTCCCAGGTCGGACCATGCAGGACAAACTGCCCATACATTCGCTCTCACGCACGACCTGACCCAATTGGTACTCCAGCCCACCAGGATACCCGACGTTTCAGGTCAAGCGCCCTCTTTGCTTGACCTACTGCTGACGAATCAGCCAGCCCAGTAAAGTGTATCGGTGCGCGCCCCTCTGGGTACCTCCGATCATTGTTTGGTGTGTGCTTCAGTGCCCTGTCTGGCCCCTCCACGACCCGTAGAGGTGAAGCGACGCCTCTTGCACTATTCGTCAGCAAACTGGGATGGTATGCGAGACTATTTCGCATCCATCCCATGGGCCTCACGCTGCTTTAAAAAATAGGGATCTGTCGGAAAGTGTTTCTGCCTCGGTTGGTGAAATCAGTTTAGGTATGGAGTATTATATTCCGTACACTGAGGTCACCAACCCGAGCAAAGCTCGTCCCTGGTTCAATCGTGAATGTGCTAATCTGATTATAAAAAAACAGTTAGCGTACCGCGCTTGGATCAATTCACGGGCAATCCACGATCCAGATATTGATCGCCTAAAAGCAGCGTTCAACAAAGCCACTAAGGAATGCAAGGGCATCCGCTCTGATGTAAGCCACATCAGAGCGGATGCCCAGCGTATTGCACGCATTGGACAAGAACTTCTATCGCACTCTACGGGCAGCAATAGCTACTGGCGACGGAGCCGCAAGAGAAGGCAAATTTGCTGGTAAATCTCTTTGCGGTTAATTCCCTCATTGATGACCATGGTACACAGCCACCCAATATCTCAACCTGTGACATCACTATGCCGGATATTCGTATCAGGCAATGTTACATCCGAGCAGAACTACGGTCACTCGATCTGCGGAAAGCCAGCGGACCGGATGGTATTCCCGCGGTAGTACTCAAAAAATGTGCAGCGGAGTTGTCTCCGGCACTAACGCGCCTCTACCGCCAATCCTACTCCACAGGAACAGTGCCAGAGGTTTGGAGACAGGTGAATATTCGACCGATCCCTAAAAAAGGGGATCGGTCTGATCCAGCCAATTATCGTCCAATAGCCATCACCTCAATTCTCTCTAAGATGCTCGAGCGAAACATCAATAAACAACTGATCCAATACCTAGAAGATCACTCTCTAATCAATGATCGTCAACACGGCTTTAGACCAAATCGATCCACATGATCTTCTTACGTATATCACGCATCTCTGGGGTGAGGCTATGGATCGGCATGGCGAATCTATGGCTATTAGCCTTGATATTTCCAAAGCCTTCGATCGAGTCTGGCATCGTTTGCTTCTGTCGAAGCTTCCTGCTTACGGTCTGCCACCCCGTTTGTGCAATTGGGTTGCCGCTTTCCTGCATGAGCATCAAATTCGAGTCATTTGCGACGGATCGGCCTCCAGTTTTCGGCAGGTAAATGCGGGTGTGCCTCAGGGCTCCGTTCTATCGCCCAACTTGTTTCTTCTCCATATCAATGATATGTTAAACCTAGGCAACATTCATTACTATGCGGATGATACCACGGTACACGGGAGATATTTCGGACACCCTGCGGCAAAGCAGTCTGACATTGAGGGGAAACGAAAGGATCTTGTTGTTGAAATGAACCGGGTTCTCAACCTTGTCTCACGATGCGGTCATGAGAATCTGGTTGAGTTCAATGATAAGAAAACACAGGTATGCGCGTTTTCCGCCAAAAAATCTCCGTTCCTTTCTCTTCCTTCGTTTTGGGGCACGCAATTAGTGCTCCAGGACAGCCTCAACATCTTGACCTCAGCCGGGACCTCAACCAAAACCATCGAGAGTGTCATTAAAACAGCCTCACGTAAGCTCGGAGTGTTGAACAAGGTGCGATGGTTCTTCACGCCAGAGCAGCTGTGTCTTTTATATAGGACGCAGGTTCGCTCCTGCGTGGAGTACTGTTCTCATCTTTGGGATGGCTCAGCTCAGTACTTGCTTGACACTCTTGACTGGTTGCAGCGGCGAGCAGTTCGCATTATTGGAAGCCCAGTGGCCGTAGAGATCCTGGACCCTCTCCAATTACGTAGAGACGTTTCCACTATGGCAGTCTTTTATCGCTTACACCACGGCGAGTGCTCCGACGAACTTTTACAACTTACCCCATCCTCTCCTTTCCGATACAGAACAACACGTGCAGGACTGAAGTGCCATCCCTTCACGGTGGATTCGGTATCATCACGAACCAAAAGGTTCAGCAGATGATATTTATGTCGGTCCATCAAAATGTGGAATTCACTACCACGACACGTGTTTCCTTCCCACTACGATCCTGGGTCTTTTAAGCGGGGCGTGAAAAAGCATCTCATAAGGCCGCCATAGTGGCGGCCACCATTCGTCATTCTGTTTTGTTTGATTGAGATTGGTGGCATCTATTTTTGGACCTCACTGACTGCTTAACAACAAACAGGGTGGAGTCATTTTGGTAGGCAGTTATATATATAAAAAAAAAAAAAACGTCATACGGACAGATTTTTGTTTGGGTTCCGCATTTTGACTTTTATGGAACGGAATCCTATGCATAGGTTTTAAAACAATAGAAGAGTTCTGAGGAGTTTTCACAATGTTTTGTATTTCTTGTTCACTGTTTATTTCCTATTTTAATCGCAAAGGCTGTTTGATAACACAATACTATAAGAACTCTGTTACCTTTTCAACCACCGTAAATATAATTTTATTACGAAATATCATCAAAACAATGTGTATGGAGATATTGTTCTAATACATTTCTGATAATGAAATATCATTATCAGAAATGTATTAGTAACTTTGTTTTCAGAATATGATGGTAGAAATGTTTGTCTGATAAAAAAAAGCAAAAACCCTGTGAAGCAATGTTGTGTACATTGTAATCTCCATCAAATATAAAAATGTTCTATCTGCTTGTTTAAGATAATTTTCAAAAAGTGTTTTTTTAAACATGCTTTTATAGACATATTCATTGTGTATTTGTAGCTTGCATTATGTGTTTTAACACAATTAGTGATAAATAAATATAATTTAAAAACCTTAATTAAAGCTACAATAGTTGAAATAAAATGTAAAAGGAATTAACATGAAATAAAAGTACTATTAACTGACTTACCTCACAAATAATTCCTACGCCAGTTAAAAATGTCTCATTTAATTGTAAACTATGCAGGACCATGAGCATCATAGCATTTTATATGTATGTACCTTACCCAAAACGAAAATCATAAATATATTTTAATTAAAACTCGAATCACTATCGGAATTACATTGCTGTCTCTGCTTTTTTATAGACTACATCACTTTAAGAAGATGCTCCAAATCATATAAAATGAGGAACATATTTAATCCCCTGTCAGCTTGTCCCAGTTAATTAAGCTGAGGCTGACTTTATTAAATCTTTGTGGTATTTATATTTTAGGAAGAATTCGATGATATTGTAAATTATTTAACTTGCCTGGAGAAAAAAATACAACAATCTTTGGCTAACCTTTAGTCAAGGAAGACCTTATTATATTATAAAGATACCGGATGCCCTAGTTCTATATGTACCATCTAGTTCCGTAGGTAAACTTACTGTCAATATAGTTCATAAAAGTATTTTTATATTAAAATTGTTTTTTTTTTATAAACAAATGTCTTCACTAATATACGTTATAATTAATTCAGATAATAGCAAAACGAAACTTAAAACACAATATTAAAATTTTAATCAAATGGCGCCTGCACTTTATACATTTTAATTTTGTAAATGGCCAGAACACGTGTTCACAGAAACAAAACAGAACAAAAGTCATTGAAAGAAAAAAATGTTTTACAAATAATATTCAAAATTGGAATTTGAAATATTTTGCTTATATTTACAATACAGCAGAATATAGAAATATTTCCAAATAAATCATCCATTTGGATATATTATATAAATAAAGATTTAAAACTAAATCCAGTCTTATACAAAGCACATAACCCACTGCGTCTCGTGCGTGTGAAACGACTGCATACAGTAATATAATATTAGTTTAACGTGTTAACAGATTTTAATAAAATGTTTATAGGCTTTTCTTTCAATGTAAAAATAAAAATATTTCTCAGTTAAAATTTATTCATAATACGAAAAATAAATACGTTTCATTATTTTTATAGTTTTGGACAACGATAGAATCTAAATTTATTTTCTTTCCTTATGGCTCGAAAAGAAATTTGAAAATGAGGATAAGTTTATCTAACATAAAAACGAAAAGAATAGGAACTGAAAGTTATCAGTTTTCATAGGAATAATATTTCAGTGGCCACGCACAGTTTCCGCTGAATTGATGAATTTATAATCACGTCTCTCATTTACATTGTACATTTCGTCGTTATTAATAGTCGTCGATTATAATTTACATTTAACGATTTAATGAATTATCAGTTTTATTATTATACAGATATATTATATATTTAGATATTTCATGTATCTGTAATTCTGTCATAGTCGTATTTATACATTTATTAAAAAAGCTTTTAGAAGCTCAAGCTTGCATGAGATTATAAAATAAGTGCCTCGCCTATATTAGTTAATACTCTAACGAAGGGTTTGAAAAAAATTATATTACCGACTTTACATATGAATCATAAAAAACCTACATAAAACCATTTAAATGGATTATTGACGGTATTATAAATTTGATCAGTTAATGTTTAACTAAATATTTTACGTGAACATAACATGTACTGGAATAAATATAAAATATATTTCTAGATTATAGAATATTTTGAGAATATGGATTTTGTTTTGACTTCAATACCACTTCAAAATAAAACCTGTATTTTGATAGCAAAAATACCTCCAGATTCGTCTCCACGACCTTATTTTAGGAGTATAGGGATTTTTACATTTCGTTCATTATTATTACATTCAATAGCAATGTATGTAATTCAACATAAAAAAGATTATCAATAAAGAAACGACAATATGCGATATAACTATAGACATGAAAATAGATTTCGTACAGTTAAACCAAGTCTGGCAAAATCATGTAAATCATTATTACA
Source organism: Melinaea menophilus ssp. n. AW-2005 (assembly GCA_918358695.1). NCBI lineage: Eukaryota > Metazoa > Arthropoda > Insecta > Lepidoptera > Nymphalidae > Melinaea > Melinaea menophilus. The sequence continues at coordinate 33,652,767 of OU911039.1, read as the reverse complement.
TATAATAGGACCGGAATTTTACTGGATGCCAATAGATATCAGGAATGCTAGTAGTATTTATATATTCAAAAATAAATTGAAGAGATGGTTGATCGACAAGTCTTTTTATAGTTATAAAGAATTTTTGCACATAAAATACTTATCATTTAAGTATATAACATTCTATTGAAAACAATTGATATTAATTTATTTTGTGACATAACAATGAACTATTAATGTAAAACTGAATAATAAAAATAACGTACCTGACTTGTAATAATTAATTAATAATAATAAATGATTATGATTATGATCATGATGATTATAAAAATGTCGCCCATTCGGTTGGGTACTAAAATCTGAAGAGTTTGAAATTGACAATAAAAGTGGATAGTCTGTGAAAGATTTTAAGTAGTAGAGCCTAGCTGTAGTTATTTGACTGCAGCTCGTATTGAGCTGGATCGACCGGGGAAGGATAATCCTCTCACAGAAGACCAACGTGTAGTAACCAAATTCATTTGGTTATGATTCGTCGGTGAGTGAGAGAATCCGGAATTACCAGCCATCCCTACCGCCACTGCACACTGGGAACGACTTTCTGGCCCACACGGCAAAAGAGAAAGCCGATCTCTTGGGCACTCTTTTTGCCTCCAACCCGACTTTGGACGACCAAGGGAAGACACCGCCTATCATCCCGCGGTGTCAGAGCTTAATGCCGGAAATAGTTTTTCGGCAAAAAAATCATCCGAAAAGCCCTCTTTTCCTTGAAAGTTCATAAGTTGAGTGTGACATGTGCCCCCCAGATTGGAAACCAATTCTAACGCATCTATTTCGGTAGTCCTACTTTAAAGGCGTAGTCCCGGTCTCATGGAAGCGTGCCCTTGTCCATCCGATCCCTAAAAAAAGTGATAGGTCGAACCCAGCTAACTACAGACCTATCGCCATTACCTCTCTACTCTCCAAAGTAATGGAGAGCATAATCAATAAACAGCTCCTAACGTACCTTTTGGATCACCAGTTGGTCAATGACCGGCAATATGGCTTTCGCCATGATCGAGCGGCTGGTGATCTTCTATTATATCTTAATATAATTCTGTTATATCGTTGGGCAGTTGTTATTAAAAGCAGAAGGAAGGAAGGAGAAGGTCTGACAGTTAGTCTGGATATGGCGTAAGCCTTTGATCGTGTAAGGCACAAGGGGCTTCTTTCGAAGCTACCTTCCTATGGGCTTCCCGAGAGTTTATGCAAGTGGATCACCAACTTTCTCATTGGGTTTTTGCTCGAACCCCAAGCCCATGAACGCTATCCCCAACCCTGTTCCTCCTGCGCATAAATGATATATTAGATATTCTAAACATACATTGTTATGCGGATGACAGCACTGGGGTTGCGGTATATTCCGGCCGTGCAGGTCTCTCTCGGGAAAACGTCGACGAGTGCCTAAAGAAATTTGTGTCTTCTATAGAGATCTCCTTGGGGATGGTCTTTGAGTGGGGTGAACTGAACCACGTTCAGTTCAATCCCCTAAAGACACAGGTTTACGCGTTTACCACTAAAAAAACCCCATTTGTCGTGTCACCGCTCTTCGAGAGCACTCCTTTCATTGCTTTGCCAAGTATCAGAATACTGGGTCTCGACATTTTAAGCGATTGTCAGTTTCGTGGTCATCTGGAGAACAAGACCAAGTTAGCCTCCATGAAATCGGGAGTGATCAATAAAGCGAGGCAGTATTGAGAAAGTATATAGGCGAGGCAAAAACTTGCGTTCTATAAGGCCCAAGTCCGGACACACATGGAGTACTGTTCTCATCTCTGGTCTGGATCACCCCAATATCAGCTTCTACCATTTGACTGCGTACAATGGAGAGCCGTTCGGATTGTCGGGAACCCGGTGCTCTGTGAACGGATGGACTCTTTGGCATTGCGTAAAGACGTTGCATCTCTGTGTGTCTTCTACCGCATTTACCTCGGGGAGTGTTCCGAAAAGCTATTCGATCTGATGCCTATCGCCGAATTTCATCACCGCACAGCGCGCCTTCGCCTCCAATACCATCCGTACCACCTGGATGTGTGGCGATCCCCCACTGTGCGGTTTTCGAGTACATTTTTTCCACGTACTACTCGAATGTGGAACAAACTCCCTTCGGCGGTATTTCCAGATCGGTACGACATGCGTACCTTCAAAAAAAGCGTTTACTCCCACCTCCCAGGCCGGCAACACTCTTGTAAATCCTCGGATGTTGCTAGAGTTCATGGGCGGCGGTGATCACAAATCATCTGTGACCCGCCACCTCGTTTGCCCTCCTGTTCCTAAAAAAAAAAGATTTTAGTAATTGTTAAAAATAATATTCTATAATGAAAAGTATTAAAAGTCATAAGTAAATTACTAGTTGCTTGGATTGGCTGTCCTGGATGCCGGTCTGACATATTAAAAGGATTAAAAACAAAAAGACTTTAAAGCATTTACTATTGTATGGCATGCATAACATAAGTCTTACTGGCCATCTACCGACGATCGCACAGTATTTCAAGGGGCTCTCCAAAAGCTACTTTGACAATGCTGTGGGACACCCAAACCCGCTGGTGGTTAAGGCCACAGGCCGTAAGACTCCTAAAGTCAGAAAGAGAAGACCCAAGTCGGTACTTTTTGATCCGGACGACGCGATTACGTTAGGGAACGCTACGTAAAAGCGGCAAAGCGTACATAAATACTACACATACACACACACACAGCGTCTTGGCCGGCCAAGACGAGTCCCCCATCCAAGCACGTTGCTCCGGCGTTCTGTCGTCGGAGGACGTTAGTGTCAAATCCTAACCCACATCCAACCCTCGCTTCCCACCTAACGGCGTCCTGAGCCGTGGTCCGAGCCTCACAGGAGGCGCCCTCAGGACGCGCGTTCCCCTGGGGCCCTTCAGGCCCCCCTTTTCAAGGGCGGGTCTCTGCACCCGTCCATTATACAAATCCACCTTTGGATTTATTTGTTAAAATGTAAACAATAAAAAAGTAAAACAAAAATAACAGAGAGTTGTCGGTCTTCATTCTAAATACTTGAATATTAAGGATACTACTTATGTAACTTCAAAGAACCTAAATAACAGCCGTAGAAAACAACATTAAGGGTAACTTACCCGTGACCAAATATTAGCTTCAGGTAAAGAAGTAGTTATTAGTTACAAAAAAATATTAAAGAAATTAAAAAGGACCAAATTTTATAGTAAAATTAAGTATGAAATAGACATATATTGGATGTTAATAAAACATCAGGCATGTTATATTTATGACGAATAAATAACTGATTACCTGATGACTAATGATGTGTCTCTTTTGAATCAGTACAAATATTTGTTAATATTCTATGTTTCATTTATGTAAACATTTGATTTACGGTACATTGGGTTAGGTACGTAGGTACGTACGATACGCAAACGTGTGCGGGACTAAAAGGAAATTAATTAGCGTATGTGCTGGATAAGAGAAACATGAAAGTTCTGCATTTAAAATCTAAATTCAACTATGATAAGTGCCGTTTCATTCCCAAAGCGATAAATCTGACTCCTTGAGAACTGAAACAAGTCCTACAAATATAAAATTAGGTTTTCTTCCCGGGTGCCGTAGAAACGTGCTCCATATTCTAAAATAGTTGGAACACTACTGGTTGGCCTTATCTTGTAAGTAAATTTTTAAGAAATTTGAAGTAAGTTTAGTAAATGAATATAAAAAAAATATTAATGGTAGAATTAGAAAAAAACTAGATTAGAAATAGACTATAATATATTATTTAAAATATTAGATATGCACCAATACAATACTATATAAAATAAAAAAAATAGAATGTAGGCATAAACCCGTAAATAAATAAAAATAAATTACAGTCATACTAATAAAATCAAAGTCTACGGTTAGACATACCGATCAATGGTCAATGCTATTATCCAAAGTTAGACTCCACTTTCACGGTTCTAAAGGTAAAAGATAGTGTAAAGGTAAAAAGATGTATGGAGAAGAAGAGGCACAAAACTCTGTGGATGCTTTTCTAATTTATTTTTAATTTTCATTATTTTTAATGTAATCAACAACATTAATAACTGTTTCCAGTCACAAATTAAATTTTCAGTCATTTGAATATAACTTCACGAATGTAACAAAACCAAAAGCCAAAGGAACTTTATCAAAACAAGTTCTTAGCAAGTGAACTGCACAAACTGTGTTTACAATAAAGAAAACTGTTTGTAACCCTCGTAGCCTTATTTTAAGTTAGCGAATGTCTTTACAGAGGGTCTTATTATGATATGTATGGTATCAAACTAGGCCCTCCTGTTACTCCCACTTGACGTACACAAGTGATCACTGGTGTTAATTCAAAGTGGACAAGAGAAAAAAAATATATATTAATAACTATAATAAAAAACATATTTCCGTATACGAATATACGTATGTGTGTGTGTGTGTGTATAGAAACACTTTTGGTAGAATCGGATTCTAGAAATTATGCAAAATGTATCCGTTATGATTTGTAATAATCTTGGAATTGAAATTATTATTAGAATATTTTGTATAAAAGTGTTTGTATGGAAGTGCTTATATTTACAGAAACTTATTATTTTTAATATCATTACCAAAATATTTATTATGTTCTTACTATTGTAGTTGTTCCTGCAGAGATATAAAATTCGATTTTTAATTTGTCATTGACTACAGACACACGTACATTACGCGACAGGTTTAGTACACACGTTGAACACACTGTCAAGACGATAGTATCATAGATCACTTACCACTTTGACACAGCTTTAGCTAAAACTCAAACAAATTGTTAATCACTACCGAAGAGTAATTCTCAGAATCTCAACATTGCTGAATCAATATGCGATGTATAAGAATTCTGAGGATTATTCGGCGAAACTAGTTTATCTTTATTATTTATTTAACTTATTTATTTATTATTTATTTAACTTATATTTATTTATTATTTATTTAACTTCACGCCATATCCCTTGCGGGGTAGCCAGAGACGACAGAGCGCCAAACGCTACGGTCTCTGCATACCTCTTTCGCCTCGGCCACAGACATTAACCTCTTCATACATGCCCTCCGGGGGGTCCTCCTGCTTTTACCGTGACCTTCCTCCAGTATAGTTAGTTAGTATACAGTAAACTAGTTTATAGTAATCTGTATTTAGTAAATGGAGAAAAAACTTATCTATTGAAGCATATTGCGTGTATTTTTATAATAAATCAATGTTCTTATTTTAAAATGTATCATAAAATAATAATTTTAAATGCGAAATACAATATACAACGTTTATAACTTTATATAAGAGTGCATATAAGCTTTTTTATTTTGTGTAAAACTTTATTTTACTTTCAAAATCAAATAGGATTCGGTGTATATATTCATAGTTCTCGACCATCCAATAAATTGAGTCCCCGAAGCGCTACCGCGCTTTATTATTAGGTTTGAATAAATTTCCGTTTTTATCAATCGAGGTTTGTTTAGATATCGGTCTATAACCTATAACTCTATAATAACTTGGGAAGATACGTTCGGAAGCTATCAATCCAGTACGATTAAGATAATACCTAAGAGAGTGTGAAATTTAGTTTATTATACTTAACACGTTAACAAGTACTCATACATATTACAGAAACATAGTTTGTCGGCTTCTGTACTCCAATACCTAAAAAACATATATATTAAAATATTTGCAGTAGTGTAACTCATTTAATATTTGATTAACACTTTGCCACTAAAGTTCTTTGTAACTGGCTTTTAGTTAGTATATTCAAAATAATGAACTAGCATTATTATTAAATAGTACATATTTAATTGATTTTATATGAAATCGGCAGTCTATTTTATGCGTAAAATATATTTAAAAAAATTAAACTGAAATAGAATTTTGCTGCAAAGCACTTTTAAATTATTGTCTGTCTATACAGATGCTATCTGTTATATAGCATTAATAATTTAAATTTCTGAGATGTAAAATGTAGACATCATTGGCATTGTTATTATTACTTAAGAATTTTCTAGCGAAGATGTCACGGTGAGAATGAAGAAGAACGTTCCCAGGTGGTTTGAGCACGTCGAACGAATGAGTGATGAAAGAATGGTAAAAAAGAATGGAATAATAGTCACAAGACGTCTAAATTATACTAATATCTATAAATAAATAAAACAATACGACGACTATATGATCAGTAATGGCGTTTTAATCAAATATGAAATGGTAGAATGTGAAAAGTCATAATTGAACTTTTAATTTCATCTTAATTTTAACCAAACAACAAATTTACATCTGACTATATTAAATAATGTTACAATAAAATTAAATCCACTAATTTATGCCAATAAAAAAAAATAAACTATAACAAAAAATTTAGATTATAGTCACTTCACTATTAGTATCTATTATCGCGCGGCGGTTTAGTTCAAAGGATTAGTATGTTTGATATTGACATATGTAATTGATATTTAAGTGAAAATAATGATTGAAATTAAATGTTAAACATATGTGATAATTTTGTAGTTGAATTTGTAATAGTGATTGTACTAACACTAGTTTTTAAGAAATATATCGTTACTAACACTATATAGTCCGGTCAATTTAAACATTCGAAGCTACATAAATTCCCATCAAGCTGAAAATCAGTAAGGTTGTTTAAAATATGATTAAAAATAAAATTTAAAAGTTCCCCATCTTTCCCCTGTGAGGAAAAAAATTTATGCAAGGTCAAAGGTAAAAAAATAAGTTTTTCGCGATTTTCAGCGAAACGGTAAGTTTTATCATAAAAATATTATAGACAAAAATTGTAGACCATAAAATAATCTACAAAAAATGTATCAATACTTTTTTTTCTACGAGCCACCGTTTTTGAGATATAACGATTCAAAAAGTTGTACAAATTGCAATCGTCATAATATGCACACTTTCCACGCCACTTATGAGGTAGTGTGCTTAGCGCGTTTTTTTTAACGTGGTTTCCCCCGTAGGCATACTCCACCGGTCAGTTGTGATCCTGTTTAATTTGAAACTATTGCAAAATTAGGGAAATTTGTAAATATTGGAAAAGATAAAAAGCGATGTAAATTAAAAAAGTGGTGAATTTTATTCGTCTATATTATTATATCTCAAAAGCGGTGGCTTGTAGGAAAAAAGCATTGATACATTGTTTGTAGATTATTTTATGATCTACAATTGTTGTCTGAGATATTTTTATGATAAAACTAACCGTTTCGCTGAAAATCGCAAAAAACTAATTTTTTTGACCTTTGACCTTGAATAAAATTTTTTCCTCACAGGGGAAAGATGGGAAACTTTCAAATTGTATTTTTAATCATATTTTAAACAACCTTACTGATTTTCAGCTTTATGGGAATTTATGTACCTTCGCTCTCATTTTTAGGTCTAAATTGACCGGACTAATATGGGCTGGTCCTGAATTAAAATGTTTATTATTATTATAAAATTCAGAGATAGGAGATATTGTAAAATAACAAAAAATAGTTTCATTAAATTTTATTTGTTAACTCCCGCAGCACACGGCCAATGCAGCAGTTGATAAATGTAAATAATTTTAATAATTTCAACGGTATGGTTTCAATAAACATCTTACCGAAATAAAAATAAAAAATAATCTAACATGTATTTTAATTCTTATGATTATTATTTAATTATTTGATTTGAATAATCGAGCCAAAAATACAAAGTAATCGTAAGAAAATATTTTTTTTGGCTTTAAAAATATATTTATCGGTTAATCGATCTCAGACCCCATCCCTAGTCCCGCTAATTACTAATTTGTTAGACGTCAGTTTCCGCGAAGGCTCACTGGAGGTGACGTGTAATTGTTTCATTATTTTTTTCAATGAGTTACAGTATATTAAGTGATTAGCTTAAATTATTGTTATTTTATTTATTTAGAACGAGCTTCCTTTGCAACCGTAAAGACACTGATTGGACAGAGGAACATCCATGCTGTGTGCAAGAATACGATTAAGTGAAATGTTTAACAGATGATTTTACACCAATATTATTTGAGGTGGGATTATTCAAGAAATTCAAGGTTGATTAATTTAATTAATGCTTTAAAATCCAATAACATATGTCTTCATAAAACTAAAAAAGTTATTAATTTGGAGTAAGGATATAATATATAGAACGAATCAACTTTTGCATTGCAAAATTAGAATTAAATTAAATTAAAATTATTGTGAATGTGACAATTTAACAACATTTCACGGGGTTGTTATAAATTTAATAATGAAAGTATTTTTGTTGTTAGTATAGTAATAAGCCATATACATACAATAATTAATAAGTGGTCAGTGAACGTACGTATATATATATATATATATATATATATATATATATATATACTCATATGTATGTATATTAATATTACGTCAAAATATCTGACATAGGTATTTCGGCAGGCGCTGTTGCCGCTTTTCATTGGTTAGTGACCTATATTGTTATATTATTTTTCAGATTTATTTGTTTGATATTTTACTTTTTCTATTTGAGTGTTGGAAAAGAACTTTAATAATGGTTTATTATTATATTTCATGTGCCTTTTGTTTTTTTTTTGTAAACCATTCAATTTGACTCTATACAATAAAGTATATATATTATTAAATTGTCAACAGCTTTTTTTTGGACAGTTGGAAACTCTATGAACACCATTTTTATAAATTTTCTTATCTTGTAAGTAAATCCATAATAAAACCACTTAGGTTAAGTCAATACCTATAGCGGAAGAAAATGGCAAACCAGCATTGCAAATAGTTGTTTCATTATAATATGATTTGCAACATAATAAGCAAAAGTTTGGTTAATTAAAATTTTTGGTTTCAGTTGTGCGAATGGAACAATAATAAACTGACCTCTGATAGTATTCCTGTTGTTGTGAACCATCGAAATATATTAAGTATATTACAGTTGGTCTAAAGTTCATTTCATTCGTCCATTCATAATTTATGTCCTAAAATGAGTGGGTGATAGTTTGAAGCTATCATGCAAATAAATATAATTAAATGTAATAATAATTAATGGCCCATTATATAACATATATTATATCAAAGTTAAGTCGGAAAATTAAAAAAAGTAGTAAGAAAATGCCTGTGTATACAATTTCCATATACCTTGTAAAAAGACAATTTGCGAGCATCTAGAATGTCTAACCCAGTCGGGATTAAAACTTTATTCTCACAAGCTCATTGTTACTCTAATGGTCTTTGAAATTACCGGCGCAAGATCCGGTTTTACATAATGGCTTTTTAATTGACTTATTTTCTTTTCATTATAATCTGCAATAAAATATCTACTTTATTGCATAACATAAATTTAATAATTTAAAATATTCACATTAACGTTTTGACGCCACAACTTGACTTCTTTTCTCCTGATGGACTGTTTCTTAAGGATTTTTTATTAGCAGACTTACGTAGCAAAAACTTGGCAAACGCGGCAATGATATATGAAACACAGGCTCATTATATACTTATTATAATCGGTCCAAACCACTCGGCTTCGCCTCGGTTTTTGACCTATTCTACGTATCTGTGGTAACAATTTTTCTTTAAATCACTTTAATAGAAAGTAACAAGAGATCGTAAACTTTTGTAAGTGGTTTTCTTAGGTCTATTAGCTTAAAACAATTGCACCACCCGACATTAGTGTGTGTTAATATTAATGAAAGCTATTGTCTTCCAAAGCTAGCAGCTACTTCATTTGCACCGTAACATCTGATTCGAGATCTTGGCGGTGTCGTAATATTGGCTCATTGGCAGCTCGTCGGAATCCGTGTTTATTCTGCATGCTAAAATATCTAATTTCGTCGACATATATAATAATAACAATATTCGAACCTATAACCTCTGGTATACAAACCTAAATGTCAACGTATGCTTGTTGTTTTTTAATATGACTGAAATGTTAGTTAAATTAAGTGTTTATTTTTTATTCTTTAACGGTGGAAATCTATTTTAATATATTTCAGAGATTCTTTAAAAACAATTGTAAATAATTTAGTGCAAGTTTCTATCCGCTATAATATTAACACTTAGTAACGAAAATAATAAATGCTTACATCCTATATTTGCCACGAGTCACCACAAGTTCAGGTTAACACGAGTTTATGTTTAAAGACAAAGCTGATTGTCTTTTTGAAACAAGTAGTCAATAAAACATTCTAAGGATTAACTTGAGTCTTAGGTTCCACATTTTAAAGCCATTGCCGATATCACAAGCGTTCAAAAAGCACTCTTATAACAATTGAATCGCATCCATCCAATAAGGAAAGGATCGTAGCCCGTTTTCAAGTATAAGGACAAATTGATTTTGTATCTGTAGTCCCCAACTTTCTGCAATTTTCATTCCTACAGGAGAGCAAACTGTATAACCTTTAATATTGTGTACACAACTGCAATATCAAATAAATGCATTTTGAAACTTTTCGCTGTTGGATAAGAAATTCTACATAAATTCTTATTTAATAAATAACATAATAAAAAAGACAAATTAGAGTAATAGCTAAATTTTGTGTAATTTAGAGTGCATATGTAAATATAAATGTATACAAGAGTTACAGTGTGATATAAAAACTGGATTTGAACTATATTATAACTATAACTACATATTCGTTTATGTAGTTATAGTTATAGTTTTATTGAAAGATAAACTTTATAACTTCACAGAAGATAATAAAACCTTTATGAAATATTAATGAAAGAAAGTGTGACCACTCTTAGAAAAACTTTACACTCAGTCGCTACAGAGAGGATCTGTCCAATACTTTATATAAAAATATAATTTTGTTAACTCGTTATATAAAGAAAATGAATATACAAGTTTTAGTTTGTTAAATTATGTTAAAATAAACACTTAATATATCCCTTTTTATCATCAATAATGATGACACATACCATTATATAATTTATAACAGACAACTGTCGCCGTCTATTTGGTCACAATCCCCCTCTGGCCTAGAGATTTAAGTTTTATGAATTTAATCATCTACATATTACTAGTTACATTTTACTTATATTTGTACCTCAAACCAATATTTGTGTTTTCTGGAGTAAGAAATATCCTTTATGTTGATTTAAAAATTAAACCAACATGGTGTACCAAATATGTTCTGGAATTCTGAAATGTATTAAAAAAAACTAAGAGTTTTTTTGTATATATAAAATGTTTATAATGACTCGGTTTAGTTTATTAAATCATAGTGGCGAATCGTATATTCGTTTAAATATTATGCATAATAATATTCATCATCAAGGGCGTACATTTAATACACTTTTAGAGTATTAACTTTGTATTTTTTTTTCTTAAAACTATTCGACAGCTTTGACAGCTTATTTATATTTTGACAATGATTTGAATGAAGCTGCTCGATTTAGTTTTTTTCTACTACATCGTTGTTTTTTTTATTTCAGAGTAATTTAAGCTAATAATATACTATATCTTATATACTTATACCCGTACATTCTTGGAATAACATCTCATATTCTTCCTGCGTTCTTTTGGGTTGTGAAATTTCAAACCGAAACAACAGAATTCATTTCTCTACGTTTAAATGTCGGAAATTAAACTCGAATAATTTTCATGTTCGTAAGAGTAAAATACTTGTGTGGATCTTTTGTTTTAAAATAATATATTACAACAAAAGATTATTATTTGTCCGTGTGTATTGCGATGCACAATGTAAAGCGCTCTCGTTGTATTCATGTTCGATTCAAATTGTTTTTTAAATTAAATATCATTTTATTTTCTACAGTGTTCACCGAATTGTTTTACCTCATATATTAAATAATATAATGTACGTAGCATTTTCAATTTTACTATTTTGGGTACTATAACTGGGGGTAAGTTATTTTATAATAAAATTTTACACTTTTGTGTTCTTTATTAAATACACCTTTTGTTTAAAGCCATTTGTTTCACTTATTATTATTTGTTCATCGTTGTATTAATCATAGTTCTTCCAACTATTTTTACTATCCAGTCTATGTATTATTAACACTGAATTAAATAATATATGAGAATAAACGTAGTGGTTGTAAATCATTGTTTTCAAATATTTTTATATAAAGGTTTTAAATAGATTTTAGTATTATAATTTTTCCTTAATGTTTAAAAACTTATCAAACATATATTGTGCTGTTCCCGTTGTTTTTCATTCTTTCTTAAAAACACCGATAATTTGTTGTTGATGTTAATTATAATATTTTGTGAATTATTATATTTTGTGAATTTAAGAAACTTTGTCCCGGCATATATAAATAAAATATATTCATTATTCTCTCAAGTTAAATTATTAATTTTATTTTGATTGTGACAATTTTGTAACATTATATCAAAAGAAATTTTATAAATACAGATTGCTTTTTTTTTCACCTAATCATGAAGTAAACGCAGTAGGTGCGTTTGAAAGGTACATTTACCTTCACAATATTCCAAGGAACTGTCCTACCTTAATTAATACAGTTTACTTTAAGTTTACATGATTAATGACCGCAAATTGGCAAACTTTGACCGCGTCAGAAAGTTGTTTAATCTTTCTAATAACCATTAACGTTCAAATCAAAGTTGATAAAGTTGATGTACTAAGAGGATCAAGAAAGGATGTTATCGATGTAATGGTGAAAATAATTTGGGGTTTTGCGACTACTATAATATTTTGTTGGACGGATATTGCATGTTATTCTTTTTATTGGTAAAGGCGGACATGCAGTAAGTGGATTTTCCAAAAGCCAAGATATACGTTGTCGATTTTCCTTCACATTAGAGAAATGTCCTTTAGATATGAAAATGTTCTCACTTATCACCTAATACCGACGACAATAGCTTTTTAGAAATAAAGTGATGACACCCTTTTTAATCTGTAATTTTTATTTGCCTAAGACATGTTTCCTCATTATATTTACATTAAATGAGCTTTAAAATAGAATAGGAAATAAATCGTGATTAGGTCTTGCAAATTGTAATGCAATAAGAGAGACGAAGCTTCTTAGCATTCCATGGATTCACCGTGCGGGTGCCGGGCCCATCGCGTTGCAAGAAGAGGAGCGCAAACAATGCCTGGGACTTGCGACCCAGATGTAGGTTTAAGGGGCCCCTTTACTATGCGCATACACGCTCACCTTCACTGTTTACGCTCCTCTCCCTACCTAACCAAATATCGTAAGAACCTACTAAAGCCGCCTTTGAAATACGTTCCAGAAATGAACTGATGATCGTTCTAGAAAGGCCGAGATCCTTAAATAAGTTGTAGAGAGATTTTGCTGTTATACCTCTCGCTCCTACTTCTACAGCGTACAAATTAACTATAAATTTATTCCTGATCAGTTCGTTACACAGTTCGTAATACTTGTTAAGCTTAAATGTATGATCTTTGGGTATGTTTGTTTCCCAGGGTACAGTAAGCTCCACAAGTATAACGCGCCTTAGTTGTTTTGAATACAGGAATAAGTCCGGCCTAGATGACGAAACACAAACATCCCCGGGGATTTTGTATTGCCTTTCATACGTGTCCATCATGAGAGTCCAATCAGGAGACGCGTCCAAGATGGAATAAGGTTTTAATTTAGATTTTTTGGACGAACCTGCCTTTACGAACTCTACTGATTTTTTGGTGGTTGTTATACCCCTCTGCGCTCTTGCTACAGAAAGACTAACCGCTTCTCGTATGATTTCTAATACTTTATCGTGGCGACGCGAGTATTTACCTCTATTTAATAGTACCCTACACCCTACTAGCAAGTGTTTCGCGGTTCCTACTGCCTCCCCGCAGATGTTGCAAGATTTTTCGGTGGCTTTGCCCCATCTTACTAAGTTACTTTGATCTGGGAGAGTCATTTGGAATGCATTAAGATAAAATTTTAATAATGCTGGGGACCAATCATGAAGCAGGGTGCGCCATCGTAAAGCTAATGGAATACAAAAATCTCCTATGGTCACCCATTCGTTTTGCAATTCTAGGCTCATCGCGTGCAACCGGTAATTATCATTTTCATCGTGCCGAATAAAGGATTTTATTATTTCTATGTCTGGTTCTTTCCTACTTGATCCTAGCCCTGCTTTATTTGTTTGAGCACCTATCATAAATTGTTTATGGAATTGAAGTCGTGACTCCAGCTCTGCGGCAATTTTATCTTTTGGGAGAGATGTTACAGTATCATCATTCGACTTTGAGATGATATGTCTCTTGGTCACTCTTAGGTGTTTATAGAGTTCCGATGGTTTCTTTAATTTTAACCCAAAATTGTGTCGGTCTCTAAATAAGGTAGAAGAGTCCGCTGGATGCGCTAACCCGAGCCATGACTTCAATGTCCTTATGACGCTTGCATCTAACTTTAACAAAAGGGTCTTATTAATATCGTAAACGAGGAAAGGCCAATTTAAACGTGATGTTAAATAATTATCGTATATCCAAGCCTTTTTGATGTTACTTATTGGCTGATTGTCTACCTTTTTAAGATCATTCAAAAAGCTATCGACTATTATATCTAAAGATGGAGTACGCCCTTGGTAATCGATTTTTTTGCCTAAGAATTTGAACGGAGCTGCGTCGGTAATAGTAGTAACGCACTTACCGCCTATTATAAGACCCGGATCGTAAGAGGTATATCTGGTGTTCCGCCTACCCAGACACAGACTGTAGCATTTATTGGGTTTTGTCCTCAATCCGTCCGACCAAGCACAGAAATCCTCCACAACATTTAAAAGTAGCTGACATTGTTTTGGATTACGTGTCAGTATCGCGAGATCGTCTGCGAATGCTAGTATGGATTCTGTGTATTTATTGTTAAACTTAAACCGATAACCCCATTTCTTTTCGTTTTTAATTAATTTATCTATTAAAATATTGATCACTATGTTAAATATAATTGGAGAAATACAACAACCTTGAAATAAACCTATGTTGTAATTTAATGGTTTGGAATGATTTTCATTTGTGATTATGGAAAATTTTAATTTTGAATAATATGATGCAATCATGTCACTTACTAACGTAGGAAAGTTATACCACCTTAGCGCGAACATCATCAGTTCATGTTGTACCGACCCGAAAGCGTTCTCTAAGTCTATCCAACATACCGTTATTTGTCTTTCACTATTTCTGGCATCTTTAAGGCTTTCCGATAGTAACGTGTTATGTTCGAGGCATCCAGAAATGCCAGGCAAAAACCCTTTCTGGTGATAAGGCCCGAAATATTTATTATTTATCATGAATTGCGTCATTTTTGTTTGTAAAAAAGAAAAAAATATTTTTGATATTGTATTTGTTAGAGCTATCGGTCTAGTGTCCCTAGGATCCGAGACATTGTCGCGTTTGGGAATGAGGACAAAAAGAGCATTTCCGAATGTTACCGGTGTTTGTCCTCTTGACCAGATTTTATCGAATATATTCAATAGATGTTTATGAATCGACGGACATTTTTTATAAACTATATAAGGGATACCATCCGGACCTGGTGCTGACTTAGATGGTTTCTTTTTAATTATTTTATTGATTTCCTCCAAAGTTGGTGGGTTGGCATGAAAATCTATGGATGGACTCTCAGGTTTTTGATCGTTGGGATCCCCATACAGCTTTTGATTTTTAGGCACTTCGTATGTGCTTTTATAATAATCAAAAAAAAAAAAAAAAAAAAATTTATATTCCAGAATGCAAACCGAATTATCTTAATCCAATTGCAAGGTTTGCATGGCTTGTCAATATTGGACTAGAGCTGTGAACACATATTTGATTACATATCTACCAGCTGCTGCTGGTTGAACAAATAGCCGTACATAATGTACTGCTTCTGAAGTATTGCTACACATTGTTGTAGTTAAACTATTTTTATTATATTTCACACGTGTGATAATGGTAATATTGAACGAAAAAATATTACCTTCTCTACATATTTAAAATTATAATATTTTGTGTTTTACTATTTAATGATTCATATGAATTAATATTTTATACCATCAAATATTGAATGGCTAGAATAACTGTCACCAATTTATCCACAGATATTAGAACTAAAAAAATATATAGAATGAAAAACAAATAATAAATATAATTGGTAAAGCGCTGCGGCCCACAATTCGCACGGTTGAGTCTTATATGTTTCATACATTTAATTTTTCTTTATTTTACATTTAAATAAACATAATACAAATATTCACTATACATATACATAATATTACACATAGTTATATATATATATATAATGTAAAAATTTATAATTTAAATTAAATAGCCCATAGTCTAGAAAAACACATGACACTTTATTCATATTAAACTCTAACACATTCTATTGGAGGTGTCTTCCCGTACACTTTATATTATTTTCTATTCTTCGAAAAATCTTAAGCCATTCCGTCAAATGAACACTTACTACGCTCAGTCTCCTCTATGAATATATGTTACTTAAATTATTTAATTCACAACAAATATTGTTAAAATATTTTGCATGAAGTCTTCTATTTACAATAATTATTATCTCCTGATAATAATTTTTTAAGCACACAATTTAACCACAGTTCATTTAATACTAATATTCAGAGCCACTTACATTTTAAGGTTTCGATTAATCACTTATAAATTTTTAATTTTAACTAGATATATCTTGAGTTTTATAAACTGAAAATTGTTGAACAATGTTAATTGATACAACAAACTTAATTGCTTATATTAATTACAACATAAAGAAGTGGGCTAGCACGACTTATCGGTAGGTCACTTGTATACGTACTCGTTGTGAATACAGTGTATGTATTGCTTACTATGTATGTTTATTAGTCTACTTTTGGAATTTTTAACCGTATCTCTTTAGATTGAAGAATACCAAACAGTATATAAATGACTAAGACTAAGACTCACTTGTAATAATAATTTTGAAAAAAAGATTTAATAATAATGTTCATTGATGTTATCTAACTGTAATACAGTGATATTGTCGGTCGTTTGTGAAGCGTCATGGTATAAATTATTTTAAGTAAATAGATATTTTATTTCATTGAGTAATTCGCCACAAAATTACAGACCACAGGACGACATCTTTAATTATTATCTGTTCAGTTATCTAGAGTTTGATCCAACTAATAACAGAGTTTTGTGTCCATCGGACATGAGGTAGTCTCGTCGTTAGACAAAGAACCTCTAACTTTGTTGTTCTAGCCACCAATTTTATTCTCAATACGATCAAACATAATGCCAGTAATTTCAAAATGAAACATGTGATATGAATTCAGTTGCGGCCTGTGTATGTGAGTGTGTGTGTACTATACTACTTCTGCTAACTTATTAATGAAGAAAATAAAATTAAATGTTAAATAAATAATGACCTTTTACAGCTTTTACTTGTTTAAAATTTCACAGAAAATGTTAATAGCTTTCAAGCCATGAACGCTTGAAAGATTTACATTCTATTGATTCAGTATAAAATCAGCTTATGATCAAAATTAAACAAATAATTTGGTAATTCGGCTCATAGCCTTATACGTATTATATGAGCAAGAGAAAATTGTGTAATAAGATTTAACACAACATTGAATTAACCCTAATGGGTTTCATTTTGTTAAATAATATAATGAACTGTAATTCTGATAGTATGCGTTACATTACACTGTCTCTTATTTCTATAATTACTTAAGACAATGCAATAAAACTATCATAAGTTGCTATAACAAAACCGGTTAAACCGGCTATAATGTGGTCATTACGATATACTCTCGATACATCTTGAAAATAAACGTATTTTTACGTCATGCTGGCCTGTTACCAAGTCGGATTTTGAAAAAGAGCATAATTATAGGAATGGACATCTATTCTGATTTGACCGACTATTTTTACACAATAACTCCTCAACAAATAATGTAAAATTGCCTTTTTAATTTTAGCATTTAGTTACCATTTCCTTCTTCAGATGAAACAGGGTTTAGTATTCTTTAAATATGTGAACAACATTAAGCACTCTCAATATGAGGGACTCTCACAATACCATGAATATGTATTACAGAACAAGAGCCCACACCTGAATCCAAAATCAAAGACTAAGCGGAAAGTTAGGCTCCGTATAACCGAAAGCCTTGCTCGCTTCCATTATAAGGAGATCCATTAATATTTAAGGAGAGTTTACACTTTCTTTTTTACTAAGACAAGTTTACATTTTAAATGCGCCATTTATTACCTGCAGTGGTTCCCAGTAATATGGCTGTTTATTGAATGCTGTTATTTTTACTCTTCACATTAACTGAAATTTATTTTTAATAATACAAATATTAATATTTGGATTATTAGAAATTGAACGAAAATTAAACAATGACATATATTCTGAGATTTGTAGTTTACTCACTTACAAGCAATTGATTATAATACATCGACTGATTGATTCATTGATTGGTGGTGATTGAGTACAAATATCTTTTAACCAGTACCTCCAGGCTTCAAAATCGTTGTCGTTAATATGAAATATCGTTGCACATGAACAACTAATAAAGTTAGTCAACTTTTTAAAGTCTAGTATTAATTCATCTACCTACAGATATACATACAGTTTTATTAATAAAACTGTATGTATAATTAAAATTATGTAAATTTAATAATATAAATGTTTATTGTTTATGTTTTTTATGTTTATTAAACGAGAAATAACTCTGTTAGAGAAATAACAGTTATTTTTTGTTAATAGCAAACCAGTTTTATTTGAGCGTGTATAATTAGTGGTATCATTTCATTAATTGTTTGTATAATTTCATGTTTATAGCTACTGGATATATTATTTATACTGATAATTGTAAACAGCAATTGGTGTTGCTTTGTGTACCGTAAAGTCACATCAAATAAAAGTTATTGAACAGAATATAATAGAAATTACACTCCATTACAATGTATTTTAAATATCATTTTATAAACAAATTTATTGAAAAAGTAATGATGGGATTAAACTAAATAAATTATTATCATGTTCAGGGTTCCGTAGTGTATTCGGAATATTTTTTTTTTCAAGTCCGACCGTCTTTTCCTCCATCTGCTCAGGCTAGCCCAGCTTATGTGGGACACCCACTCACTTAACCAGACGGTTCCTGTCGCCGTCATAATAGAACTCCGCGGGAATGTTTGCGCATACAACCGCGGGTGCCAAAGACGGACGCCTCGAAGAGGGCATCCCGCAGCGAGATGCATCTTCTGTAGTCGGCACTCTTATAACGCCAAGGGTTTCCCTCCCCCACCTAAGCCCATCTGAAGAAGGAGGCCAAAGCCATCTTCTAGCCGGAACCAGTCCAAAACAAGATAGTCAAGTATGACCCTGCCGGTTGGAAGGGGTGGACTACCAGCTGTCGGGTCAGACAACTACTCAAAGGTTACTACACTATTATACGTATAGATGTAAATAGAATAGAAACACTCATCCTCATGTTTAACATGATTATAATTTTTAACTGCAAAATATTTTACACTATATTTTAAATAAAATAAAACTGGAGGTAGGTATTAACTCTCTTTTGGTACTGTTTTTGTAGTTCTCGATATACATAAATTTATTTATATCCTGAGATAATTATCTAGCTACTAGACTATAAATTTTTATTAAATACTAAATCCTTAGTACATTAAAAGTTAAATATTTAACGCACCTACCAGCAAATTTACGTCGTTTAAAGTTAGAAGTCCATTGTTTAGCGATAAAGTTACCGCAGTGGACAACTATGGACTCGAAACTCAGTTATTTTCAATGTATAGCAAGTTGCAACAAAAGGCAGGTAACTGAATGGAGCTGCTGATTAAATATACCACTTTGCAGCCTGGACGTTGTATGAAATATCTAGTTTATATAATTAATAATATTTTTAGTTTCTACTATCATGATTAATAACTGCATATTGGGTGACGCTGCAGTTTGGTACCGCGTCAGGTCTAGGAGTGCATAGTACTATCATAACGTAGCCGTCGAATCAAAACAAGTGAAGAAAATCCATCAGATGATCAAAGGCAATCTTTGTGAATAGAAATCAGCAATTGGCGTCAAAAAAGTGTAAAAGTAAAAGAAAAAGTAAACAATTATACTCAGTGTTCATTTATTATGTTAATTTCCACATAAATATTTATTCTAAATACTAACTTCGTTTATTCTAACGATTATTTAAATAAGAAAAGTTGCTTCGAAATGCTCTACAGTTGCAAGATTTATATATATATATATATATATATATATATATATATATATATATATATATATATATATATATATATATATATATATATATATTGCAAATATGAATAAATATCGAATAAAAGTTCCTTCGTGTTTTCTATCCTATCCTAATATACAGAAGGTGGAAAACGTAACGTGTTATAGCAATATTGATTGGTTTCGAGGTTTAAGGCTTTCTTATTATTTTCTTGAGATTGTATATCAAAAATTGTTTTACCTTGATACATTTCTTTACATATCGATAGGTTCGGAAGATTACAGTTTTTATCAGATTTTAGAAAACTTTGATCTAAAATAATATAAAGTTTAGAATTTTAGGTTTAATGGAATCCATAACATTTGAGGAAGTAAGTATAATTTTAAGTCAAGCGCATCGTTTTTTATTACTATGTTACTATTAACCCCTTTTTTATTAAATAAACCAAAAAATAAAAAATAAAAACGGCTAGCAAACATTGAATCTGAATAAATGTAATTTAGATCAGATTTCCTTAGACAACAAAGTTATTTTATTATGTTTAGAGAATGTATCATATAATAAATGAAAATATATCTAATCAAGACGTATAAGAATACTAGGATGGAGACTGGGATGTACAAATGTAGAAAAATGTAAAGAAAAAGAAATAAAATATATTTTTAAAGTTCTTTAACAAATTCCGGTGTCAAATGCAGTCTCGTTGGCAATTACTGCCCATCATATGAATGAAAATTGTTTTTTTAAATAAAGTTCGTCACAGGTTTGTTTTCATACAATGTTTTGACATGTGACATAAAACATTTATTAAAATGTCATAATTATTATATTAATTTTTAACATTTTAGAACTATTTATTACAATAGAATTGCTGAAACGAATACTTACAACAAACAAAAAAAAAAATCATAAAATTAAGATATAAGAAAGACATAATCCGTAATGCAAATCTTTTGTCGCAATATCTTTGTAGATAGAATTTGATAAGCTTTTATGTGTTTTATGCAGTATTACCACAGAGCAAACCTCCAAGCATTATACAGAACATGGGTAAAGCCAAGCTTAGCTTGATATTTTGTTTCTGGGACAGAGTTTTTTTTTACAAATGTACAGACGGTCCACCGGTAAATAGAACTATCGAGACCTGCAATAACACACCCCACTTTTTAAATTAGGATCCGCCACCGTGCGCTGCGGGAGATGGGCTTAGCCCCTCCCCTTTTTTAATGCTCTGAAATGTGCATAAGAATAATTTTTAATGTAATGTATAAATATAAATAGAAATCTAAATTCATTGAAAAAATTTGACACCATGAAGTTCAGGCATTGGGCGACACAGTTATTTTAGTTAGTTAGTTCGTTAAGTCAATGGGAGAAACAGTTTTTTGACTATCAGTTCTAAACGGAATGAGATATTTCAATTCTGTTTTTTTAAAACATGCTAATTCCCAAGCTCTACAGCACTGCCAATTTTCATTCAAATCGGTTCAGTAGTTTTTATGTGATGTTACTTCAAAAAGAAGTTTCTCAAATGATACAGAATTCCAATTTAATTTAAACTTTACATCGTGAGAAGATCAATGACTAGAGTTATTACATTACACATATTGAACATGAACACACAACAATACGAACTCAGAAGCAAAGTAAATCTAATATAGAGGATTTTATTGCATTCAGAACACACAGAGAGCACAAGAGCACAAGAGCACAGTGGACGGAGATAAATACAAAACATTTATACAATGCATATTAAACTCTCGTAAAATATGATTGATATTCATAACTGAAGCATTATAGTAAATAGTTGTTAGAAAAGTAAACTTTAAATTGTTATTTTCTTTTATGATATTATATTTGTATTTTTGAGCACGTGATGTAAAGTTAAAAAGGGATAAATTCAAATATATGTATTAGTAGATTCAAAAGATGTCTGGTTTGTTTCTTGATGCCATATTTAATAAATTATAATTAGTAAATATATTACATTTCATTAAAACACCGAGAAAAACTATAAAGTACTAAGTAGTAGTAGTTCATGGAAGTTAATATTTAGACTTTACAATAACATCAATATTTTTACTAAAACTATAATATCCAAAAAAACAATTCTTATCACAATTATGGTAACTGTGGGAAAACCAAATGGTAATGTAATCCAATGTAATGTAATGATGACATTGGCGGTATATGAAAATAGTGTCAATAAGTATAATAACCTTACCACAAAATAAAATATTATGTTATTAAAAGTATTCAAGAATGTTATGCATTTTAATATATAGCATTAGAAGCTTAGACTATGAGAGTCCACATATATTAATATGTCAATCTTATCGTGCCATAAGTTTAATCCATACTGTAGTAATATACCCATCTAATGTCTCTCTCGCTATCACTTTATGAGATATAATGATATGCTTATAGTGAGATCTCGTTCTAGTAATTTCTTTATAACATCCATCCGTTTTTTTATCGGCGTCGGATTACGACGCAGAGACATATCTAAAAAGGTTGTTCGCTGAATTTATTGGCCGTGGTTGTAATTTCGTTGTATTATCGATGTAAACATGCAATTTTTAGCATGATATCAACGCACTTGCTATAAGTATAAAGGAGGAAATGAGGAGCTATATTTGTTAATAGATATGCCTTTGTTTTAAGATAATTGAAGCAACTCCTGTATGCTGTTCGACCGAGAGCTAGGGAGATATTTACTTATAATTCCAGTCATAGTTTTGTAGTTATAAAAACACATAATTGTTTTCTTCATTACAATATATTTAAAACAGCTTAAAAGAAAGAAATGTTAAGGTCAGTTAAGTTCAATCTTGAACTTTGTTTCTTTGTTCAAATAACAGAAACGCGTACATAAAAAAATGATCCATCATTTTTTGGCATAATTCTAAGTAAATATAAATTACGACGTCTTCAATTATTGATAACTTACGCATTGAATAAGTTGATATCGTTAAAGAATTAAATAATACCTAATTCAATTTTGAAAGTAATTTTTAGTATAAGTCCTAGTTTAAATTTTAAAATGATATTACCCCCTTAATTCGTAACATTCGATAATGACTCGGTTAAATTACAAATGTTTACTTCTTCTCTTACTTTTATCCAAGTTTTAGGTAAATTATTTTATAAAAATTGCATTATTTGATCAGTCAGTTTATGGTAAGTGCTCAAAGCTCAAAGCACTTTTGAGGAATACTATTGAGTCTTCTGGAGATAATTATTTACTCATCTTTTCGACACTGGTAGATAGATTGACCGTTCCTATTCCTGACCCGGATCAGAGATGAGAACAATACTTTTTACATACATGTATGTTCATAGGGGTTTAAGTGACTGTTATTGCTTAAATGATATGTGTGTTATGTCATGACTTTAACGAAGTAAATAATATATTGTTTACTTAGTTAAAGTTATGTTAACGCTTCTTTACTATTCTTATAGTTTATCAACAATTTATCTTCAGATGAGTTAGTGTGTGAGTTTGTAGATAAATTATCTAATTGCTCTTTTATATGGATACTTTGTATGTTTCAACTGTAACTTTTATATAATATGAAAGATGATAAGTTAAGTGATTTACGAACATGTTTGTTGAATGATTAGAGGAATAGTTCTACTTTGTTTTTTTTAGGCTGGTCGTGTCTACTGCCGTATCACGTTTTGTATACATTAGGATAATTTTAAATATAAAAAAAATAATGCTACGTGCACTCTTGTTTATTTATTAATTTAATTTCGTCTGATAATTTATTATATTAGAATACTGGTTTATATTTTTTAAACTTCTACAGTTACAATAATGAAGTCATATATTTTGGAATAAACTTCACTTCTTCTAACCAAATAAAATGATTTGCAACCATTTATTGTGGAAATTTATTACTATTTGGAACTAGAATGTCATAACATTTTGTTTGGTGCACTGAAAATTAGAATGGTATATTTTAATTATATAATTTAATTATAATTTAAATACAAATATACGAATACAAATTTAATCAATTTAGCTTTCTGTTCACGCTAAGTGAAATGATATCAATTATTTTATCTATTATATTTTATATGACTTACATAATAGTATATGATTTATAAATAATAGTTCTGAGTCGTTTTAATTTATTTTTCAACGGAGAGCCTGGCACTTCTCTGTTTAAACCATCTCGTCTAACGAATTTAAATCAGTTAATCTATACTAACATCAAAACGAATTATGAGAGATTATAAGAGTCAAAACTGATAACATTTTTTTTTATAATTTTTATATGACAAGTGTTTTGTAGAAGCAATATACGTGACATGTCATATCATGTCATGTTAAGCAATATATGTGTCATGTACATTAAAGTTAGTAATTTTAAAATAACATAAATTATTTTTTTGTGTGAAATGATTATTATTGTTCACAATACAATAAAGGTAAATTGATTTAATGTATCTAAATATTTGTCTGTAACAAAGAATAACAAGCGCCTGAAGTTGACGTTTTTGACCTGAATTTATCGATAATAGTATACTGCGCTTTAATTAAATATTATTAGCATATTTTAAACAAAGTCATTCAATGTAATATAACAAATAAAATTATTTTGTTGTATTGTCCTGTTTATAATGGGGCAATGATTCAGTAGTTTCTGCCATTACCAACATGTGCAGTACTTCTTTGTTGAGTTTGACGAAAATATCATGTTTGAATTCGCCCACGCCGGCTGTAATTGTGTTTTATTGCACCCATACATTCACCTTTTTTGATAGACAATTAATAATATGTTATCTGCGACATCTGTCAGTTAATCATATACTATTGTATACTAAATGTGCGACCAGTGTAAACTGGAGGAAATAAAAAACTTCTCTTTGTTTTTGCTTATTTATAGTTCTCGGGAAAATTAAAGTGTCATTTAGCTTTCTTCCCGTCAGGAGCATTGAATAAATATAGATAATTATAATTATAATTATTGTAACTATAATTTTAATATTATTATAAAAATTATCATTTCTATAAAGTATCTGTAAAAACTAAGGGTGCTATGATGAATGGGTTTTACCGTAGTGATAAAAGCGTAAACATCTGTTTTCTCTGAATTTTACATTTATTTGATAAGACTTGGCTATGCCTTATTTTAGGCTTATGATTATTGACATGAATACATGAGTTGTTGTTGTAATTAAAATAAATATTGCAAATAATGCAGCTTTAAAAGTAAAAATATGAAACCAAAGCAAAATAATTATGTGCCAAGCCTAGGGTTTTTCTTTGTAGACCGCTAACTCCTCCGCTGTTTTATTGTCTTGTTATATTAAGTTAAGTGTGAAAGTTAATAGGTTTTAGCAAGTTCGTTCATCAAACATTAAATAGGGTCAAAATATAACAATTGACTTAATGAATTCAATGTAAACACGAGGGACACCATAATAATAAAGAAGTTTTATATATGTAGTATTAAGTATGATACTATATTAATCAAAGAGCTGCGTATGATAAGCAAAAGAACATTAGAACAAGTAAAGGAGTCCTTAGGCCAATAAATAAGCTTTCAAAACATAATCATATCTCAGAGTCAGAGAGTCACATACCTAGCTTAGGAAAAAGTACCTGGCTTCTAAGTTACAAACCCCAAGAAAAGTAAATAATTTTTACATATTCCTATGCCCTACGTAAGGAAACCAAACGAGGACATACATCTTTACCGTTTAAGAATGAATACAACCCATAGAACGATAAACTGTAGTTTTCTAAAAAAAACTAAAATTCAAATAAAAAGAAAAAACACAAAAATATTAGACATCCTCCTTCATACATAGATCAATGTGGAAATGTACTGCTGACATGACTTACAACAATGATAATAAGTGGATAAAAACTGTGACAGCTTGCAGAGATTGTAATGCGTTTTTATTGTACTATGATTATTATATTTAGTTAATTTAAAAAAGGAAAAACAAATACAATGTTAATTTAAACAAAAATTATATTACAATCGTTCTGAATTATTAGTTTTTTTTTGCTCCGTGATAACAGATGACGGTCTATAACAGATATCAATTAAAAGGGAATTTATTAATTAATAATCTATTATGCAAAGTGAGACAGAATTTGAGAGGCTATTAAAGAAAAAAAAATCCGGAAAGGAAGAGTTTTAATATCAAATGGTTTAAATATTCGCGACTCTTAGATATTATTCTCTGTATTGTCATTGTAAATATTAAATATTTTTTATCAAAGTAATGATGATATTTTTCATTTATATTCAAAAAATTTAAGTCACTTTGATTAAATTTAATATACGTTTCATTATCCGGATCAAAACCAATTTCTTATGTCAATAAGAAGTGCTAATTGATTAAGTCAATAAATAAGGTATTTTCTTTCATTAACCTATTCTTATTACAAAACCGGGAAATTATACAATTCCGACTGATTTAGTTTAAATAATATTATTGCAAACGAGGTTCTTCAATTTTGCTTAAAATTATGTTGCTTACAAAATGTTATTAATGTAAATTGAGCGATTTAAAAATACATGTACAACATAAACACAAACTAACAAAATACTCAAGATTTAAATGCCATATTTTCGGTATTAAACTATTTCAAAACATGTCATTGAAAAAAGATAATTATAAATTATTGATCGGACAACACTTGCTAAAACTCGTTATTGATTGTCAACTACATATTTTAAATGTTAAAAATCCGTATCTTATTCTAAGTTACAAAAAATAGCTGATGTTCACCTTTTTAAAATTTTTACCGAAACGAAAACTTTCTATTATTAAAAGTCCTTTATTTTATTATTCCATAAAGTTATTATATAAATATATAATACTTAAAATATAAATTACAAATATAAAAAGTGTAGACTTTTGATACGTGCATGTGAGTAGTCAGGTCCTTCCTAAACAAATTATTACTTTTCTATAATTATAATCATAAAAACTTTCGCTAAAACTAAAATTTTATGTTCAATTAACTTTCACAAGCGGCTTTCCGCTCTCTAAGTCTGTTATTAGGTGATAACCTTTTATCGTTTTCTCTGACCTCGCTTGCAGTGTTACCAATGGGCCGTAGCATGCTTGACTTGAGTTGCCCACTCTCGCTTTAATGTTTTTTAACTACTAAATATCTACTTATTTATTTATCAACTTATATATCAGAAGCGATAAAAATATTTAGTCTGATGAAAAAGAAAATGATAGATTAATGCATTTGTGTTATTTTAAGGCATGAGCTACACAGTTGAAAAGTTTCATAAATAAAAATTTATTATGTTCTGATTAAAAGAGAGATACAGAAAATGAGGTGAACTAAATCTTGTTCAGTTTAATCCCCAAACGAATCGGGTTTTCGCGTTTACCTCTAAAAACCCCATTCCTTATCGAAAGCACTCTTCGTCATTGCCTTACCAAGTATCAAAATACTGAGCCACAAGATTTCAAGCAACTGTCGATTTTGTGGTCATGAAAATGGGAGCGATTAAAACCGCGACGTTGCATTTCAACCCTGGTCAAGTCCAACCACATATACAATAATGTTCTCATCTATGGTCGAGATTACTCTACTATCAACCTCTACCTTTGACCACATATAACGGAGAGCCGTTGGGATAATCAGGGGCCCGGTGTGACGTGAACGGCTGGACTCTTCGGCATTGCGTTGAGACGTGACCTCTTTGTGTATCTTCTATCGCATTTAAAACGGGTAGCGTTTCGAAGATCTATTTAATCTGATATCTGCCGCCGAATTTCATAACCGCATAACATATCATTACCTGCAATATCACTTGAATGCGTAGCAATCTTCTCATTGCAGTTTTTAAGGAGTTTTGTCCACGTACCATTAGGATGTAGGATTAATTTCCGTGAAATGAATGAATGACGTGACATAAGGACTTTTAAAAAAGGATTATACTTCCACCTCCACGGCCGGCAACGTTCTTGTGATGCTGTTCCCCGGATGTTCGCCGGATGTAATCACTTGTCATCAGTGATCCGTGAGGTCGTTTTCCATTATCTTCTATAAACAAATAAATAAAATAAATAACAACCATTCATCCTACCAATTTTTTTAATATTTTATATTAATAGGATAATCATTAATACAGTATTCCTAAATTGCAACATCAATTTATACAATAGACTTCGTGGCTCTCTTGACTGAGGTATGAATAGAATGTTATATATACAGTAAGGACTTCAATACCTATAACATTTTTCAAACTCGGACTACTGTCTCCTGTTTAGGAAACTTATAAATATATATATAGTATTTGTGTATGAGCTTGAAATGCTTATTTCCGAGAGGGTTCGAGGCGATTGGAACACTTAATTCTAAGGTCAAGTTGATATTGTCTACACTACTTTTGATATTATATGATTCAATTAAGATTTAAAGGACAGCTTTAGTGGACAATAATAATATATAATAGTAAAAATAAAATAATTAAGATCTCTAATGTTTTAAATGTCTGTATTAAATTTTGTATTGTCTAAAACGTCACAGCAAGTTTTGCAATTAAGTTTGATAGACTACATTATTGAAATCCTCCCTATTATGTAATATCGTCTTCTTTTATCTTTTTGTCACAATAAATTTAAATTTGATTTAAAAGTTATCACCTTGTTCATTGTTGATTAAAAAAATAGATTAAGTTTACACTTAATAACAAATATATTTTAATTTAGCAGTATCCTAAAAGTAAAAACTATTATTCCGTTACAACACAACTCTCTGTAAAAACACTTACAAACTCTCAAGTTATTATCAAAGTTTTTAATTTACACAATACATTGCATTAAAAAAACGACAGAATGTAATATTCCGGCTCCAAAAACATGGTTCATGAAGAAGAATTTTAGAATATTTATTTATAGATTTATAGAAAAACAGAAATAAACAATGAGAAAATAGTGTACAAATGAATCTCATGAATGTTTTCCATCACCACAAATAGCTCAGTCATCATTTTGACTGCAAAAAAATATTTATTATATAAACTTGTGTGGTTAAAACTATGACCTGGTAAGTAAATAGTATAGCTTGATTTCAATGTTAATGTTTACAAATCTTAAAATTTTTTGAACAGAAATTTATTGAAGTACAAATTATTTAAGAATACAATAACAGCTTACTATATAATATTAAATAAATTAATATTTAACCGAAATTTATAATTAAGTAGAACGCTAATTTATTCAAAATTTTGGTTAAAGCTTAACTTATTTTTGGGATTTAGATTAGGAGAAACCATTTTAAATCACAACAATTATTTAAGAAAAACGAATGTAGACTAGCAACGTGGGGCATCAAAATATTTAGTATATGAGAAATAAGCTATAAATTGAGTTATCTTTGAATACTATTAATACTTATATTTTATTGTATAACTGAAAGTGTTTGGACAGTTCAGTCAAAAATAATGTCTAATTTCAATAACCACCAGGTTGGTAGTTTGTTCAATGGAGTTAACTACATACATAATGGCTCTTTAATTCTGTGAAATAAACAGATGAATTTCGTAAACGTAAAGACATAGTAAGCCTTTCTGTTCTACGATTATTTGAACTAGTCTCACTGGAATTAGAGCAATTCATTATTCCAAGCCTTTATAGGCATCCGTCTTCTCAATTTGAACAATTCGAAAAAAATATGGATGAGGTTTTAATTGAAATTTCAAATACAGTAAACGATTAATTATTTTTGGAAATTTTAATACAAATATCTTAAATAATAATTCAATAAGTGTTAAATTATTAAATCTACTTTTGTTTTACTTGTTTTTAAATATTTCTTAATTTCACACCGAGAAGTAAAATTCCGTGTTCATTGATGGTAATTTAAACTAGAAAAGTATGAAGAAAGATTTTCGAAAAACGTATCCTATATTCTTACAAATATCAAATCTTAAATCTACAGCTAGGATCCTCTCACGAAGTAGCAATGAGTGTCTAAAAAGAGCGAGATGCCCACAAAACTTGTGCGGGATCGGAACGTTAAAAAATATGATAGCAGTTTTTCGACGCAGTGGACTAGTAGTTGTAATTCCGCTAAAAATCGTACAACAGTTAGTGTGAGTGGTATTGCGAAGTTTGTCTGCCTTAAGCTTTCGGGGAGTTAAATAGCGAGCACCCAAGAACCCCGTCCATTGCATTCATTTCCACCGTACAGACCAGATTTAGATACCCTTTATTTCTTTTAATTTCTTACAGTTAAAAATGCTTCATGGACGAACATTTTACACGACAATTGGTTTACACGAATGCTGGAATGCATAGAAGTTGGGGGAATATTTTGAAAACCTATAAATAAAGATTTGTCATATTACTATTTTTATTTCACCTATAAATTTTTTGGAACCGCCTTTTTAATGATTTTCCTAATACTTTTAGTTAATTGTTTAAATTAGTATTTCTCACTAAGTCGGTCTCTGTACTGTACTGATACTCTAGTTTAATGAGTGATTATCGGCAGAATTACATAAAATAGAGCAAAAAATTTTTTATAAGTAATTTAATACTGGAGAAGAGTTTGAAAAGATTTAAATTAGTTTCCAAATCTTTAAAAAAAATGTAACAGTCGTAAAATCATTATGTATGAAAATAACAATTATAAAATACTTAAAAAATAATTAATGAGGAGACTGGAAGAACTAAATCTCAGACGAATGACTTTAAATTAAACATAGACAATATATATGTTACTTTTGACCTTCAGGTTGCAACTGGCTCTGAAAGTCTTTATTCGTAATTCAGTTACCATAACTAAATTTTCAAACTTCTCAATCACGATCAACGACGAATGTGTTTTGTGTTCAGCGCCCCTGTTTTAAGTAACCCTGTATAGACATACGGCCATGATATTTATCTTTTGTTTTATTTTATTAATTAAAAATTTATTATCATATCTTTTAGGGCACTTTCAAGTGGGTGAGTGTTGAACACGTATTATTTTTATTATTAAAATCTTAGATTATACAAAACTTCTACTAAATAAATTATAATATTTAACTTTGCAGTTTGATTTTATTTTTGCTTACTACAATACTATTTTTATATCTTGTTATAACATAACAAAATATATTATATTTGTTAACAGTCTACATTAAATGTAAAATAAATTGTGTACAGAACGACGTTTAGTCAATTTTTATATATTGTTGAATATCACCGCGTATCAACTTCTACATTAGTTCTTCATTGTCGTCTCAAAGACCTGTCTGTTTGTTGATTTCAATATTTTAATATTTCCATTCCGTATTCATTGCGAATTATTGACATCGTAATTTTGAGTAAACTCGAGTTGTCTGCGTAGGGTCTGCAATAGGGTTGACTTTGTAACTGGGAAAAGTACTCAGACAATATGATTATAGCATTTTAATTGGGAAACGCGGTTAACATTTATTTTAAATGAACTGATCTACTTATATGAGTCTTTTTCTAATCGTGTTACAACTATTGGAATATACACTTAATGACATTACTAATAATTAACTTCAACACAGTTTACAAATTTAGCAATCAGTGCTACTGAATGTGATGAATACAGGAAATGATATTACTAATTAATGTAATAATCTTTATTCAAAATGTAATTTTATAAGATATAATACAAAAAACAGTAAATGAGTTTATAATGTTATAAAAATATTTTCATGTAAATATTGAAAACAGGAAGTCAAATATATACATGCTCTGAAATATTATAAATAAAATAAAACAAAGGTTTTTGCTTAAAAAATGTGTATGGACTAGATTGTTTTGAATGGAGATTTATAAAAATAATTTAGTGTAAATAGTATTTTTGTAAATTTTGTTTTATTGCTTTAAGCGGTGCAGTGTGTGTTGAACCAGACAAGTGAAGACGCGGATTATCCAACGCATGTGTTTTTATGTTTTAAATAAACGTATATTCATAACATTGTATTTTTAAATATTTTATTCGTTTATTGAAAATGTTATTTCATTTTTAATTTTAAATTGCTTATATATTTAATAGAATAATATAGTAAGGTAACAAAATTTGTAAATTTTTTATAACATTCGAAGTGGTTGTAGTTTAGTACTATACGATACTTTTTACTTCTGAAAATCTTTTTTTTCAGAAGCAAACCCTAAACTGATTTTAGTTATAAATACAATACAACATCTTTATTAATAATGAAAATATCTAACGGTAGGTTTGTGTACTACACAATTTTATGAGTAGTATTTGAATATCGAACATTTTTGCTTCTTAGTAATAAATCTTAACATTTTGAGAAGTATTATACATTTAAATGAAACTATAATTTTACGGTTTATATTCGCCTGTATTGGTTACGTTTCATTTTTAAACCTCTTTTTCAAATATTTCGGAGCAATAAGCGGTCTTCGCGGAACTTTGTATCACGTACCACTAAAATGTGAAATGAACTTCCATCGGTGATGTTCTCAGACCGATAGGACGTACCCACGTCAAAAAAGACGTATACTCCCTCTCCCAAAGCTGCCAATGCTTTTGCAATTCCTTCAATATTGCAGGAGTTTGCGTTCGTGGACGGTGGTGATGATGTATCATCTATAACCCGCTTGTTTGCCGTCCTCTATTATAAAACAAAACTCATGTTGAAGATTAAATAAGTTACATGAAGACAGAGTAAATAGAGCAATATTCTCTAAACCTTTAAGTTTGAGTTATTACATTTTAATTCTTAATTCTTATATAAATTGAGCGAAAATATATTACAATATAATAATATATTCAATGTATTAATATTTTTTTATACAAGATTCATTTTAAAATGATTGAGACAAATTTAATAAATAAAGAATTCATTTCTATCAAATAAACAAACGAAATTAATTTAAAATGTAACAGGCTTGATTAATGCAATTTTTGTCCCGCAGGCAATTTGTGATGACAAGCGGTGACACGCCGTGCTGTGCGAGCCTGGACACGCTGAAAGGCTTTTATATGGAAATTAATTTTCAGGCAAGAATGTTTTAATATTAGAATTGTGGAGAGTCACCGTCGGGGCGATGCTCCGCAATGTGCCTATATAAAATCCGTTTTAATTATTATTACATTTTTCATGGAAACGAAAGTCTGTTTTCCTTTATTTACCGGGCTGGAGGAGGGCTGTAAAACAAATACCCGATAAAACAAACACTTGTGTGTTTGCTCAGATGAAACAAAATAAAAATATGTTATTTAAAAGTAGAATTTAAATAAAGTTATTTTTTTATAGTTAACAGTTTGTTAGAAAACTTATTTATCCTTTAATTTTATTTCTTCCTCGTCAATTTATGGACTTCAAATACACCATTTTGTCTTAATCCATGAAGATTACATGAAGAAGTTAATTGAAAATTGTTAATTTTAATGTATGTGGGTAAGGCTTAAATTTAAATTCGTCGTATGGCAAAAGAGCATTTTAAACTTTCATTCAGATTGACAGTTGATAGTTATTTAACATATATTTTATAGGACCTACATATAACAGCTGCTCAGGCCAGACCACTCTCCAGTAACTTTACTAACTTCAGGTCAGAGGATGTTAACGAATATAAAATATAATACCCCTTAAGATATTTAAAAAGTTTTAAGAGTATTTTAGATCACATATTAAAATATAAAACTCAATAAGCTTAAAATATAATAAGGCAATAATAGAACTTGGACTGTCAGGTACGTGTCGGCAGGTCTATAAATAGAAGTGGTTATTGTATTACATTTCGTTAGGCAATTGATCACTACAATTTTTTAAACTATCTAGCTCTGGTATAGTTTAATGAAAAATGTATCACAATTGTATCATTAATGTTTGACAAACGAGCGTCGCTTTATGAGAAATGACGAGAACGTGATACGAGTAAGAACGAAATGAGTGTAAACTACTCAGTTTTTCGTGTTTATTAATTATTTACTACAAAATGACTTTTTTAAATATTTCTAACTTTGATATTTCTGTAGCATACTATTTGTTTGTTTCAAGTTAATACTTGTAGTATTTAAACACGGAAGGTGTCAGCATTCGTTAGCAAATAATTAATTTGTTTTACTTTCTCGTTTCAATTATTAAAGTTATTGTTTGTTTTTGGTGGTAAAAGTTAACGTAACATAATGTGTGAACAAACAAAACAACATTTTTATAAATTATTAATTAGAAGAGTGTGTCGTTATCACGTGGCATCTACTTTTTAAGATATATTAGGGATATGACACCTAAAGACATGTTTAGGAGTCGTATTATGAATATTAAACTATAAAAAAGAAGGTTTCGTGTTCAATGTAATTAATTCAAGTAGGTTACTATACAAAGAGGGGACGCTTTACTATATTTACGATATAAAAATAATAAACATTTGTTTATTAAGTTATAGATTATGTTGTAAAATATAAAAAAAACTATTAAAAGTGTTTATTTGAGTAAATTAACAATACTTTATTAATATATAAGTAAACAATACGCATGTTATGAATATTTAAGTATGTGGAGGGTGTGATGGGTCTCTTAAAGATAAGATAAGTAACAGAGCGTACTGTAGGACCCTTCGGTCCCTTAATGATAACTATTATTGACACTGGCTCACTACTACCACACCTGGAGTGCAAGCGCACGTTTGTCCTGTTCCTCGTTGACAACACGACTGTCTCGACATTGACAACTACCCCCTCCAGTGTGGTACGTGAGACAGTGCATTATATCTATTGTATAGATACAAATACTACACGTACATTCCCCAGACGTTTTACACAAACTACAAACGAAGTGTAAATAATGCAATAAACATCGATTTTACTTCAAAGCCTTTAGCTATAAAATGAAATCGTTTATTTTATGTTTTTTTATTTATCATTTTGCCTTCTTGTAAATATTTTATCCCAGAAACGTATTTATTTTGGAAATAAATAAATCCTTCAATGGAAATGGTATTGCTTCATAGTAATTGGTAGATCATTTGGAATGATTGATGCACGCAAGTCGTTAGGCTCCTGCCGACGAAAATCATATTGAACTCATTCTATCATCATTCTATTTATTTTCTTTTCTTTATGTATTCAGAAGAATACTTAGCAAATAATAAGTGATATTATATCGCTTCTGTAAGACGGTACTGTCAATGTTGTCTGCTACGTAGTTTAACTTCAAGTTTGATTTTAAATTTATTACACTATCACATTGTTAAAAAATTTTATCTTCTTAACCTTTAATAGTTTCATTTTATGAATTTCCTTAAAAAAAGAAAGAATACTTTATAATATAAGTTTTACTTCTAACGGTTTAGCTTAATCAGTGAAGTTTGATGAGAAACTTTTAAGGACCATTTATTATAAACAGTTCAGTTAGCACTCTTAAAAGATTTTAAGATTGCTAAGAATTTCTTACTCAAATGTACTTTTCTTCCTTAAAAAAGTAACTGAATTAAACTGTATACTATTTCTTTTTTATCTTTTTTATTACTACGCCATATAACTTTATTTTTATGAAAGATTTATATTTAAATTTCTTTCAATATGTATTATGTATTTAAATGAGATATTTGCTGCTGCGCTGCGATGTTAGTTTTATGTTATTTAAAAGATAATAAATAAAACCTATAACGTTTATGTTAAAGGGAAAATATCTTATGAATTTAATAGTAAAATATTTTTTTTTAATTTTTTCCACGACTGGAAGAGAATAACGCAAAAAAACACGCATCGGTTATATATTAGTTGCTTCAAATAATGTATTTAATAGAATGATATAAGTATGAAAGCACAATTCCTAAGCGAGAGTAGCAGTGTATATTACACCGCGATTAGAATTGAGCATGTGTTCCGCCGCAGCGTCGGTCGGTCAAGTTTCAGGACTCTACTTCGCCGGCTTAGAGTTCGTCTTAGACATGTGTTAGATAACTTGTACCGAATTACTAAGTACAAGACTTTCCAGGCTTTCGAAATTTCAAGTAGATAGTTAAACATTTTAAGGCAGTATGCATTTTAATATAAGACAAGTATTTTCTCATTCTATGTCAGTTTAGTAATTTTATTACTTTTTAGTAATTTTAAGGATATTAACAAAATTTTAGTACATATAGTAAAATAAAACGCTAGTTTTACAAAGTCTCTCGCTGTGTTTCATTCATTTTATCACATGTCTAAATTTACCTAGCGGTTAAGTTTTTCAATTGTACAAAATTTTGGGCCTATTTAAGATTTAATGATTTAAAGTGCGGCAGGTGGAACTGTACCTCACTGACAATGAAATGATATAGTTGTTGCTTTGAATAAAAGTATTATTTAACTACATTTATAACTACATTATACTTGAGGTTTTGGTCGCACTGTGTAGGTAAACTAACAGTGTTGTTATGTGGGGCGAACGTCTGAAATTTATATTTCTGTTCGTTACTGAAAAGTACTGTGTCCTGATATGTATGTGTAAAAAAGTAATAAGGAAACAAAGAAACTCACAAAATATTATTTTAGTTACGACAATATTTAATATTCAAATTACTTTTAATAATTTTATTTTCTATTCTGTAGCTTTGCGAAATAATCCAAAAATTTTTATTAAAAGCACTAAGTAGTCAAAAGTAGCCACCGTACTGCAACATCTAGCTTTTATCAAAAAAGAGAGAAAAGTAGCACTTTTTACTACATCTTTTGTTAATCATCTGTTTTTTTAACTTCAAAGTGATTAAGATTAGATCAGATTAGATTTGTAAAGGAATGTTATCCAAATATACATTTAAAAATCTTCATTTCTTTTATATCTTTACTTTGTACAAGCATTGCAGAATTATATCCGACTTTATTTAAAACTACAAAGAAAACTTAGCCATTGGCGGAGATGCCGATATCCCAGACAACCAATTTATGTCACTAAAATATTTATAGTATAATTTACTGTGCAGATCAAAGTTACCCCACTATAGAATCAATGTGATGTTCTTACTGAGTCATACTTATCTGTGACGCTGTCTTGCCAAAAAAGTACTTGTAGTTATTGTAAAACTGTTTTGTATGTTTAATTCGACGAGGTTAACCGTTTGTACTCGAGAGATGACTCTCGCTCACCACATGATTTAATTCAGTAACTAGTTTGTTTTTTTTCTTGTCTGGTAATACTTTCTTACGTGTGATCTTGTTTAGAAAACATCCACCTAAATGAAGAGCTGCATAACATTTTAACAGGAATACACACTTTGAGTGTCTACTTACATCCTCGTGTGCAATGGGTTAATTGGCGGCAACTTTCACCGTTAATTTCAATTAACACATGTTGTTTTAAATTAATACATGTTAATATTTCATATTCATGTTTTTATTATATAAAAAGTAATTTTACGTAATACTATAATAATAGAATAGTGGATAAGTTTGAATACGAAATTTACCTTATAACTCTTTAAAAAAGATTTTGTGTATCAGATAATAAGACAGAAGATAACTTGTTTACTCTAAAAAATGTAAAATCCAGTACACATATGTATATTTGCCTATCTTAGCGGCTACCGCTATTCCACCAGGCGCGGTCAAAGCGTAAGGGTCAGGGGAATTATGATCCAAAAAAAAAAATATATTTTTTGTTACATTGCCATAAACTTTACTATGCTATTAGTTGCAGTCGCTTTTTCATTCCACTGATATACAATTTGTCTTTTAATTGCCTTCATATTACTAAAGATAACAGAATGAAATACTCGTTTGAAATACGAGACCAAGCTGCGAGATAAAATATGTATCTTATACGTATATCGTATCGTATATCGTATATATATATATTATATATATAGTTGAAGTTTAATTATAATTAACACACATTTGTCATAAATTGCCAATCGATATTTATTTTAAATGGCATTAATTACATACGGCAAAAGAGATACCTAAGAAATAAAATATTGATAAGTCTTGATTCAAGGCCGAGATGATTAATATATACTCGTATATTATCTATAATTTATTTAGCGACTAATTCTGGAAATTGCATGCATATACATTTTTGTTTCCTTACTTTCTTTTACCTTACTTTTGCTTATTAAATACTAAAAAAACACAAAACTTTTTTTTAAAACTCGTTCAAATTCAAATTATCTTTATTAAAGTAGGCATTTACATGCACTTTTTAATCGTCAATTATTACATGAAAAAGGAGTGTTGTCACATAGAAAACCGTCTAGACGTACTTCGAAATGTGAGATTAATTTGAAACTATAAAAACTCATCAAGGATCGAAGACAATGTAATAATATGTAAGAAACCAAAATTAAAAAATAATAAATAAATATAGATTAAAACAACTAAATACACACGCTCTTATAATATCCACTAGGCTTATGTACAGTACTTTATGTACTTACCTTATGTTCCACCTTAGGAACTTTCCTTATATAACGAGCACAACGATACATACACATTTCAGCTACAAAATATGCGTTATTGGCTTAATTATATATATAAAGCTTAATAATCTTATAATTTTCTTAATCTAAACTAATCTTATGAGTTTCTTAATAATTATCGGAATCAAAATTCAATTCTATTAAATATGACTAGAAGCTTTTTACATTAAATATTAAGAAAGCCCAAAATCTTCGTTTTCCTTTACTCTGGTAATATCGTAAATCTATTTCAGTAAAAGGGTCGGTTCAAAATTTTACAAATTCTTGTCAATACCCTCGATTCATGAATCTGTAAAGTAATATTAAGTTTTATTTCCTAATTCAAAATTGAAACCTCGATTAAAGATGGGAGTCTCTCTTAAAAAAAGTAAATGAAATGTATTATACTCCCCTATTCTATTCAAGTAAATGAGCGGCCATTATGTCTTCAGGGTAATCATTAATGTTTTGTCTTTGTTCTAAATTTCTCTATCAATTATAATGTATATTCTAAAATTATAGAATATTTTAACGCAATTTTGCTACAAGTTTTGAAGAGGCAACTAACTGGTGGATATTTCTTTACACGAGTATTTTGATATTAGTCCTTGCTTTATTATTATGCTTTAAAACTGAGAAGCTGTTCTAGGAAAATATTATAATTTTGTACAAACTTCTCATATTCATTAATTAGTAAGATATATCCATTTCTTTTTGAGATAACATGTCAGGTTAGGTTTAAAAAGCACTTAAATAATACCACAAAATAGATTTTGTCATATATAAACTTTTCATATAATCTTTTTTAAATACATTATTAAAACTGTGTATGAAGTGGAAGTGAAGAGAAACCTCAAGGAAACTTATTACTTATGGATGCAGCATGAAGTTGTTACTAGAACTTGTTTAATTATAAGCTTTACTAAAGTTTTATATTGGCATTCCTTTGAGTATTAAAACAATAAAAAAATTCAAGACGATATTTGTACAGCCAGTGCCAGCCAAACGTCTATTCTTCTCTTCACTGAGCAAGTCTCCTACATTCCTCACTTCCCTCTCCATCTCTTAAGAATGGCAACTCATTCATTTATAGTAGCAAATCTCTATAGGTGATGGAGCTTCCAACTATTAGTTGTGCCGTCTGCTCGCCACCAAACCTATTCTATGCACTAATTCATAAAACTTAAAAGCAAAATGAAACTTATAATGTTTAATTAAACTAGATGTGATTAATGTTATAACACTTATTAATTTTATAGATTAATTACACAAAAGTAATCCCATGACACTTACTTTTTAATTTAAAGAATCGCTTATAATATTTAACAAAAAAATATACTTTTTTACAAATGGAATTTCCCAGTGTTCTAAAATGATCTACAAATTGCTCTTTTAATATGAAATGGTACGAAAAAATAAACATGAAGGACAAAAGCTGCAGTTATAAAATATGTAAGAAAGTTAATCTTTTATACGAATTAATTATACTAGGTAAGAAATTGTACCAAAGTAAGACAAATTTTACCAAACATAACGATTCATTCAAATTATGAAATCCCACACTTTAATGATAACAGTAATTATATTATCGTAAAAATATCGAAATTCGTCGTTCTTAAAATATGATTAATTGCACCCTGTCGTGAAATCGCTTTACACTTAGGTGATCTTATCAGTTGGTTCTTATGCAGCTGTTCATTAATCTTGACATAATTAGAAATTTTATGAACTTTTGAAAAAGTAGCAATGACTGTATCAAGAAACGCAACAACAGGTTTTAGCTAAGTGAAAGTAAAATAAAGAATAATAATACGATCCCATGATGACTGTTTTAATAAATAAAAAGTGTTAACAATTGATATATTCTCTCTTATTAGCCTAATTTGTAAAAAGTTTAATATTTAAGCGTTTATTGGCGACTTGAATACTATTAAGAATATATATTGACCCATAAAAGATGTCATTCGTTATTCGAGTGAAGCGAGTTTGTGTTTTTTCCAACATATCAAATTATAACGATACAATTAAATTATAACGATATTTATTTATTATACAATCGTGTAAACATAAAAATAAAAAGGAAAAAATCATCTGTAATTAGTGGATGAACTAAGAAAAAATATATACTTATAAAACCCTCAAACGTTAAAATACTGAGGTTCTAACATGCTATTATATGTATATTTTATTATTTTGTATTGATTCAGAAATTATATATTATTTTTGTCTGTAAATGGATCGCCTTCAGAAATTGATAGGAATGAAGGAAGTCAGGCAAAATAAACGGGAAGACTGGTTGTTCTGGCTTTCAGCTCTATCACTCGTCACAGGAAACATATAAAGGCAACTTCACGCTGGTCTCATGTGTGATGGTGGTTCTATCTAATCCAATCCAGTCTATACGAGCAAATGAATACAGGTAGAAAATAAAAATGCAATATCTAGCGCAAAATATTTTTCAAAGTTCTCTGAAATGTTTGTCAATAGCAAGAATTCAATAAAATGGTTTTATAAATGGGGTCGACTCCCCTTTGTATTTTATTTTGGGGATTGAAATCCTTTTATTAAAAATGTCTAAGTGTTTGAGCTTTTGTGCAAATGAATTCAAAAGTTACACAAAAAGCTTTATAATTCTATTATGAAAACCGAGCCTCTAAATTAAATTTTCAATAAATGTTTTTTAATATCACTTGAGTTAAATTTTATAACAGTTAAATAATATAACACATTATGTTGTTTATTTATAAACACGCCTGCTGTCGCATATTACAAACAACCATCCAGGTTCTGATGGTACAGCCTGCTTCGCTGACATACAAAGGACATTCAATACGCTTTTTCTCTTTTCTAAGGGCAACAGTAAGTTAAAACCTTCCCTGGTGTTTCGCATTCGACATTATATACTATTTTATTTAAGATTTCAGCGAATTATGTTTAGCGAATACAATTTAATTTTAACAAGAAATATATAGAACTAATTGACCAAAGGACGAATGCTGAGCGTAGCGAACCGTTTGTACGAAGGACTACGTTTTCACTAGATAGGCCCATTCTGCTATTTTTCCGTATGTATTTCAGTACGTTTGTTCCGGCGTATTTTTCATCCTATCGTCACGAAAATCGGCAGTCCTAGTCTTTGAATTATTTGAATTTTTAAGTTGAGCCATTTTTTTGATTGGGCGAAAAAATCCAAAATAACGGCGCTTTTTAGTTTTGTTTTTGGCGTAGCAGGAGCAATTTTCATCCAATCGCCACAAAAATTGATGATCATGTTCTCTGAGTTATTTAATTTTTTTTTGTCCGGCCATTTTTATTACTGGGAGGAAAAATCCAAAATGGCGGTGATTTAAGTTTTTGTTTTGGCGTAGCAGACGTATTTTTTATGCAATCGTCACGAAAATTGGTATTTGTTTTCTTTGAATTATTTAAATTTTTATGTCGAGCCGTTTTTTTGCTTGGGCGAGAAATTTCAAAATGGCTTTCTGATCCGTACCACAAAAACGGACTTTGCGACAGCTAGCGGGCTGAAATTTCGTCTAAGTATTCTTTGCCGACAACTAAGGTGATTTTGTGTTATTTCAAAATCCAAAATGGCGGCCATAGCGAATTATCAAAAATTTTAAAGTTGAATAACTCCGTTGTTATTTGGTGGAGCCAAATTTCATTCGGTAGGTACATACATACATAAGTATACTTATTCATTTTTGGAAAAGGCACTTAAAACATTGTCTTATCCCCTTACGTACTGAGGTCTACTATTCACAGAACTACTAGTACAGTAACTAGTAACTACTTATGTTTAACAACTAATAATTTTAGTAATACGGAATAAAAACAACAAAACTATGACATATATGTAAAATAAGCCTCAGTGATTTAGAAATGAAATAACGCGAAATAAATTAAAAACTTGTTCTAATGACACAGTAAAGTAGCCAGTAGTGAAGGGAGAGCTGTTCAAACGCCAAGCGAATGTGTTACACATTGGATCGCCAAAACGGTTTTGTCATGCGTCATGGGAGAAGTCGGTGAAAGCTTGTAAAACTTGGCGAATGAATTTGGTATATTATTCCATCTTTTGGTTGCGGCATAACGAAAATGTACGTCGAAAGCAGCTCATCCATCGAGGTTTACTAGGAATTGGGTACAAGAGACCCGGGTTTTGAGAGTTAAAATCCCGAGCACAGGTAATTTTATGTGTAAATAAAGTCGTTCCTTAAATTATATTATATGGAACAGCAAGGCTGCAGAGTGTAGCTGCCGTCTATAAACTATTATAAATATATATGATCGTTGTTCAAGTAGGGAGTTACATGCGCCGCCGCTGGAATATCGAATAAGTAACGGAATAAACGTTTACACAATGAATTTAGATTTTTTATTTATCTCATATTACTGCCACCACATGACCCTTATATTTCTATGGAAACTTGGAAATTGCATATAAGGCTTCTTTTCTTTTTCAATAATTGTAGAAAAATCTTATGTGTTAGTAATCAAAAATCTAAGGATGCTTACAATATATAATAAACAGATTTTTTTTGTTTCATTAAATAAAGGATAATGCGTGACTACAATGAGAAAAGGTAGTGAATAATAGAAGCTAGGAACGGAAAGTAAAAGGTAAGCATTTGGGCTTGCGTCTTTTTAATTTAGTATACGAAATTTAGTCAGGATGGTTACGCTTTACGATCTTCTAAGATCAGGGCAGTACTACCCCTATCGAGACGGCCCACGTGAGCTGCTAAATTGAATGAACACCTCTATACTCTACTAGTTGCAAAACGAAACAATTTAATGGCAGTCAATTATCATCAATTAATATTTATCAAATGAGGCAGGTTTTCCAATTTCAAGATTTATTAGAAATAAATTATTTTTACGTTACATTAAATTTAATATTAAAATGTAATAAATCAAGATATTAAATATTATTTTAGGACAATCAAACGTCCCTTAATCTTATCTCGATTTGATTGATTATAGCCTTTTGTGTTACTTCCAAAAGGTTGGGATATTAGGACTTCCAAAAGATGGGATATTAGGATTATTTTGGAGCACGTTTCTATCAAAGACTTTAATACGCAAAAAATAATTAAAATTGTGCCCCGTTGTTTCCTTAGTTAGAAGTGCAATTCATATCATTCAAAACCTTCAGTTTAAGTAACAAACAGTATTTCAAGTTCTCATAAACTACACCTATTGCTTGTAAACTTGTTTTCATATAATGGTACGTTACGTTTATTGTCCGCACAAATTAAAAGTCTTGATTCTAATTCAACGTGGCAAGGTTTTTTTTTTTTTATTTCATAAACACTCTAATATTAACTAAATTCAAATTTCTTCTCTGACAGGTGAACAAACTTGGAGTAGATTTGTAAAGTTTACAT
The DNA here is from genome assembly GCA_918358695.1 of Melinaea menophilus ssp. n. AW-2005. Taxonomy (NCBI): domain Eukaryota; kingdom Metazoa; phylum Arthropoda; class Insecta; order Lepidoptera; family Nymphalidae; genus Melinaea; species Melinaea menophilus. The sequence continues at coordinate 33,608,835 of OU911039.1, read as the reverse complement.
TAATTAGTCGTTCTAAAGGACTATATTATAATAATAGAAAGCCTTTCTTTAACCTTATTACTATTATTAATTAAATATTATTGAATGATATATATTGATTAATATAGTTTATAATTTCAATCATTGTTTTTTAAATTACAACTACTGGTAGAAAAAATATGTTTTTTTTATAGGCTTGCATGACTACGATGTAGATATCATCTTTAGAAAACAGAAAGTATTATAACCATTCAAAATGTTGAACTTTATGTAAATTTATATAAAGAAGGTTTTTTGGAGTGTTCTTAACATTACAAATCTATATAAGTAAAATGTTCCAAATAATAAAATATGCACTTTAAATATCTCATTAAACGAGTGTATGGGAACATATATATTATTTTATGGGAATAAAAAACAGTTTTATGAAATATACTGACATACTCACCAACAATAATATTAAAATTTTATTGTTATTATTTCCTGCGTCACTCAACACTGGCTTAAAAGTAAAGAACTATTATTAAATTTCAATTAGTAGTTCGATTAACGAAGTAAATTATCATACTTAGTGTTTCTTTAATACTATTAAATAAACAGATTAAAAAAACGTCGACAGAGTAAGAACGGATAATTGAACAAAGTAATTCAATATTGTAAGCGTGTATAGACCACCGTCTTCTAACGTTCAGCAATTCGACCAAATTATGGATGGGACTTACTACAAATAACAAAATATAAGTAAACAGATAATAATTTGTCGAAATTCTAATATTAATATCTTAGAAAATAACTCACTGTGTTAGGTTTTAAAATTTATTTACGTCCCTTAATCTCTGATTCTCGTAGGTTCCATAAACATGTCTATCACACATGTTTATGAGAATCACCTCCACTAACGCCATCTGTATTGACAATATATTAATTAATATTATTACAACTTTTAAATTTTTAATCAATTGTACTACAACCATCACAACAATGTGTGTAATGTTTATACGATGCTAGTTGAAATTAAGTAATAATTATAATAATCAATTTTAATTATGAATATATATTTTGATGAATTATCTTAATTTTAATGTTTTTATAAACTTAATTTAATTTCTTTAAATTTATAGTAATGATAATAATAACAATTCGTTTATTTCAGACAAAAAGTCCACATAAATTAAACATTACTTGTACAAGCTACAATGTTACGAACACACATGGATGAATTAATAATATGAAACAAAGTCGTCATTATTGTAATTATAAAACACATCAGATCACTTATTGTCAGCACTTCGCTGGTCATACGAATTTACAATTATATTGAAATCAGGACAATCGATGCAACCATGTAAGCACGCAAGAAGCGAAGCCGTTAGCTTTAGATATCACTTTCACATTCGTACTTTTGTACTTACTTTCGTACTTTCGTAATTTCGTACTTTTAAACTATTGATATAAGATATGACTTGAGTTAGAATTACCCTATTACTTTATTTCAAACTTCGATTTTAGAAAAAATCTATTGACACAAAATTTTCGAATAATTACTTGTTTATCAATATTCATTTAAATCTTGTAAAGATTTATATTTTATTACTTTGGTATGTGTAGGTTATTTAACTAATTGTGTTACTTTGAGCATTAATAAAAATAGAATAAGTTTGCTTCAAAAAGCGGTATCCTATTTCCCGCTCTTTTTTTTATGTGAATAGTGAAACTATGATCGATCTTTAACCTTTATCCTCGTCGTCACTTGTTATATACGTCCTGATGCTCTGGCTCGTCAACCAACGATGTGCGCAGGCGCCGCGTCCGCTCCCCCCGTGGCTTGCGCGGTAATGGTACTCCGCGCGCCCCACACGCTGCGAGCTCGAGACAGTGTATACACGCCGAATATCTATCACTATAGATATAGCCCAATACATACAAAACACTACAGTAAAGAATACCTTTCTAGAGAGTAATTTAGTAATTTAGATGCAATTCTTATTACTAAAAGTTGGCACAAACATAACCTACGATCCAACGCTTATTAAAGACTAATCTTTGTTTAAAACAAAATCTGGTCAAGACTAGGGCTTTACCTCAAATTAATATCAAAATAGTTAAGTCTGATTAGTGATGTTTATAGTCATCTTACTCCTTTTAATGCTTTTTTTTAACTTGCAACTCTGCTTGAAAACAGGAACTCATATGAGTGTAATATTACATGTAATGTAATATTACAGACATTAGATATTTATGAATAAACTTTTATTGAATTCTTCTTCAAATGAATTTTATCCTTTCCTACTTCTGATTCATGAAAACTCTCACTACAAAACGTTAACCTGTCCCCATCGGTTACTGGTGACGTGTAGTAGGGATAGAACTCTCTGAAAATGTTAACTGGTCTGAAACAAGGTTAACGGGCTCGGTAAATTGGATAATGAAATGGTTGCTCAATTACATTTAAAAAATAACAATAGACGGCCTTTGTAGTAGCAAATATCTTATTATATCATAAATAATAGAAAAAAATATGTATTTGTAGTAGTGATCCTCCCCTACAAGTAATTTACTTATTACAAGTAGTGCGACGACTCCATACCGCCAGTAATTGTTTTTATGCTTAGCTAAAGGTTCAAACAACGCAACTAAACAGTTTCTGAATGATATTTTATCAATATTAATAAAACGGTAGTTAAATAAAACGAATACCAAAATTTAAGTGACCTTCACTACAATACATCTGCGAAAACTCATTCAAATCTGAAAAGCCATAGTAAAAGACAAACAGAAATAAGACATTGTTTTGGTTTCTATTCGTTACTTAAGTGATACTAAATAATTTTATCCGAATGTCTTTTGTGTATAGACAGTGATCAATTTTTACAACAAATTTATTCAATAAGACTCCTAAAGTCAGAAAAAGAAGACCCAAGTCGGTATTCCTCGATCCCGACGATTATTTTAGTGAACGCAACATAATGCGTATAAAGCGGCAGAGCGCACATAAACTTTACACACACACGCACACAGAGCGTCTCCTCCGGCGAAGTCGAGGACCCTACACGAAAAACAAAGGAACTTATTTTGATCTCTTTTACAATTACTATAGTTAAAATTAATGTGAGTAAGAGGTAAGACCCGTGTAATTTTTAAAAAACAAAAGCTGAGGAAGGTCTTAAGAAAATTATATTATTAGTAATAGTAATAATAGATTTATTAATTTTTGCATTTATGATATCACAGCAGATGACGTTTTGTTACACAAGTAAAGAAAGTAACAAAACTAAACCGGCTAAGAAAAATTTTTCGCTCTTCACGCGTAGTAAATTACTTAAATAAAATTATTTTACGGATTTCATTTGCATATATTGTTTAAATTTTCATTTCAACTCGAAGTTTCCAAAGAAAATAAATAAATAATTAAACGAAATTTCATAAAATTTTTAATCAATATACAAGAGGCGGTGTTAGCGCTGAAGCAGCAATCTCGGTCAGGCAACCTTGAGGTACAGAGGCTTGTATTGTTTAATAACTAATACTAGTTAGTGTAAAAAATAAATTAAATTTTTATTAAAAATTACTTAGATCATAATAATAGATAGAAGTGTAGTTACATACATAAATTAATATATAAAATACAAGTTTATCAAATAAATATATAAAACCATAAAAGATTATAACTGATATAATAAGCAAGAAAGAAAATAGTAACAAAACACAAAGTTACATATAAAGCAATATTTTTTATTATTCTAATAAACAAAACTCTTCAACAAGTCCCTTAAATACAACAAGAGATTGTGAAGTAAGAAGTATATGTTTTGGAAGGAATTTCTATAAACAACAAGCTCGCACAAAAATAGAATACGTATAAAAATAGTAAACTTAGAAGATATAAGGAAAAAGAATGATAATTAGTTAAGAATCTAATTTAATTTTAAGTACAGAGGAGTAGAAGAATGGAAAAGCGTACAATAAAGTAGGTTAAGATTATATACATCCCGGAGAAGGAGAATGGGGAGCAACATGTGTAGTTTACGGAATTTAGAGATATGCTTATATGTCCAAATATGAGTCTGGTACAATTATTTCCGACTCTTTAGAGTTTATTAAAATTTTCTTGTTTTCAATCTAGCAACAATAGGTAGAGACGAGAGTCAGCGCTATCTTTGCTGGAACCCTAAGATAATTATGTAAACTTCGAAGCGATCTGAACGTGGCAAAAACTTCCTACTGACCTCACCTATCTGCGGGGTCCACGACATTTTTGGTCAAAAATGATGATCAGGTTTTTATTATATTTTATTTTATCATTGTAAGGAACCTGGACACAATCTACATTAACTAAGATCAGATTATCTTGATATCAATCTTTGACATACTATAATTATAGTTAGTATTATATTATTATAACTATAATTAGTAGATTAGTATTGAGTGTGTCGAAATATTTTAAGAAATACGCGTAAGTTGAACTAAATGTCCAACTTACGCGTATTTCTTAATATATAGATCTTAAATTAATTTTTAGTTATCATTTTCGGTTTCAGCATACCAAAAAACATAGAATTACACATCTATCTTGATTTTATACAAAAATTTCAATTTTCACCTCTTAAGAGGTAGTAAGGGGGTGCTAGCGGGAAAACAGTCATTTAAAATTAGTTTTTATTGTCATATTCGGTTTCAGCGATCCCAAAAACCAAAGAATTATGGGGTCTCCCCTCTGGTTCATGTTTTTTTTTTTGTGTGCCTGTGTAATTAATGTTACATATTCATATTCATTTAATTCATGTTAATTTGACTTTATTGTGCTAAAATAATATTGTAATATATGAAAAATATTTTTAAAGCATACAATACTGAATATATTTCTCAAAAATACAGACAATATTAATTATAAATTTCCTTCTAAGTTATATTTAATTATAAAGTAAATTTTTGTCTGTAACCTTTACTATGAAAGAATTTTAAAATAAGATTTTGCGATACAACAAATTTAAACCTAAACCCAATTCAGAAAATACAAAACTACTAAGTGAAAAGAAGTTTATTCAAATTGAAAACCAGTGTACAGCAGCAGTATAGAATAGAATCATAATCCTTACTTCTTAAGATACAAGGATCTTTTTTGTTTGCACAAGATAACAAGATAACACATATGAGAAAAGTCAATACATAGCACAAGCAAGTTTCATAACAAGTTATTTACGATAAAAAACTAAAAAAAATACACATTCCACTTTAAAATAAAAAACAATAGATTATAGTATTTTCTAAGACTTATTGATTTATATACACTGAAAAAACTAATAAATAGTTTTTCCGCTAACTATTTTTTATATTTATTTGTTATTGTATTATTTCATATTATTACAATGTTTCTAAAATGAGATCAATAATATTTTATAATTAAAATAATTAAAAATATTAAACACCAGCTTCTACGTATAAAATATATAAAAACAGCATCCCAACGTCCTCCCGGCGGTCCGTCGAGGATCGTATATTAAATATACACCAATTCTCAAGCCTTTAATGATAAAAAGATAACGTGTGGCTTAATCTAATCCCTCTTCCAGCTCTTAATTATCATAAAAATATGTTTATGAAAAATGTGTTCTAAAATTTGACGTCAATTCATTTTACATATGAAGAAGTTTTAAAAAAGAATAATGCTTAATTAAATGTAGGTTTTTTTAATTTTTACCGTCAATCGTATTTTACGTTATATTTTGTACGCGTTTATTGATGATGTTTAAATAAAAAAAAATAAACATGAAACGAATCCACTTGGAGATACCAATTAACTATTTTATTATTAATTTGTCGTGCAATTCAAAATATGCTATTGTATATATCTTTATGTAAAGGTCTTGGGTAATTAATATTTGAGATTGACTTATCTTTGAATTTCTTTATTTATTTAAAAACTTAATGCAATATATAAAAACAAAAAAAAAACAAAGTAAAAATTTTTTGTTAGTACTTCTACTACAAACTACAAACAACAAATACAAATTTTAAATTATTTGAAACAGTAAAGCTCACTTATTTAATTTGTAACTATTTGTACTATTATGTACTATTTATTTTTATATTGTAAGCTCAAGTGTAAGTAAGCTAACAGCTTGTTTAAGATAGATAGCTTATTTCTTTAAGATATTAAGAATTACTTACAATATCTTTGTCACCAACCAAATGTTTAATAATATAAATATTTTATAAAAGATAGGGGCCGAACGCTGGGTTCGTAATACCAAAATTAAGTATTGTCCGTGCCAATATTGTCGAAACAGGCCGTAGCTAATACTATCGTAACAGATGGTCATATTTTATTATTCTATCAGCCTCTCCAGTCTCATTACAATGCAGAGCGCCCTCTCCGCCACTCCGGGTGTATCGAGTTATTCACACTCGTTTGTTTTGCGTCGATTTCATCCTGTATTGATGATACAACAAACTTCGATAAGAGCCATAGAGCTTAAAGTGCTTTTTGACAAATGTATTGTATTTTTACAGTTTTATATTAAAATATTGAAATTTAACATATATTTTAAAATGTTATCCAGGATGCACTCTTTTACAGTTGTGTTATTCATCTTTAATTGTAACCCCAAATGCTTATTCTATTATCAGGTGAGGCGAGCACATGTGCGGTATTTACATTTGTATTATGCGTTTCGCTATCCATTCGCAAGCGTTGTTTGGAGAATACGCTATTTAGAGATAAGACGGTGTGTTTGAGCTTACATCCATTCCGCATTTTTTGTATGTTCCGCCGTTTTCTTATCATTTTATGTTTTTAATTTTTTTTTGTGGTTGTCAACAAAGTATATTCATTTTACTTCTACATCTGACTATTTATAAAATATTTTTAGTAAAATTTGTCTATATTCTTTAGGTAAGAGTTAAAATGCTGCGCGGTCTTTTTTAATTTTTTCGTTTTGATCTCTTGATGATCTCCATTTTTTTATATATACATAAGCAATGTAAAGGAAATAAGTGCCGGTGTCGACCTGTCTTTGTAATGCATTTTTATGAATATAAGTTATTAACAAGAAAGCTTTTATATTCAGAAAAAAAACCAAAATGACTAAAAGTGTCCTCAATACACTTTACTGAACAGAACAAAAATTTTGTGTAAAAATCTTTGAGCAATAAGCAGAGAAATAAACACGAATACCCTTGTATTTGAACTTTGATTTATGTTGCTACTTGAGAAGCGCTTTGAATAAAAAGATAAAACTTGTGTCATTTTTATAAAAGCGTCACCAAAATTTTATATTTAATGTAAATATATTAATATTACAAAGTATGTAGAATAATTAAGATTGTGCAACAGGTTTTAGATTGTGAAAAACATTATTGTCCCGAATATTGAGGTATGTGTGAAAAAATAGTGGTGACTAGGGTCAGACAGGCAGGTAATACAGGAGCAGAATCATCGCGTTTCTGTGCGTGAATGTAGTTAATATAAGTTACATCAGTGCATTACATTATCATAATATCATAGAGATCGTCTGAATATTCACGATAATAGTTTCATCAGTATCAGCTCATTACCAGTACCAATTTATTGTTAGTAGATATACACATATATTAGTATAATATGATATCAAAACAAAAACTTCTCAACGAAGTAAATACCGAGTGACGAAAGCGAATTCACTGACACAAAACTCCTGATATGAATTTTGCGACGAAAAAAACCACGAACATTTTTATTCACAAACGTAAACAAACACAAAAAATGTGAATGTGTTCGGAACGTTGCCAAATTGCCTTGATCAATCTAATAAAATAAAAACAAAAATGCAATTTGTAAGTGGCCATTTTTGCTCATTTTTCATGATTTTTTTAACTTCTTACGGCCATATCTCAAAATAACGAGTTTTCCTAGATATGTGCTATATACCAATTTTAGCTCTAATTTGGGGCTACAAATGAGGAAATTTTGGAAAATATCGTTGGCGCCGTTTTCGATAAAATGGCCGATATGTCCCCGGCCAGTAGGGAATTTTTTGGTTTTTGACCAAAAATGTCATGCCAACAAATGTTTTTGCCATCAAAATGGATATCATTCAAAAGATGAGCTTGAGACCTTTCCAACGATGCCCATTTTGTCAATGTATTTCAACTGGTTTGGCCACAGTGCCTCTACAAAAAAATGGCCATTTTTGACCTTTCGAAGGCTAGCCACGGCCAACATGGCGGCCAAATCGAAAAGTCGTAAAACAAAAAAGTCTTCTTTTTTGATATACTTCAATCCCTGAAAGTTTGAACAAAATCGGTTAAAACTACGAACATAAACACAAACAGACAAAGTACTTTCAAGAAATCTTCGATGGAGGCGCCAGTCAAAATGTCATATCTCTTCAACCGGTAGTCGGATTTTGGCGTTTTTGGGTTTGTTGGAAAAGTGGAAAGTTTGTTTTTAAGGTGGAAATAAGTGATTTTATACTGATGCGGAGCCAAAAACAAAATTTTAGTCTCATTTTTCAAACGGCCGTAGAGGTGGAGGCGGTGGTTATATTGCTAAGTGTAAATGCATTTTCGGGGTCTATGGGCCAAGGGCTTTCTAGAAATACCACACTCATACCAGAAGGTCTCCTGTATAAAAAAATCGATATTGCGCGTATATATACAGAGTTAGACTTTCAGCACTATGGGTGCTTTCGTCACTCGGAGCTAGCTGACGCCCGCTTTGATAAATTGACAAATTCCTTTATTTTAAGAGGGTATGTCCTCTCCTTGGGGTTTTTTAAATTTTCACAAAGAACACCACCGTAAGAATTAATTATACTTTCATTCTGCAAATATTATATAGTTGGAAAGGATGCCAACATTTTCCTTGCAAAACTAATGAACTCACATTTCAGTGACCCAGTTTCCGAAATATTTAAACTGCAAATTAAAGCCGTATCGGCATACATTTAGGATCACAATGTAATTATATTCAATTGAAAGTTTAACTGTCTAAATTATGAAAGATATCTTTTTATTTTGTTATTTGACGTTAAGTATAAAACCAATAAGTGAAGAATTCTTAACCAAATAATGTAAAATCATCGATTTAATATATATGTATTAGTACAAATAGATTTTTTAATTTTCTTTATGAACTAATATTATTTAAACACAATATCAATAAAAAATGGCGTAGAAGAGGTCTGTTCCTTATTATCCTATCGTAAGAACCATATGTTCTGAAAATGTTCTTTGTTGTTAAGATTTGGTGTGTCGGTCGGATATTTTAAATTTGAAGGTGTAAAGTTGGTGTAATTGTGAACTATTAGGTACTTTGTGTAAATTACTAATTACCGCTTTTCTATTGATTTCTTTTTTGTAAATTATTAGTCTGTGTTTTTATATTTCTGAATTAAACAAAATTTATATAAGTTGTTAATAACATCATAGCTTTGGTTTCAATAAACGATGAAATAACAGCTTTATACAAAATTAAACTGATGAAATTAGTCTACGAATAGGTTGAAAAGTTTTTTTAAAGGAAATTAAGTATGAATTCTTCTCTTTTATTTACAATTCACACAGATATAACTTGCAGATCTGTAAAATTCATCGTCAGAATCTTTATTAAATTTTTAACCGTATTGATGAACTCAACAAACTTGAATCATTCTGGAATAAATAATCCATTCCAGTTATTTCATGAGCTTAGTGGGATATAACAGTGCCAGTTGTACGGGATAACTTATTGGGTTTTGGGTTACTATTTAAGTATTTTTTGTTAGTTATTAGTTATTAATATTAATATGAAAATATAGTTTATAAGTTGATTGACAGTGTGTCGAACCGGGTTACGTAAGCGTAGCCGATTTTATTCAAATCGTTAATTTTAATTTATCTATGGTAACCTACGTAGATTTTATTGTCCATTTTGTATGTAAATCTAATTATACGTCAGTTAAATACTTTTAATCAAATTTAAATACTACTAGTGAAAATCTAAGAAAAAACTATTAAATAATTATTTTTGTAATTCTGGTGTAGGTATATTTATTGCTTTATCTTATCTTCCACATGTCGATTTTACTCCACAATTCAAAGTTACTGCGTACGTTTCTAGTTCACAGCTACTAAAAAGCGCTAGTTTAATTATTATAGTGTTGTGTTAGTTTGTATTGTATCTCAAGATTAACTAACCCTGTGTCATATTTTAGTGGCCAATGAAAGCCAACGCAGATGTCAGGTATTACCGCAAAAGTTGAATAATTTTTCCACTAAGAAGAAGTAAGAAAACTATAATTGTATGTATTGCCAAAATTAAAGATCTTGACAGATTGCTGTCAAGATCTTTAATTTTGGCAATACATTGAGATATTCGTTTGATATTAAAACCACATACTACTACTACTACTACTACTAGTAGCTCTACAGCCCCAAGGATCTGAAAACAATAAAACTCCTAAATTCACATACAAAAAATGATACGGTCAAGAATTATGACCCAGAAGTATAATTGACATGCGATATGCAACGCGAATTTGACATGCGACATCGTTTTAAGTAGGTATAAGTTAAAAATAATAAAACTGTACGTTTCAAATTGTAGACCTTTAAGAACATATTTTATTTTATCGTATTACTAAACTTATTGATATTTTTTTACTTATCAAATAAAACAAATAGAGAGAGGGGTATGTAATTGAGAATTCAATCATCAGACGACTTGGAAATAATACTTTGTTACGTCCCAATTGTTATTACTATTTACACACAGTGGTAATATGGTAGTGTACCTTTTATTGATTATTTCGGTTAATAAGACCCTCAGGGACAACGCGATTGTTTCTCGTTTATGCAAAATATATTTTATATATATATATATATAGATATACATAAGTTATATATATATATATATATATATATATATATATATATATATATATATATATATATATATATATATATATACATATACATATATAATATATATATATATATATATATATATATATATATATATAAATAAGTTCTTGGATGAAGTTAAGAATGATTAATTTATTTATGATATGTCATTTTACAGTGCTTCCTAAAAAAAACAATTGTCTGCACTTTAACTACAATTATAATTGTCTTTTAACAATTATAAAAAACAAAAAGTAAACTTTAAAAAATGTAATCGCTATAAACACTATAGTTTTAATTATAGTTTGTGGGTATTGGTCTTTATAGGATCAAATAAAACAAAGTTATCAAGTTTCAGTTCTTTTAAAAGCATGGCTGATATCAGTGAAATTAAATCGAAGACATTATTAAACTTTGATCCAAATACTTAAGTGCAATTTGCTCTTGTGAAGTTCGTGGCAGAGAGACTTCGAATACACAGACGTGTACAACCCTGCAACAATACTCTTTATATATTTAAAATGTATTTTTTAAAATCTATTAAGTAACTTGGGTACTTATTAATATAATAAGATCAATCGCTGATTATTTTTTACAAAGTTTAGTTTGGATTAGAGATACTTTTTTCGCTTAATAAATTAAAGCTAAAAGAGTATATAATATACACCTAAAACGAAGACCTAATATTATTTATTAGACTAACAAGTTGTTTACATAAGCCTTAAATATTATTAGTCTACTGCCTTTCTATAAGTTATGTTTCAAACAATTTATATTTATAAATTAATTTGTTAAATTTTCTTCTTTTTGACAAATTTTACCAATATAGTGTTAAAAATACCTCGTTCGACAGGGTCGATCGTGTTAGGTAGATTCCCGTCGGTCGGATAGACAAAGAAAAACTAGCCAGCAGTATTCTACTGGTCATTATTAGTCTTATGACGGGTCACTCTGCATATATTGGGTGAGCGGAGAACCACCCACCACTCCTATCTCCTAAACGGGGGGTCGCATCAAAAAACTTTTCAGACAAAAAAGTTTCCTCTTTTAATTTGTTAATTTTCTAAGATTTTTCCGACGGCAAAATTTTGCCTTCTTCTGTGACTTTTTTCCGTTTTTAACTTTCAACCCCCCCAGCTCCTTAACCCCTGGACCGATTTCCCCCGTTCAAGAACTTAACCTTCATTTTGTCCTTAAGAATGTGTATGCCGAGTTTCAAAATCCTCCGTCAATATTTGCGACCTGTAGCGTGTCCCAAAGGTTTGCACTTTGACCCCCCCTCCCAGTCCCCCCTTTCACTTTTTCCAAAAAAACGAGATGGTACGTTTGTCCTACTAATTTATCCTATCGACCTGTGAAGTCAGATTTTGCCTACGATGAATTTGGACTGATGGATCATATATACATATATATATAGAGGGATATATAAAATTTTTTTTTTCGACGGATTCTCAATCTCCAGTTCATAAACGGCGTAGCGCCCCTACTCTGGGGTCTGGGTCCCGCCATCGCATCGATTGCAATAGGTAGATTCATCTATGGAATCTACCTAATACTATGAGATATTAAAGCAGCATAAGCCATTTTATTTCAAAACGTAATCATTCCTTTGTGTTAACTGAAGCTTAAATTTCCACTACCGTATTACAAAATTAATAACAACTTCCCTGTTTTGAACAGAAGCCAAGTTCTTTCAGTTCTGACGCTCAAAACTTTGGATTATCCACGTTTGCACGACGTTATATTTACTCAACCGTTTCTTAACCGTTTTCAAAAACTGCGCGTCGCTAAAATAATATACAACGGAATTCATATTTTTTGAAAAGATTAATAATTAATATATACTTTCATTCCTGTTTCGAATATGAATACTATTACAATTCTAATGTATTTGTAACAAAGGTGTGTTAAATTATTAATTATTAATTATTGTTTCTTTAATTAGAGTCTAACAAGAAAGTATATAAAGAATTATAATTTTTTATCTTTTAGTGTTGTAAACGCTAGATGTTATATACAACAATAACAATAATTTCCATTAAATGCGTAGGTAAATATGATAGACGGCTCTCTCCTGATGTGTGAAAATAATGAAAAATAAAACCATTCTTTCCTTAATTTATTATTAAAATAAAATAATAATAATAAATCAATTTATTTAAGATAATTCATCCATAAGTGTTAGTAACATTTTAACTTAAGTAACTAATGTTAGTACTCGTAGTTAGTATTCAACATAACAATTTCAAATTATACAGAAAAATAAAATTAATAAAATGCTCAAAATTCATAAAATTATTAAAATTAAATATAAATTGAATTAAATATAAATTAAATTCAAATCAAATAAAATTAAAATCATAAAATACTATTAAAGAAATTAAATAAAATAAAATTCATGAAAATCATCGTTCTAATTACAATTCTTTTTTTTTTTTATTCTACACATAACGCTATACTCCTACAGGCAGTATACGCTACGCTTCGATGCTACGTGTACACTATCCCAGGACCTCCAGAGGGGAGCGTTTAGCTTTAACGCCAATGTGCTGAGAAGGCTGTTGGAGCTGTTTAGTAATCTTGTCATTGCGGACGCGGTCCGCTTTCGTATTATCGCATAGAAGTCGTCTACACGAGCCTCCGCAAACATTGTCGATGCACTGCAGTAAATTAATAACATTTATAAAGACTCTCTCGCGAATACATGAGTCGTCAATATTGTGGCCTGCGGGACGAAAGTTGCTTTAATTAAGCCTTTGTGTTTAAAAATATTTATTTATTTACCTTCACGCCATATCCCTTGCGGGGTAGCCAGAGACGAAGGAGCGCCAAATGCTACGGTCCCTGCATACCTCTTTCGCCTCGACCATACATGCATACATGCCCTCCTGATGAGGACCCCCATGCTTTTTACAAAAAAAAATCTACAGAGTAAAACTATCGTAGCATGTTTAATTTATAAAATTTTCTATTATTTTCTTCACAAGTGATTTCCGAGTTTTTGGTGGTTGGCTCAAAATATTAAATATTACTGCTTAAATAATTATTTACACGTTTTGTGTTAATACTTATATATTTTAGAATTAATAAAAACAGTTACAACATCTTACTATTACTATGCATCAGCCATAAAGTATAAATTCAGTGATGCCAGTAAAAATGTACTGTACATAATACCAACAATTACCAATTGAAACATTGTACAGGACAAGCTTAATATAACGAACCTATTTATTTAACCATTTTTTTTAATCCCCATGAAGTGTCAGTAGGAGTTAATAAACAAAATATAACTTTACATTATGAAATTTCCTTCTTCTTGTCAGTCTATTGACATTCACTGCAAGGCATAGGCCTCCCCTAAAGATCACCAGAATAGCCGGTCTTACGATGTCCGCATGCATTGACTTCCCTCGATATATATGGATATGTCGATTTATATAAATGTTATTACAGTTAATATGATGACAATAAAATAGTAATAGCTGAAGTAGAACGAAGTCATTTGTACATGTAATATATATTTTTATCTTATAGCCAATATCTTTCCTGGAATTTTCTTTTAAATAAAAGCCTCAACTACAGTGCATTTAAATATTATGGACGTATAAAATAAATACATTGTTTAAGTATAATAACAATAATTATAATAATAATAACTCACGAGGGAATTACGTTTTGATGGCAGCAAAGGTTGCCATTATAAACAAATAATTTTATAAAATTATATTACTAAGTTACAAATAAAACTTATAACTAATTAGTACTAAATAAAGGTAATTCCTGGTGAACGACTGCCCCGAGAATGCACGTGGTGCCAGCAGCCCACGTATCTAGCCGTGGCTATTTAATATTCTTCACCTTTGTCATGGGAATTGACGTGGTTCTTATTATATGAATTTGCTCTGGCTATGCTTACGTAATAAATAGATAATAAAATAAAAAAAAAATAACTGCAAATGTTACAGACAATTAATTAAAGATTAAAAAATCTATCAACGCGATTCGACTCCAATTTGCGACCTCTGAAATAACCTCATTGTCATACTGCTCGCCGTTCTACAACGTTAGTCTTGATTGTGCCAGTATTCTTCTCTATGGATTTAGTATTATATTATTTTGCAAGAAATTAGTTTTATTATATTAATGTTATTATATGATCAGACTAGTTGACATTTCAATTGTGCATCTATATCATGATATTTAATAAGCATTCGTTAGGGTTTGGATAGGAATGTAATAAATGCCATCTATATCTGGAATTCAACCAGTGTTGATAATAATTTTATATATATATATAATGCTACTTAATAATGTATACATTAGATATAAATAACAATAGTTAGATGTATGGTAATTTAAATATAATATTTTTATTAAAAGTGATTTATAGGATAAATTATCTCCGTATAAATTAGTATTTAAGGATTTTTACAGTTTGAAATTCAATAAATACCTCCACTGTTTTTAAAAAGAAGAAAATATTATTTAATAACAACTCACATTTTTGCTGTGGTAAAGAAAATAAAGAAAAGAAAATTATAATTCAACTTACAATTCATATTTAGATTTTACATGTTTTAAAACGAAAGCACAATTACAATTTAAATCACAACTATAAAACATTTTATCTTATTGAAGTAAAAGTGAGTTTATTCTGAATGAATTGCTTTAAATTGGACTCCACTCGAATGTGAAAAAGCCGATGGCAGGAAGCAATGGCAGATTCAGTTATTGGTTTTCTTTACTCCAATTTTGTTTGAGGATCTTTTGATCTCTTTGAAACCATCTCAGATCCATATTAACCAAATAACAATATGTGTATTATACAAATAGTAACGAGATATTCCTAAGAAACTTATACAACTTTACATGTATAGGATAGAAATATTATAATTTGTTAACATTTCGCTTTAATTAAAAGTGTGCTCGCTCGTGAACTGTAGCTAAGTAAAAAATCCCTTTGCCATTTAATTTTCCGATTATAAGACTTTATTTAAACCTTGATAGTGATTATAATTTACATTTGAGAATGTGAATTCAGAATTAAAGATATAGTCAATGTATATAAAGCTATAAAATATAAGAAGGACATTTCAAACATACAAACCATGAGATAAAAATTGCACGGTATGCACATATTTCTAATAAAATAGTAAAAAATAACTTGTATGTTGGTTTAGTCAGTAAGCTTTCATCATCTTTCATCATATCCGTACATATCACAAGCAAACAGATAATAGCATAAAATGCTAGAATTTTAGTTCAAATATCTGTATTCTTAATGTTGTTTGTCGTAAAATAAAGATTTAGATTTAATAACTGAGGGAAAATGCAAAAGGGATATCTCTGACTTTACCTTCTGCATATTTTTGTTCCTATACATTTGGGTAGACCTCGAAGAATTCGGTCTGCCCATTCATTTGTACCCGACTTTCGAATTTTGGAAAAATTTCTTCACAGGAGGTCTTCTTATGACCCACTGAGTCCGAAATGACCATTGGTCAAAAAGTTTATATATATATATATATGCGTGCGTGCGTCCAGATTCGACTTTTGTCAGCACGTTAGCGGCCGCAGTTTCTCTCGGATCGCTTTCAAACTTTGCACAAAAATCAACCATCCAAAAATAAATATCAAGTTCGTTAACCAGAGAAATCCGGCCACAGGGGGCGCAAGGGCCTCACTTTTTCTGATTTCAGTTTTTCGACCATAACTTTTTCCCTATACAAAGTAGATCAATCGCGATCATATTTTATGATGTCTTTGATGAATACCTATAACTAATGTAGATAAACCGAAAACCTAACTTCAATAACTTAGGGGTGGATGTAAAAAAACCGAAAATTTTTGGAAAAAAATTCATAACTTTTTTCTGGTAAATATTCTTACATCACAAGTATTTTTAATAGAAAGGTTATTATTTACTCTAAATTTAGGTACCAAAATTTTTTCCGTTAACGATACCGTTTCTAAGAAAAAAAAGAAAAACCACTTTTAGCTTGAAAATTTAAGGTAGGTAAAACTACGGCAACTTTTTTCTGGTAAACATTCCCTCCTCGCAAATATTTTTAATAGAAAGGTTATTTTTTACTATAAATTTAAGTATCAAAAGTATTTCCAAAAAAGATACCTTTTCCGAGAAAAAAAATTAAAACCGCTTTTTGCTTGAAAATTTTTGATATAAATAACGGCATTACGTGTTATTCTTAGGTAGTGAGTTATATTTTAAACGAGTTACACACGAGGTCTACCCACGCGTGTCCTCCTGCGGGCACGGATTTTTTTTATGTTTGGTTCATGCTATGTATTATGAAAATAATCTCATAAATTTTGACATACTAAAATATCATTTATGTTCAGTAAGACAAAAATTATCTCTATTTTAGAAGTGGTAATAGTGATAAAAAGAGGAAATTAGTCTCACTTGCTAAATTAAGTTACCTTGCGGAGTTTATAGTTAACCCTTTATAACTAATCACTCGTCGAGGCGACGACGTGCCACTTGACGAATTTCGAAATCACCTACTTCGCTCCGTCCCCTGACCTTGACTCTTTCATTACCTTCCTAATTTGAGTAAAAAGTGCAACCCGTGACACTATTGGGTCCACGCGCATCATAGGACGTGCTCTGTGATCTTTTCGTCGTCCGCTGGACGAAGGTTTAGTAATAACAACAACTTTATTGTTACGGTACGTACATTAATAAATTCTTATATTTATTGTTTTACATATTGTAGATCTGCTTTTTATCGATAAATGTAGAATAGTATTTATTAAATTTCTAATTTAATTTATTGGATTGATTTAAATAGAAAGTTTAATGCAAAATTTAGTAGTAAGTAAATTTTTGGTTCGGTTTAGATATACGGTACGGAGAAATGTAGAGATGTTTTCACTTTTTTATATTTGTTTTAGATGGATTTGAGGAATCAAGAAGATCAGATTTGTCATTGGCTGGAGTCAGCATCGGAAAGCGAATCGAAGGAGAGATCTGACAGCTGAACATCGGAAACGGACGACATTTTAGAGAAATATATTAGTTTCATTTAAAGCCAAATCCAACGAAGTTGTATTTTTATTGTCAATTATTCATGATCAACCTATTATTAATGAAACGACATGAAAACCAGAAATAAAACATTTTTATAATAGCACAAAAGGTGCAGTGGACACTGTCGATCAAATGTGTGCAAATATAAGCTCTAACCGGGAAACCAAGAGATGGCCGGTGTGTAACTTTTATGACATTCTCAATATATGTTCTATTAATTCTTACGCTATTCATGTCTGTAACAACATAAGAAATAAGAAAAAGCCAATGACTGGGGACGATTTTGTAATGAAGTTAGGAGATCAGCTAATGGAACCCTGGCTTCGGCAACGATAACAGACCGTGAGTTTGAGGCGTAATATAAGGGTCATGATTGAGGATATTCTTGGCGAATCTTCAACAATAGAAGCTCCTGTTCCTTCTACGTCAAATGCGTGTAAAATTTGCTACCTATGTCCATCAAAGGCCCGGAGAGTGACCAAGCACCGTTGCACCAGATGTAGAAAAGCTGTTTGTGGTCCACAAAATGTTGTGTATCTGTGGTCACTGTGTAAATTGATATTGTAACATTAATTAGTACTTAATTTGTTCATTATAATTCATACTTTTGTGCGATGAAACAAGTTCCTATCTTAATTAAATATTTTTTATTATATTTCATTGTTTTATTCCGTAGTCCGTTGGACGAAGGTGTAGTAATAATGTAACAATGAAAACAGTTTAGTTATCTAGGGTTAAGAATGTTATCAGTACTGTTATTTATTTTGTAAAAATAGTAAAATTTGCTGCATTTCATTTGTGGTTATTAAATTATATTATGATTTCTATTAAGTTAACTCAAAAATATACTGTCTTAATCAGGTTATTTTAATATCAAGCTTATTGATTTTACAATACTGTGAAGAACATTCGTATTATTATTTAAATTATCATTATTTCAAATTTAAAGTATAGAAAGCGATGACACATGATTGGACAAATCATTTTACAGGCTATTTACCGACCTGCATCGACTGTATATTGAGCTCTCTCTCGGGAGGAAAACACAACAAGTTAATTATACGGTCACATTACATCGCACCAGTATTTATTGGTGTTTTAAATTGCCAACTTTTAATTTATAATAAAATCCGAAACGCTATTGATAAAGCTAATTCAAAAATTAATGTCAATGTGCTATTTCCCAACAGTAAATAATTTGGAATAAAGCTATGTAGCATTTAGTTAACAATTGTCTCTTAAGTTGCCAATCCATATATATATTAATAATAATTCATATATTTATATTTATTGTAAATCTTTTTTTTTAAATACACTTATAGAAGGGGAGTATTTTTTTTTGATGTATTATGTTCTTCAATAATTAAATGCAGTTTAAATACACTCAGTCCACAACTTAGTACTGGGTGCCATCAAGGCCAAAAGTCCTAAAATCCCAACTACATAGTACTGCGGCCCTTGACCCTCGGCAATGCAGGGTTCATCTTCACGAATATAATACACTCTAATATTTTTAAGTGTACTTTAGTACGCAAGTACAGAACTGTTAGATTTTACAGAACCCTGCTCTTTTTATATATTCGAACACAAGGAATTTACGAAACAATCAACACAGTGTCTGTCATTAAATATGTGCAGCGTTGTGATTACAAATAACTATTTCAATGTCAATCATAACTATTCTAAATATATTTATAGACAATATAGTCATTAGATATTCATCTGCGTCTATATTCACTATCACCGGTGAATCATGCTTGAATTTAAATAATATTTACATACGGTATGTGATAGTTTTTGCAAAATTCACTTGCAGCAGTATAGGAAAAAATGTCCCGAACACCATCACATTACAAGAATTACAAGGGGTGACCTTACAGTCTAAGTGCTAAGAAGACAAGACAGGGGTTAAAATAATAATATTAGAGATTCCGAATTATTGGGCCTAAACCATAATATCATAATATTGTTAATGCAATCTTCCAGGACAGCACATAAATAATACTACATATTATATGACATATCTGAATATTCTAGTTGTCCCTCAATGAGCCTGAATTGAATTCTTGACGAAAGTGTCAGTGAGATTATTAATGAATGTATATTTCGGTATAGCTTTGGATTCAAAGTCAGTGGAGAGCTAAAACCAACTCCCGAACTACACGTTTAAGTTCAGCGGAACATGCGGTTATGCAAAATAATTGTATAGTAGTTTGAATTTTCTTTGACATTTATAAACACTGTTTGAACATTACATGGAACATTGTCTCAAATGTGTAATATTACATATTTGTTATAATTTCAAGCAAAACTGTCCAAAAAGTAACGATGCTCGTAAATAATCTTTTAAATCAAGATCAATAAAAGCAATTATTTTAAAAATATTATGTAATATTATGTTCTAAGTAGTTTAATAACAATGGAACTTGTGTATTGAGTTTTAACATAATAATTGTTATAGTCCTTTATTAACCATATTTACTATCCGCATTTACCATAATAAACACATTAACGTCATATTCATGAAAACAGGCATTTAATTTATACGTTTATAATGGACCCGGTCCACAGTGTTATTGCAAGATAAAAAAGATAAATATGCTTACTTTGCTGTAGATGTTTATTTTGTAATCGCGTAGCAACGTGCATTGTCAGCGAACAGATCACAGACGAATTTATTACGTTCAGTAAAAGATTTTAAGTGGAGTTCGCGTAATTAAGCATAGTGTACAGTTGAATATGGGGACAGGAATGGGAATTTCATGACAATAAAGGATTTAAACATATTACTCTTTGAAAATATTCTTAGACTGTGACATATTGAGAAGAAAATATGAAAGAAATAACAACACCGTTTTTTACGTAAAACATCCCTAATTGTAAAAGGATGCAGCTGTAAGTAACGTATTTAATAAATAATATAAAAACGATAAAAATATTGAAATCAAGCTGTTGTGAAACATAAAATTATATATTTTATAGATAATGGAACAGACGAAGCCTGAACATCACAAATCAAACTACATCTTGATACTTTTTATGCATTTTTTTATTCATATATTTTTAATTGAACAATGATTAATTGTCAAACTGAAGTTTTATGATCCATAATGATAATATTTTGTACTATCAGATTATTGTCTGTAGCTGAGTAGCTTTTATACTGAACGGCATAATTTTGTTTGGTCTGGGTGTTGGAGAGTTTTAAAATATGTATTTTAAAAGCAATTCTAAGAAACTATTAATTATAAAAAGACAACTTAAAACATTATAAAAACAGATCAAACTCAGTACCTAATTCACTATAGTACGATAGCCGCGATAGAATATGCCTGTATAAACAAAGACCTGCTGATTGAAAATTAGGTTAAAAAGCTCATATTGAATAGTTGTATGCCAAAGTCCATTGTTACTAATAGAAAAAGAACTAGTATCAATAATATAAGACAGTTGACAAAATATTTGTATATTTTAGTTTGGCATTGTATATAATAAAAAGAATAAATTTATTTATTCTTTCTTGTATTCCTATATGTTATTTTTGCTAATTAGGCGATTATATATTCGCATGCATAGTAGTCTCTGCTTCAATCGGTCTTACGAGTATTACATTACAATCCAATACAATGTCTTTTCGCTGTTACATTTTTTTACAGGATGTGTTGTTAGCATAAGAGTGTGCAAGTAAAAGTAATGTCATTCCAAATGTTATTTCAAACTTCCAAATAAATTCTATTTTTTCTTTGGTCATGTTATTTAAGATTGATTGATTTAAGATGATAATATATGCATTTTTATAAATGCTTATGCATTATATTAGTCACATAATTTAGTCATTACAATCTCTATCAATCAAGCTCCTCCCTCAAATCAGTCTTCATGTATTCTAGTCTGCTGCTACCCTCCTCAATCTTCAAAGCTGACATATTCAATCTTCAGTTTTTAGACTTTTATAGACGATAGCATCTCTTACTATAACATATTCTATTAAAATAGAAAATGAAAATAAAATATATAAATATATTGTTTTTATATTCTATACCTAATTTATTTTTGATTGATTACCTCATTCTTGATATTCTTTCAATTTATATCACAAGTCATTATAATTTAGACATCTTACACGTCCTTATAACTTTCTTGCCTCAGCATTTGCTACTTATGTGTATTTGATTTAATAGTTTTTTAGGACACATAAAATAATTAGTTACTAGTTAGTACAAAGGTTTTGTCAATTAATAATAAATTCACCAACTTCAAAATTCTAGAAACAAAACGCAGTATTGACGGATTGAATTTATATTAATAGACTATAAGACTCGTACTATACTATAGTACTAGACTAAGGTATTAATATACTATTAATAGAATATTAATAGACTATAAGACTATAATAGACTATAAGAAAATCTTAATTTACTTAATCCGCTTTCACCTTATCTATTTGTTGACGTGCATAATTTTAGGTAGTCGTCATTGGAAATCTACAACATTAAAGAAGTTTTCTAGGAGCTTCTAGTCTTTAACAGGGAACGGAATAAACCATGTATTTAGTTCAAATTTCTCTCAATGTACTTAAACAAAATCTTTGTTAATCAGATTTTTGCGAATCGTTTTTTTATGAATGCTGTTAAAAAGCTTTAAATTTGCAGTATCCACCATCTGAAAGACTCATGCAATGCAATTCTAAGCCGACTTCTCTCTACTTTTATTTATAGCACAAAATATCACAGACTAACTTGAAAAAAATATATAATTTATATCTTTTCAAACATCTTTACAACCAACATAAAATCTTAATTTAAGTATCGAAAGGACCTACTGTCTTTAGGCTTGGCTACCGAACGCAAAAAATAAAGTTTTTTATTACATTGATGTATACAAGTACACTAAAAATAAGTTAGATTGTAATTGCACGACTCCAAAGGCCACCTCCAAGGACTTCTCCTTGGAGGTAGCCTTCGGAATCATAACGTGACAGTCTTAATATTTTTAAAAATTATTTATTACTTTTATTTTTTTATGTAAGGGGAGGGCAAACGAGCATGCGGGTCACAGATGACAGGTGTTCATCGCCGCCCACGAACTCTCGCAATATCCGGGGAATCGCAAAAGCCTTGCCGATCTTGGAGGTGGGAATAAAATAATTTACAATTTATTATATGGACTCATCATCAATTAATATAATAAATATTGAAACATATTAACATAAGTATTCAGTACAGTACACCTGATCTAACAGCGCAGTATTAGTAGTGTTTAGTTCCGAAATTGGTTTCACATATTAATTATAATTGTGACTTGATAGGTCATAGTGTCAAAGATTGGAAGTTAATAAATAAGTTGAAATTGCCTTCAGGATTTTGCACGTTTGTCTTGTGCATGGACTTATGGAAAACAAAAATAGAACCTGTGGACTAAGTGCAATGTCTGCCTATTGGAAAAAAATAATTACTATCGTTTCAAGTAAATATATCAAATCCCAAATTTTCTCCAAATCCATATCCGAATATCATCATCGTCGTCGATGAATTTCGCATGCGTGGATAAGATTAATGAATTTTAGTAAAGTTAGCACCCCAGAGTATACACAACACAAACACATACCGTGTGTACCCGGAACGAGCAAGTTCAGTAAGCCCTTGGTGTTTAGCTACTACTTTGTTTTACTTTTGTGACGTAAATATTAAAACATTTATTTTAATCGAGCAAAAGTCAGTTAATAATTTTTTTTTTAATAGTAAACAAATATAGAAGTCCAGGCCCTTCATTTTCTTATTCTAGTTTAATGAAATAATGGATGTAATCTGGAAAGCTCCCGAACTACAAGGAATGTAGAAGTTTAGACTCAAAGGGAGTTATTTATATTCACATATTCAACTCACTTTATGCTCAATTTAACCTGGTGTTACGGAACGGAACTGGTCGACACAACACTACACAAGATATATTACAGCTACCGGTTGTTGCCCCGACTAATGTTTTTAAAATGATCATTATTTATAAAATATTTTTTAAAAGATTAAGTCATGTTTTAAGTGTGGAATACATTTTCTTATTATCTTTAACCTGTTAATTGTATGTAATTTGTCAATATTTTAATATCCACCTTAGAGTCGCAGTTTTCGTGAAACCGATGCTTTTATAATCAATTTTATTATAATTTGAAACATTTGATTTTGTTTATCTATATGACACTATATGAAAGATTGTAAGACTCCAAGATTTGATAGTTACGAATTACAAGGTTTGAATAGTTGTCGTATCTTTCTCATCTTTCTGGCATGATCATTAAAAACATTTTTTTGCAAATTATTTTCGTATCTCTTTACAGCCGATAGTATTTATCGGCTGTAAAGAGATA
Organism: Melinaea menophilus ssp. n. AW-2005; assembly: GCA_918358695.1. Lineage (NCBI taxonomy): Eukaryota > Metazoa > Arthropoda > Insecta > Lepidoptera > Nymphalidae > Melinaea > Melinaea menophilus. The sequence continues at coordinate 33,584,578 of OU911039.1, read as the reverse complement.
CGATTTTAATTATTAAACTTATCGTTTCTCGTGGCTAATACCATAATAACAATAATAATCCCAAAAACTAAATTAAAAAACTATTTTATAATGAATTATATATATTTTATTAATTATTTATTTTTATTTCTTACTTTTGTGGATAGTAAATTCTAAGTGTAATTATTTGACTGTAGTTCATGTACGGGCTTATTGATGGTAGTTTTATTTTTAAATTCCGATAACATTAGAATCGATTGCTAGCAGCGGCAGCGGAGCGGGTGGATAGGTTACGCATTGCAAGAGTGGCCAATGGAAATTTAGTAACATGGCGTCGTTCAGCGGTAGTCAACGTGCGTTTTGTGTACGCGAATACTATCGAAACAACGATTCTGCGACCTCAGCTCAACAAAAGTTTTGCGATCATTACAAGATACGACATATAAATCAAGCTCCATCAGATGTGTTCATTAAAAAATGGGTGCTCAAGTTTGAAAAGATGGATTCAACAATAGATTTACCTCGATCTGGCCAGCCTAGAAGGTCGAGGGACCCCGAAAACGTGGAGCGAGTCGTCTGTTCCTGACCAACCTGGACTTTTAACTCGAATGCGGTCTGCTATCCTTAACGTGCTTATCAGCAAGAAGCATTATTGGTCCATTATTTTTTCAAGACTCAAGAGTTCGTGCGGTTACGGTAAATTCCAAGCGATATATCACCATGTTAAAAATTCTTTTCGCTCCAACACTGCAGAATTTTGCTAGTTTTAATCAACGCTCACAGTTTCAGCAAGATGGAACCACTTGTTATAAATGTAATGACTCGTTAAGGACAACTCGAGACATTTTTGTTCCAAAAGTTATATCGAAAAGAGGGGACATTAACTAGCCGCCCCGTAGCCCGGATCTATCCTTAAAGGATTGTTTCTTTTGGGATATCTTAAGACTAAATTTTACGACACCAACCCAGTAGCACCTCTTAGCGAATTAAATGATCGTATTCGTACAGAAATCCAAAACATCTCAACAGAAACATGTAAAGCTGATATCGAAAATTTCCCTTCTAGTTTGCAGAAATGCCAGAATAATGTTGGATTGCATATAAATGATGTGATTTTTAATAAATAAATTCCCCTTTTGTTTACTATCGAAGACAATAAGCAATTTTAATCTACTCTAATTAGTTTTTTTTAATCATCATTTCAATATAAACAGTCTTTTGGTCCACTTTGTAGTTATCCAAACCCCTATATCATGTTCTAAACTTCCTTTATCCTTTTATATTTATTATAAGTAAGTTTATTATTAATTCTGTATTTTAAAATAAATTTATTTCGAGGGAGGATTTTTTGATATTCTTTTTCTATAAAAATACAGTGCTATATAGATATATATATCCACATCTACCTTTACATATGGGGGCTAAAAAAACTTGTTTGAAATACTCTGAACAATTCGAAATATCAAATGGAATTTAATTTATATATTTCGATCGTAGTAATAATAAGATTAAATAGAAAGCTTCAGAATTTATTGGTGAGTAAATATTTCGTAAAAATGTTGCTTCAAAGTATTTCAAAGTACTCGTATTTGAGTCTTGTTTGTGTTTTCTATTTTTACAGCGCTCAGCTGCAGGATGCTTTAGACAAACATTTGTAAAATCCTACCGTACCTATATAGTTACCTATTTATTAAATTAGCTGTCTGACTGCAGCTCTACCGAATATTAAATATTTTTTTTAGGATTCTTACCATTTCACTGATTTATTTGTAATAAATTATTTACCAGCAGGTCTATCATGAATTTATAAATAATCATTGCATAATCATTGCATTGCAGGCAGTTTGGATTTAGTAATACAAGAATCATTTATAGTTTATATAGAACTTTAACACGCATTTAATAAAATAAATTTCAATATTATTCTCATCGAATATATTTTTTCTTATTCTATATACGAGTATATGCATTTCACTGTGCTAAATAAGTACGAGTGTTAATTATTTATTTAGTTAATAGTAATAATAAAAGTTAAGTTAATACTACATTTTTATGTAAGATATATATAGATTAATTGTAAAAAATATTCGCTATTATTTTTTTTTATAAAAATCACTTAGATAATTATCATCATCACCCAGATTATTCTAAGTGATGATCATTTGAAACATTTATCTTAAATACAATTTTCTGAAAGAAATTGTGAAAAAAAAATAAGAGTAGCCTTACGCTTTATTCAATTGGTTACGTTCCGACGGTGAGTGAGAGTATCCGGAAGCCAAATCCCTCTCCACCACCAAACATAAAAGTAAGGCCTCTAAAAAATATTAACCAGGAGGGTACCCGTTTTGACGAAAACGGAGCAAGGTATCGCGTTTTGTGTTTACTAAGGGCAAACTACGAGTCAACCCTGATACACTCTAAATGTGGACTTTTTGCAACATCCGGGGACTTCATTTCAACTTAAACGCCGTCCACTATCATCTAGAGACAGCACAGCTGGCCTTGCTATTTTTGAAGGAGGCGCAGATATCTCAACCTAGAGACATAGCGTACCTATCATACCCCGGCTAAAAACTCGAACATCATTTTATACCACACTCCGGGCTGTCTGTGTTCGTAAGGGAGGATATCTGCAACCGTCGCTTTCATATTTGTGAAGGTCGGGACCTGCCTGTACTTTGTGTGTAAGTGGACTTGGACGACCACGTTCGAGTCTACGCGTACCTTTACAGGTCACATAGTGGTAATGCAGAAATGGATCAACTTCTGAGCCATATCCAGAGGAAGATGTGTTGTGTGGATGGTGTGACGATATGCCTTCACAGATTCCCTCCGCTGATTCGTAGTCCTCGGGGACTTCAAAGTGTACAATACTGATAGCCTAGGGTCACGTGCCACCTACTATGCAAGGAGATCTCTGTTTAACTTTGTTGTGCCAAATGGTCTGTTCCAGTTGGTCAAGACGCATACTCGTCTACTGAACTCGGACAGCCATATGTCCTCTTTGTTAGATCTTTTGCTCACTACACATCCCGGAACCAAGTCACTGTCGAGGCTCCTCTAGGGTCCTTTGATCATTGCATTGATACGCAGTGTAGTGCATATTCAACGTTCGGCTCGTACAAGACCTGCGACTCTACGCATTTGGCACTACAAGTCAGAAAGAGTTATTGCGTCCTACCAATGGAGACTGGTTTTCCTAGTAATTATCCCAGTAACTGCGCTGCGGCTGTAGCTGATGTGATACTGGGGATGAAATTATTTGTATCAAACTCTGTAGTACCACTTACTGCCAGTTCGCGGCCTTAGTTTGATGCATTTGTCAGGGCTGCAGCAGCTGGCAAATGACAGGCGTATCAAAATTGTGATCACTAAGGTTCCGAACTCTAGAGTTTTGAAAAGGAAATATAATCGCGATTCCAGATTCTTTTAACAGCAAATTTCTAGAGCAAATTTCAAGCATGTCGTCAAAATTAAGGATCAGCTGACAAGCTGAGAAACTTTTGCCAGCCATCCCTACCGTCATTGCACACTGAGAACAACTCTCTGACCCACACGGCAAAAGGGAAAGCTGTTCTCTTGGGCACTCTTTTCGCCTCAAACTCGACTTTGGACGACCAGGGGAAGACATCGCCTATCATCCCGCGGTGTCAAAGCTTAATGCCACAAATACTTTTTCGTCAAAACATCATCCAAAAATCTCTCTTTTTTTGGACGTTCATAAATCGAGTGGGCCAGATAGTATTTTTCCAATTCTGCTACGAACATGTTCCCTTTATTTGACACTAGTGCTAACACGTCTATTTTGATATATTGATCTTAACGGTATAGTCTCAGTCTCATAGAAGCATGCCCTTATTCATCCGATTCCTAAAAAGATGTTAACTCGGACTTAGCTCGGCATGTAGTGACTTGCCTATCACCATTACCTCTTTTTTCTCCAAAGTAATGGAGAGCATCGTCAATCAATAGATCCTAACGTACCTCGAGAATCACCATTTGGTGAATGACCGGCAATACGAGTATGGCTTTCGCCATGGTTGATCGGCTGGTGATCTTCTGTCATATATCTTATATATCTTATGGACGAAAGAAACTTGTATCCTCTATACAGACCTCACTGGGGATGGACTGGACCTCGTTTTGTTTAATCCTTCGGCGGTATTTCCAGATCAAGGTGCCTTCAAGAAAGGTGTTTCCTCCCACCTCCAAAGCCGGCAACGCTCTTGCAATTCCCCGGATGTTGTAAGAGGTTATGGGTGGCGGTGAACAGTTATCATTGGTGACCCGCATGCTCGTTTGCCCTCCTCTGACATAAAAAAATCTCATATTAAAAAGCAATACAAGAGTTTTTAATCTCAATAATATTATAAAGTCTTAGAGCTCCAAAATGGTAAAGTCCTATATATGTGGTAATATTAAAACTACGATTCGATTCAAAAACATATATTAGAGTTAATAAGCATTCAGAGTTCACAAATTTTGTATATTGTCATGTCAATTGGAAATAAAAATATTTAATTTTTTTGGAAGCCAAATGTTAAAGGTAATTGACACTATGAAACAAGAGAATACACTTTTAACGAACGCGGCTTCTGAAGTTAACGTGAACTGAGTCGCGGTGACTCACAGCGAATATAAATATTATTACGTACCTTCTAAAGATTTTAGCCTTGAATATAAGTAATATATATCAATTGTTAAATATCTTATCGTAATAATAGAAAAAAATAAGTATTTTATTTTAGAATACCATACCATTGACTTATATAAACTTGACCATATAAAATGTAAATAGATATATAAAAATATGTAAAGATCTCGAACTTTACTCCTCTGTGGTACAGTTCTGATATAACAAATTGAGTCATTGTGGTAAGACAACCGAGCTATGACTATAATCTCTAATGTCATTATGTGTTATGACAGCGGCGCCAATTGGTGATTCTAATAAACAAAAATAACGCATATAGAAAATACTTTGTTATTACAATTGAATTAAATTAATTTCACTAAAATACCTAGATAATATATTGTGAATGAAAATATTTCCACTGAAATACTTATTCACTACAAATGTATTATTAGCGTTACAAGAATTAAAGTAATTAATTGTTCTACGCTCGAGAGCCCTAGATTTGTGGTTTATTGAGTAATGTATGTACGTAGTCGCATGTTGCCATCGACACACAATGGACGTATTAATAAGTACATAGTATATATATTTGTATTCCAGTTATAATTTTATATTAATGTAATATTTGATGTTTAAAAATTAATATAAATGGAATATTAAAGAAAAATATCAGTTAGGCCTTTTTTTTTAATTCAAATATTTCATAAAAAAATTTCAATGGAATATATAATAAAAAACAAAATGAAAAAATACCAATCAATATTTTTAAAATCTCATATATTAACATAAGTTATCAAGTGTTAACAAATACACATAGTGTTTTGTTCTTACATAAGGCCTGCATAATATCAAATACTTTTACTTCATATGTAAATTATATAATATGTAAGTTATATGAAAAAAACATGACACTTATGAAATGTCAACGTTCCAAAGGGTACGTTCAACATGAAACAGAAAGAAACTCAAAAAGAAACGGGAAGAAATGGTTAACAACATCCACAATGCTGTAAATCATTTAAAAATTTTATAGAAAGTGTAGGAGACATACTTTGTGTTTAATTTTTATTATAATGTATACATTGTAAGTAAATTTCGCTGCATGTAACTTAATTAAAATCAAGTTCATTAAGTGTTGCGATGTTTTAATATAAAAGCAAATTATATACCTCTATTTCAAAAACAAAACTATTTTAAGTAACGAATTCTGTGCATGAAATCAAGAACCATAATAAAACGTGTTTCCATTTAAATGTTCATACGAGTGCGGGCGAGGCTGCTCTTGTTTTTGACCGAACAAGAAATTGAATTCCACCAAGTGCAGCCGCTGCGCTGTTTACTGCGAAGTTTTAATATTTCATTTCTGCTTCGCTAGCTCAATTTACACTTTGGCCCATTTTATAAGTGATATTAACTTTCAACAATACACGTTCTCTTATATAACCTTTTATCACATAAAAATATAACAAATTAAAAGATAAGAAATATGAAATGATTAGGAAAAATTTAAAATCTGTATTTATTATGAAAGTATATTTACTTGACCCAAATGGTAACTAAATCTGCATTTTAAAACAACCTACTACCAATATATTAAATCATATAGCAATAAATAATATTAATGAATGTTTTGTTACACTTTTATTAAATCATAGTTATAAATATTTCAATATATATATAATTCCTTAAAAAAATACTATATGACATTACCTTCAAGGAGTTAGAACAATGTACAGAAATAAATGAGAACCTTATTATGTTTGTTAATCAATTTGGGATAAAAAGGTCATAGGATGCAGCCGATTGCTTAGTTTTTTTTTATAAGAGAGGAGGACAAACAAGCGACCGGGTCACCGATCATAAGTGATCATCACGAATACGAACTCTTGCAACATAGTAAGAGCGTTGCCGGCCTTGGAACTGCGATTATACGCATTTTCGAACGTACCTATATCATATCGATCTAGAGACACCGCCGAAAGAAGTTCTTTACACATCCTAGTGGTATCAGAAACAAAGTTTCTTGGAAACCGTCCCATAAAACAATACCCCCAATTTCATCAAGGACAAAAAAGGTCGCAATGCAGTCTGTTACTTGACGAGGCGTCGATGGGAGTATTTTCGAAGAGCGGCGACACGACAAATGTTCTTTTTAGTCATTAACTAGCAAAATTTGTGTCTTTTTGACATTTTCCCGAGAAACCTCTGCACGGCCAGAATATAATAATTACTTAGAATATATAATCACTTAGAGGATAATGAATATATAATTACTTAGAGGATAATGCACCGTGGGTATGAAGCGATCGCTGCCAGGCTGCTTCAAGATTATTTATTTAGTATTGTGTAATGTATTTATGTTATTTAGAATTTAGGAAAAAAAAAAAAAACAAATCATGACAATCCCGCTGAGTTTCTGTCGCCAGCTCCTCTCAGGTCTGTGGAAATAATTTTCCGAGCTGGTGGTAGCTTTGACAATGAAAAAATGTTTTGTATGAAACTTATTTTCAATAAAGATTTTTAATTTTGATTTTGATTTTATACAGCATCCTCAGTGCTGTCATCATCTTAACTCTCGGAAAGGTCATAGACAGGAAGCTTCGACAGAAGCCCCTTGTGCCACCGGATCGAAGGCTGTAACCATAACCAGACTAGCTGTTAGACCCTCTCCCTCGCTTTAAACAACCGTTGTCCAATGGTGTGTAAGATATAACAGAAGATCACTAGCTTATCGACCATGGAGAAAGCCATGTTGCCGGTCATTGACCAACTTGCAATCCAAGAGGTACGTTAGAAGCTTTCGCTTACTAAAACTAAAACCTTAATAATGAAGAATATCGTTAAATTTTATATATGTTGGAGACAAATATTAACGACAGGTCTATAGTTAGTTGTAGTGAGATATCACTGTTCACGATATCATAAATCCGATGCAGTGACAGTTAAAAGGAAATTCGATATGTTACTGAATTTCCTTTTTATTGTTTGAAAATATTTATATACGTTTTTGTGTCAAATAATATATACATAATATTGTTTGAAGTTTGTTTAATTATTAACGTTTAATTTTGCTATCACGGGTGGTATGGCGTCATCTGAATAATATCATATGAATAATCGTCATATGAATCATCAAAGAACACCAACGTATTATGGTTTGTTTCGAATACCTTTGATAAATACATTGTAATAAATATGTGATAATACTTGAATTTCGATGTACAGCAACTACTACCCGCGGGCCGCGGGCTTACTGCACTCGCTTGTTCCGGTTACACACGGACTGTATTTGTTTTCTGCCTACTCGTAATGTTAATTCGACTTACACTCATTTTGTTACGGCTAAAATTATTAAATAATATCAAAGTGGATTAATAAATGATATGGTTTATATGAACAATGTATTTATAACGTAGAGACACAGTTAACGCGTTAGGAGATATGAAGTCATAATTATTAGTTAATTAATAAAATGGACTTAAAGAATAAGGGTTGGTTATGAAACATATGAGAGAATCAAGTAGTACAATGGAATTATTTAATAAACTGTAATTAATGTTGTACTCGAAATAATAAAAAAGTATTAAGTAAAGTCTTATAAAGGTCTGCAACAAAGATTTTATAAGGAAATATTTAATGAATATTTAATTAATTAATCATAAAATAATGTAATATAGTCTTGCTCTTTCAACTTCAATGCAATACTTTTAACAAAAAAATGTATTTGTTGGTAGTTTTGAACACAGTTATTCACAATATGTATACGCAGCGTCTCTAAAATAATGTAAATGATTTAATTACAATTATTACTAAAATACAGATATGTTAACCAACTAATATAACAATTATAACACTGAACTGAATCTAGAAAATAGCGATTCAAAGTCATACTATGGCCGTCGCACAAGGTAATTCGGGACTGAAAAAGTTATTACAAATGAACTAATTAAATCTTCAATGTATCGTCATTAATATTGTAAGTTTTTACAATAATATATTTCATAGCTGTTTGATTTTTACCAACAAATTAGTAGATAATAATAAAGTTATTATATTTTAATAGTAACACTATTTTATAATTAAATAAATAGCTCCAAACATTATATTAAAAACTATGTAAGAAAGCTTAATTGTATTTAATACTTTTTATTTTTAAGAAGTACTCAATTAAGTGCATATATATATATTAGGTCTACAACTTTGCTCCCGCCGTTTTCCAAAAGATGGCGCTAGTAGCCAGTAATAGTTCAAATAAATAAATCACAGTTGTTTTCCATCAGTTTTGACATCTATAAATATAACCTTATAATATAACGGTATTAGTTAATTTTTGTTTGCGTAATATAGTTACACTTAATTAAATATGTCAACTTATAATCCGAATTCACGTCATTTGTGGGAGATTTTACTTTTCATTTCAACATGAAAAAATCGGCGGCTGAGGCTCATCGGGTTATTTCAAGTACTTATGGTGATGATACAATTAGTGTAATAACGTGTCGCGAGTGGTTCCAGCGCTTTAAAAGCGGTGATTTTGTTGTTGAAGATCGGCATAGCGGTGGCAGAGAAAAAACTTTTGAAGATGATGAACTGGAGGCTTTACTTATTGAAGACTCGTGCCAAACTCAAGAACAGCTAGCAAAATCATTGTGAGTAACTCAGCAAGCAGTATCAAAACGCCTAGAACAGCTGGAGATGATCCAAAAACAAGGATACTGGGTACCGTATCAGTTGAAACCAAGAGATGTTGAGTGACGTTTCTTTGCTTGTAAACAGCTGCTTGAAAGACAAAAACGAAAAGGATTTCTTCATCGTATTGTTACTGGGGACGAAAAATGGGTGCACTACGACAACCCTAAGCGACGCACATCATGGGGATTGCCCGGCCACACTCCTACGGCGACACCTCGACAGAATATTCACGGATCCAAGGTCATGTTGTGTATTTGGTGGGATCAGCTTGGCGTAATTTATTATGAGCTGCTAAAACCTTCTGAAAAAATTACTGGTGCACTTTATCAAACGCAATTAATGCGTTTGAGTCGGGCATTAAAAGCAAAACGGCCGCAATACGCTGATAGACACGAAAAAGTAATTTTGCAACACGACAATGCTCGACCTCACGTGGCGAAAGTAGTCAAGACGTACCTCGAAACACTGAAATGGGAAATTCTACCTCACCCGCCATACTCTCCAGATGTTGCTCCATCTGATTACCATTTATTTAGGTCGATGGCACACGGCCTGGCGGGCCAGTGCTTCGATTTTTTTGAAAAAGTGAATTCTTGGATCTTATCAAAGGATGAAGAATTGTTCCGACGCGGGATTCGTTTGTTGACTGGAGATTGAGAATCCGTCGATAAAAAAATTTATATATCCCTCTATATATATATATATATATATGTATATATGATCCATCAGTCCAAATTCATCGTAGGCGAAATCTGACTTCACAGGTCGATAGGATACTAATTTAGTAGGACAAACGTAGCATCTCGTTTTATAGGAAAAAGTGAAAGGGGGGGCTGGGAGGGGGGATGAAAGTGCAAACCTTTGGGACACGCTACAGGTCGCAAATATTGACGGAGGATTTTCAAACTCGGCATACACATTCTTAAGGACAAAATGAAGGTTAAGTTCTTGAACGGGGGCAATTGGTCAGGGGGTTGAGGGGCTGGGGGGGGGTTGAAAGTTAGAAACCGAAAAAAGTCACAGAAGAAGGCAAAATTTTACCGTCGCAAAAATCTTAGAAAATTAACAAATTAAAAGAGGAAACTTTTTTGTCCGAAAAGTTTTTTGATGCGACCCCCCGTTTAGGAGATAGGAGTGGTGGGTGGTTCCCCGCTCACCCAATATATGCAGAGTGACCCGTCATAAGACTCGTAATGACCAGTAGAATACTGCTGGCTAGTTTTTCTTTGTCTATCCGACCGACGGGAATCTACCTAACACGACCCTGTCGAACGAGGTATTTTTTATATAATTTTTAAATTTAAAAAAAAAACGGCGGGAGCAAAGTTGTAGACCTAATATATATATATATATATTGCTTTGTATATTGTATGTTGTGTACATGGACTAATGTACGAGTATCTGAACGCTGCCTAATATCTATGATATGGCAATTAACGAATGACAATGACAGCGGACTTCACATGGAGATTTTAATCCTGCTCATCAAGTAATATAATTGTTATCTCTAATTGCCTGGACAATCTTGGAAGTAAAAACCTTTAATTGTCAATTTTTCTGTTTTAGGTTAGTCGATAACATTTGTTTTTAATTAATTTTAATGTTTAATTTTATAAAACTATTAAATTTCTGTTTTAGATAAATGCAATTGTGTGTTTTTTTACTCCGGTATCATCCATCATATTACATATATATATATATATATATATATATATATATATATATATATATATATATAAACTTATTTATTTGTATTTTTCCACTTTGAATCCATATTTGTGTACATCAAACGGGAGTGATAGGAGCCAGTGTCTAATTAGTGTATGTATTAGTGTAGTTATTCCCAGGCTATGGCCTGGGAATAACTTTTTTTAAGCAAATTTCTTCTCACGAGTATTTTAATTTTATGTAATGAATTAAAATTCTTAAAATAAGATATGATCTAATAAAATCAAGGGTCTTATTTTTATCACCATAATGATATAATTTTCAATTTCAGTTTCATACTGAACACAATCAAGTGCCTTCAATAAATCACAAAAAATGCTAAGAGCGTCTTATGATTCCTCCCAGGCTTCGAAAATATTCAGCAATAACTCAGTACCTGTTGTCGTTGAGCGACCAAGAGTAAAGCCAAATTGTTTATTAGGAAAAATGTTATTTTTGTTAATGAGTGATATTTTTTTTAAAGATCTGAATTACTAATTTTGGATTTAATGTACTGCTGCATTTAAATAATGATGTTATTCTTCTTTATTTCATTAGATCTGAAACAGTTACAGTTAAGAACAGTGAGACTGATAAAACACTAATTATTATAAATATCAAAATTCAAAGTTAGTACTTTACCTATCAACTATCACTTTTTTCTTAGCTATTTTTAACCATTATAAATAACTTAAACACTTTACTTATTATGAACTCACTTATTACACACGTTAAACAAAAGATTTTATTGGAATTAGGTTCAAAATAGACAAAATTAATTAATTTTTAAATCAATTTTCGGAGCAATTCAAATCATCAGCAACCTCAGTGACGCCACAGACAAAAAAACACCTGATTCGTTTGTTCATTCTTTGAATAAAACAATCCACCTACCAGCATCTTAATTAATATTTGTTAGTATAGATTTTACCATCTAGGTCTTGTGCAGTCTTAGGCTAGGTTTAGTTTTTAGTGACCATTTCTTCTATCATTAATTTCAATTTTCTTTCTGTTTTTTAGTATCATGAATTACACACTTACGATATTGATAACCGATATCCTCTTGTAATTAGTTGCTTCTAGACCTTAGGGTTAGAAGAATTGTAGGATATCTTTTTTATAACTGAGGAAATTCAATTTAAACAATTAAATATTCCTAAACTATGTGTTAAATTCAAGCTACATTCAATGGATTGCAAATGAACCGGCATTAAACAATTGTAATATAAAAGACTGGAATTTTATGATTGCGCCAGCATTACAATTGCAACTTTAGGTTCAATGAAATAAACAAGTTGCAGCTCTATATAGCTATTTTATTTATTCATTTCATTATACATTTTATAGTTTTAGTTTATAGTTTAGTAGCCCTAATATTTTAACTAGAAATATATTTAGTATTGTAAATATTATAAAGAATCATTTGTGGTTTACACTCAGGATTACTAGTAATAGCCTGTATTCATCAAGCGCCATTGATTAAAAACTTTAAAAGTTGATAAGTATGCATCGGTTTCCAATTTATTTCATAATGGCTTTAGTTATGCACTTAGAAAATAAGTTTGCGATAATCATTAAACTAAAATCTGTTAACAGATATTGAATACAATATCTAAGATACTTCCTATGCTATTATTGAACTCAGCACAGTCAATATTATTATGTTTATACAATGAATTAAAGAATTTAATCATCCTTTTTAATGATTTTTCAAAACTTGTATTAAAAGCTAAATGTAAATAAAACTAACAACCTCTTACAATCTCAGTTTCCTAAATTATATATACACTCTTCACATGAATATAGATTTTTTATTTGTGTGTACACCTTTCTGTCTGATTCCTTATTTCCAGTCATTTGCAATGTTTTTATAATACAGAGCCTACATTTATTACGCATAATTTATAGCTATTTATTTTTAAGTTGAATAGGAAATATAATATTTTTAGGGAGTTGAATAAAAAGACTAACATCATAAGATTTCTTAGTCCTAGGTGAACGAGCAGTACCTTATCTGAGAATCCTTTAAACGTAATATATGCGTTATCTCGAAATTAATGGTCTCGACAGAAAGACAAGCGAAAGGGCGTAGGGACGAACGGACGGAAAGACAGACAACAAAATGGTCTTATAAGAATGTTGTTTTTTTAACATCCACGCAATTGTAACATAGATCATATTATGGACAACGTTCAAATATTGGTATAAACATTCAAATAGAAGTGGATAAATTAATATAATTACATTATAACAAAGAAATCACGAAAACGTTTTATGATACGAAAAATAAACAAATACTAGGAATTATTATTTTACCTGGTTTTTATTTTATAACATTTATCGTCATTAATATTTTACTAGGTACCAGTTAAATATATTAAAACAATTAAAAGAATACATGAAAAATAGTAGTCCATTTTTTAGTGCAAATATTTAATCCTTATTTATAGAATGAGCGAAGACAATATTCTCTGTAGTTCCCGTAACATGCTTCAGTTTGTAAAATAACCTTTAATGGAGCATAAAGTGAACTGAATACATGAATATGTCAAACGTTTTACTCCTTTGAGTATAACGTTTGACATTGTTTACAGCGAAGGACGGGGCCCGGAACTTAAAACTCAACAAGTCATATCGGTCATGCATCCTCTTCACTTTTTAATTTCTTGGCTTTAATTCCTAAGAATCCTTCCTTTATACATCGTAATTTTGAGATATTTAAAGCTTTTTCTTTCTTTTAACTAATAAATGAATAAAGTATTTTAATTTAATCTGGTATAAAAAAAAACGGCTAAAAACTTTTGTGTAAACAAAACTAATAGGAAGCGGATTATTTAGATTAAAAATATTATGAATGTATTTGTATGCCTATGGCTAGTTTTATTTTTCTTTTGAATTGTTCAATAAAAATCGAGGAATATTTTTTTTACTATAACCTACTAACGAAGCATACTAAATAGAGGAAGTGCCCGCATCGTAACGTAACACACACTAAGTAAATGTTTTTATGTTCGTGTATACTCGTACGTGTATTTGATTATTTTATTAATTTTGATGGAACGTATTTTTAAAATTGAAAACTTTTTAAAGGATATATTTTTTTATTATTTCTATAAATTGAATTAGAATAAATTTTACAAAATATTTTTGTAAGTCTTAAAAATTTGATAGAGTAGCGATGGTAGCTTTGGCAATAAATAACTGTTTTATATAAAACTATGTTCCAATTAAGATATATTTTGATTTTATAACTTTGAAATATTATGACTTTGTGAGGCTATACGCCGTAATGTATTATTGTGAAATCTATAATTTGATTTAAAAAAAGTGAGACACTACCTGAGTACAATTGATAGAATATGAAAATTTTATTGATTGTACAAAGATAATATTTAGCTATTTATGCTTATCAGAGACGAAAATATTTGTATTATACTATGTATTTTTTCTACATCCTAAGTAAAAAAATATGGCGGTGATTCAGGAAAATAAATAATCTAAGTTACTGGTAGGAACCAATCTTTAAGCTACAGAGCTTCTCCATTTAATATTAAAAATCGTATTAGAGTAAGTAGTTTTATAGTTTTATACTGCATTTAGTTGGTATTCAAACTGTTAAAAGAATGTTACATAGTACCAAGTCGAACGAACGCTATTGTTTCAGTTGATATGTCTCTGTCAATGTTACTATCATAAAAAAATTATATTATTTGTACTCTGTGAGAGTACATAAAATTATTCCTTTACATTCGGCGCTTTTACTAACTGTTGGAAAAATGTTGAAAGCTTTATACCAAAAAAGAACGAACCAAAAATAATAAGCCACTTTTGTCCGATCAGTGTTTTGCCTTGTCTTTCCAGCATTTTGGAAAAATAAATCTGTGAATACATGTCAGATTTCATTAAAAACAATAACAATCTGTAAAGTCTAATGAATGAATGTGTTTTGCAATTGTTTTTATCGGCTTAAACTACAATACGGTATACGGAAATATTTAACCACCAAAATATGCTATAATAATAAAGATTTTTTATTTGATTTCATTCTGAGTTTAAAGAGGTATAGGTACGTTTTAAACTGAATTTTAGTTTAAGAACTATATATTACTTCCACGTTATCTTTCCAACAGAACTCAAACAGCAAAAGTTACTAATGAGGATGAATCGAAGTTCATATCTGAACTTAAAACCGTTACTAGAGGAGGCCGACAAATCTCCATCTTTTGAGCTATTCTGTTTTTCCTGTATTATAAAATAATTAATTCAATAAAATTTTGTAATTATGTTGAAGATATATAATTATACAGGTCCTTTAAATTGGCGATATCTAAGGAGTAGTTATTAAGATTAATGAGTACTTAAGTAGCATGCACACAAGTCCAACAATTTAATGTTAAAACCCCGCAAAAATAAATTAAACTTATTTTAATAGAATGATTTAGCAATAATAAAATATGAAACTTACGATTTCAAAAACACGTCATATATTGTGTTTTGCAATTGTTTTTATCGGCTTAAACTAAAATACGGTATACGGAAATATTTAACCACCAAAATATGCTATAATAATAAAGATTTTTTATTTGATTTCATTCTGAGTTGTTAATCATTAGGATTAGTTTAATCAGGAGCTGCTTAGATATATTTTCTAATATATTATTTATATTTATCTCTTATAAGGCAGGTACCAGCAAAGATGTCATGGTGAGAATGAAGAAGAACGAGCTCAGGTGGTTTGGGCATGTCGAACGAATAAGTGATGAAAGAATGGTAAAAAGGTTTATACAGGGAAAGTGAGCGGTAAGAGAGACAGGGGGAGGCCTCGAGTGAACTTCGAAAACACAGTATCTATGATAACGGAGGAAGGTCAAGTAAAAAGCATGAGGACCCCCCGAAGGGCGTGTATGAAGAGATTGATGTCTGTGGCCGAGACGAAAGAGGTACGAAGGGACCGTAGCATTTGGCGCACCGTCGTCTCTGGCTACCCCGCAAGGGATATGGCGTGAAGGTAAGTAAGTAAGTTATAATAAGGCTTTTTTAGTTTCCACTTTCCAAGAACGAGCCTTAGTGACCCGTTAAGACCCTAAAAAGTAATAAATATGAAAGTGTGATCTAACTAGTTTGGTACTATACAGTTTTGGAAAAATAAATATAAGTAAATGTTTGACGTCACGTGTTATCCTGACTCGCCTTAAAGTAATGTCGAATATTAGATTCAAAGGGGGAATCAAGCTTTATATTATTCATATATTCAATTCATTTTATAGTCCATTTGTACACTTGATCGAATTTTAAAATACGGAGGCACAAAAAACACAACCATCCGTCACGACGGTTGACAGATGACCCTATTATAAAATACTATATAAAATAATAATATTTATAAAACTTAATTTCTATTTACCTCATAAATTACTTTCTCATAAATTTTATTACTGCAGGGGTTATGTATAAAAAAACGAGTTTAGTTCCTGCACAAAATAGTTTTCCTTCCACATGTTCATGCCAGTGTACGCAAGGTCGTTCTTTTTGAGTGCAACCCCTGCTTGATACAGGTTTTAATATTTTATTGTAGTTGACTTCCATCATACAAGTTTGTTTCATAAATATATTTTTTTATTGAGTGAAACAAAAAACATGTTATATATTTGAACTGTTATTTATGTAAACCAAATATCACTTTAGCAAAAGGCAAAATTTATTTGTAAATATAGTTATTTTTAATATACCTCCTTTGAATATTGAACATGAAGATTTTCTGTGAAGATTGTGTGGTTGTTTTTTAAATGTACTCGTTGTGTTTGAATCCATAGTTGCCATGTTCTGTATTCTATCTATAAAGATAACAAATATGTAGTTGTACTAAAATACCTTTTAACAAAGTTGTAGTGAATGGTACCAAAATTATATCGTGATGTAAAACGATTTAATATTTCTCAATGAATTGTTATTTATGCTATATCGTAAAAGTACTGTCAATAAAACAGAAATTCAATTTAAAAAGGTTATTGCAGTTGAAACATCGCAAAAATAAAAGTAATTAATAGCTCCGCTCCGCCCGAGTCGCAGCGAGCGGGGTTTATCGAGGAAGGTTTTGTTATCGACAGACGGTATGCGATTGTAATTACACTTTTATAAAGTGATATGTAAGCTCTGTTATACACATGTAGTCATATACTTAAACAACTTATTCAATAAATGTGTCTTCCCATTAGTAATTTTATTTAATTACCAATTGTGCGAGGGTATCAATTTATATCAATTGAAAAGTTTGAATTACAATTAATTGATATGAATAGTGTTTTCAAGTGTTTTACTACATGCATAGATAAGGATCTAGACAAAGCTTTGTAGTATTGTGTCACAAAATTATCACCTTTCTATAGTCCACGCAGGCGTTTTTGTAGCTAACGGCAGTGATATATTTCAAAATATTTATTATACACGTCGGGATACTTTAATCGTTACAAAAAAAGTACAATTACTAATTTAAGAAAACAGGTTTGTAGGGTGTTTAATAGGTTTTTTTTTAAACCCTGCTAACGCCGTGGGCTACCATTACTATCAAGTACCTACGCTACTACATCGTGACTGCGCCAGCTGCCGCCACCCGGCCAGTAGCGCTACTGTCAATGCATCTCCGTCGAATCGCGCTCTCATATATTACCGAATAATATTAAATTTTTCTTGTAATTGTCGCAATTGCGCGTCATATTAAACTATTTTGTATGTTGTTTTTGTGTTCGTGTATTAATTGAGTTTATAGTATTGTTCCGTAATCCACTTAAAAATGGCAATATACAATGTTCGTCAGTATTATCGTCATAAGCTATATTTTATATCTTCAAATAATCGTATTAGGTTCAGTGTACAACCATACGGGGGTTATGAGTTTGACACCGTCTGACATATGTTAGCAATTTAAAGCTCTTTTAAGCTTTTATATCTATTGAACATACAGGTAATCTATTAATCGACCTTAGTTTTAAGAAATATTCGTAAGAGTGTCTGTTCCCTATTTCTTATTAAACTGTAGCCATTCTCGTTTTATAGGTGTAATAAAATAAGTTTTTCTCTTAAATGTTAGCAGGGAGGCAGTTGAAGGTATCGTTGTTCTAACTGTAAACGAAATGGAATTTTGGTATCGTTATTACTTTAATAAATAACATACTTCAAACAGTGTTAGCATTATTGCCTATATGCGCTATAAAAAATCCTAAATGGTAACTAACTAATGATACTTAACTTTTAACAATTGATTAATGGGGTATCTTAAACTTTATAACAATCGTAGATCGCCATTTCTAATGACAATACCAAAGCTTTCGATCCCCTAACAGATTGTAAACTGAGTTGTAATTGATAGTAAGTAATACATAATATATAAGTAGAGAGAGATTTAAAGTCGATAACATTTACATCATATAGAGTTTTGCACATATTAGATAGGTATCTAATATGTGCAAAACGAGGCGAGGAGATATAGGTATATCTCCTCGCCTCCGCCTCCTAAGGAGTTATGATATATTATAAATTTTATATTTTATTGAATACTATCTGACCCGAGCGGCTTTGATCGATTGCTCTTTTTGTACAACTTAACAGTATTATCCATTTATTAAATATTCGCTTATGTATTTCATTAAGATAAATTTATTTTGCCGCTGTAAAAGTAATTAATGTGATATTCTAGGTCGTATTCGACTTATATAATAAATCTTATTAAAAACTGTGTTCTTCTTTTTTAGGTAGACTGACTATATCAAAATAAAAATAAGTAAAATTAAATAATTAAGCTAAAAACAAAGACAATAAGTTGTTTGAATTGAAATATTATGAAAAGGAGCATTAAATTTGTCTGTAGACAGAGAAGAGAACATCGCGGCGTGCTGTAAGGGTTGTGTTTATTTTTATGTACGTGATAAATTTCGAATAAAATGATATCTGATCAACGAATTGACCAATTTTAACAATGTAAAAACAGAAAAAATATTTATGAAGTACTTTAATTTTATGAGGTTTCATCATGACATGAAAAAGTGCAACTAAAGTGTATAGTGGTTATTTAATATTTTGTTAAACGTAAAAACGCATTTTACATTTAACAATTCAGGAGGGCATGCGTTGTTTCTACACACTAAATAAATATCTACTAATAAAGATAAATAAGTAAAGCTACGAGTAGCGATTTTGTTCGCTAAAAGTTAGTAGAATATTATGAACATATACCATTTGACTGCAGTTTTTTGATTTACATTCTTATTAATAGGTATTGATTATGTAACAACATTTTAAAAATAAGGATACGAGTAGGTCAGAGCGGGAATACCGTCCTTAATTTATAAAATATATTTTATACTCACATTACTTATAGAGAGTTAAAAAAATATTATTCACTAATGAAGTAAAAATATAGGTAGGGTATGTGAACCTCGAAAGCGCTTTGGGTCTGCTTTCCAAATAGATGATACAACTCAAACTCAAATATCACTTTGAAGCAACGTTTCTGCGTTATTTACTGCCATTTTTTAGATGCCTATATATTACTTTTTATTCAGAATTGTAAACCATTTTATTTTATTAAGTTATTTGTATTTTATTAAATGAATTCTATGGCTTTATATCGGATTAAAATCCTATCTTTATACCTTATTTCTTTAGATCTTTTTATCTTTCTCTGATTTTTTTATCTTTTCAAACTCTATAATATAAATCAACTTACTTGTTTGTGACTATCATCTTCATGTTTCTTAAAGTACTAGGGTCCTGATTCTCTATCTCTATAAGATATCATGTACTTTATATATTTAGTGACTGCACGTGATTGTAACATCCAGTGTACCTGGCGTCTGATGTCCTAAACGATAATTTTTCACGTGAATAGGACGTAGGATCAATCAAAACCAGATTCGTCTCCTCTTAAACTATAGAACAAAAGATTTGAAAAAGAAATATGTAGATCGGGTTTACACAACAGAGCTTTCGTAAAAACCTGTTTTTTTTAATTGAATGATATAAGACATAATTTGAAACAAGTTTCTCCGAGTAGTAGTTTTTGAGATTTTCTAACACAATCCCTGCCAAATATGATAGCGATAGATTTTGCTCGGACTGCCCGTCGTATCTGGGGCGGGCAAAGTATCGTAGTTTGTATTTTCTGAGGGCAAACGACGGCAAACAGCAGCACCCCGCTCCACTCTAGATGTGGAATTTTGCACCATCCGGGGGTTTCCCTCGAACCTAAACGCCGTCCACTACCACCTGGAGACGGCGCAGCCGGCCTTGTAATTTTTGACGACGCAGATATCTCAACCTAGCGACACAGCGTACCTATTCATACCCCGGGTATAAACTAGAACGTCATTTTATACCACACTCCGGGGTATTTGTGTTCGTAAGGGAGGATATCTGTTACCGTCGCCTTCAGATTTTTTAAGGTCGGGACTTGTCCGTGCTCTGGCTGCGCGTGGACATGGACGATCACGTCAGAGTCTACGCGTATCTCTACAGGTCCCATACTGGTATACCAGAAACGGATCAACTGTTGGACCATGTTCAAGCGAAGATTGACGACCTGCTTTCACCCAGTCGATCCGCCGAAGTCGTAGTCCTCGGGGATTTCGCGCACAGTACCGAATGGTTAGGGTCACGTGCAACCGACTACGGGGAGAACCGTGTTTGACTTTGCTCTGGCAAATGCTCTGTCCCAGCTGGTAAAGACGCACACTCGTCTACCTAACGTGGACAGCCACACGCCCTCTTTGTTGGATCTTCTGCTGACTACACTTCCACAAAAGTACCAGATCACTGTCGAGGCTCCCTTGGGTTCCTCTGATCACTGTCTGGTACGGAGTTTAGTGCCAAGTCAACGTCCGGGTCGCACAAGACCTGCGACTCGACGCGTTTGACACTACAAGTCAGAGGATTGGGATGGAATGCGGTCCTTTTTTGCATCCTACCCATGGGGGCTGATTTGTTTCCCTTCCGATGATCCTAGTGACTGCGCTGCGGCTGTAGCTGTTGTGATGACAACACTGTATAAACTGAACACTGATGAACATGACTGTATCGAAAACATTTTGTTTTTTTCGATACAGACTGTGTTTTTAAATAATGTCTGCAAACTGTACTAACTTGGAAAAATATAGTTACATAAAAAAATAGAACTGACTGCATTAATAATAATAATAATAATAATAATAATAATAATAAATATAGAATAAAAAATAAAAATAATGACATAAAAACACTACTAATAGAGGACATTAAATATTTGGTGCATTAAATCTTTAATTTATTATACTTATTATAAAAACGTTAATATGTAGAGATTCATTTTGAGCATTATAAGCAAGAGGCGCAAAAGCATTGCGGGCATAATTCATTTAATTTTTTTGTACAGATAATAATATTTGATTACGAGTTTATAATCTATCTTAGATTTATTATTGTTGAAAATAAAAAAAGGATTCAATTATATTACATAATAATAATAAAAGTAAGAGTTCTGAATTCGAATATATGAAAGCTCCAGTAACTTAGTTGTAGTATTAGTACTATGAACAACACTTATTGTATTACTAACTTGTACGTGATAACAAGATTTGTAATGCATTTTATAATGCAATTTAAACTTTGTGTCCGATGAAGTGAAGATGGATTTAAAAATTTATGAGGGTAAAGCATTATTACTAACAATAAGGAATATGAAAAGATAACTTTTGGAGGGTTTCTTCTTATTTAAGCAATATGGCTTTTTTTATGCCATCTAGGTTAGTGCTTGACTACATTCCACCTGATGAAAAGTGGAAATGTAGTCATAGATGGTAAGGCGCATTAACCCAGTAACCTATTCACTCTTCTCTTGAAGACACCCACATCGTATTGGGATGGAAATACCGACGCAGGCAAGCTGTTCCAGTCCTTCGCTGTACGAACTAAAAAAGACGAAGCAAAGCACTTTGTTCGGACAGAGGGAGTGTCCACAACGTAAGGATGAATATCTGCCGTGCGTCGGAACGTCCTGTGATGGAAGGGGGACGGAGGAATTAAATCATGTAATTCCTGCGCACACTCACCAAAATGTATCCGATAGAATACCGAGAGGCTAGCAATTCTACGCCTGTGTTTAAGGCTGTGGAGGTTGGCTTCAACCAATTCAGGGTCACCTATAAGCCTCTTTGCTCGCCTCTCAATTGAGTCCAGAACCGCAAGATGAGACTTAGCGGCACCATTATATACCCACAGTACTCCACACACGACCGGATCTGAGCTTTGTATAATACAAGTAGCTGTCCCGGTGTAAAGTACTGACGGACCTTCGCAAGAACGGCAAGCTTTCCTGCAGATGCTCTTGCTCTGGACTTAATACACCGACCAAAGTTGAGGTTCGAGTAAATCTTTTAACCTAACAACTGAAGCCGGTCACTGTATTCCAAAGATACACTCTGGAAAGTAGGAGCCAAGGTGAAAGGGCTCCTTTTGGCGGTGAACAGACACGTCTGCGTTTTGGTGGCGTTGAATTTGACAAGATTGGCTTTGCCTCATGCGGAGACTGCCTGAAGTTTGTCATTCAGACGTTCCACCATGGCTTCTTTTTCAGACTGTACTTGATCTGTACTAGCCCGACTACTCGGCAGGTATCTTTCTACAACTGTGCTGTCGTCTGCATACCCATAGATATCGGGCTTCAGCAGATCGTTAATGTGCAGCAGAAAGAGAGTTGCAGAAAGAACGGACCCCTGAGGCACTCTGGCACTTACTGTCAAGCGTTTCGAGGAACACCCGTTGACAACAACGCGGAGAGATCTCTGGTTGAGGAAGTCCGTTACCCAGCCGATCAGACAAGGAGATATGCCATACGCTGAAAGCTTGCTTATAAGGCTCGCATGCCAGATCCTGTCAAATGCTTTCGAGACGTCCAGAAATACGGCGACCGCTTCTCCATTCTTCTCGATGACCTCGCCTAAAACGTGTTGTCAGGATCAGCACGACTGCTTTTTTTGGGCACTGATTGAACGTTTGCAAGCTTTCAGGATTTCGGCACTATTCCAGTCTTGAAAGAGAGGCGATACAGACGTGTCAATACAGGAGACAACTCAGCTGCGCATGTCTTGAGCAGAATGGCTGGTATACCACCAGGGCCACTGGCTTTATTCACATCAAGACGACACAATGCTCTCCACACCTCTTTGTTAGTGATGCGGATTTCAGGCATCAAAATACCGCAGTGAGGAAGATGCGCTGGAGAAGCATTGCCAGTGTCTAGATATGAATTATCAGCGAACAAAGAAGCAAATACATTCGCTTTCTCTGTCGCTTTATGGGCCAGAGATCCATCTGGCTTCAGCAGAGCAGGTAGTGAGGGTTGGCAGAAGTTCGACTCGATCGCTTTGGCAAGAGACCAGAAAGCTCGACTGCCAGTAGGTCTGACAGAGAGCTTTTCGCCATTCTTAGCGATACGATCGCGACGAGCCTTCCATAATGCCTTTTTATAGGACTTGGCAGCTTGGTTAAAGGCTCTCTTCTTTAAACTTACATCCGGAGCTTTGCAGCTTCGAGCATCAGCCCAAATTAGGTATGCCGAATGTTTTCGGTCTTCAGCATGACCACATTCGGCCTTAAACCATGGGCGAGCTTTGCCACCGATGGGTACGTCAGCAAAAGGAATGAAGTACTCCATTGCCTGATGTACCACATCGGTTATAGCATCCGCGCAACTCAACGGATCCAAAGAAGAGAAGCAGACCTGCCGCCAAGGATAAGACGCAAAGAATTGCCGCATCTCATCCCAATCTGCTGACTTGTATTTCCATACTCGCCTAACACCAGATGGTTCGAGAGCTGGTGGGGAATATGTAAATACAGATTTCACCAAACAGTGATCGGAGAATCCCAAGGGGGAGGTCACCTCAACACGATACCTGTCCGGATCAGTTGTCAGCAAAAGGTCCAGGCAATTGGTTATATGGCCTACTACATCTGGTACCCTCGTCGCTTGCCTCACCAGCTGAAAGAGGTCGAAAGACAACGCAAAGTTCCGCGCTTCTCTTCCAGCATGGTCGGTCTTCTGGTACGGGAACAGCCAGTCCTGATGACAGGCATTAAAGTCCCCCAGAAAGACGAGCTGCACTGAAGGGTACTGATGCAGAGCCATATCAGCAGACTCACCGAGATACTCAAATAATCTAGTTGTCTCCTGATCACCGCTGTGCGAACGGTAGACACAGCAATACAGGATTTTTTTGTTTCCTGTGTCTACTAAAATCCATAAGGAAGAAAAAGTAGGGTCTTCAAGGTGACGGAGACGCAGGATACAGAGGTCATTCTGTGAGGCAATTCAATACTTCCATTTAATACTGAAATTTTTAATATATATATATATATATATTTAAAAATTTCATATCCAATCCAATTATAAAATCATCAAAATTTTCATTTTCTACAACATATACATCCACCTCTTCTTCTAAATTAAATATTTTTATTTTTATTGTTATCAAGCCATCTGTTTTTTTCACACCATTAACCGTTTTCATATATGCTATATTCCCATTGTTTTTTTTTTCTTTTATTTTTATCAATCTTGAATTTATTAAAGAGATTTGTGACCCTGAGTCATAAATGCCGCTTACTTCTAGTTTGTTTTCTAATAAAAGCCTGATTTTGATTAATGGTGTACTTATAAGTTTTTTTTCTCAGTGTTCATATCTACTTCAATAATGGAGTTATTATGGACATTTCTGGCTTTAAAAACCTTTTCAAATTCATTTTTATTTATTTTTTTGAACCAACATGACTCCTCCGGATGATATCGAATTCCTTTGTTCAATGATTCACAATTCTTACATGGTTTCTTCTCATTTGTCTTGTTTTTATAAGGAAATATGCCACTCCTCATTGCAGTTGAGTTTTTCTTGTACATCATACTTTCATATTTTCTTATCTCGTTGAACAAATCGGTAGTGTTGTTGAGTTCATCCCTGTTTAACTTATTTAGAATAAACCAAGGTAGTCCTGTTGCAATAAGATCTATCATTGTTTTGGTATCTATTGATTTGTTAATCTCTAGTATAAGACGTTCTTTTTTTATAGCATAATCAATCAACAGTCCTTCCTTATATTTGAATAAGAAAGCATTTGTGACTGTATCCCATCCTTGGTTTTTAAAAGTTTCTAAAAATTTGTTTTTCCATTGATTCCATTCAGAATTTATTGTTAGTTTTATGATCATCGAGCTATACCATTCCAAACAAGATTTATCTAAAAATAATCTCAGTATATCTATTTTTGTTTCATCTTTTGTTATATTAAAGCGCTCACACTCTTTTTCAAAAGTCTCTATCCATTGTATTGCATTAGGATTCTTGCTTGTGAATTTTTCAATGATAAATTTCTCTGAAATATTATTTAGGTCATGTTGATTTTCTTTCTTTGTTGTAGTTTCTATTAATTTTTCCAAGATACGTTGCAAACTGTCATCTTTGTCTTTTGGTTGAATCGTGCTTATTTCTTCTAAATATTGATCTAAAAATTGAATATTACCTTCATCATCTATATATGTTTTCTTTTGATCTTCATCCAATTTTAGCCATATTTTCCTACTTTGATGCCTTTTCTTTATACTATGTTTTATCTTTGAGAAAATGTTCGTTTTCACAATGTGTGTATGATGATTAATAGGCTTCAATTCATCAGGTAAAACATAACATTTTCCTTCTTCAGTAGATATTGAGGTTATGGCTAGCACATTTGATTTGCCGTCATTTGAGGCTATCATCGAAAATTCAAATTGCAGCCGATCCATTTTTCTTTGGTTAACGAAATTGTCGTTTTATAAGATAACTTATTGTTGAGGATTTTCGTAAGTAAACTACAATTTGTTTCACTGAAAATACAAGAAACGACAATTAAAGTTTACTAATATCGCTTCCTCAATCACCTCTGTAACAATTACTAATTTTTATAATGATTCTTTCTTTCTTCATAAAATATCCACCATTTAACTAAACGTCATTCCGACCGATGCGCTTTCTAGAACTATCCAGAGACTATCCATAGACAAGCGCGAAGCGCTATAGATTTCAATTAATGAAATGTTATTTCATTACATCTCCCTCCTTAAGAACGAAAATTCCAAACAATATAACCGTTATCTCCATATTCGTTGTCTTCTACTTCATCTTTATTCAACTTTTGCTGTAGCAGGTTGTAATTTTGTTACATGGAATAAAGTTGATTCTGTTTTTCTGTTGCCAGTGTCAATCCTATAAATGGAGTTTGATATCTTCTCTACTATCTTGAAAGGGCCTATTTTTAATTCTTCTTATTTTTTTCTATTTAGTCTATTTCCATTTTCGACGTATACACTGTCTCCTATCTCAAACTTTTGCATTTTTCTATTTTTATCAAATATTTTCTTGTTGTAATTGTGGGATTTTATTGTGTTCTCCAATGCTAATCTCCTATTATCAATCCACTTGTCCTCCTTTTCTATTGTTTTAATTTCTCTTGGTAGAATACTGACATTTGTACCATCCAGTAAATATTTCGGTGCAAAACCTGTGACGGAGTGTTCGGTTTCGTTATATTTCTGTACACATTCTCTTGCTACTGTAGTCCACGTTCTCTTGTTATTTTTTTCATTCCTTTTACATCGAATTTTGTTTACTATAGTCTGATTTAATTATTCATTCAATCCGTTAGAAAATGGTGTATTCACTGCTGTAAAAATTAGTTTAATGTTATTCTTCTGTAAGTATTGCTTAAATTCTCTCGAGTTGATGCCTGGATATTGATCTGTCAGAATTATTCCAATCTCATCTGTTTCTAGCATTTTCTTTGTTAGTTTTATAAAGTCATCTGCGCTCTGCGTTTTTGAAGTCGCAATAAACGCGTATCTTGTGTAGTGGTCTACTAAAATATGTAGGTATTTTTTTGTTGACCTCGATCCTCCAAAGCCACCGATAGTATCGATTGACATTATCTCAAATGGTTTTGTTGCTGGTCCCAATTGTGACATTGTTCCAAAGTTTTCTTTACATCTTGATTTATTTTTTATACATATTTCACACGTTTTACAAATATTAATGATATTTTTTGTTAGGTTCTTAGCTGTGTATGTTGGACTTATTTTTTTCTGTAATTGTCTGATTCCAATATGACATAAATCTTCATGGACTTTTTTTTTAAGTTTCTTGCTAAATTCTTCCGAGAGGATAATCTTTTCATGTTTCTTAATTTTTTTATAATAGATTTTATCTTTCTGTATTATATTATTTTTCTTTTCTTTTATTGTTTCATTTTTTTCTTGATCTTCAACTATATCTTTTATCTGTATTAAATTAACTATTTTCAGTAGTTCCTCTTTGTTATCTCCTGATTCTAATACTGGATTTCGGCTTAAACAGTCTGCTTCTACGTTTTCTTTACCAGGTATATAATTTACTGTAAAGTCATATTGAGATAGGTAATATGTAAGGTCACCTAATTTTTCGTCTGTCCTGCATTTTATATTCATGCTCTCTAGAGGTTTGTGGTCTGAGTAAATGGTGAAGTGTTTTCCAATGAGCCAGTGTTGCCAATATTTAACAGCTTCTTTCATAGCAAGGCATTCTAAATATATAGCCACTTTTCGTTTTTGAGATTCATTTAGTTTTTTTGAGAAATATGCCCCCGGTTTGTCTTTACCATCTAGTTGTGTCTGCTTTAATATTGCTCCGATACCTTCTAAAGATGCATCTGTAAAAATTTTTATTGGTAAGTCTTTATCAAATATTTCTAACACAGGTTGAGAACATAAATATCTTTTTATTCGATTAAATGATTCTTCACACTTTTCTGACCACACAAATTTTTCGTTTTTTCTTAATAAACTATGTAATGGGTCTAAGGTTATTGAGCCTCTTGGTATATATTCATGGTAGAAGTTGATTTTTCCCAGAAATTATCTTACATTCTTTCGCGTCTTGGGGGTTGGGAACTGTTTTATTGAGATCAAATTATCTTTCAAAGGTCTTACAGAATTATTTTGAATAACATGGCCGAGGTACTTTACTGAGTTCGAAGCAAAAGTACATTTCTTAAACTTCAGTCTTAGGTCTTCTTTTATTATTGCTTCTAATACATTTCGAATATGTTTTATATGTTTTTCAAAGGTGGGTGAGAATATCAAAATATCATCTATGTAATTTACGGTGTACTCTGTGAGAATGTGCTTTCTTAGAATATTGCTTAGAATCCTCTGGAAAATTGCTGGTGATGTTTTTAAACCAAAAGGTAGGCAGGTCCACTGGAAGTGGCCCTCTTGTGTGACAAATCCAGTTTTATTTCTATCTTCCACCCTAAGTGGTATAGCCCAAAACGCTGAGTTTATATCCAGTGTAGTAAAGTACTTACAATTTCTAGTTTTTATAATTAAATCATCTATTAACGGGAAGGGTTGAGCTTGTGGTACAACAATTTTGTTCAATTCCCTGAAATCTACACATAAGCGGGATTTTCTATTTTCACCTTTTTTAAATGCTAATGTCACTGGAGCAGCAAAAGGACTGTAAGATTCCTCTATTAAATTATTCTTCAGTAACATGGATATTTGCTCTTCAATTTCTAACTTATCCTCAATTGAGCATCTGTATGGTCTTTTACTACAGTATCTATTTACTAATAAATCTATGTGCGCTTCATAGTCTGTAACTGATCCTATGTCATATTTGTCCTTGGCAAAAATTGTTTTATAGTCGTTTATAATTTTTTCTATCTCAATTTTCTTTTCATTATCTAAATGGTCCGACATACATACAAATTCTTCTGTTTCTATGTGTTCATTGAAATTTATTGCAAATGTGTTTAATTTATTTTCTTCATTTCTGTTATCTTCAGACCTCCTATCTATTTTATTAGTTGTTATCTTTTGTTCTATCCGCAAGTCCTCATTTTGATTAAGTTTGAATTTTTTTATCATATCCAATCCAATTATAAAATCATCAAAATTGTCATTTTCTACAACGTATACATCCACCTCTTCTTCTAAATCAAATATTTTTATTTTTATTGTTATCAAGCCATCTGTTTTTTTCACACCATTAACCGTTTTCATATATGCTATGTTCCCATTGTATTTTTTTTCTTTTATTTTTATCAGTCTTGAATTTATTAAAGAGATTTGTGACCCTGAGTCATAAATGCCGCTTACTTCCAGTTTGTTTTCCAATAAAAGCCTGATTCTGATTAATGGTGTACTCATAAGTTTTTTTTCTCAGTGTTCATATCTACTTCAATAATGGAGTTATTATGGACATTTCTGGCTTTAAAAACCTTTTCAAATTCATTTTTATTTATTTTTTTGAACCAACATGACTCCTCCGGATGATATCGAATTCCTTTGTTCAATGATTCACAATTCTTACATGGTTTCTTCTCATTTGTCTTGTTTTTATAAGGAAATATGCCACTCCTCATTGCAGTTGAGTTTTTCTTGTACATCATACTTTCATATTTTCTTATCTCGTTGAACAAATCGGTAGTGTTGTTGAGTTCATCCCTGTTTAACTTATTTAGAATAAACCAAGGTAGTCCTGTTGCAATAAGATCTATCATTGTTTTGGTATCTATTGATTTGTTAATCTCTAGTATAAGACGTTCTTTTTTTATAGCATAATCAATCAACAGTCCTTCCTTATATTTGAATAAGAAAGCATTTGTGACTGTATCCCATCCTTGGTTTTTAAAAGTTTCTAAAAATTTGTTTTTCCATTGATTCCATTCAGAATTTATTGTTAGTTTTATGATCATCGAGCTATACCATTCCAAACAAGATTTATCTAAAAATAATCTCAGTATATCTATTTTTGTTTCATCTTTTGTTATATTAAAGCGCTCACACTCTTTTTCAAAAGTCTCTATCCATTGTATTGCATTAGGATTCTTGCTTGTGAATTTTTCAATGATAAATTTCTCTGAAATATTATTTAGGTCATGTTGATTTTCTTTCTTTGTTGTAGTTTCTATTAATTTTTCCAAGATACGTTGCAAACTGTCATCTTTGTCTTTTGGTTGAATCGTGCTTATTTCTTCTAAATATTGATCTAAAAATTGAATATTACCTTCATCATCTATATATGTTTTCTTTTGATCTTCATCCAATTTTAGCCATATTTTCCTACTTTGATGCCTTTTCTTTATACTATGTTTTATCTTTGAGAAAATGTTCGTTTTCACAATGTGTGTATGATGATTAATAGGCTTCAATTCATCAGGTAAAACATAACATTTTCCTTCTTCAGTAGATATTGAGGTTATGGCTAGCACATTTGATTTGCCGTCATTTGAGGCTATCATCGAAAATTCAAATTGCAGCCGATCCATTTTTCTTTGGTTAACGAAATTGTCGTTTTATAAGATAACTTATTGTTGAGGATTTTCGTAAGTAAACTACAATTTGTTTCACTGAAAATACAAGAAACGACAATTAAAGTTTACTAATATCGCTTCCTCAATCACCTCTGTAACAATTACTAATTTTTATAATGATTCTTTCTTTCTTCATAAAATATCCACCATTTAACTAAACGTCATTCCGACCGATGCGCCTTCTAGAACTATCCAGAGACTATCCATAGACTATCCATAGACAAGCGCGAAGCGCTATAGATTTCAATTAATGAAATGTAATTTCATTACATATGATTAAGGAAAAATGATCATAATTTTACACTGCGTTAATCAAAGGCTAATAAAGACAATTTAATAAAAAAAGTAATGTAAAAGTAAAGTAAAACTTAGCCACCTGCTAAATGAAACACAGAAATTACCAAACCTTTAATATTATTTATTTATTTATTTATTTACCTTCACGCCATATCCCTTTCAGGGTTGCCAGAGACGACGGAGCGCCAAACGCTACGGTCCCTGCATACCTTTTTCGCCTCGGCCACAGACAACAACTTATTCATACATGCCCTCCGGGGGGTCCTCATGCTTTTTACGTGAACTTCCTCCAGTATCATAGATACAGTGTTTTCGAAGGTCACTCGAGGCCTCCCCCTTTCTCACTTACCACTCACCTTTCCGGTATAAATCTTTCTTACCATACTTTCATCACTCATTCGTTCGACGTGCCCAAACCACCTGAGCACGTTCTTCTTCATTCTCACTGTAATATCTTCACTAATACCTGCCATTCTGTGGATCTCTTCATTGCGGATTCGGTCAGCTAGACTGACTCCGCATATTCTGCGAAGAGATAGCATCTCCACAGCATTCATCTTTCTTACATTCTTCTTCTGTGTTACCCACGTTTGGCTGCCGTATAACAGCGTCGGTAACAAAACCGCATTGTGTACAGCCAAACGTGCAGCTGACGTTTCGCCGTCTCAACAATGCAGCCAGGGCACCGTTGACTCTGTTACCAGCAGCAATACGCCTTTCCACATCCATTTCGTATCTTCCGTCTCTGCTAAACATACTTCCCAAATATACCACTTCATTCACTTGTTCTATTATCTTACCATTCACGTTGATCTTACATTCTGTTCTTTCTTCATTTCTTTCAAATATCAGAACCTTCGTCTTATCTACATTCAGGTTTAGACCATTATTTTCACACCCATCTTTCAGAGTGGTGACTAATGCCTGCAGATCGCATTCTGATGATGCAATGAGCACTGCATCATCTGCGTATAGCAAGCAATTGACCTTAAGGTCACCTACTTTTAATCCCATGTCACTGTCTTTCACGCCTTGGAGACAACTATCCAAATACAAATTGAACAACCAAGCTGACATAGCGCAACCTTGCTTAACACCCGATTGGATGTCAAACCAGGACGACATGTCAGCTCCTACTCGCACACAGGCTGAGTGATCTCTGTAAAGAAACTTTACAGCCTGTAGCAAGGGTCCGTTCACATTGTATCGGGGCAGTATCTCCCATAACTTCTTTCTCACAACCCTGTCAAACGCCTTTTCCAAATCCACAAAAGCACAGAAAACCTTTTGGTCTAGGGCCAAAAACATTTCCGTGATCATGCGGAGGGAAAAGATCTGATCTATACACCCTCTTCCAGGTCTAAAACCTCCTCGGGCCTCCCACAACAGCCTTTCAGATCTCTCTTGCATTTTTCTCGCTAATATTTTAGCATAAACTTTACCGCCCAAGCTAATCAAACTGATAGCCCTATAGCTTGCACAGTCTATCTGTGAATAATACCTTTAATAATAGAAGTTAAATTCCAAATATCTTTTCATTTACGTAACATTTTGCCTCCATATTGCAAAATTAATTAAATTTCCTTTTCACTGTGCACGACGAATTATTTTAATCCAATCGTATGATTCACTTAGCGTGTAAACGTAGGTATAGTATCGCAAATTCGATTACATTTCTGGCAGCCGTGGCTACCGACGCCAATACGTAGCACAAATAATTTATTGTTCCTTATCCGGTCGTTTTACTTTAATTGTTTAATAATATCGTCATATTTAAACGCTAAAACATTAACGCTTGAAAATTTTAATCAAGTCCAATTATATTTTATATATAAATATATATATATATATATATATATATATATATAAGAGCGGTAAAATACAAAAGTAAACGACTTTGTACTCGTAAATAGAGTTGGCGTCGATGTCCCCGACTTATAGATTTTCAATCTTTTTACATACCTTAACGCATTTGTCAGACAGGTTTTGTTAAAATGCAATAATATGCACATGTCACGTAACTTAATTTATTCTAAAAAATGGAAAGTACGTTCAAACTCAATCTAAGATAGGACTAGTTTCGTTAATATATAAAACTGAACCTATCATTATGGTTTACATTAGTCACGTGGTACTTGTTTAGTTTTTAATTTCGCTTATTTTATAAAGTATTATGGTTATTTATATTGTCTTATTGTATCACGACTAGTTAGTGTTTTACTTGACTTTATCAATATATTTTTTTAGAACGTTTTATGACCTTTGAAATAAAATCTTTTAGAAATTCTGAAAGACGATAATGAATCTAGTAAAGCTCGCCTCTTAAGATACGAGTATGATCGGTACTTTGAGTATTGATGGTAAAAAATACAGAAGAACCTACAGGTATGAAAAACAAACCTACTTGCTACAAATATGAAAAAAATATTTATCTTCAGAACGTAATAAATAAATATATGTTTTCTGATATACCTATTTAATTTTAATTAATAAAATTACGTTTTTAACCAAAAATAAAAATATTCAAAATAATGAAAATTTATTACGAGGTGCAATACAATAAAAAATAAACAGATATTGGTAACTTACTTAATTGGTGGTTGATTTCTTCCAGAAAAGTAAAGGCTTACAAAAATTATTACGTATTTAGTAGTTATAAATAGACATACAATGAAATAACTACACACTAACATACATATAGTTGTCATTTTATTAATTGATTGTAATCCTTGATTATAATTATACAATAAAAGTAAGTATTTTGTTTTTGTAAATATTTTTTTAAAACAGACTTTTTATATAAGGCATTTATTTAATCAGTGTGCAAAAAGTAATATAATTGAAATGGACCTGGTCTCGAGGTTCTAGTTCTGTTAAGTCGCCGCAACGGCGCCGGTTTAAATACAATGTAAGGTGTTGGTACAAAACTTCTAGATATTTATTTTTTTAAAGGAAAAACTTATGTATAGTGATAAATCCCAAAATTTAGATTTTTTTAACAGATTCAAATATATACTTACAAATACATGAAATAATAAGATTTGGGTGAAGGAAAATATAACAGTATATTCTTACGTCTATAAATAATATTAGGTCCTTACATATGAAATTGGCGTTTTGTCGTACTGGCATCTTTAATAACAAATTTCTCTTTTTTGGTTAGGAATAACAAATTCCAATTTATATAGCTATTTACACATGTATTTTTGTTCCGTTAACAGTCTCTTGTTTGTTT
Organism: Melinaea menophilus ssp. n. AW-2005; assembly: GCA_918358695.1. Taxonomy (NCBI): domain Eukaryota; kingdom Metazoa; phylum Arthropoda; class Insecta; order Lepidoptera; family Nymphalidae; genus Melinaea; species Melinaea menophilus. The sequence continues at coordinate 33,550,619 of OU911039.1, read as the reverse complement.
TTTCTTATATTTTTTTTGTTGGCGTCACTCATTTTACAAAATGAAAAACTTGAAATATCGCGTTATTTACGAGTACGAGTTTCATGGATCACTGGTGCCACACCAGTGCTCTTGAAATGGCGCAAACTGTTAATGATGTGTATTGCGGTCATGTTGCAAAAGAAAACACATTCTTTTTTGGTTCCAACGTTTTTGTACTGGAAATATTGGCCTGCAAAACAAGTCGCTTGGACTGTCGGAGACCCAAGTTAATAAGGAAGAATTGAAGGCTATTGTGGAAGAGGAACTGTCGCAAACTACGTTCGAGTTAGCTACAGGCTACGGTGTTAATGATAAATTTGTTTTAATCCACTTAAAGCAAATTGGAAAGATTAAAAAGCTTGAAAAGTGTGTACTTCACGAATTGAGTCACCGGCAAACATGCGTCGACTGCTGCGTAATATTATTTAACTGGAACAATAATGAAGGGTTGTAAAATTACCTGTAATGAACAGTGAAGTGATCTTTACGATAATCGGGAGCACCAGGTTCTGCACCAATCGAAAATTGACCCAAAATAGTTACTTGTAAGCGTTTGGTGCACTAGTGCCGGTGTCGTTCAATACAGTTTTCTCAAATTGGGCCAAACGATCAAGTCAGACTTCTATTGTCAGCAATTACAAACCAAGATAGGAAAACAGCTAAGCAAACGAGGCTGATCAAACGCTCTAAGTCACTGCTACTGCACGAAAACACTAAATCAAACTCTGTACAACAGATGACTACCAAATTAGAAAATCTTCAATTAGAATATCTTGAGACATCCAACGTACTTCCCGAAAATCTCTTCAACAGATTACCAATTTTTTCGAAATTTAGATAAATCTTGCAAGGGAAGTAATTCAACTCCGATTGGGTAGTCTAAATCGTCTTTAAGAATTTAATTGATTCTCGTCCGAATGGTTTTTTTTTAGTAAAGGAGTCTATGATGAATGACCGCCCTATGAAATAGCAAAAATGCATGAAATAGCATATAAAATAGCAAAGCAGCAAAATAGATAGTAATGGTTCATTTCACTTTGGTTAAATAAATAATATTCGACTTTTTGATGTGATGAGGTTTACTGTATCGCCAGTTATTTCACTACCTACTCGTTATATGCTCGTTTTTAATATATCAGAGATATTACATATTGAAAATATGTTAAGAGTGATTTTAATTTAATCGATGATACTTCACCTTGGAATTACTACTTATTTTATAAATAATTATCAACTATATTAAAACAGTTTTCGTAATTGCATATGTATGTGGCCTTATTATTCCTACACGACTTTTGTAAAGTAATAACGATAATGTAATATTAGTTATTGATATCTATAAACATTTGTTAAATAAGTCAATACTTGCTTAGAACTGTCAAAAAACTTTTAAAACTAATAGTGTTGTTACATAACAATAGTAACGAGGCAAAATTCGTACATTCGATTCAAAATTAAAGCTAGTCAGAACATTAAAGTAATTTAATTTAATTATTTTGAATTATTTGTAAAAAACACAAAGTGTTTATAATTTGGAAGTAATTGTTTTAAACATTTTTAATTGTGTGTTCGCGCGTCACGGAAAAACTGCTGGACGAAATTCGCATAGTTATTGCTGCGTTCAACATATATGATTTTTTAGTCTAAAAAAATAATTTTATCAGAAAAGCATTAAAATTAACTATTACTATTATTACTAATTTGGGCTCAAATTGACAATAACAATAACACAAACCACTCTATTGATTTTATTGAACTTGTGTAGAAATAAAATGTGTGTACTTACTTCTATATACTTTTTTTTTGTTTTTACATTTTCTGACAAAACAAACAGTAATGTTTTAGGCTAGGGTGATAGCAAAACTAAAAGTATAAGGACTTAAATAAATTTAAAGCAATGTGAATTTGTGAAAAGAGGAAGCTGTTTTCTTATTGTATAAAGTTTCAAAATCAATTTAAACGAATTAATAATATTTTAAAGTAAAAGTTGGCATTAAAATAACGTCATTTCAATTCCCTCATCTAACAAAACAAATATTTTATTGGAAAAAGAAAGAGTAAATATTTAAAACGAGTTATTTCTGAAAATATAAACACACTGAAAACTTTCGGGATAAGTTCTGTTCAACAGAACATACATATTTAATACCAATTACTTCCATGAACTTTTGCCAAATTGAATAAGTAGTCATTTACATGATAATAATTGAGTATACTCACTTGACGCTGTTCCCAAGTGCGTTAGAGAAATGAAAAATATATTTTCAGAATGTCACCCTTCAATCGCTATGCACTCATGTATTCAGATGACCCAGCTATCCAACAACAAGAAAAAAAAAGTCTCTTGCGATATATCAAAAAATAGACGTCGAAATTCGATTTGTACAGCCATGTCTACGGTGTACATACATTTTGCCCAAGATGCATTTTTTAAATGTGATAAATAAAAAGAAACCGCATGCAAGTAAATTTAAGTTATACGGAAGATGGGGTGACAGTTATACCCCCGAAGATGTTAAATAGTCAATGGTTCTAGTAGATGTGTGAGAAAGAGAATGTTAAGATTGAATATTCAACTCTCTGAAAGCTCGAGACAGACAAACTTTGGAATACCACTCACTAGTTTTAGGATCTTCTAGTGGAATTACTGCTACTAAACCACCCCATCGAAAACAAAATTACTATCACTTTTTTATTAAAGCTCTGATTGCGCACAAGTATTGTACGCGTCCCCTTCAATCCCCCAGTGCGTGAATTAGGCCTTTGTGAGAGATCTGCTGCTGTAGATCCAAGATTGTAAGTAGTATCTTTACAATTGTAGATTACGTCTTGCAAAGGTCCTTTTGCAAACTTTTCCACACCACTTCCTTTTTGTAGGAGAGGAGGACTAACGAGCATCACTGATTATAATTTATTACCTTGATAGTACCACATTCGAATCCATTCTGAAATACCGCCAAAGGATGTTCATTGTTGTGTGTCAAGGATGTTGTGGTACGGATGTTATTGGAAGCGGGGACATGCGGTACGATGATATAAATCGGTGGCAGGTGTCAGAGCAAATTTTTCTTTTGAACACATCCCATTGCGAAAGAAGACTCAAAAAAGAGGCTATGTCTCTACGCAATGCCAAAAAACCCAGACCTTCACATAGCACCGGATACCCGACAATCATCAGACCGGTAAACGTGCAAGCTTGTGTCTTTTATGGATTAAATTGAACGATGATCAATTAACCAGAAAGCAAAGAAGGAATTTCTATAGAAGACATAATTTTTTTCGGCACATCAACTTTTTCCCGAGAGAGTCGTGGATAGCTGAAATATACCGCATGCCCAGTATTGTTACCGGCATTACAATATACGTTCGAAATATCCAATATATCATTAAGGTGCTGGAGAAACAAAGTTGGGGGTAGTACGTAATCTTGAGGTACAGACGTCGAAAATGACCTATGCTCTGTATGCTCTGACCAGTGAGAAAGCTGGTCATCCACTTACCAACTCTGCCCAGGAGGCGTTACTTATAACCAAAGAAATTGGGAGTGATTAATAGAGCGAGGCAGTATTTCAATCGTGGCCAAAGACTTGCGCTCTACAAAGCGCAGATCCAGCCACACATGGACTATTGTTCTCATCCCTAGTCCGGATCATCCCAATATCAACTTCTACCCTTTGACCGCGTATAACGGAGAGCCGTTTGGATTGTCGAGAAACCCAGTGCTCTGCGAGCGGCTGGATTCTTTCACATTGCGTAGAGACGTTGCTTCTCTGGGGATTGTTCCGTTGAGCTATTCGATCTGATGCCTACCGCCGAATTTCAGCACAGGACACCATCCCTACCACCTGTATGTGTGGAGAACCTCCACTGTGCGGTTCTCAAGGACCTTCTTTACACGTTTCAATCGCTTGTGGAACGAACTCCCTTCGGCGTTATTTTCAGATCGGTATGACTTGGGTAACTTCAAAAAAGGCGTTTAGTCCTACCTTCAAGGCCGGCAACACTCTTGTGAATCCTCGAATGTCGCAGGAGTTCATGGGCGGCGGTGTTCACGTCCATCTGTGACCCGCCAGCTCGTTTGCCCTCCTCTTAGATAAAAAAAATAAAAAAATAAAACTATTTCCAAAAATATAAATTTGCCGGTTAGGGCATCCCAAATCTGTCGTCAAACATTTTGTTTATACATTACTTCATTAATTAGCATTCTCTGATAACATGTTTATAACAATGTTGAAATAATTGTAATTAAACTTAAAAGACAAATAAATAAAAAAATATTAAAATACTAAAATCCTACATATAAGCTATAAAGACATGTAATCGATTCAACCGACTACCGCTTAAGCCATATTGCCGATCCTTGGTCAACTGGTGATGCTTGAGGTACGGTCGAGGCTATCAAATAATGAAGCTCTTTATTATTTTGAAAAGAAAGAAGGCGAAAATCTTTAGTCAGGTGAATTTGAGCTGGACAAGGGCACACTTCCATGAGACCGGGACTACGACTTATATGTAGGATTATTCTTGTCAACATATGATATTTTTTTAAATTTAGATGTATATAATCTAAAAACTTTTATCAAGTCAGAATATATTAAATTAATTGTTTAAAATAAGTTCACAGCTACCCGGTATTTCCTTATTAAAACTTTATATAATATATTTGTTGTTTTTCCAAATTCTTTTAAAAATTTGATCGTATGACATTAAATTGTAGTAGATACAAGCTGAGAGTGCTATCTTGTTAACGGCAGAATATCCCAATAGATAAAATCGAACACCACTCTAAACCCTTGTCCACATCTATTACTGCGTAATATTTCACTTTTCAATTTAAATTTACTATATTCGGTTTGAATATAACATATAATTGAGGGTTATAGTATATATATATGGGCTTGTCCCGAAATAAACGTTTATTATAGTTACAGACTAAGGGCATACATTTTATTATTCAAAGTTATGTATAGAAATTTTAATGAAAATTCATTATATTTATTAGTTTTGTTTTCAGTTTAGTGGATGAGTAATACTAATCATTAAGTAGATTAATAGTAAATGTACCGTACTGTTAGTTTTGAAAAGTAGATATCTATAAATAATTTATCAAGAGTTAAATTGAGTTATATTCTCGGGATGTCATGTCATTTAGACCATTAGTATTCCCATCAACTTAGATTCACTAACTGGATATACAAATGGGGTGACATTATGGGTCGTTTTCGATGAAAGTTAGAGCCTAACTCAACTCTTCTCTAGATTTGTGTGATTATACGAAAATTCAAATTAAATATATCTTTATTCAATCGTATAATCGTAATACATACGTACACTCAAACCCATGAAGGATTTGTTAACTTTTTGAAGACGAAATTTAGACGTTTCGAGTATATTTGATTTTTTTGTATTCATCGTATGTTTCTATGGCTATAAGAGTTTGAATTTTGAATTCAAGTCACGACAATTATGGCAGCCTTCTTAGTCCTAATTGTGACACGAATCACGCCTGAATCAAAATTTATAATTAGAATTAATTTAATGTTAAAATTGTCAAAACTATTATTTGTAAGTCTTTTAGATTTTTACAAGTGTTTTTGTTTTAGATATTATATATTTCGTCCTAATACTAAAACCATTAATTCCAGAGACGACAGTAAACCCACAGACTTCTCCATTACTACAACGTATCAATGCTCGTTCGAACAAATATTTTATTTTTATTTAAACATATATTTTGTAATATATATATTGTAATTAAAGGGCCAACCAATAGGTACTACGGCAATATCAATATTGGACGAGGAAGGAAATTTAAACTTGCCTTTGAAGAAGTTTCGCATTAAAGTTTCTAAGTCAAGTTGTTGGCTGCGATGAAGTGGAATCCGAACTTTTCAAATAGAAATCAAATTTCATATCTTAAATTAAATTCTTTAAATATGAAAGGATTTATAATAGGGTAATAGCTAATAAGCTATTATCCTATTATATGACAATATGCCATACTTCAGAATCTAATGATTGAAACTGTAGATTCTGAAATCACTTTTCATAATATTTTATGATGTCAATACCAACTGAAATGATTTTTTTTTAATAACATTTTATTATATTATAAGCATAATATGAAGGGCCTATCTAACATTAGTAAAGTAATAAAACCAAGAGAGTACTATTATAAAAAACTTTTCTATAAATATAATTAAAGAATCGTGTGCAATATATATTTATGTTTATGAAAATATTACAAATACATTTATTTTTATTTTGTTTTGATCAAAAGTTATAAGATAAGTTTTTCTTAAAATATTATTGTGGTATTGTAATGGTGTCATGTATTAATACATAACAATAGAATAAAAATAGAATAGGGTATTTCTAATCATTTAGTAAATTTGAAGGAGCTAAAAACAAAAAAAAATTGAAATTTTAATATCTGTACGTAATAACATATTTCTATAAGCTTTATAAAAAGGAAATTTTGGAGAATCGGGAATATCTAACCCAGTCGGGATTAAAACTTTACTCTCACAGGCTCTTTGTTTCTTTAATGGCAGCTAATATAACAGGCACGCGATTCTGTTTTACGTAATGGCTTTTTAATTAACTTTTTCTCATTAACTTGTACTATTTCAATAAAGTAAAAAAAAAACTTAAATAGACTTAAAAGGATTGTTGTGATGGGACGTAAATAAAAAAAATCATGACCTTTTCGATATAACACTGCTAGACATATATTATACTATAAATATTATTCTGATAGTTTGTTTTTTACTTATTTGACTAGTTATTGCTAATTTAATTTAGTACACACTTTACTTCACTACACACTTTTGAATTTATACATATTTCTTATACACTCACAATACGCACAGACACATTTACTTATATTTTTTTTATTCAAGTAAAGGGTGTGTTATATTCTTAGTGACTCTAGGTCCGTGCTCGACATCATAACCAACCTAAAAACGGTACGCTCTATAGCGTTCAGAATTCGAGAAAAAATATATGTTAACAACAAAACATCAAAATGAATAAATTCTACTGGTTGAAGGCACATTGAGAATTCCTCAGGAATTAACGCTCAGATAAACCCGTCAAGAAAGTCGCATGGAAAATGAAAGCAACACTTAACTATCACGCGTGTCTCATATCCTATGTCGAGAGATGGATTAGACAGAAGTCAATTTAGAAATGGAATCCGAAATACAAACGACAAGAAAAGGCGCATCTCACAAAACTTTTCCTTTCGACTGTACAAAAGGCATGCCAAGTCAGAAAACGTAAAATAATGACAGCAGTATTGGTTCTCACTGCAGTAATTCAGGTCGTCACAGGGCACGGCGTGTTATGGGAATACCGTACATATTAAAACTAATTCCTAGCACTGTCTGTAACTATGACGACCACGCGGAAGAAAACATACGATATATACTACACGACTGTCCACAATACAAATTAAGGAAAGTGGCAGCGAAACAGGATACAAATATATAAATAAGTCAAAACACGTTAAAAGAACTAAAATTAGATATAATCCAGAAATAAGATTTTTTTACAATACTGCATTGAACTAGCTAAACACACTTTATATAAAAACAAGAATAAATAAATAGAATCTATATTGTAAATAGGAACATCATCGTGAATGCGATAAAATATTATAGAAGTATGTAACACAAACAGGGTTGGTAAGAAGATGTATCTGTAAGAAGATGTATCTGTATGTAACTAAATATATATCGGAAATTTATTGAATTATTATTCTTTTTTTAAAAAAGGTAAAATCGCTGACCGTATACTAGCCATCGATTCTATTGTAACTATAACTATAATGAGATATAGCAACTATAGTTCTATTAGTTAAGTAAGTGACAATTAGAAGAATATATTAGAAGAATGTAAGAAAGATGAATGCTGTGGAGATGCGATCTCTTCGCAGAATATGCGGAGTCAGCCTAGCTGACCGAATCCGCAATGAACAAATCCACAGAATGGCAGGTACTAGTGAAGATGTTACAGTGAGAATGAAGAAGAACGTGCTGAGGTGGTTTGGGCACGTCGAACGAATGAGTGATGAAAGAATGGTAAAAAAGATTTATACAGGAAAAGTCAGTGGTAAGAGAGAAAAGGGGAGGTGTCGAGTGACCTTCGAAAACACTGTATCTATGATAGTAGAGGAAGGTCACGTAAAAAGCATGAGGACCCCCCGGAGGGCATGTATGAAGAGGTTGATGTCTGTGGCCAAAGCGAAAGAGGTATCCAGGGATCGTAGCGTTTGGCGCTCCGTCGTCTCTGGCTATCCCGCAAGGGATATGGCGTGAAGGTAAGTTTAAGTTTAAGTTTAAGTGACAATTATCATAATGAAATAATTACAGGAAGGAGAATTAACAAAATGAAACAAGATAGTTATTATTGTAAATAAAAAACTTTCTGATTAAGTTAAATTGAGTTGAGTTGAGTTGAGTTGAGTTTTTTATGTTAGAGGAGGGCAAACGAGGGGGTCACCGTTAGTATCGTATCGATCTGGAAATAACGCCGAAGGAAGTTCGTTCCACATTTGAGTGGTACGTGGGAAAAAAGTCCTTGAAAATCGCACAGTTGAAGATCGGCACGCGTCCAAGTGGTATGGATGATAAAGGAGGCGATGGCGAGCTGTGCGGTGGTGAAATTCGGCGGTAGGCATCAGATCGAATAGTTCTTCGGAATACTCCCCGTTGTAAATGCGGTAGAAGACGCACAAAGAAGCCACGTCTCTACGCAATGCCAAAGAGTCCAGCCGTTCACAGAGCACTAGGACCTGACAATCCGACCGGCTCTCCGTTGTACGCGGTCAAATGGTAGAAGCTGATATTGGGTTGATCCGGACCAGAGATACGAGTAGTACTCCATGTGAGGCCGGACCTGCGCCTTATAGAGCGCAAGTCTTTGGCCAGGTTTAAAATACTGCCTCGCTCTATTGATCACTCCCAATTTCATCGAGGCCAACTTGGCCTTGCTCTCCAGATGACCACGAAACTGACCATCGCCTCGAAATGTCGAGATCCAGTATTCTGATACTTGGCGAGGCAATAAGAGGAAAAGTTGTGTTGCAAAAGTCTACATCTACAGTGGAGCGGGGTGCCGCTGTTTGCCGTCGTTTGCCCTCAGAAAACACAAACTTTTCCCGCCCCAGATACGACGGGCAGCCCGAGCACATTCCGAGAATCATTCCCCCGATTTTGCTCGGGGAGGGGGTCCCTGGCTTCATCAAAGCCCTCTTGATGTATACTTTTTGGAAATATCGCTATCATGTTTAAAATATTTTATAAAAATATGTAATATAAAAAATATACATATATAAATCGATGTAACATTTTTTGTTATTCTAGCATTAATAATATGTGACAGCGCAGTTCATTTGTTCTCTTTTTGTCTAAGAACAGGTGTGTATTACACCTGCGTCAGCCACGATTACAAAAGTAGAGGACGAAACCTTTCAACTCCGTTTTCAGCTAAAGGCAGCTTCTAGCCCAATTAACTTGTTAAGACAAGTTAATTCGACATCTCTAATTTGTAATTATATTAAACTATTATTTTGTTTCTGTTCGGGTATTATTTTCTTTTTACAAAAACATTACTTTGTAACCTAAACCTAAATTAGTTATACAAAAATAATGTTTTTGAAGTGAGTATTTTTTACAAAATACTATAATATAATTAACAAATTATGAAATATTATTCGGAAGTTTAAATTATAGTCAGTTATTTGAATGAAAATTTAAAATGATTTACCGCTAACCTGTTAATTTTATCCGAAATAAGTTGGTATTTATTTTATTCGAAATCGACATTCAGTCCAGCATTCTTCCAAATTAATATAATATAACTAATGTTTCAATCAGATATTTAAAAATTATATTAAATTATATTATATATTATAGAAATATTGTGGGGTACTTACATTGGATACATTGGTGAAATTCTCTTGACATTTTGGTGCGAGTTTTCGGTGTTGCATTGATAATGATACTATTTTGTCTTTTATATATTTTTATTGTAAGCAGTAAAACATAATTATTTTTTGAAGGTACCCATGTCGTATTGATCTGGAACAACAAGAAGTTCCTGTTCCAACAACCTTGAAAACCGCATAGTTGATGAACGTCAAATATGCGGGCGGTTGCGTCAAAATTGCGGGTGGTATTGCAAGAAAGGCATTGCAGTGTAGTAATGGAAATCAGTGACAGGAATCAGATTAGGTAGAAAGCGCAAAAAGTTTTTTTTTTCCTACGCAACGCCAAAAGATATAACCTTTCACTAAGGGTTTCCAACTAGTTGAATTTCTCTTTGTTGTATGTATGAAGTTCGAACTTATGCCATGCAATGAATAAGGCCTGGATCGATAGATGTAGTATTTCCCCAAGATAGAAGTTAAACTAAACTAAACAGTAATAAATATTCTACATCGGTTTGTGAACTAGCGGCTAAACTAAAGTTTCCCAAAAAACAAATAAGACAGTTACGAGCGTCACGTTGTTTACAAACACGTTCATTTAGTTATAGGTAACTGTTGATGTTACCGTTGTATGTTTGATAGCATTATAGTTTCTGCTCTGAGCCTTCTGTATGCACGAATATTTTTAAATATTTGTTTATTGTATTTATTCAAACCAAAAAAAAAACTAAATTAAGAAAATGATTCTCTGTTTAACTTTCCGTTCATACATCTACGTGCACATAGATCATTATTTAGAATTCTCACAACTTACATATTTCTTCACAAAACAATATTTTCCTTACATTAATTTGATAACATATAATAATATAGACATAATAATATGTTATATTTACATTTTCCTATCCATTCCCATTATAAATGCATCGGTTAAATATTATTTATTATGTTATAAGCGAAATTGTGTTATCTTAGATAAAACAAAATATGTTTATAACAATATTGATCAGTATTATTGTTATTACCTCATCAAACCTCTAAAATAAAGTAATGGTATCCAATCGTAGGGATTAAATTATTTTACCGAGTCCAGTGAAATGAAAATTAATTGTTTTCGCACTATGGAAACAAAATATTACGTACATTCATGGAACAATATTTTGTATTGGATAAAATTAAAGTTTTTTTATTTTTTTTTCTAACCAGCCATTTAATTAAAAGTAGATTTTTTTTGAATTGTAAATAATTCAAATTGTCAAATAAGAAACATGTCTTTTTGTGTGTCCCAAAAATATTTGAATTCATGATATTTATTTAAAGTATTATACATTGAAAATAGCGTACGTGTTAATAGTATCTCCTATAAATAAGTCCAAACATTTTCATTAGCATAATATGTTTTTTTATTTGCTCTAACTAAATATGTAACTAAAATCATGGAGCAGATTTAGAAGACTATTATCACTTCTTCAAAACACTTCTATAAAACCCGAAATTTATGTGTTGCCTGCTGGCAAGAGAAAATGAATTGTGGCAGGGTATAGGTACCCTGCCACAATTACTGCCTACAGTGTGCTCTTTAAGTGCCTTTTCCAAAAAGTAATAAGTATACCTATGTATAGATGTAGGTACATAACTACCGAACGAAATTTGGCTCCACCAAATAGCAACGGAGTTATTCAACTTTAAAATTTTTGATAATTCGTTTGGCCGCCATTTTGGATTTTGAAATAACAAAAAAACACTTTAGATTTCGGCAAAGAATACTCAGACGAAATTTCAGCCCGCTAACTGCCGCAAAGTCCGTTTTTTGGAACGGATCAGAAATCCTCCATTTTGAAATTTTTTGCCCGAGAAAAAATAAAGCTCGATATAAAAAAATTTAAATAATTTAAAAAACACACCAATTTTCGTGACGATTGCATGAAAAATACGCCTGCTACGCCAAAACAAAAACTCAAATCACCGCCATTTTGGATTTTTCCTCCCAGTAAGAAAAATGGTCTGACAAAAAAAAAAACTCAAAGAACAAGATCACCAATTTTTGTGGCGATCAGATTAAAATTGCTCTTGCTACGCCAAAAACAATACTAAAAAACGCCGCCATTTTGGATATTTTCGCCCAATCGAAAAAACGGCGCTACATAAAAATTCAAATAACTCAAAAAACACGTCTGTCAATTTTCGTGACGATAGGATGAAAAATACGCCGGCTATGCCGGAACAAACATGCTGAAATACATACGGAAAATTAGGAGAATAGGCCTATCTAGTGGAAACGTAGTCCTTCGCACAAACGCTTCGCTACGCTCAGCATTCATGCTTCGGTCAACTAATTGTTAAGTATTAAATTTTCATGATTACATTGATTTAATTTTCCTGTCCTATTTAAATCCGCCCACCGAAAAATATGTTCACAATAGTAATGCGTCGTAGGTTTTAAATTTTTATTATTCCGTTCTTACTTGTTTGGTAGTGTGCAATGTACCCGAACCAAAAACAAGATATCGTGGTATCAACATTTCAGTGCTATTGTTCTCCAGGATGAGATCTTTACTCCTTTTCTTTTTTCGAACGTCATAAATACTGTTGCTAGCCTTCTTCCCATACAATATCTATGTGTGTGTCTGTGTCTAGGAATTCATATGTAACAAAAGAAAAAAGTGTAGAAAAGTTTTTCAGGATTTTTGATCACTGTGAAGCTGAAAAAATCTTTTGCCTGTTAAAAAAAAGACACTGTTAGCTAACACTCTTCTTCTTTCAATCTTAAATTATGCTACTGTCTGCTACCAGACCTTAAAAAATTCGATCTTATATGTCAATACCGCAAAAAGTACAACTGGCTTCCTATCGATGTTTACATCGATGTAACCTTCATATCCTTTTTGTTACTATCTTCATTCCATGATCACCAACCTATCTCAAAAAGCACTTTGTCAGTTCTTTTAAACAGTTTTAAACAGTTGTGTTCTTGTAGAGACTACGGACTTGGCATGACTGTATGTCATTCTAAGAAATACATGGATTCCGTTACCTTTAAAAGTAGCCACGATGTTGGTAGCACTGCCTATTCAAATAAATATATTTATTTAAATATACATATTTATAGCGTACGTAACAAAATATTAGCACTTTAAAAGTCATACAAATTTCGAAAAGGTTAAGTTTTATGTCATTTTAGCAGATAAATTTTATTGCTTAGCCGTGGAAGTAAGATATTTTTTCGAAGTAAAAGCAATTACTATTTTACAAAGAAAGTGTAATTAGAATCAGTATGTAATTTTAGAATGTCATATTTTTTATTATCCGTAAAATTAGATAATTTTGCTTTTTATAGAAAACCTATAACAATACTTACGACATCAATCAAAAAGATTTTGTGCGATGCGCTAAAAGAAACAGCCTAATTCGTCTAATAATATTAAATATCCTCTCATTTATTGAATACATATATAATATGTAGTTTTTTTATGTATATAATACACAACAAAACAATTCATAGCAGTGTGGAATTAATAATGAATATGGATAATTTAAATTAATTAACGTTTAAGTAATCAAATCGATTAATCACTCTCTTTGGGTAGTGATTAATATTAAATCGGGTTGATAAACTTTGAAACTAGAGTGAAGCGTTAGAGTCAGCTGTGTACTTATCTCATCCCCAAAATGATGTGGTGCTTAGATAGTTTATCTTCATTCATTGGTTGTATGTTACGTTAATAATCTGTTTATTTTAAGCAATATGAATATGTTAAATTTAGTTACGTTATTTGCTTAGTTTATTATTGTAAGTATAAATAACTTATTTTTTAGGTTATTTTTCGATAAAATTAAAAATAACGATTTATTAATTGTAGAGGTACAATAAAACTTTTTGATATTCTTTTATCTCAAACCTATTGTTTCTGTAAAACAGTCAGTCAGTGATGTTAGATTAGTTGTATAAAGTGTAAGTAAAATATTTTTAATAATCATCATCTTAATAGAACCACATTCAAATTAGACCTATGATATACTCTTAAACACCAAAAATCGAGCAACAGCATACAAGATTTTGTGACATCACATTTATTTGATTTCCTGTTAGTAAATTTATTCTTTATTTATCAATATTTTAATAAATAATCTGTAATCTGTAATTGTAATCTTTCTAGTTTCATTTTTACAAAATTAAAAGTATATTAAATAGTGTGTAATATCTTTTTGTAGTTATACAATAACATAAAAGTAATAAAAACTAATTAACACAAAGTATTTAGAAGTGAAGTAGAATTAAACTTTATTTTAACAAATAATATACCTTTTCTTATTATAAGTAACTTGCATTTAAATATTGTATTCCTTTGTAAAATAAATCATTCCGTCGTTGGACAAAGCGTTCAATAGTAAGCAATGGATTGCTTCAATATCCACACAATCGACTAATAGTGCCCTAATCTAACCCTTCCCTCTCCTGCACGTCGTGTACTCCTCACCCTCCACTGGAACTTGCCACTGAGTTCCAGATTACACGGTTTCCTAATTTTAATTAAAAGCATCTGGAACTTACAGACCGCGAATCGAAGCTTGACAGAATATAAGTGAAAAAGTTTTCTTAATCTATTACATTATATGTTTTGTATTTCGTTATCTTGATCTTAAATTTTGTTACACAAGTTTATCTATTTTGCTAAATCATTAGTTGAAATTTGTCACATTGTAAAAACACATGAAACTTGCATTACGTTGCGAGTGAAATCCTCTTAATTATGTTTCAATATTGAACTCTTTTAAGCTTTGGATATAATTAAATCTCTATGTTTTTTATACCAAAATTTAAGATAAAAATACTATTGTATTTTCATTTATGAAAAGTGTATATATAAAATTTCCAGATTCTTTAATTTTGTTCTCTAACATTAGTGGCATTTATAATGTATATTAAGCGAAGTTCTTTTTCATATCTTATGATAAATTTCACGTCATGGCTCATGTTATTTAAAACAACATTAACACCATTTTTTTCTAAAATAAATATCGACATCCTTTTTGTTATCAAGTAGCAGTAATATATTTATGGATGTCATTTCGTATCATCATTTATTTAGCAACAGTTACTTACTGCTTTACTTAACTTACTGATTTATATAGTTATAAAAAATATATTTTTTTGTTTAATAATACTCAACTAGTAATCAAAACTGTTCGTAGTGGGCGTTGCCGATGAACCGATTACCCATTTATTATTATAAAATTGTATGTTTATTAATGAGAAAATTATTCCTACATTTTGAATGGAAAACTACTATTAATTATATTCTATCTCTTTGACTCTGTAGGATCGGTTCCATTCGATATCTTCCTGGCAACTTTTATTTGTTTTCCTGGGATACACTGAAATAATTACATATATGTACTTTTAACTAATAATAATTACATGTAAAAACATTTAAAGTAGTACAATATTTATTCTATATTTTAATATCAATATAAACAGTTATTTTAAATATCTCTGATCTGAAATGATTTATCAGTTTCGGAGTCCGTTACAGTTGAAATGTTTTAAAATATACATTTTGAAATTGTGTTTAAAGAACTAATAAAATTTGCTTCTTTGTTTTCTACCTTATTTCACTTTACATAGGGTTACAAATTGTATTTCAAATTGTTCAACGTATCACATTATAATTGATATTGATTATATTATTTTTATTTCTTTAGCTCTTTAAAAATAACCTGCTAACATTACGACCATAACAAATGCATGCTTAATATTCTCTTGAAATAAGTTTATAGTAAATAGATTTTTGTGGCAATTTAATTTCATAAACATTTTAAGAAAAGTTAAATAGTAGGCGGACCTTAGCAGTGACATAACAATTAAAAGGCACATCTTATGAAATGTTACGTAGGTTTTACTCGGGGACGTTTATGGTGGTATTCTTAGACTTCTAACCACTAACTAGGCTGAAAACTTTATAAAATATTTTTGCACATAGGAGATATCAGACGCATCATCCCAGAATAAAAGTATCACATCTATTAAAATAAATGATGGTAAACGCACGATATTTAACGTGAAAGGTTTTTTTTGCAATCCGTATTTGATTCTTCTGTCACCATTTCAAGGCTATAAAAGAAGTATGCTGTTATTCAATCAATCGAAGGCCTGATCAATAAAAGAAACAGTTCCAGTATGGATATAAACTTTCATTGTTAAGCAGTAACCATTATGAAATAAACAAGTAATAACTTAACTTAATTTTTTATCTATTATTGATATTCTTCTTTTAAAATGTCGGCATATTTGTACATGAAGCTGGACGTTGAGATTTATTTTTTCAGCAATAGCTGAGTATTATCCAATTTATGGCGTCACATCTTTGTTCAAAGTCACTTTCATGCTAAAGATATCAAACGAGTATTATGAATGGCAACTCCTTTTTTTTGTTTTTCTCTTTGTGTTTTTATGTCACCTTTTGTTATTACTTTTGATTACCTTTTATTTTTCATGGATTTAATTTTAATTCTGTGTTTTTAAATATCATTTATTTTAAATTATTTTATTGTTTTGAAAATTTTTATTATTTTTATTTTGTATTAAGGTGTGTCAATAAATAACGTTTTTTTTAATTGGAATTTGAATTTAAATTTGACACAACAGCAATTGTAACTGAGTCCTGAACGTAATGAAACATAAAGGTTTTATGAAAATATACATCTAATATATTTTTTCTTTGTAATAAGCTTTTAACTTATGAAATATTCTGTTGCTGCAACATTGTATCGAGTTTATCTATCGTATCGTATCGTATCGTATTATTTTCTCTACATGTCCTACTTTCCTTTATTCTGTGTTATCACAGCAGCGTTCAGTTGCCAGAATCCAGAAATTCTTGATATAATAAAACTGATTTGAAATTTTTAAGTACATAAAAATTGCTAACAACGATAGAGAATAAACAAATTGATTAAATAACGATAGAGAATAAACAAAATGAAAAATTTGCAAACATTTTACGTAATTTTATATTAACAATTGTAATCCTAAAATTATTTTATTCGAAAAGAATACTTCACCTAACTATATTTCCAGCAGAAAAGAGTGTAGGGTTTAAATTATTATTAAAGATAAATCTATAAATTAGTGAAGTAGGCAACAAGAATATTCCATTTATAAT
Organism: Melinaea menophilus ssp. n. AW-2005; assembly: GCA_918358695.1. Taxonomy (NCBI): domain Eukaryota; kingdom Metazoa; phylum Arthropoda; class Insecta; order Lepidoptera; family Nymphalidae; genus Melinaea; species Melinaea menophilus. Next base: position 33,533,501 of record OU911039.1, on the reverse strand, counting down.
ATATAATAATGTCCAAATAAAGTTAAATTAGTTACAATGGTGATTTTAAAGTAGTCGATTTTGCGTTCTACTTTTAAAGTTGCATTATTTTTCTAGAATAGACAAATTCTTGTACATAATTAAATTTATCTTTTAGATGTTTAAATCTACAGAACTTCGTTTTTCACTATTTAAGATATTCTATATTAGAATTCGCGTTTTTAAGATGTTTCAATTTTTTATCAAAAATATAAAAATTATATCTGTAGGTTGACTGTAAGCTTAATTTTACTATCTTTAGTCAATTTACGTATAATATGATATCGCCTTCATGAATATATTGCTGAAATGCAGAAATTTTTGGGTACAAGGGTATGAGGATTTCGAAATCCACACATATCTGGAAACATCAAAGAATAATAAACAAGATATTTCACATATTTTACAATCTTAGTACAAGCCAACAGCAGCCAAAGATTTCATTAATAAAACTCAGAGTCAGCTACAGTCATGTTTGCACTCACTTTAGACCGCGGCATGTGAATGCAAAAATGTTTTTTTTTAATATAAGATTCAGCACACGTCTGTTTGTAGCATACAATGTTTTGGAACTTGGAATGAATAGGCGAAAAATTCTTGAAGCGTTTGTTGTTGCCTCAATGTACTTGTATTCAGTTAGACGGTATAAATATTATTAGTAATTTATTAGTTATAGAGAAACATAATGAGGTTTTTTATTTGACAATGATATAAGAAATATTAGACAGTGATTATAATGGGCTTGTGAAAAGTTGCAATGTACAAGTAATCCTTCAAATATTATATCTTAATATTCTTGTGTGGCCTGTTCCAAAAAGATTCTTAACATGCTAACATTGCAATATAACAATGCTTTCAGAATATTGTTGGGTTGCCATTGAATGTTTAAGGAAGAGCGTGTAGATGGTTATCATGCCATCAATAATTTACTCTTCAATGATGACAAAGTAACTGCGCAGAGTTTACACTTCTTAATGTAAGAAGCAAAAATGTTAGCTTGCTTCTTAACAATGAAATGTTAAAACTAAAGGACTCAACAAATTTTTTAGGAATAGCTTTAGATAATAAACTCCGGTGGAATCCTCTTCTCACAGTACTCGCAAAACAAATTCAGCTAGCCATCTATGCAAATAAAAAAGTTAGACAGTTAACAAACCTTAATACTGCTCGACTTGTTGATTTTAGTTATTTTCATAATATATTCTCTTACAGTATTTTATTATGGTTCAGTGTTTCGAAAATAAATTCTTTATTTAATTTACAAAAACAGCCTAGCGGGTTATTTATAACTTAAAAGCTAGATATTCCTTCAGGAATGTTTTTAAAGAAATTGGTATTCATAGTCACTTCTCAATACATATTTAATAACATTTTATTTATATGCCAAAATATAATACTTATATAAAAACAGTAATAAACACACAATAAATATAATAAATAAAAATAACTCCTCACTTTCGTCTTGACGTCGAAATTTAGTCTTCCAAAAGTTAAAAATTTTGTCATGACTTCAGTGTGACGCATATTTAGTAAAATCCACAAGATATCTTACAACTTCCTTTTCTTAGATTTAAAATCTATAATTAAAAGTGCATTATAAAATAATACTTATATAATTATAACGTTCAAGAGTTTTTAGTGGATCGAAATGTCTAAAACTTAAGTTGTTGACTCATTTGCAGGAATGATTTTATAATGTATACATGTATACATCTAATATTGTTTCTGCTTTTAAAAAGAACAACTATTGATTTTGAATTGACGATTGACAAGTGCATTTAAATGCTTACTTAAATATATTTTGAATTTGAATTTGAAATTATAGAGAAGAAAGCAGCTTCAGTCTTACAGCGTTTACGTTCTACGGCAATACTAACGGCATCCTAAAATGTTTAGGTATTAAAATAAATTGTCCAATATTAAAACATGGTATAAATTGCAAATTGTGCTAACACAGTTTCTAAGATCCGTTGTTAATAACTCACTAACAATATAAATTAATTCTGGGTATTTTTACATTTAACAGTTCTTTAATAATAACAGTTATTACTAATAAATAAAAAATTAAGTAGTTTTTTTTTATATTTTTTAGTCTTCATCTGCTAAAATAACCTACACGTATGAATATACGTATTTTTTTATAGCGTTTGATGCTGAAAGAGAATTCTGTCAGCATCAAACGCTATTAAAAAAATCGCAATTCATTGGAGCTTTAAATGCAATTAAGCAGCACATTAATAATTCAACATATATATAACTACAACAAAGAGAAACCATTCTTGCTCTTACGATACCCAGAAAGTAGCAAGTAAGTAGCTTAAACAAGCTTAATAAAGTGAGCTGACTATCTGAATATAAATCAACAGCTCTCGCTGAGTTAATCGTTTAATGTTATTTATAAGTAGGCAAGCCTTTATAAATGTTATTTAAATATTTTAATAATGGTAAGTAGCGCCAAAATGATGGTTTCACAATTAGTATTAAAAAAATACCATTTAATAATATTGTACATATATAATATTATAATACAGAATAGGATAAATAACATTGAAAATATATTTTTTGGTATAGTGTGTATGGAACAGCCGGACGTAGTAACTTAATTGGCAGAGCGAATAGATGGTTTCCAAGATGTCGGATGTGCGAGTCCTGACGAGATCGATAAAAATTTCATACCACAAGAGAGTTATTTATGTTTTTGGTATTTGTAATTAGTTGCTGATTATTATTCTGCTTCACACAAGTACATAAGTATACTTTCCTTATCTCCTATGACTTGCTGTGAAAACTGATACAATCAGATGTTATAATAATCATCAGTACTGGTTTACGAAATATACTAGAATTAAGTACTAAAGTAATAAACATATAAATTAGCCTTAGATTAGAAGATATCTGTATAGAGTAACTAAAGGAATATTCATTTATGTCATTAAAAAGTGCTTGAGATTACCGTCACCACGAAGACAAATCACTAAATTTGCGATATTTCCTTAGAAAATGATAGTAAATTCTAAAGCTATAAATCATATTACATAATAAATTAGCCTCTGCAGTATTCAATTTTGTAAATGGTTGGAATAAAAGAGCCTCAACATTCCACACACGCACACCTAAATGCATAAATAAAGTAATTTAGTGTGTGTGTGAGTATACTCGTACAATAGCTCGGAAGCGAAGGCGCGTCTGTAAAAGAAGTAGCGGGTTTCAGAATTTTTTCGCAATTATATGTGGCTCGTTAGTGGATTTTAGTAAAATATTTACGTTTTTGTTTAATGTTGAACAAAGCATTTGAATAAGGCCGTTTTATACAATAAAAACTTGTTTAATTTGAACTTAAATAACACAGGCACACAAAAAAAAAAAATGTCATGAACTAGAGGGGAGACCCCATTATTCTTAGGTTTTTGGGATCGCTGAAACCGAATATGACAATAAAAACTAATTTTAAATGCCCGTTTTCCCGCTAGCACCCCCTTACTACCTCTTAAGGGGTGAAAATTGAAATTTTTGTATAAAATCAAGATAGATGTTTTTTGGGATGCTGAAACCGAAAATGATACCTAAAAATAAATTCATGACCACTACCACCCCTACCATCCCTTACAGGGGGTGAAAATTTCATTTTTTTCTATAAAATCAAGACAGATGTGTATTTCTACGTTTTTTGTGATGCTGAAACCGAAAATGACAAACAAAAGTGAGTTTGATACCTGTTTTACTCAATACCACCCCCTAACCACCCCTAACGGGGGGGTGGGGGTAGTTTCAATTTTGTATAAAATCAAGATGTATGAAGAAATTTTAACGATTTACAGTAAATTACATGTTTATCAAACTAGTTTGAGGTTACTCTTAGCTCTTATATTAGAAATTCAAATGCTTTATCGATCAGAAGTATCTGATATATATTTATGATTTAATTCTACTCTTAGCATAACCCAGGAACAACAGCGTGGACGTAGTAGATTTCTGTTCCCTTTTGGGGTGCTGGATTAAAGTGAGTCCCCTTGCCTCGCACTATTCAGCGTCTACCTGTTTCTACGATAACGAACTCTCTTGTTCTAAAAGGTTCTTCTAAGTGGTTTCCGTTTATATATCTCTTTTTAAATTCCAAAAGTAGTCTGCTAACATATTGACATCCCATTTACCCTGATAGCGCTGTTCCATTGTCTTAAGATCCTGATGGAACCTTTCACCTTGCTGCTCACTGTAGTGTCCTAAATTGTCAGGAAAATAGTTCCTTCTATTTCGGAGGCATAGAATTAGGTTCAGCATCTTTTAAGCGTTTTACAAGACTGCCGGATAGTTAACAGTATAAGTAGAATTAAATAGAATACAAAAAAAAACAAAAAATGAAAAAACTTGTTAAGAATAGGACAAAAATCATGATTCAGTCTTAGCATCATAATAACAAATATATGCATACAATAAGGTTACCATATACTTTATAATCATTTTTTCTCTCAGCATCTTGAAAAACAGAAATTCACATCCATCTTGATTTTATATAAAAATTAAAATGTTCACCCCCCGTAAGGGTTGGTGAGGGATGTTAATGGGTGATAGAGGTCTTAAATTTATTTTTAGTAATCATTTTCGGTTCCAGCATCCTAAAAAACGTAGAAAAACACATCTATCTTGATTTTATAGAAAAATTGAAATTTTCAACCCCTTTAAGGGGTGGTAAGGGGGTGATAGTGGTCATGAATTTATTTTTAGTTATCATTCTTGGTTCCAGCATCCCAAAAAACGTAGAAATATACATCTATCTTGATTTTATAGAAAAATTGATATTTTCACCCCCTGTAAGGGGTGGTAGGGGGTGATAGTGGTCATGAATTTATTTTTAGTTATCATTTTCGGTTTCAGCATCACAAAAAAACGTAGAAATACACATCTGTCTTGATTTTATAGAAAAAAATTGAAATTTTCACCCCCTGTAAGGGATGGTAGGGGGTGATAGTGGTCATGAATTTATTTTTAGGTATCATTTTCGATTTCAGCATCCCAAAAAACATAGAAATACACACCTATCTTGATTTTATACAAAAATTTCAATTTTCACCCCTTAAGAGGTAGTAAGGGGGTGCTAGCGGGAAAACGGGCATTTAAAATTAGTTTTTATTGTCATATTCGGTTTCAGCGATCCCAAAAACATAAGAATAATGGGGTCTCCCCTCTGGTTCATGACATTTTTTTTTTTTTGTGTGCCTGTGTAATTAATCCGACTAACTCTTTAACTATGACTTTAAATTTCTAATAACGCACAAATGACTTTCTTATTTTTTATTTTACAAGTTATTACTATCAGAATTCGTGTATATTGCCTATTTATAATCCGTACTGATGGAAGAGTCTTCATTTAGTAAGGCTTATTATATTATGAGTATTGAGAAATATATTTAAATCAATGTTACAAACTTAAAAGTACACCTTTAACCTTTTTAATCTATTATAGATTAGGAATTTTCCATATCTGAATTATTTGGAATAATCCATAGTAGATGCGACATAAACTTTTCATGTCGCCGTCAGTAACATCTCATTAATATCTACCTGTATTCTCAAATTAAGTTGAAATAACAACCTAAGGCATAATAAATTATACTATAAATGTCTAAATGATAAATGAAACTGTTTTCCTTCAATTACAAAGAATTGAAATTGTCTTGGAAATAATTAACAAACAAGAATTTCCTAAGAATTCGAGCGCTCTTTGTTAGACTTCGAGTTTAAAAACATATTTCACAGCCTGATCAAGGGGAGAAGAAAATGGCGATTGAAATATTTATTAATTGTGTTCTTTAATGGTTAAATATAGATTAACAAAATTATGTGCAATAAATAATTATTATTACGAACGATGCTATAACAACGAACATGTAGTTTTAATAGAAATCTATAATTGACCGTAAATTAATCTAACAATAGAAGTAGGCATATTTATTATAATTATATTCCACAAATCAACGGCAATTGGAAACGTATATAGTGTTGCCTTTCTATGATGTCAGTGAATAATAACAGAATTTACTAATTCTAAGTCGGATAGTTCTCACCTAAAGATGGGTGTTCAACCAAGATCTATTCTTGGCCTCTTTTTATTTTTACTTTATTTCAATGACTTGGCCTTTTTTCGTAAAAGATCATAAATACACAAATACAAGAAATAAAATTAAACTCTTTCTTTTTTGTGGATTTAAATGTGTGAAGTTGATTCATTAGTAAGATTGATATTATAATGTATACATCTAACATTGTTTTTTTCTTTCAGAAGAGCAAGTGTTGAGTTTCTAGCCGGGTCTTCTCAGCAGAGCGTCATTACGAGACGATGGTAGTTACGGACTGACTACACTGAACTATTCTATTTTAATAATTGACGATTCAAAAGTCCGTCTAAATGCCTACTTGAATAAATATACTTAGAATTTAATTTTGTACTTGCTCTATTAATCCTTACTATATAATAATGACCTAATTGACTCTGTATGCACGCGCATCACTTATCACCCACAAATCACACAATAATGTGTAATACATAAAAAAAAAGCTATTGAATCAGGCTACAAAATAGGGTAGGTGCCAACCTCATACGTGACATTTGACCCTTCCTGGCCCGAAGGGCCGGGAAGTTCCCTTGTTTATATATAATAATTATATTTAGTTAAAATATTTTTATTTTGAATTTGTGAAGTTCTTTATTTATACCTTAAATTTAGAAGGTCGATCGCTAGTGATGCTAATTTTGTAGTGTATGTAGTTTGTTTGCTTGTATAAAGTATTTGTAAAGAAAAAAACTGTTGAAAATGAAAAAAGTTACGAATTTTAACAAACAATACTTTAGTAATATGTGTCTCATATTATTTAACTGTGTATTTATTATATTATTTGCTATTTTTAAAACTTGCGAGGGACGCCGTAATTTGTTTTATGACAGGGTAATTTCTTGTATAAAATTTTTGTAAAAAGCTGAATGTGGCTTGTTCTGGCAACGTTCCTGGACTTGACAAAGGAGTTTTGTTTAAGAACTCGCGTCATCGCAAGTTTGCTTCAGGCGCTCTTCACACTGACGGCGGTTTTACGACCCGCAGTAAGGTTAGATCAAAGAGCCTTGCTATTTAGTTATATTTATAACTTTCAACAGTATACATTGTACGTACATTTTACAAAAATGCTTTGCTTTGTTGAATACAATGTGTCTGTGTACAATATTATGAAAAATTATAGTCAGTATAAAATTGTATTAACTCTTAGAACTACATTTGTTTGAGTGTGAAGTGCCCAATCGCAATGACTCATCACAATATAATATAAAAACATTGTTTTTGTAAAATTTATACACTACTCCATAATTTAAGGTTGTCAGATTGCAGGCAATACAACTATGAGAAAATACGTTTATCAAGTACATGCGTTTGCTAGATTTTTTAATTATACTGAACTAAATATTTTATTTATAAAGACTAAATATCGCTTCAACATAATAAAAGTTTAACAAAAAAAATGGGGAGGATAAATATACAAAAGGAATGAATCTTAGAATCTTAGAATAAATATACAAAAAAAAATACAACATTCCTACTAGAGATTTCATAAGCTCAGTAATCACTTGTATGCTTGTATTACAGCAAAGCATACAATTGTATGTTTATATTGTTTATAATATAAGAATAATTGTAAATTCTTAAATCTAATAAAAACATAATAATAATAGACTTTAAGAGATTTACATTAAGTAGTTTTACTAAAATTAAATAGTTTTATAAACAATGATATTACCCACATTACACAATACTATACCGATATAGTCCAATATGTGAGTGATCATACATACAATATAATACACGTAATATAATATATAGAAATAAGATATGTATAAATGAGAATTATATGATTGATACAGAAATAAGAAAATACGAGTAAATCATTACTGTAAAAGACAGTACAACTTGAATTTATAATATACATCTGATGTTAAAGTTAATCAAGCAGTGATTTGAGTCAATTCTTGAATATCACACGTTCGTGTGTTAGAAGAAATATATATTGGATATGAAATTATAAGACTAATTTCTAATTTAATATTATTATTACTATAAAAGATATTTACCCTCAAGTTTTTTTTATATATTTAGTTTATTAGTATTTTGAATCTACGGCCGATTGTCACATTATCACTTTCTTAGGATTCTTTGATTGTGAATGAGTGTTATACCAATATGCCATAAGATAAGATAAAAATGTTGTTCGTTCGTTTGTGGTTTATTGGTTTGAGTGAAAACCACAAGACAGTTCAGTTTACATACAGATAAATTAAAAAAAATGTTTTTCCGGAATAAAAAAAATATAAAAATATTTTGATATGGTTACATGGATGAATCGGAATTATCAGTTGCATCAGACACCATCATCAACACTAGATCTAATAATATAATATTAATTATTATCAAAGTGTTCTGAAGTATTGACAGCTTCATAACTTCACTAAAACAAATTAATTTAATACCAGAAAATGACACACGTCATTTGCACGTAACTCTACCACCATGTTAGTATAATTGACATCCGATACATCTGTGAAATGATTACTGGAACGAAGCTGATAATACGTTCCAATTAGTAAGTGACTGTCATATGAATATCTGGCATCGGTATAATAATATTTATCTCAATGATGTTACATGTTATAAAATCGTATAAGAGACAATTTCAAAAATATGTTATGTGATTGAACATACGGTCTTTATAGTTTTTAATAAACGACATATTCACGTATCATAATCTTACGATTCCTTGTCATATTCGAAGCATATTGTATTTCTTTTAAACCAGGTTTGGTATAAACGGACACTTGTTTATCTACTATGAGAGTAAATCTAAAACAACATATCATCTTTAAATGTTTAAAGTATCTCTGCGGGCTCGCTTTTCATTATTTTTATAAAGGTTTAGTTGACACTACAGTGAACAATATCATTTGAAGAAAATTTTTTTGTTAAAAGGTCACTGATATAATATTATGTATGTGTGAATGAAGCAGAATTACAATTTACAAATAATAGTTAGTGCAAAATAATATGGAAAGTAATCTTCGTTTGTTGACAATGTTATTTTTTGGTATAACTTTTATAATTCAGTTACAGTTACAATGTACTCGTATATATGGATAAATTTGCAAATATTCAATATAACAAGCGATTTACAAAATATTACCACTAAAGGTATTCATGAAATAAATTCCTAAATTCAGTACATTTATAAAGTTAAAAGATTATCCATGAAGAAAAACTTTGACTTTAATCTTGGTAACCTTAGAGAACAAAACAATGAAACTAATGATGGTCAAAGGAATTAGTATTCATCTATCTCTGTTTAACAGGAACATAAAATATTAATGTAACTACATACTTATTCTTATGATGATAAAAAAAAATACATTTATTATAAATTTATTATGAAAACTGCGATGTTATGGGAGAAATTTCAGGGACCATTAGTCAGCTAAAAGCTAGTCGGAATCAAGCACAGGTAACAAAGAGCTTTATATGCAAAATGGGTTAAATGTTAATCAAATTGCATTTCAAAATAGATAAAATATTTTTATCTACTTTACAGCACATGTATTGATTACTGAATGAATTATCCTATATTTTAATTATTAGATATGTCATTGACGGATGAAATTACTTCGATTAAATTTTATATGCTAATAGATATGGCCTTGATTTCAAGTCTACAACTTGATATCTAACCAGCTATCAAGTGGTTTAGTGTTACTAAAGCTCTTGATAAATATTTACTATCAGAGACTAAAATTATTTAATTCGACAAGGCTCTCGCTTATTCTGGCCCTAGACATAATGCTTCCTGTCCTATACATATTAATTATATGGTGGTAAATGCTTTTACTAATAAAACTGTAACTTACAAAGAATTTTACACCTCCACTCTCCATATATTTAATGTTAAATAATGTTAATAATGATAGGGGTTTAATTCATTGTGTGTATAACCATTTGGTAAGTCACATACTCGTATATATGATGTATATGTTGCAGATTTAGAAGATGCCCTACATCGTCTAATTACAAACAGTATATAATAATGGGTCACTTTAATACTAATCTCCTAAAATCTTCCTCGCGATCCCTTAAACTTCGATCTATCATTGAGTCAGTTAATCTCTCAATTCTCCCTTTGAAGGCAATTCATCACAATTTAGACAGTGATGATTCATGGATAGATTAATTAATAATAGAATAATTACTGGAGCCCCTGAATTGTCAAAAGGTTTTGGACAGCTATCTGCTCCTGGCTTTTCGCGATACGATCTGATTTACTTGTCGTACTAATTAAGATCCCCTAAACAGAAACCTAAGATCTTGAAACTTAGAAATTTGTCACATATAAACTTAAATGATTTAATGCGGGATACTTACAACGTTGATTTTTCGATAATAAATGCAGCGTCAACAATTGAAAACAAAGTTAATTATCTTAACACTACCATTTTAACATTGTATGACACTTTGTTATTTCTTTATTATTGTAGTTTCTTTTTTTTTTTTAATTTTGCTTTTGTTACGCCTACCGCAATTTCTCACCATTCACAAAGGTTAGCTGGTAGAGAATGCCAACGGGCATTAAGTTCGCCTTTTGTAATTTACAATAAAGGGTAAATAAATAAATAAATAAATATGTATGGCAGAAAAGTAATGACAGGTAACACTATTGTTATTATATATATATATCTATACTTATAGGACTGTTGCTATAGGTATAGAAATAGAGAAAATAAAAATATCAATCACATAAAAAAATCAAATCAATGTGGATATAGGGATGCTGTGGATCACGTATCCCTGAAGAGCGGCGAAGGCGCACGTCGAAATACAAAAGTGTCACTAACAATGCTAAAGCGTATAGGATCACTTCTTAATAATTATTATATTTTTACAGAACAATATCTACAGAATTAGTTTAATAAATAAATTTATTAGAATCTTGTGAAATGTTAAACAATTTCGAAGTATTCATTATTTATAATGTTATTTCGTCCGTTTTTTAATTAATGGCTCTTACATTATTTTACTTATTGAAGACGCATATCATTTTATTACAATACGTCGTAGTACCCATCAAGTGCTGAGTTATTAATTATACATTTTGAGAAGTTTCGACATATAGTTTTTGAGCTCTTGATGACTAGTTTACTAACAAGTGAGGGTCGGTAACCTTCAAAATTTCTTGACTTACTTGCTTTTTATAAGAGCCATAACTCTAATGTGCAATTTACTGTCTTGTAGGTTGCTTGTTTACTCTGATTTATGGTTAATGTTTAATATTTTACTGGAATGGCCGGTTTTAGGTTTAATCGATAGTTTGATTATAAGAAAAAGAATTGAGTTAAAGCAAGTCAATCATCCAGATTATGCCAGTTTTACCTGATCCTTGCAAGCCAAGCAAATTACGATTCCTATTCGATATACTTATACAATAAGTTATATACATATACATAACATTAAGTTATTTTTCAAGACAAGGAACACTAAATTGTATATTATAGAATGTTTTATAAAAATTGAATCAGGTTATAAGAAATGTTGATGAAAAATATTTATAAGATCAACCAGTATTTGAAAAAAAAAACATGTAAAATATCAGAATCTGTAAAAATATAGCTTAAGAAAAAATATTTATTCCTTCAATATCTGTGTCTATTAATAATTATATGTTCAGTGAGGTCATGAACAGGTCATTGAACTGCAAATTTAAACTTCATATGCACTGCTTTTAGTACAAAAGCAGTGCATATGAAGTTTGTCAGTAGACAATTGGCTACTGAGCTTCGATCTATGAAAGTTCAACAAAAAAAAAGAAAATGAATTACAAGACTGATTTACTTAAACAATGAATCATAAAACTGTAATGATGCCATCATACCACTCAACATGCACATGGGAAGAAAAAAAATAAATGATATAAAAATGGTATTGATAATTGCGGTCATTCTTGTAATTAATTAAATGCTTCATTCTATAAAACTCCAGCTCAATTTTAGTTAAATTTAATTATTATGCCAACTAAATTAGTATTAAAACGCTTGCAGTCACAAAACTGAATATTAAATTAAGGTACGACAATGTTGCTAACAGAAAGTTAAATTAATTATTCTTAATATTATATAACTAAATTAATTAAATTGTTGAATATTAGAATTTTTCAGCGTGGCCGAGTTTTACAATAATATTATCTAGAAAATTGTGTAACAGTTATTGGAACAGTAAAAATAAATGTATGGGTATTTCAAAAAGGTAGCTAAAAGTTTCTATTATTTTCTTAAAAGATTAGGAGATTGTTCGTATTTTAAGTCAGTTGTATATTCTATTACATTGTCTTTTTAGTTGTAAACAGCAACATTTATTAACTACAAAGTTTTATATGCAGGATGTAAGAGTTGAAGATAATATAAAAAATACGTCATACTTGTTAATTTATATATAAATATTTAGATAGCTGGCTTAATTATTAATTACTGTTACAATTTGTTCATTTTTGATTTATAATACTAACACTAGTCTTTAAGAATAATTGTGACTAACAAAATATGGACTTGTCCCGAAATAAACGTTTATTATTATTATTATTAGTATTATTATATGTGATTATATTTAGAATTCTAAATATTGTATCTATATATTTATATGGACACAATATTATTGTATTACAGTATTTTGGTATTATGGAAATAGTCTAACTTATAGACTAATAACACTTAGTAAGAATCTAAATATTATATTTGAATTGTGAACATCTACAATCCCAATCAATTTAGTAATTAATACTTTCGTAGTTACCGTCACAGCAAAACTTGGGACAATATGAAGAAGTAGTTTCAGAAACAAAGAAAAATTTTATCACTAATCTTTAACAAACATCTTTGTAAATCATCTTCCTTAGTGTCGGTCGTGATTCAACATGTTTTTTATATTATTTAACAAGTTTCAGTTGAAACAAAGAGCATCGACTTAAAAGAGGAGTTACATAATATATTTTCAAACCCATTCATTAAATTATCTCCCGTACACAAAGGATATAAACCAAGGATATAATAATAGTGGTACGTTACTAATGTAATGAGTCTAAGTAAACAATATAAGATGTGTAATGGTTCAGTACCTCGTTGTGGTTTGTCATTAAGGTAACAGCGGTTACGCATGCGACTGTGTACAATACCGCTATGTTTGTATTTTAGTAAATAATTAGTAATCATGAGTTAAAAAAACTACATTGTTATTTATGCTTCGTGACATCAAAATTACTGTCATTTGAAGTCGGTGCCTAAGATATGATTATTAATAGCTAAGATGTACACAAATTGAAATTAAAGAAAAAATGCGGAAACTAAGAGATTTTAGTTTGAAAAGGTACGACCATTATATCGATTATTTAATCAGAACCTCAATAATCTGAAGTTTATCACCCTCGTTGGCTCTCAATTATATCCGTTACCAAGTGACGGACTTCCCCCGAGTATAATAATTGATGTTTCCGTTTAAAATTAGTCATTTAAACCAACCAGTGTAATGTCCGCGAATCCATATGAATCTTACCAAAGTATTGCCTTTCTGGCATTAGTAATATATGTTTTGCTAAAAATAACAAATATAAATATAAATGATAAAATACGTATATTATATCTCAATAAAAACGATCTGAAGTGATTTTATTAGAAAATATAAAAAGAAGTTGCTGTAATAGAAAATAGTAAAAAATACATTTCGTGAAAATATTATAAATATGTTATGTCGGTAATCAAATAATTTAATTGATGTGTAATGAAAAAATCCGTGCCCGCAGGGGGACACGCGTGGGTAGACCTCGTGTGTAACTCGTTTAAAATATAACTCACTACCTAAGAATAACACATGATGCCGTTGTTTACATCAAAAATTTTCAAGCAAAAAGGGGTTTTTATTTTTTTTCTCGGAAAAAGTATCTTTTTTGGAAATACTTTTGGTACTTAAATTTAGAGTAAAAAATAGCGTTTCTATTAAAAATATTTGCGAGGAGGGAATGTTTACCAGATAAAAGTTGCCGTGGTTTTATCTACCTTAAATTTTCAAGCTAAAAGTGGTTTTTATTTTTTTTCTCGGAAACGGTACCTTTTACGGAAAAACTTTTGGTACCTAAATTTAGAGTAAAAAATAACCTTTCTATTAAAAATACTTGTGATGTAGAATTTACCAGAAAAAAGTTATGAATTTTTTTCCAAAAATTTTCGGTTTTTTTACCCCCACCCCTAAGTTATTGAAGTTAGGTTTTCGGTTTATGCACATAAGTTATAGGTATTCATCAAAGACATCATATGATATGAACGCGATTGTTCTTCTTTGAATAGGGAAAAAGTTATGGTCGAAAAACTAAAATCAGATAAAGTGAGGTCCTAGCGCCCCCTGTGGCCGGATGTCTCTGGTTAACGAACTTGACGTTCATTTATGGATGGCTGATTTTTGTACAAAGTTTGAAAGCAATCCAAGCGAAACTGCGGCCGCTATCGTGCTGACAAAAGTTGAATCTGGACGCACGCACGCATATATATATATATATATATATATATATATATATATATATAAACTTTTTGACCAATGGTCATTTCGGACTCTGGGGGTCATAAGAAGACCTCCTGTGAAGAAATTTTTCCAAAATTCGAAAGTCGGGTACAAATGAATGGGCAGACCGAATTCTTCGCGCTCTACCCAAAATCTATAAGATGTAGTGTTAATTACCTGTAATGTCACGTATAAATAACAAGCACGCTGGATGATTGATAGTTAGAATGAAGATGCCTAATCAGGGAACATAAGAAGTCCGACTATATAATATATTGTTACGAAAATTTAATTTTGAATTTAAATTATACTGTAACAACCACACATATTATTACTATAGCTTCGTAAGTAGTTCGTAGCTAGTAGCTTCGTAAAAATAAGTTAAGTCCTGTGGATGTTTGTACTTGTTAATTAGTAGGTATTCTTATTATATAATATAACGCACTTCTCAAATGATACAATATAGTATTGACTACTAACGGGAACCATTAAAATTTTAATTCTAGGTTTCTTTTATAACTCTAATAATAAACAATTACTAATTTTTAAAAATCTAGGGCAATTTTATATTTTATGAGAGCTTGTTAAAAATTTCATAAAAAAAAATCCGTGCCCGCAGGGGGACACGCGTGGGTAGACCTCGTGTTTAACTCGTTTAAAATATAACTAACCTAAGAATAACACATGATACCGTTGTTTACATCAAAAATTTTCAAGCAAAAAGCGGTTTTTATTTTTTTCTCGGAAAAGGTATCTTTTTTGGAAATACTTTTGATACTTAAATTTAGAGTAAAAAATAACCTTTCTATTAAAAATATTTGCGAGGAGGGAATGCTTACCAGAAAAAAGTTGCCGTGGTTTTCCCTACCTTAAATTTTCAAGCTAAAAGTGGTTTTTATTTTTTTTCTCGGAAACGGTACCTTCTACGGAAAAACTTTTGGTACCTAAATTTAGAGTAAAAAAATAACCTTTCTATTAAAAATATTTGCGACACGGGAATGTTTACCAGAAAAAAGTTGCCGTGGTTTTACCTACTTTAAATTTTCAAGCTAAAAGTAGTTTTTATTTTTTTTTCTCGGAAACGGTACCTTCTACGGAAAAACTTTTAATACTTAAATTTATAGTAAAAAATAACATTCCTATTAAAAATACTTGTGATGTAAGAATGTTTACCAGAAAAAAGTTATGAATTTTTTTCCAAAAATTTTCGGTTTTTTTACCCCCACTCCTAAGTTATTGAACTTAGGTTTTCGGATTAACTACATTAGTTATAGGTATTTATCAAAGAGATCATATAATATGAATGCGATTGATCTACTTTTTATAGGGAAAAAGTTATGGTCGAAAAACTGAAATCAGAAAAAGTGAGGCCAAAGTAAGTCGCTATTATAGCATAGTACATAAATTGAGGCTTAAGTAACAATAAATATGTATAAAAAAAATCATTGGTCGATTATCTCATTATTTAAAAGCAAACAATTCAAGAGTCACTCCACAATGCTCTCGCTTCAGTTAGGTCAAGGATGGGAATTGCAGCACTTTGTGATTAGCACCACTCTTGGCTCAATTTGTTTAAAAGCTTATTGTAAAAAATAACAACAGTTCATTTCCAAAATCACAGCTTTTAAGCTTCTTGGAAACCCTTTCTTAATATTCCTCTCTGATCGGTGGATCTTGAAGTTTCCAGCTTCTTATGCGATAATTCGACTCCAAGCCAGGACACGTTGTGCGGCTGCGCCAACCTGCAAGTAGACCTCTTATTCTAGCAACGACTAGATAATGGTCCGTTCCCAGATCCCTAAACCCCCTAAACATTCGCGTGTCCATAACTTGGCTTCGAATACGCTGATCCACTAGGAATAAATCAATCATACTTCTTTTTTTCTCCTTATTTTAACAAATTTTTCTCCTTACAAAATTCCAAAATAAGCTTAGCTCAGACGTGCCGTTGTGTGCTGGCGCGAGCATACTGAGCTAGTTTGTTCAGACATGTAAATTAGTCAAATATTTCAAATAAAGCACCTTATTCAATAGATATATCGTATCGTTGACTTTCCTGTAAGCACTTTTAAAAGTTACAACTCTCTAGCAGATATTATTGTAAAATATCTTAATTAGGTGTAATATATTTTTACCCGCGAGTACCAAAATGGCAGATATTCTTCCTAGAGTTTATAAATTTATTAAAATTGCGATACACGATTACTCTTGCTTGAAGAAATTTGTGAATTGATTGTGAACAACTCATCACATACATTTCAATTTCTAACAGTACTAATCAAACAAACATATCGTTGTGGATAGTAACTTCCTATAAAACGGAGTTTATTTATAGACTGTAAATTAAATAAAAATTTTAATTTAGTTCCTATAAAATACTTGTTTCAAGTACAATATTTTTGCTATACCTTCTTAATATAATATTTTTTATTATAGAACTCAAAACAGTGACAAAATGTATGTCTGTGTTGTTAGTTATTTTGCTAATTTTCTCCGACTTGCTCTAACAAACAAACCCATTTTCACAAATCGTTCTCATAGAGGTCAATAAATCGCACAGGTGTTGGAGTAATGCGATGCTTCCCGTGCATTTGCTTATTTCCAAATGTTATAACCTATTCATCAGAAGTATAATCCTTGTGCAAAGAGCAATAAGGAATATAATAAGTCGTTCAAACTGAATTTTCTCTGCATTAGAAAAATAGAATACAATTTTGATAGCTCTTTTGTAAGATATCCCATTTGCTACTGCTACTGCTGGAGTTTGCTATGCATATTTGAAAATGTTGATTCAAAATGTGAAATGAATTTACTAAGAGTTCTAACAATGCTCTTTGTTGATATATCATTTGAAACACTTGTCAGTTATCACCTTTTGTTGCAACCTATATAACACTTTAACCGATCCTAATAGTGTAGGTATTTAATTATAAACATAGTACTTACCTTGAAGGAGCTTAACATGTTTAACGCGCCATTCAGGAGGACCCTCATTACGGCGAATGAGCAGCTCGGCCTCGAAGATATGAGGAAAACTATCTGACGGCAAAAGTCGTTTTGTTGAGTGCTGACAACTAAGTAGCCTAAAGTAAAATCAGCTCAAGGACCATCTCCAGTTATTGGTGTTTTCCTAATATATTAATAAATGTTGACAGTAATTAATGTTATAAAATCTTCTCCTAATATCTCCGAATAATCCTATGTAAACTTTTTCAATAAGAATTCCGTTTTCTTGCTTTGCTTACAACACAGTATTATTTTAAAACGTTATTCTCTAATCGTCGTTCCAGATTTATAACTAAAAGTTATAAGGGTGTTTAATTTGTGTAAAAGAATATACGTGAAAATACATGAGCGAAAACAAAAACCAAACACAAATACCACAACAGACTTTTGGAACATATTTCCATATTAATCTGAACCAACCGGGTAAATAGATTATTGTAATAATTTTAAAATTAACCCTTTTTACCGGTACTGTTCAAGCTATTACTTGGTAGTATTTAGGAGCGTTTTCCAATAATTGATCTCGTTATAAGTTCAAAACTATCCCCAATACTACACTGTGATGTCGCGTCTAATTTTAGTTTTCATTGTTAATAGGTGTATCATTGTATTGTAGTTACTAATTGGAATAGTTGTTGTCATTTTAAATAAAGTATATTGGCAGGATCTTAAACATATGTAAATGTAAATGGTTCCTTCCTTATGCAGATTTAAATATGGCTCTTGCAAATGCCTTGTCACCGTAAAAAATATGAGTAATGTTATATATATTCTTAATATATAATTTTATTTAACCAGAATATGTTTAATACATTGGTATTCAACTTATTCATATCTTAACTGTAAAATGTTTTTAATAATATTTATTTACCATTTCCTGACAAACAAATAAAGACTCATAAATATGATACTGAATATTTATTGCTGTTTTCAACTACCAACGAACATGTTATCGGGAAACGAGCTATCTCTTAAACTGTTATTGCTAAAAGTAGAGAAACTGGTTCAAACGTGTTAAAAATATCTCAAATGTAAATAGTTTCCAGTTTAAAGTAAAGGATGGTACGTATAAAAGGTAGAAAAAGTTTTTAATGTTACTGCTACCTTATATATATTTTAACGTTGGAGCTTATATAATATACGTTTATACATAAATTGTAGACAAAAAATATATTATTGGAAGGTTAGTAGTCTTGGGTAGTAAGTAATAATTAACTTAGTGTGTACTGTACTATGTGTGTGTCATTTCAGCATTAAGTGAATTATTCAATAGTTGCGGACTTCAGGGACACTAGCTCGAACATCTATCGAATTAAATTACACGAGCGTTTAGAAGAAAACTATCTGATAAATTTTAAAAGTGACGTCAAAGTACATATGCAGGTTCTTTTCTTTTACATTACATTCATTTCTCTAACACAAAGATATAAATATTAATTTTCATTTTATAAACCGTGACCTTTAAACTACGCGACCTGCTGGCGTCACGTCACATAGCACGTGGCATTAACCACCGAGACAGGCCGCCACGTGACACTGATGTGTTTTGTTATAATTGATTTATTATTCTGAATGAAGGCACATGGAATTGTAATTGAAATATGCTACATTTTGATATGCCTTAGATTATTTTTAAAAATAACAAAATATTCTGTCATTATTTAACAATAAATGCAGAAAAAAAATTGATTATCTACACGTACAAAAACTAATAAAAAAAACTAGTAAAATAGTTATGTATGCACGTATGATGTTATACTTTACCTTGCGTTCTTGATTTTTTTCTTTGCCAAGACAATGTTAATACAAGTGAATGTATGATTTAAAATCATAAAGCCATATATTTAATATACGAGTATATTTTATTCGCCCTCTCAAGCTCGAGACGTTCAGTTAACAAGCAGCTTGTGTTCAATGTACAGATGTATCACGAATCATATTTCAAGTATTTCTTTTAAAAATTTTATTAAGTTATTTGATAAAACAAAAAACACTCAATTTTATAAGATTCGCACGAACATTGGTTATGTCTCACAATAGGAATAATGAACAACTTCCCCGTAGTTAACTGTATTTATATTTTTCAATAAAAAACCTTATATTTGATCTCAATTACTGCATTCGTCATTATTGTATGTACACAAAAATAAGGTATCGTTAAGTATGTCACAATCTTTCCCTAAATAAAACAATTAATTCCACTTGTTACTTAACGGGAAGCGTAGTTATCCAGAAATATAACGTCAGTCACTAATTACTTAGCGTTTTTGATATTTTACAAAGGACATAGAGTCGTCCATCCATAGAATTTATATTAAAAGACAAAATAGAAATTGTTGTTATTATAAATTATATTTTGAACATAATTGTGTTTGAAATATATTTGTATTAAAAGTAATCCCGAAAGGTAATCCATCCCGTTTAAGAACATAGTATAAAAAAATGATTCGTTTTCGTTTTGAAATACATCAAAGTTTAAAAAAGTATTTTAATCGTTCTGAGTAGAGTTGTTTTAGATATTTTTGATTAATCGTAAGAATACTAGTTATACGTTTAGAAGAGAATATTAAATAACAAAATCCGTCTTGTTTATATGAGCAATATACCATGTAGAAAATAGATGCTACCAGGCAGCCATTTTAATGTTGCATATCCTGGTCTATACTCCGTACAAAACTAAGGTACTGACAAACTGCAAACTTGTTGCTAGTAGTAGCAAATCTGACTATTGGTCTTACAATAATATGTGGTAAATACTGTCCTTGTTAAATAAAAAGAAAGTTTATTTAAGTTGAAACACAATATTTTTTCAAGGCAATATAATTATTTTTAGCACAGCCCGCTTCCGTTAAGTGAATTTCTTATTTCACAGAGTAAAATTATTTTGGAAACGATTTATTTAGCATATTATTCTAAAGCAAAATATGGGTGAAATTTACCTCAAAGCTTTTAATTAATTAAGAAAGAGTATATCGGAATGAATATCTGCTATAATAACGTTCAAAATTCACTGTAGCTTTATTTTATGGTAGAAATGTTGAAACCGATGAAGGTCTTCCTGCTCTCCCATTCGTCTAAATAGTAACTTCACTTTGATCTTCTGTAAAATCGTGGAATAATAACCATTTAACGAGCTTCAGTCGAATGACTAGAACCAGGGGTTATCCATAAGGAAACAGCAAAAAAAAATATATAAAAAAATCACATTACACAATTTTTATCACCTTAATGCTACGTAATATATCGTTTTTGTTAATAAGTTTTATTCTTTAAATTGTGTTGTACTATACTGCCTATACATACAGTAAATATCATAGGAGTATTATATTTGATAATATAGAATTATCAGACCTGAATGTGCGACCTCAGGGAAGGAGTCTGTACCCAAAGCTCGCTGGTTCAAGTCAGTTCAAGTCGTACACGAGTTCACGAATTTTTCATTTCTTATTATTTAAAACATAAAAAAGCCCAAAATAGCTTACTTATAAAAAAAACAAACAATGGAATAATTGTTTACAAAATATGTATTTAATTGATTTAATAAACTATTCTAACAAAGAATAAGAAACAGTAAATATTTTCCCTGAGAGTGACTTCAATAAGAGTTGATTCTGATTTTAATTATAACACCACTCTAACATTGTTATAATTATTGTCATTATTATTACTATCATTATTTTAATATTTAATATTATACAATTACTGTATAAGTTTTTATACAAGGCCATACAATTTTGATATAGATATATAGTTTTGGGTACAATATAGTAGTTTTAAAAACATTGATATTTTACATGCAATACATTTTGATTTAATAAAATTGTACATTTACTTACGTGTTACGTGTAAAGTATAATTTTAACATAATTTTCACTTAAATATTTTAAACATAATTAAATCAGACATTATCATATTGTCAAACGAACTTTTAAGATCATTGTCAATATGAATCAGAAACTAGTTCTTAGTATAAACTTACTGTACATCCGTGATTTTATTAAAATTCAAATGCAAGATGCCAGTCTTGATGAGCCGTGCGCAATTGTCGAGTCAAGTCAAATTTCAAATTGCAACAATGTGAATTCCTATGGGGGAAATTTGAAATTTGTTTTTTTTTTCCTAAAGTAAAGTAAAGTAAACTTTTCAATATTAAAGGTCATAAGTTCTATGTAATACTTACAATTTCTGAGGATTGTGTTAAGAGGATTAGTTGAATGTTGATTATTAAATAAAAAATGTCAGGCCATTCGCATCGTTTACGTGATGACGTACGTAAGAAGGTGGTCTTACTGGATTAAGTAATGAGCAATGATCGTTTAGCTGATGCCAAGATTGAACAAAAATAATAGAATACTGGTAATGTACATGTAAGTAGATGTGAGAGATCCAACATGAGCTGGTTATGGTCACTGTTATTATACGATTTTATAACAGCGACTAATAAAAATTTTGTAAGTGATTTTTGATTGTCGCTGTTTAATTTACCTAACCAAATATTTTATAATAATTGATATTGTTCAAAATATTATTGTATCGTAGGAAGACAAAGTAGAAACGTAAACAAATATGTATTCATATCAGTAGTTCGATGTCGACAATCCGTGAAAACTCTTGCTGTTAGATTAAAATAATTCGTTTAATTAAGGAGACACGCTGCAATTAAAAGTAATGTCACAAATTGTTAATAGTTTACTTCATATATTTCTCCTGAATTTGCTTGTAAAAGATAGTTTTTATACACATCATACATAGCGAGTGTCTCCAGATGGTAGAAGACATCGAGTTATATATATAGCAAATTGCTTAACATTTGAATGATTGCGATGAACTTATTGTTCATGTAATTTAAAAATTGTTATAAAAATAAGTTTTATTTATTTATTTATTTATTTATGTACCTCATTATTACATATATACTTAAAATTATAAATTATATACATAGGATAGCTTATCTCTTAGAAGAGGTCTCTTCCAGCCACCCCTGAGTAATTGACGTAAGTAGGTGGGTACACTACAATAAAAAAAAAAAAGTAATAATAATAATAATAATAATAAGAAATATAACATATAGCAATATAACATAGTTTTTAAAGATTTAAGTATAAAAAAAAAAAAATTATAATAAAAATAGTGCTTATTATTATTTATTACTTTTTTAAATATCCCTATTCTATGTCTAGTTTGAAAAAAATATTTCACACCCAAGTATAAGGCACGATTGTCCTCTTAACAATATAAGGTAGTGATAAAACCTATGCTGAAAATTTAATTAAGCAGTCAGCAGATCCTCAGGCCAGTATTTTAGGGTGGAGTTGGCCAATACAACAAAACGCCAGTTCTAATAACATTAATGTAACTACTGCATTGACGTTACGACCTGGTGCTGACCAACCAGGTTTATTTCCAAAGTTAAGCCTTATTTTTTGTAGGATCATTAAATCGGTCTCACTTTACGGTCCAAGTATATTTATTAACTTGGATTTACACCCAAGTTAATGTACTACTAAACGTTTACACGTCAATGGGTTATAGCACAAAACTTCATCAAATATTAAATGCGATCAAAGTTTGCCAATTTTCCGGTATTAGTTATGTATAAGCATTAAGTCGACCATCTCAGTAACCAGCAATAAAGATAACTTCGTATTCTCGATTAGTTAAAAGATACTTACTACTGTATACACTTTTATTATGTTATTACTTCAGAGCGTGATGATATTTATTGTATTGCACTTATTTTAATTTATGATTTATTTAATGAATTATTATAATAATAAATAATAAAAATATTTAAATATGTAACAACTTCTGTAGCAACAATTATATAATAGGAATCACAAAACAAAAGCCAGCTTTTTTTAATATGTTAACTTTTCTTAAGCAAAAAAAATATATAACTACTACGTTTGATTATACTAATAAATTGTGTTATTTTTGTTTAGAGGTGCCGTAGGCAGGTGATATTTTTGAATATAATATTTCAGGTAGCTATTTTGCTCAGACCGACCAAAGTTCTGTTTTCCCACAGGAAAGAAGGAGATGAAAACGACCAACTAAGGTTTGCGATACATATACAGAGAGAAGTAAATAATTGACGGAATAGTCCAATTACTCGAGTGTATGCATTATACCATCCCGTGGCAGGACGGTGGTGGCGTACCACAACCCCTTCACGGGGGACTACTGCGTGCGGTCGAGCGCGCAGGCGCACGGGTACGGGTACCGGCTTGCGGACCGCTCCCCCGACAGCGGACTGTCCGACGACCGGTACGAACCGCTCGGACCCCCCGCCGACGGACCGACGGTACTCCTGCAATATAATACAATACTATATTTTTATTATTAAGTATGTTAAGTGTACTATAAGATTACTTTTAATTATTCTACTTCTCAGGGACATCACTTATATAATAATAGGATTTAATTTCCCTTTAAATTTTCGTCAATCGCTACTCGTTGTTTGTTACTTAAATATAGATTTAAAGAAATTAAAGCACACCTAAAAATGTTAGACAAACCTGTGCCCTAATAATAAACATAAATAGTTAGGTAAAGACGTCCTGTACTTGGCTTTATTATTAAAACTTTGTTGGTCGTTTAATTTGTCGCAGCTGAAACATTTCTACCGTGTTAATTCGTTCCGTCCGTATTGCGCCCTCTCGTATTTTGTAACCGAGCCCCCGGCGGCGGCACTGACACATTTTACCTCACACAAGTCGGAGACTCTATTGAGGTGTAAACGAGAAAAGTTTTTTTCCATTAGCGGTTATATTTGTTTCGTATTCGTCCCGGACTCGCGACGTACAACTGTTTATCTCTGAAACTTGTTTTTAGATAAAGATGAATTTATGACGATTTAATGAAATGTTTGTAAATTGATTTTACAAATTTGCTTTCATATTGTATTCCTGTTCTTTATTTTACTCCTGCAGACGGAGGATGTCGCCCCCCCTCCCGCCAACCTTCGACGACAACACCCTCAACAAGACATGGAGGTGGGACTACACAGAGTACCAGATATAGATGTTATGTTATGTTTTAATTACGATTATTCATAATAATTAATATTATCGCAGTGCCGAGGTCTGTGCGATGAACTTAAAGAATACGATTATTATTTGTTAAGAATTTGTTTTTTCAAAGCCTTGAAGGTGCTTGTGTAAGTTAAGGGAAGTGAATGAAAAAAAAAATAAATGGTATAACTAAATTGTTTCTGTACGAGGTGATGAATAAAATAATTGACATAATATATCTAGTGAAAGAATTTATTATAATATACAAATTATAAAATTTCTTAATGCCTTAAAAATAAAACCGTTATTATTGTGTATAAAAAATAAATATATATACAGTATTGTTATATAAAGTTGTTATAACTAAACTATGTTGTTACAATGTAATTATGTTATGGTGTACTGAACTATTTACAGAATAGTTCTTATGAAATGGAGTATGCAGTCTTATTTTTTGTAACTTTAAAGAGGAAACAATAAACTTTCTTGAATGTTAATATTTTAAACTCCGCCGCCATAACCAAAGTTTATTAATGAGGTAATAAATATGCAACACAATTAAGTTAATTACGTGTAATATGCTTTCCATTCCACATATTCCACTTAAGTTAAGATTTTTTTTCGTAATTACTTGCCAAAGTGTACACATACATGAGTAGATCTGTCGGTCGGAGAGCTGTGTCGTGACGTTCAACCATACCATAGGACATGCAGTCGTCTTATTCTTTAGCTTCAAATCTTTTTCATTCTATCACAAGGTGAGGGGAGTCAAAATTATAATCAGCTGGTTTGCTTTATGTCGGTATTGGTCTACACGACAAAAATATTATATTTGAATGTCATTGGATCGCCCGTAACAATTACAATATTGATTATAAATTTAATAATCATTTTAGTAATTTTGATATTAATAGATTCCTTGTTTTAGTTGACTTTAAAAAAAAATTAATGAATGAAAAATTTTTATTATTATAACAGTAAATTGAAGTTAAACCAGTGAAGATGCAAATACCCAGGGTATTTCCCGAACGAAATTATAAATGTTAATAAAAAAACGATATGTTTTTTAAGTAAAATGATTATTATTTATTGAAGAAAAGAAAATGTTAAATACATGTTTATTTATAATTACTAAAAAGTTACAAAAAAATGTGATTAATAATAATACAAGATAGTAATATAATTAAATATGAAAATAAACTAAATCAGTAAATTATAAACAGCGCCATCTCTCGACAGTAATGAAAATTTTTCCTGTCCACAGACATCCATTCATACATCCATCCGGGAAAAGTGAAAACAATACAGAACGAACAAAGTTCGTTCGTGAAAAGATACCTCGAATATTAAAAGAATTAAAAGTAAATGAGTAGTTGGAGAATAATTTAGCCGGTGGTGTGAAGGGTGCGTTTATAATTCTGAAAACGACACACGAAGGATGTTATCCTTAATAACAACGTGAACATGAGAACGACTTAACATATAAAACGCTATGGTGAAAAGAAATTGAAATAATATACTCCATTTAAAAAACTTATTTCTACGAAGTCTTTATTTCTTAGTAAACGTTTATATATCTATCGTAGTAAAATGCAACACTGAACCGAGGCGGAAACTAAGCTTTTCGTCATCTCTTAGAATCATCAGCCATCTGGTTATTACTAGAGAATGTATTGGAGTTCTTGTGGACAATTTGATAATTTTTTAATGAAAGCTATGCTAAGTTAGTTATGGCACCAGTTTCGGCAACTTATCTTATATGAAATGATTTCTTAGGATACAGTTTATGTTCAATCTTTTTTAATAAAAATACATCACAGTTTTATATCAAATATAATACTTTTAATATATTAATTACCATTTGAGTCTTTAGAGCTATATTCATATAACTTATCAGAGTGACTCATCTATTGCAGTAACGTTGTAGCGCACTAGTGAGCGGTCCCGCGCTGCGATAAACACGTCCCGCGGCGGCTGGCTTTGAATTAGTGCGCGCCGGAGGGCTGTGGAGGACTGCACAATGCAGTTTTGTTGTGATATGGAAAAAGTAAAAAAAAAATTACCACTAATTATCTTAGGCGGAGGTGTAGTTTAGTTACAAATTTTATTTTTAAGTATATAATTATAGATTTTTTATTATTAGATAGAAATTTATACTCGCGGACTTTTTTATAGAGCTTTTTAAGATATAAAATTCTATAGCACATTATTTTCTATCTTCTAAACCCTAGATGACGTTTATAAGCGTACAAGAATATATATTTCAGTTAACCGACTATTACTCGGAAACTCGAACAGCCACTTACTTAGTCGCGATAGTTTTCCAATATTACACACTAGCATCTTATCTTGATGGAAAAAAACGGTTTTTGGAAATATGCTAGGCAATAGGTTTTTGGAAAAATGCTTGGATTAATGTAAAAATAAAAATGTTTACAACTACATTGTGAGAAATGGCATATAATAACCCTGCACTCCCCACTCTTTTCTGACCTAAATTACAAGCTTCAGTTAATCCTTACACAAATCAACTTATTTTAGAATTATAGATTTAAAAAGCACCTTATTTTTTTAGTAACCTTTCCAATTTAATAACACTATTTTGGTGACCAGGGTGATATCACGACGCCAAGTTTAAGAGATGTCCGTACAGTAGTTTTATTGGAAAGTATATTTAAGTAAATAATCTTTATTCTTTATTAATATTATTTTTCTTTAAGTAAATTTTTTTTTGTGACATTAATTTTTTTTTTTTATTTGTTGTAATTTTAAATTGATTTATATTGAATAATTTATTTACGAAATAATGATTTAATTTATTAAAATTATATTGTAAAATGAACGTATGCGGCGTTGGGGACCGCCAACCAAGACGCCATGTTCCGAACGGCGGGAGGTGGAGGACGGAGCTACAAATAGCTACGTGGAATGTAAGAGGAGGAATGGAACAGAAGATGAATGAATTATTAGATGTGATGGATGACAAAGATCTGGATGTTATTTGTGTGTCTGAGACCAAGCGAAAAGGCAATGATGCGACCGATTTGCCTGGCAACCGGGTCGCTTTCTTGGCTGGGGATCCAGAGGGTGAGCGAGGTTGCCAAGGTGTAGGCGTTTTGTTGTCCTCTCGAATGGTTAATGCAATGGTAGAATACAAGGCTATTAACCCGAGGCTTCTTTGGGTTCGCTTTATGCTGGGGATAACAAGAGTATTCTTGTCGGCCATTTATGCGCCAGTATCCTCAGCTCCAGTGGGCGAGCTCGAGGAGTTTTGGGAGAGTGTCAGGGATGTTCTAAGTAGTGTCAGAGATAATGAAAAGTTGATAGTATGTGGAGATATGAATGGATGGGTTGGAACCGCGCGAAGTGGTTACGAAAGCGTCCTTGGCAAGTACGGTGATAAGAGAGTAAATGGGGCTGGAAAGCTTATTTTGGAATTTTGTAAGGAGAGAAATTTGTTTCTGGCAACACGATGTTTGATCATAAATAAATTGACATGTACACACGGGAGCGGGCGGACGAAAGAAGTATGATTGATTTATTCCTAGTGGATCAGCGTATTCGAAGCCAAGTTATGGAAACGCGAGTGTTTAAGGGTGCTGATCTGGGAACGGACCATTATTTAGTTGTTGCTAGAATAAGAGGTATGTATGCAGGTTGGCGCAGCCGCACGACGTGTCCTAGCTTGGAGTCGAATTACCGTATAGGAAGCTGGAAGCTTCAAGATCCACCGATCAGAGAGGAATATCAAGAAAGGGTTTCCAAGAAGCTTGAAAGCTGTGACTCTGGAAATGAAAGTGTTGAAGTATGCTGGCAGAACCTTAGGAATGGTATGGTGAAAGTAGCGACAAAGGTATGTGGTAAAAGGAAAAGAGGTTTTAGTAAAAAGCGCGATGAATGGTGGGATGATGAAGTGAAAGACATTATGGAGTTAAAGAAGAAAGCATGGCTAGATTATAAAGCCTCGGGTAAGGATAAAAGTATGAGAGAGATAAGAAAAAGAGAGTACAAGCTGCAAAAGCACAAAACGAAAGCACTTATAAAGATGAAGCGTGAAAATTCTGAGAGAGAAAGGGATGACAGGTTGACGAACAACTTCCAGGAAAACACGAAGCTTTTCTGGCGAGAAGTTAGTGATTCCCGGGGTGGTTCGGTAACCTGTAGAATGAAAGGGGTGCTTTCGAAGAGCGGTGAAATCTTAACAGAGCAAGAACACGTTTTACAGCGGTGGGCGGAATTCTACAAGGAGACGTATGAATGTGAGGACGCCTCGCCCTCGAGTATCAGCGAAATGCTGAGTCCCGATGTAGCCGATGGTGAAATCAGTTTGAAAGAAGTAGAGAGCGAGATTCGAAGTCTGAAATGTGGTAAGGCTGTGGGAGCAGATGGAGTTACTGCCGAGATGATCAAATATGGTGGGCCACGCGTCTTGGACTTGTTCTGGCTTTTGTGCAATTTATGCTGGAAATCAGGAGAGGTCCCAGACGATTGGCGAGGTGCAGTCATCGTACCTTTGTATAAAGGCAAAGGTTCACAGATAGACTGTGCAAGCTATAGGGCTATCAGTTTAATTAGCTTGGGCAGTAAAGTTTATGCAAAAATATTAGCGAGAAGAATGCAAGAGAGATCTGAAAGGCTGTTGTGGGAGGCCCAAGGAGGTTTTAGACCTGGAAGAGGGTGTATAGATCAGATCTTTTCCCTCCGCATGAATGATAAAAAAGATTTATACAGGAAAAGTGAGTGGTAAGAGAGAAAGGGGGAGGCCTCGAGTCACCTTCGAAAACACTGTATCTATGATACTGGAGGAAGGTCACATAAAAAGCATGAGGACCCCCCGGTGGGCATGTATGAAGAGGTTGATGTCTGTGGCCTAGGCGAAAGAGGTATGCAGGGACCGTAGCGTTTGGCGCTCCGTCGTCTCTGGCTACCCCGTAAGGGATATGGCGTGAAGCTAAATAAAATAAATAAATATCTTTAATCTTTTAGCTTTACACAACGTCATCAAAATTAAATAACTTGTGACAAAGAAACGGACAAACAATAAAAAATTAAAAAAATGATTTTTTTTATCCTGGGCGATGGACGGAACACTATTTGAAAATAATTTAATATAATGTTTTTGTCTTGTAACTCATAAACTATGTAGAATGTAAATATGTATTGGGGACTTATTAATAATATTATTAATATTATTATTATCAATATTAATTTGAGTTTAATAAGAAAATTGAACAAGGATTGTAAGTAAATGCTGTAGATCAAGAATAAATATATCTTTATGTGTTGTCTGTTAGTACAAATTAATTAAAATACAGTTTAATACGCAAACTTACATAATTTGTTATATAAGAAAGATTGAGAGGCGACTGCTTAAAAGTACTGAAAGTTTTTTTTAATATTAAAAATAGTTTTAACCAAAATAATAAATTTATTATAAAACTTGGATGATTTTACAATAATTTAAATAATCTTAACACAGTAAGGCGATCAAAATTAATTTCTTCCGGATAAAATGATATTCTCAAATTGCTATAAATCAAATATATTGGTACCTAAACCTTTCCCCTAATTACAATAAGCGCGGAGAGCTCGTCACAGCTGGCTCTGCGCCAGCAGCCGACGTCACGGAGCAATCATATATCCACAGAATATGTCGAATTATATTTTAAGTATTTGTAATATTAAGCATTAACATAATTACTTACAAATTATATTTGAGAATAGATAATTTTTTGTATACATAATATAGTGTTATGTCCTGAGGTACCACGCGCTTTTATTATTCCCGTTAACCATAGCTCATACTCAACCCTGTAGCGTCTTTAATGACAGCAAATAAACCCCTTTTTTATTGATATAAATGATTTTACATACAAATGATGATCCATTAGTATTTACAATCATTCTTAGTAATTTTAATAACTAAGGAAATTTAATTATTTTAATAGCTTAAGTACCTCATCAATAGTAGATTAAATTAAATTCACAAACTAATTTGCGGTTAAAGTTAATAGGTAAATAAAATTGAACCACATATTGGAACCTGTGTTATATTAATGCTCATATCAATGACTCCTGACCGCCGGAACAACCAACAACCACGCAACCAACTACCATCACTAGCGTATTAGTTTATCTTGATGATCTCGATCGTGATTACCCTCAACCCGTAATTGGAATATGTTGTAATATATATCTATTTTGTTGTGGCCTTAATAACATTTAACATATGGAGATGAATTTTTAAAATATTTTTTAAAATTGTTTGTAACTTAAGAACTCTTGATGTAAACAATTGAAGGTAAATCATAATTCTTCTAAGTATTTTAATATTTATTATAACCATATACTGTCTATGAAGTTCAACCTTAATATTCCACTGAACAGGTTCTATGTCCTACTGCACTATTATTTATACTTAGATTCACAATTCTTGTCGATTCAGAGTATCGTCAAAAAAAAAACAGCTATGTAAGATAATGGCATAATTTAATAAAAATTGCTTTAGCAACAAAGTATAAGCATAAAAAAATCAACGAGCAAATGTTTGATATAATGAATGTTAGTAATTAGTCTGATATTAAATACCGAGTTGATGTTTCAAACGTTCCAGAGATCCCGAAGTAATTACGCAAACTACCCGCGGGAGCGACGGAGCGGCGTTCGAACTTTGTGCACATTTTTTTCAGAGCACGAGGTTCTGATATTTTTATTTAAAATGACCTGACCAAGAAGTTTTTCTTCAGATTAACTCTGGCTTACTTTACTTCAATCAACTACATTTTATAAGATATAAAATTGTTATATCTTCTATTTGTCTTCTGTGCGATGTTCAAAAAAAAATCTTTGTTATTTTTATAGCAAATTAGCGGATATACAAAAATATACAAAGATTCGTATTAGTATTATATAAAACTGTTGTTATTATATTCAATATACTTATAATGTACAACTATTTAATTACACTAGTATTGGTGTACGGAAACAGAGATTCCTTCGGGAATCGTTAAAGTGTAGGCATGCTTCAAACGTAATCTACGAATAAGAGTTATTTGATAGCTTATGGTTGTACCAAGATTACATTTTTGTTAAAACAATATAAAAATAAGGAATTTATTTGTTGGTTCACATAATTAATTAGCTTTCTGATATTCTAATCTAGATTATATATATCCTTCAGAAAAATATTTATATCTGTAGACATGAGGCAAGAATACTTTTCAACAAACAATATTTATAGACAAACTTTAATCTTCTAATGTATTAAAAAGTAAAGCCTGCATGCCTGTATCACCCAAAACATTCTTATAATTATTTCGTTTCACACGAATACATGAAACGTAAACTAAATAAAGAATTCAATCGACAAACATACAATATAATATAATGAAAATATTTATACATTAACAATTTTAAATTTTATAAGTTATGTATATATAGTAATGATCCTGTTTGGATTTTACTATTTTACTATTTACTGTTTAAGTTTACTAATTAGACCTACATTAGATAGTAGAAAATATTTTTAAATGTAAAAAACTATAAGAACTATACAGGTTTAAAATAATAACTTTATCTGTATTTTGTTATAATCATTAGGGCAATAACATTGAATAGAAACGTATACTTTAAGAAATAATCGACTATTGCTTTTAATTACGGATACGACCTTTAAGAAGAACAAATATTAACGATAACTAAATGATTTTTATTAAATTTGCAATTAGCACTTGGCAACACCGCCTTATGTTTAATATATTCTTATAATATCATTTTGTAACTTCTTTGTCCAACATTATGACCATCTTAATTTAATGAATATTTTCACAAATAAAGGAAAATATATAAGTTACTTGTAGCAGGAATTAAATTGTAAACAATCAACAGACCAAAATAGTATTTTAGTTTTACATAAAACAAATATATTTAAATTCTTCCTTACCTGTTTATTTGTAATAATCATTATTATCATGTCTTTCATTTCAACTCACACTCAACAGACGCCATTAGTCCATGAATAGTTCACGAATACTCGCTGATGGAAATAAACTTATAATATGGTAAACAATCCTTATTATTTATACATAATATTAAATATAAATAAGAAAATGAGAAGTTCATTTGATGTAACATACTGTTTGTAACAATTATTACAAGTTTTCAAAAATATACTTATCATTTCGTTTGACAAAGCGACATTTATCAAAGTAGTTTCTGTTTCCCAAGTGAACGTAACAGAACTTGAAGCATATTCTACACCGCCGAATGTAACTAACATTTTCAGGACACGAGCGACGTGAAACTTAACAAATGCTTTTTGTACGTAGCGCTGCAAAGAAAGGATTTCTCCAGAGAACGTAGCGACTACGTCGCGGCGCAGGTCACGATCCAACTCACGATATCGAAAAGAATTTATATAAATATCTACTCTATATATCAAGTGAACATATTTCAACTGAATGCTATATGAACAATTCGTCTTGTTAGTAAATTCGAAATTAAAATGTTTTAAATAATATATGACGATTCAACATATGTCTTTAATCTCATCCACCTCATTGTATTACGATACAACAGTTATATTTTGATTAAGTAAAAAGATAAATAAACTGTACAAGAAAACGACATACCTTAAAATCAATTACAAAATAATAATAATTAATAATTCAAGAGTAATAAATAAAATAACAAGGAGAAAGTTTAAATGCAGCAGCCCTTTTAATCCGAAAGTCTTCGAGCAATTAAGAATATCCGGATAATATTCTTACAATATATTAAATTCTTCAGCATATATATATTTTTTTAAATGCATACATTGCATTTTTAGAAAATCAACACATCGTTTAACGGTCCCAAGGGCACCCTAACAATATTTAATATAAGTACATATTTGCAGATTGATATAAATATTGAATGTAAAAATGTTTCATGTTTTGCCTGCCTCTGGAAGTATTCTGATTTGAAAAAAAATATATCATATCTCTTGACAAAGTTAATAGCTATGGAACATCGCACTGTGAGAGTAAATTAATGATCATGATCATTTTATTATCATAATTACTGTAGCGAGGTGGTTATGACGTACAGTGATATATCGTGTGACGTCAGCTTGCTTTGACTCGTGACGTCACAGCACGGTCTTTGATTTTCTTTTGTGATGTTACGGGATTGACAATTACGTGTGTTACAAATATGTACTGACAGCTAGCTAATTACTTTTTAAACCAGCTTATAAAGAAACAATATAGTGTGATATATGTAATGTATTGCGCCATTGGTATTATTATTGCTGGTTAGCTTGAGCGATTATTCTTTATTTCGTTTAATAGGCGGTGTAAAGATGAGCCGGTAAGTCCTTGTAATACATAAACCTAATTATCCCAACTCGTAGCTTTTATCCGCCGTTGTTACTTTTTCTGTAGACGCTGCTCTTATAACAGAGATAATTTATATTAAATTATTCTTTCAATTTCAGTATTTATATAAGTCATATATTTTCATCGTTACTATGTATTTCATTTATGAGACATAATTTTTCAAACTAACGGGACAATTGGGAAAATTATTATATTATTAGCACAGTCCTTTTTTATAATTATCGATCAGACTTCTAAATCTTATGAGGCTGGGGTGACTCGACGAGGTCGGTGTAGACACGAGAGGTGACATGGCAGGGGTAACTAATTACAACTCGAGTGGCTGGCAATCAACGGCCATTAGCCAAGTTAGGTCGGCGCACGTGTGAGGCACAGACTCGAGAGAAGATTGTTAGTTATCATTGGAGAAAAGTTTATTTAACAAAATTATTTAATGTTTTAAAATACTGTATTCAACCTACGGGTTCTATACAGTAATATTCGTATATTGTATGGTATTCTGTCTTAACACTTAATTTTAAGGAGTCGTGTAATAATAATTATCCTACCTTTCTATCCTTGGAGTCAGGAAGTGTCAGAAACTACACAAAAATATAAGGTTTCTTATTAATACACTTTGTGATATTATAAATTATATTTAGAGATTTCGTACTGTCTTCTATATTCTTAATAGCACTGCTTTTGCCTACAAATTTTTATTGTTGGTTTTTAATACTTGGTGAGAGTGACCTTACACTTACACTTACACTTACATCAAACCCTTGTGTGGTTTAAAATTTTATTCAAAATAAAAGTATATTAATTTAAACTTAGACTTAGTGGAATGATAAAAACAAATGGTTATCTCCGTTGCATTCATATAGTAATGATCAGTAATGATAATGATAATTCATAGAGTGATAATAATACACATGTGGGCGCGTCTGTGGGGTGACGTCACTCGATCATTGCGTTGTAAATAAACATCCAAAATACTAATGTTAGTTTTACAAGTATTGATTTCAATTGTAATAATTCTAGTTATGAGTTGTAAAGATTTTCCACATGGCCAATGTAATAAATTATTAAGTTATAATTAAATATCTCATTGTAAAGCGCCACCTATACGTAGGAATATACCGTAGGAATATACCGACCAAAAGCACGTTCTACGGTGCGCCACTTGTCATACTCCTATTCGATAGTTTGGAGGACTGCTTCTAAGAATAAGAAGTCCTTTTTTTGTTCGAGCCTTGGGACTGAGCGGAGCACGAAATAAAGTTTCAATTATTTCATAAGAACAGGAATTTTGTGTTGTGTTAGATTGTTCTTTGAGTTTCACTTTGTTTATTTTTGATTTTTTAGGTAAATATATTAGTAAAACTTATATCTTATTTATCTTTTTTAAGTAAATATGAATTCTATTAACAATAACTACGATACTGACATCGTCTTTTAAAAATTTCATCATTAATAATGTGCTTTCCTATACATAAATGTGCTTCTCAAACTACTGAGCTCCACACAGTGATAGTTATGATGTATAATTTTATTTTAGCAATTATGTATCACTTCTGCGGTACAAAGATGAATGCTCTCCCGAGAGATGCAGCAGCCGCAACATTTTTTGTCGATGTAGAAATGCAGTTTCCAAAGTCATATATTACAAATCAATGAAGATGAAAAAACTGCCTCTTAATCAATATTATTTTATTTTAAAATATGCACTTTAATTGTATATGTATGTATTTCATATTATTCTAATTAAACAAAGTAAATAAATTTATAGGAATTTAATTACCAGACTGCCGTATTTAAAAATAATATATACATTTTTCAAAACTATCTTTCTAACCACTCCCGAT
Source organism: Melinaea menophilus ssp. n. AW-2005 (assembly GCA_918358695.1). NCBI lineage: Eukaryota > Metazoa > Arthropoda > Insecta > Lepidoptera > Nymphalidae > Melinaea > Melinaea menophilus. The sequence goes on along the minus strand of OU911039.1, from coordinate 33,497,628 downwards.
TCGTCTATTGCCATTAATATGCTAGTTGTACAATAATTCTAAAAACTCACAAGTTAAATATTTAGTTTCTGTTAGTGACGGGTCAATAACACGACTCGTGTTTTACTGTTCTGTATCCACTACATGATAACATCACCAGTCCTCTCACCGCAGCGCGCTGCAGCCCCGCACTCGACGCACTGAGTGCTCAAGAGCACTGTTAATCTGCTTGAATATCCTTTGCTTTGTATTGTACAGGCGCAGTGGTCGCTTGTTTCCCTTTAATTATCTCTGTTTTTTCCATTCGGCTGGAAAAGTGAGCATTCATACAATGTACTTTCAATGTAACGATATTCTATCGTTGGGAAACCTAATGATTTTCCAAAGATAGTAATTATGAAGGTAATATACCCTATTGATGTAGGTAATAGGTTACGTTTATGTTTCGTATAAGACTAATTGAGTAAATTAATGGCAATAGACGAATCGAGAGTGGTCAGTAAGTTATTTTTGAAAAAAGTATATATTATTTTTAAATATGGCCGTCTTTTAGGTAAGTAAATTTATTTTAAATTTATTTAGTTTGTTTTAGAGAGGTAAGTTATATTACATTATTCCAGTATCATAAATAATTCAGAAATATTCAGTACTTGTATAAAGAATAACAAAGAACTATATTTTTATATTATGCTATTTCTTATATAATATTGGTACTTAAATAGTCTAGTACTATTTTGGTTTGATTCCATAAGATTTTAAGTGAATGTCATCGTCAATTTTATAGAAATTTTCATATTTGTTCTTAAACAAACAGTAAAAAACTATAGCCTACCGAAATTATTACCATTAGTAACAAATGCAAATTATGTCTCTTCAAAGCTGTTGTAATCCAAATCAAAGCTTTTGAGGTATATATGGCAGATATGAAACGTCAAACGTCGAGCGTCATTTAAATTGACGTTTCTAAAGTATAAATCTATGGACAAGAATTGTCAAAAAACTCCTATAAATTTATTAATTTACAATTAAAGCGTAGTAAGTATCTGATGAATGCTACTGACATTTAAAAGGAGTTCAAATATTTTGGCTTTTAAAATAGTAGTAAGAGAGAATATAATGAAAATATGCAATGTAAATAAACGAATTAATTTCTTAGAAAATAATATAATGATATGGATTGCAAGTGTCGATTTCACATCAGAAAATAGTACCACAAAGAATGTATTTGTTAACGGAATATGTTGTCACTTACACGCATCCGGCTCTGGCCTTTGACACGGTCTATTTTCCTATACTTTTTCAAAATACAGTATAGGTTTGAACTAAGAGGAAACGAACTTGTAATTTTTATTAATTTTTATGGACAGATCTCGACAAGTTAAATTAAACAATTTCTTCCGTTTAGATTACATTACATATGGAGTTCCCTAAGGCCAAGTATCCAGACCCAGTCTCTCTTACTTAAATTATATATTATATATATATATTTTGTGTTAGTGCAGGGCAAACGAGTTTGCGGGTCACCATCGATATGTGATCACCGCCGCCCATGAACTCTAGCTACATCCGAGGATTCACAAGAGGGTTACCGGCCTTGGCAAAAGGAATATGTGCCTTTTTTGAAGGTACCCATGTCGTATCGATCTGGAAATACCGCTGAAGGAAGTTCGTTCTACATTCGAGTGGTACGTGGAAAAAAAGTCCTTGAAAACCGCACAGTGGAAGATCGCCACGCATCCACGTGGTATGGATGGTAAAAGAGGCAATAGCGAGCTGAGCGGTGATGAAAGTTGGCGGCAGGCATCAGATCGAATAGATCTTCGGAACACTCCCCGTTGTAAATGCGGTAGAAGACGCACAACGAAGCCACGTCTCAACGCAACGCCAAAGAGTCCAGCCGTTTGCAGAGCACCGGGTCCCCGACAATCCGAACAGCTCCCCGTTGTACGCGGTCAAATGATAGAAGCTGATATTGGGGTGATCCGGACCAGAGATGAGAACGGTACACCATGTGTGGCCGAACCTCCGCCTTATAGAGCGCAAGTCTTTGGCCAGGTTTGAAATACTGCTTCGCTGTATTGATTACTCCCAATTTCATAGAGGCCAACTTGGCCTTGCTTTCCAGATGACCACGAAATTGACAATCGCTCGAAATGTCGAGACACAGTATTCTAATACTTGGCTAAGTAATGAGGCGAGTGCTCTCGAAGAGCGGTGATATGACATATAGGGTTTTCTTAGTGGTAAACGCGCAAACTTGTGTCTTTAGGGGATTGATCTGAACGTGGTTCAGTTCATCCCACTCAGAGATTTTCCCCAGGGAGGTCTCTATAGAAGACACAAATTTCTTTGGCACTCGTCGACGTTTTCCAGAGAGAGACCGGAATATACCGCATCCCCAGTGCTGTCATGACAATGTATGTTGGAAATATCCAACATAACATTGATGTGGTGGAGGAAGAGACTAAGGTATAGCATGCAGCCTTGGCGTACACCAGCGTTCACGGGCTTGGGGTCCTAACAAACCGTCGAAAACGACCTGTATGCTCCGCTCAGTGAGAAAACTGGTGATCCACTTGTATAAACTCTCGGAAAGCCCATAGTAAGGTAGCTTCGAAAGAAGTCCTTTGTGCAATACACGATCGAAGACTTTCGCCATATCCAGACAAACTGCCAGACCCTCTCCCTTGCTTTTAATAACCGTTGTGCAACGGTGCGTAAGGTATAAAAGAAGATCACCAGCTGATCGACCGTGGCGAAAGCCATACTGCTGGTCATTGATCAACTGGTGATCCTCGAGGTATGTTAGGCGCTGTCGGTTAATAATAATCTCCATATTTTGGAGAGAAGTGAGGTAATGGCAATAGGTCTGTAGTTAGCTGGTTCCGAGCTATCACCTTTTTTAGGGATCGGATGTACAAGGGCACACTTTCATAAGACCGGGACTATGCCTTTAAGATAGGAGTACCGAAATAGACGCATTAGCAATGGAGTCAACTCAGGGGCGTACGTTCGTACTGCTGACTAAAGTTGCCCAGAGTGGCCTTAGAAAGCGTCCAGAATTTGCGCGTGCCAGGCGGGTATTTTGCCAGCTGTTCCCCAATTTTGACGACATGCTTGAACTTTGCTATAGCGATTTGCCGATTGAAGAATCTGGAGGCACGGTTATATTTCCTCTTCAAAACTCTAGAGTTCGAATCCTTAGTGACTAACGCATTGGCCCAAGCTTGATAAGCCTGCCGTTTGGTTGTTTGATCTGTTTCTGCATTGCAATGCATGTATCTAAAGGCGACGATAGCAGATATCTTCCCTTACAAACACAGATACCCCGACGTATGGTATAAAATGATGTTCTAATTTATGCCCGGGATATGATAGGTAAACTGTGTCACGTCCGCGTCTCCGTCAAAAACAACAAGGTCTCAAGATAGTAGTGGACGACATTTAGATTCGAGTGAAACCTCCGGATGTAGCAAAAGTCCACATCTAGAGTGGAGCGGGGTGCCGCCCTTTGCCGTCGCTTGCCCTCCGAAAATATAAACTGCGATACTTTGCCCACCTCCGATACGACGGGCAGCCCGAGCCAAGTCCGAGAATCATTCCCCCGATTTTGCTCGGGGAGGGGTTCCCCGGTTTCATCAAGTCCGATACCCTACTGGGGTATACTTTTTCGAGGCATCGCTATCATGTTTGGCAGGGGGCAGTTGGACTTCCGGATTCTCTAACTCACCGACAGAACATAATCAACTGAATTTGGTTACTACACGTCGATCTTCTGTGAGAGGGTGGTCCTTTCCCGGTCGAGCCAGCCCAAAACGAGCTGCAAACAGATAACTACAGCTAGTTTCTACCACTTACAATATTTACCTTAATGATCTTTATAAAATATAATGGACTTTTTTTTCTTATAGAGATGATACAACTCTTATTTTTGTTGGCGACACCTGGGAAGAAGTCACAAAAAAGGTTGAAATTGAATTGTATAAATTTATTTTAGGGCTCTACAGAAATCTCTTACGATTTAATTAAATTAAATATATTCCTTTCTATTTTTATTCTTATAGTCCAGCCGTTTCAGAGATTAGCGTAATCAAACAGACAGACACACAGGCAGAAAATTATTATTTTTTATGTACTTAATGTATATACTTTCATATGCATTTAGCGAAATGCTGTTAATTTGGAATTATAAACAAACGCTTGAATATTTTAATGTGTTGATATATTATTATTATTATTCTTTTAAAGTAAACTTGTACCAATAAGTCCTGTTTTGTTACGTATATATAATTACTACAAATTATGCTTAGATAACTCGAAGCTTATCAGCTCATTTAGTATTTTGAATTAAAAATGTTACGAAGTTAATTTTACGACCAAAATACAAATTTCTTAGTAAATTTTCAAATAAATTATCCGCACCTCGCGCTCTGCAATTATGTTAAAAGTTAAACACCACTGTCCGTCACTCCGCCGGCTGGTTTGTTTAATTACTTTGTGATCTTTGCAAAAACTTTGAACATCATCTGAATATTTGATCGAAGATGTTTTATTTGCTCATGAAACCATTTTAGGTTTTTTGGTCGGTAATGTAACAAATTAAAACATTTTAACATTTTCTTTTGTGACATTAATAGATTGCGTTTATAAACTGTCGAACAAAGTGTATTTATTTCTACAAGTTTTAATTAAAATGTAAGAATACCTCGCTTTCCTTGACTCGCAGACGACAATAAGTATGTACGTAAAAAGTGGCGCCACCGTAGTTATTAAGTTCGTTTAAATACGGCTTCGAGCACCCTTTTGATTTCTTAAAACATCCCTAAAGGAGATATGATAAGCTAAGTATTTTTACACTTTTATTGTATTTAATATTTTAATTTGATGTTGTTACTTTTTATATATTTAAATCTATTGTGTAATTAGCAATTGAGTATTGTGAACTGTAAACTGTTAAATATGTTATTTGGTATTGTTTTCTTATATTTTGAATAAATTCCAACTAATGAATATAATTCTTATACATTTTCTATTTACTAAGCAGTGTCATATAGCTTGCTTTACTAATCAGATTGTTTTCCTTCCTTATCTATTTTTATTTGTGGTCGTAAATTTAACACGTGCAAAATAATAAATAATAGAAGAAATGTTCAGTTTGACATTGACAGAGAACTGACAACCGAAACAACAAGACATGACAAGTAGAGACATGTTCTGATATAAATATACTTAATGCTATCGGGTACTATACGTAGTAACGTATTCTTTATTGTCATATTGCCACTTTTTAAATTATGTTGTAAGACTTTGAAGTTGGCTTATTTACACACAAAAAATATTTTACATAATCTCGCATTTTAATGACAACAAAACAAACCTTCAAGCATTCGTCGTACTCTTTTTCAATGTTTACATTTCGACCAAAGGCACTGAGAACAGATTGCATTTTTAAATTAATTAAAGCATCAACAGAACATCTGCTCTTGGGCCGGATAACACATGTGTTCTAATTTAATGATTTGTAATAATCTCCTTGTTTGAGACGGTTATTGACTTTGTGCTTCGTATTTCTAAATGTCCAACTCACTTACCAGCTCAATATCACCTACATGGCTCTGTAATTTTGGGAGCATCTAGATATTTATTATTAATACTGAATATGCTAAATACACTAAATATTTTTTTTATAAATAAAATGAAATAATATACTAAATAAATGCATGTAATGCAAATAAAGATGTAAATGTACTAGTAAATGTTGGAGTTCCAACAGATATTCTACCGTATTAATCGGATTCGTAACATTTAAAAATATTATTTATTACGGAGTAAAGATTATAAATATAATAATGACAAAAAACCTTTTTACTCGCGGACAGTTCATTAGTAGATGTATTACATCCGCGTCGCTGTGTTTTGTCACCGCGGTAATTAAGACTAATGTATCTTAGATGTTTTTTTGCTCTTTACTGTTTCGTAACTTCACTTACATTTCCTATAAAAGCAGACATTCATAATAGGTATTGTAATATTATTTATTAAATTCATTAAAGAAGTTTGTAGGAATTAAAAAAATAATTTTTAAGAATTTATTTATAAAAAGAATTTATTTAACAATAATTAACTTTTAGCACGACCAAATACTTAAAAAAACGTGAAAGGTTTGACAAAATATTTAGCAAGATATTTGAAGATAGTATGTTGTCTTAATGTATAATCTTTCCGGCCATTGTGTCTCGACATTGGTCTCCCGTCCGCCTTAACTTGGATGTCCTCAGCTCGTAAATCAGTATCGTAGACGTCATCATTCAGGGCTCAGTCAAAGACACCCTAAAATATTTGATGTGAGAGGTTTAATGTTTTGCTCATCGCATTTTAATAAATGTTTACACGCATTTTACGCAAGCATAGCCAAGGGCAATTGTTATAGTAAGAACCAACTTGGTTTCACACGGTTAAATGCTGACACCACGCTTCGAGTATCCTGAAGACGACACCATACGGCTTGCGTTCTCACCATCGATGGGAATCGAGGATAAAATATATTCATTCTTGGGTCAATCGCTGACCTGGAATCACCTTTTTTTAGTATTAGTTAATTATAAGTTTTAATTGTAACTCGTTAATATAATTTTATAAAATAATTGTTTTTCTTTGCATCCTTCGCTGCCACCAAACTTAATTGGCGCAGTCGGTAGGATATTCGAGATATATTCGGTACGCGTCGCGTCAAGATTTCCCCTAATATCGGTGCGAGATCCCGTGTGACTAACCGATTTCGAGTATCCGAATCTACATACATCGTGGAGGCCAGCGGAGGTGAATCCGAAAATCGATTCGGCAAAGAAAATCATGTTCATGTAAGTACTCTGAATCATTCAAGTCCTTACCTATCCTAATTTTTAACGTTATTCTTATCCTTTCAATTTATTTTATTATTCCATTAGATTGTCCAAGTAATTTAATATATAAATACTATTATATATAATTTTTAGAGTGTTAGATTAGTGTTCAAAATTTTTCATCCGAGAGAAAACAGTAGCCGTAGTTTGTGTAAGGGTAGATCTAGCAGGCTCGATACTATTGACGAATTTAGGCAATTAAAAAAAAATTGTTATACCTAATATTAAAATGTCTCAAGATATAATGGGTGAGATATACAAGTCACTTAGAGTTTTGCCTGATTTTGACGGTAACCCCCATGTGCTAACAAGATTTATAAATTTATGTGATCAATTAGTACTTGCATATTTTAAAACAGAACCGGGTTATGAGTTAACCAATTTGGCCCTTAGTAATGGTATATTAAATAAGATCACAGGCTCTGCAGCTCGATTGATAAATTCCAAAGGTATTCCTGAAAATTAGTTCGGTATTCGTAGTGCACTTATTAATAATTTTGCTGACCATCGAGACGAGACCACTTTTATTTAACGATTTATCATTACAAACCCAGAGGTCTTCAACCCCACGGGAATTTTACGAACGTGTTCAAAACTTATTCAGCACTATCATGACATACGTAACGTTGCATGCGTCCCGAAACGATAGAAAAGGCTTTAGAATTCGTACAAGAAGAGCTTAATACATTATATATGCAGCAGCGTGCTGAGGGTTTACCTAATAAAAAGGATAATTTGAATAATCATAATGTGAATAGACAAGACTTTTCTATTACTTTACCTAGTTTCTCGGAATTTAAAGAAAATGATGACGTAACCTTTTTTTTATTCTTAATTTTCATAATTATTTTGATGGCATTATTGGTTTTGATTTGTTAAATTCGTGGGACACTAACATTGATTTTAGACGCAAGAAATTAATTACTAAAAATACCGAATTGCCTATTATTATGTATGACGCTCGAAATACAAATCATTATGAAGAAATAATACCAGCTCAGTCATCCAAATTAGTGAAATTGCCAATAAACTCCAAGGACGGAGATGTATTTGTTCCTGATCAGATAATAAGTAATTGTTTAATTTCTGATTGCTTTACAAATGTGAAAAACAGTCGAGGTTTAGTACAAATTTCAAATAATTCAAAGAATGATGTTATCTTTTCAATGGATCGGCCTATTACAGCTGAGGTATTCAATATTGAATCTAAGCAATTAAAACAATTATCCGATCGTAAAAAAAGGAAGTTCTATCGCGTCTCCGTACAGATCATTTGAACCCAGAGGAAATAGCTGTTTAAAAACCTTATGTGCACGTTATTCGGATTTGTTTTACCTTCACGGAGAATTTACGAACAAAATTAAAATTAAAACAAATGATGAGATCCCAGTTCATGTTAAAAGCTATAGGTACCCGTATGTCCATACACAAGAGGTTAGAAGTCAAATCAATAAAATGCTTGAACAAAATATAATTAGACCTTCGGATTCCGCGTGGAGCTCTCCTATTTAGGTGGTCCCTAAAAAGGCAGATGCTTCGGGTAAAACCAAATGGCGATTAAAATTATCCGAATACGATTTCTCAGTCATTTATAAGCCAGGTAAATATAATACAAATGCTGATGCCTTATCCCGTTTAGTAATTCATAACGAAGAACTAAGTTCAATAGCAGTAAATGCATCTGAAAATGACTAGCACTATTACAGCTTCAGAAGCTGATAGAGATAATTCTAATACCCTAACAGTTCATACCGACAATGAAAATCCTATTTTGGAAATCCCGATTTCTGACGAACCCCTAAATAAATTCACAAAACAGCTAGTTTTAACAATTGTAAGCAATATTAAAGGAAGACCAATAGTTTCAAAACCTTTTGAAACACACACACGTATCACTGTTCAATTGTCAGAAAATAATCTCGAAGAAGATATCATTAATGTTATCAAAGAATATGTTCATCCCAAAATTAAAACAGGGTTACTCATAAATCCCCCATTAGCAATGTACTCGGTTATTCCCATAATACAAAAGGCTTTTAAAAGTTCAGCTATGAATATAATACTAGTTAAAAAGGAATTGGAAAACATAAAAGAATACTTAAAACAACAAGAAATAATAAGCAAATACCACGTAGGTAAAACTAATCATAGGGGTGTTAATGAATGTCATCTCGCCCTATCTCATAGGTATTATTGGCCAAAAATGCGAGAGCATATAACCAAGTTCATTAACAAATGTATAATTTGTGGTCAAGCGAAATATGATCGCAACCCTATTAGACAACAATTTCGTATTGTCCCTCCACCGTGTAAGCCTTTCGAAGTTGTTCACCTAGATTTATTATCTATACAGAGTGAAAAGTTAATAAAAATAAAATGACCAAAGCTTTTAATTTAATTCATGAGTCTAGTTTAAGTTACAGAAATGAATTAACAAATACTCATAATAAGTCTAGAGAGCCCGAAAAGCAATTCTCTCCCGATCAACAAATATTTATTAGAAACCCTTTTGCTGTTCGTCAAAAGATAGCGCCGCGTTACACACATGATACAGTTATAGCTGATCTCCCGATACATATATATACGTGCAAAAAAGGCGGGCCAATTGCTAAGTCTAGATTAAAGAGAGTTCTTAAATAAAACTTGAAAATCTAGATGATGGTCCCGGCATTTTACCTTTTAAACTAGGTCCTTGTCGCATAGTGTCTCATTATCACTCATTCTTGAAGTATATCGATATCCACGAATTGCAAGACAAAGTAAATACAGTTCATATCCAATTAAGCAATATAATCTCTAATCTTAATAATAAAACTTTTTCTTTGTTTGAGCCCCATACTAACTATTTGAAAGAAAAGTTTCAAGTCGTTATAGAACAATTGCAGTCATTTGAAATTAGCCGCTCTAAAAGAGGTCTCGTTGATGGTCTCGGGTCCGTTATAAAAAGTATTACCGGTAATCTTGATTAAACAGATGCGTTACAGTTTAATAACGCAATAAGATCACTACAAGAAAACGATAATAAATTAGTTACGGAATTTAACAGTCATGTAAGCCTGACCAAAGATTGGATAACTCAGCACTCTAAAATAATAGATAAAATAGTAGATAATCAGAACAAATTAGCGGAACTAGTAAAAAAACATTAGTCTAAGTTTGGAAAAAGGTATCTATGAATCCAATCAATATGCTCATTTAGGACAAACTATTCTCATAGTCGATGATAATGTTGACAAGTTGTCACAAGAGATAACTAAGTTACAGAATGTGCTAGCACTTACAAGGACATCCACGGCTCATCATGATGTCATTAGTTTAAGTTCTATTAGAAATATAATTAGAAAGCTACGTAGTATGTATGGTAGTAATAAAGTACTAGATATAGAGGCCCGAGAGTATTATGACGTAATACAATTAGGTTCTTATTATGTAGGAAATGAAATAGTTATAGTATATAAATTCCCAATTATAAAATCCCAAATATATAATTTATATAAGATATCCATAATCCCTAACAAAAATCATGAAATTCTTGTTCCCCAACACCAATTCCTTGCAATCCATTTGAAAGATTTCAAGTACATAGAGGCTGAATGCCCGAAGTTCACTAAAGGGTATCTATGTGAAGAGATACACAACATACATAGTCGTACATCGCCGGATTGTGTAACAGCCCTCGTTACTACGCAGCAAAAACTCCCCGAATGTAAACCAGTCACCGTATCCCTACTTACTCGAGAAACTCGACGATCGCCACTACACTATCAGCTTTCCAACTCTTACTAAAGTATCCTGCGATCAAGATATCTACAAGATGTTGCAAGGAAGTTATCTCGCTATAATTCCATATGATTGTTTCATTCAAACAACAGAATTCATCATCTCGAACCTCAACGATCGACTAAAAGGTCAAGCCTTGAAGATAATAGATATCCCTAATGAAAATACACTCACTTCAGCAGCACATCTGATATTCAAATTAAACTCCATTAATTTGACTAATCTTCACGCTACCAATAGAGAGGTTATTCTACAGTCACCAGTAAACTTAAGCAAGAACAACGATATAAGCGTCTACATACAACAATACCTTTATATACGTTACTATTCGGTGCATGTGTACTAATTAGCGGCCTTGCATACCGGAAATACCGACTTAAATATACGAAACACACCATCCAAAAAACTCAAAGGGATGAATCAGAACTTCCAGCGCAATTTACAACGAAGGTCTTCAATAGTCGCTGTTCTACGGGGGGAGGTGTTACGCAAGCATAGCCAAGGGCAATTGTTATAGTAAGAACCAACTTGGTTTCACACGGTTAAATGCTGACACCACGCTTCGAGTATCCTGAAGACGACACCATACGGCTTGCGTTCTCACCATCGATGGGAATCGAGGATAAAATATATTCATTCTTGGGTCAATCGCTGACCTGGAATCACCTTTTTTTAGTATTAGTTAATTATAAGTTTTAATTGTAACTCGTTAATATAATTTTATAAAATAATTGTTTTTCTTTGCATCCTTCGCTGCCACCAAACTTAATTCGCACACAGAGTATTTTTATATTTAAGACAGTTGTTTTTAGTGATTATTAATATAAATAAATAAATATTATTATAATTAAAAATATAATAATAATATTTATTTAATAATATAATTATGGAACGGTCAACACAATGTAATGTCATAGGCCATAGCACAACAAAATAATTATTGATGGAATTGTATATGTTTTTAGTTAAAAGCAATGTAATAAAGTATTTATAGATCACAAGACTTTACAACATCATAACTTGTTGTTAACATAACTTGTTGTTATATCAAGTTTCATGAGAGTAAGTAAGTTCATTCAATATTTAATTTTTAATAGTAAGATTACTATAGATATTTTTTTATTGAATTACAATAATAGAAAATAATAATCTATATACTTAAATTAAAAGATATTCTTACAATCAACTAATATGTAGATATTTAATCTAGCTCATATCCGCGGTTTCGCTCGCGTTGTATATAAAGTTGTACGTAACGTTGGCGGCTCGTACAGCGAGAGCGGGCGGGTCAAGGGAAGGGCGCGGCGCCGACGTCAGTCCGGCTTGTCATGGACACAGCTCTGGCTCTCGGAGCTGATCATTTTTTGGTGGCGTATAATTTGAAATCAATAATATCTTCCAAAGTATTTATTTGATTTAGTTTAGTGTTATCTTTTGGTGATCTATAATAAATGGAGAAGCTAACAATTGTAAGTAATATTTTGAACATTAAGTTAGTTGTTAGTTTTTCATAAACGATTTTAAATTCTTTAGTACATTACTTTAGTGTATCTCTGGAGGTGTACCTACGCGGCGCAAGGCGAGTTATTCTCCCAGCGGGCTGAATTTAAACGACCGTGCCACCTCTTTAACAGTAATCGTTAAATTTCAGTCTATTTATTATTATTGTACTATTTACCTAAATCATCCTCAAGAATTTACTATCTTTTAGTAAAAATCGGTTGTCTGTAAATTTGGTTTACTGACGACAGTTGAACGTGACAACGTCTTAAGAAAATACTGATGGAATGGTAGCATTTTTCAAAAGAAAATTTTAAGTTCATTTGTTTAATAGATTTGTATGCATATAGAGAAGGAGGTAATTGGAAATCACAATGAAATTGATCAAGTTACATTTATTTATACGTATAAATACAATTATGTCAATTTTTTTTTTAAATTTAATAGTTTTTACAAGTATAATTGTGCGTTGAGCAATTGTTTTACAACTTTTTATATGTATTACACATGTTTAACCAAGTTAGCAGCTTGGCGAAATCTGTTGTTGCGTTGTCTTTCGTTTTTCGATTTTCTCGCAGCAGCCACCTGAGCAGGAGTTGATGCTGATGATGGAGCAGGATGCTGTGATACGCTGTATGTACTCACGTTGTTTTTGGGCTTTCAATTTTGAAGCAGCGTTATTGGCTGCGCGAATGGCGTTGCTAAAGTAAATGCTACAGCATCTTGAACCTCCATGGGTTCACTCATTGAAGGTAAAGGCTTATTCGTAACATCCTCTGGTTCGTCAGACTTTTTTCCATGGTGCGATTATAAGCAGTTCTGCAAAATAAAACGTCGTTCGAAACAATTTAAAAAAAAAATCATAAAATTCTTCATTCAGAAAATAATTTTAAATAAAAAAAAAAATACAACAAAATACTTGAATAAAATTTATTGTTTAAATTTCTACTCAACTGTTAAAATTTAAATTTTGGTTTTATTATTTTAATAATATAATTATTTTTTTTCAATAGTTACTTAATTATTTTTGCAAATTTAATTGTACTTTGTTATAATTTGAGTACGGTTCGACACGCGCAAGCGGACGGTTGTCAATTCCCGAGCTATGTGTATGCTTTTCACAAAATGTCATCAACGACTGTTAAATGTGTATCGTGTAATATTGTGATTAATGAAGTGCTTGCCTTCATTTGTAATAAAATTGACATTATGGATGAAGAGAGTATCAGCCGCATATGTGTCACAGCATTTCCTCAAGATGATATTGTAACTGCGAAACGGTTACTATATGAATCTTTATCAAAGCCGATGAAGACAAGAAAACGTAACGGGAAGTCTGTAAGAGACATCGATGATATCCTTTGTACATTGAAGGAAGCTGATCCTGAAGTTCTACCGATCTTTGTCGCCCGGGAGTTACAAAAATTACCCCCAGTTCTTTTTGACCATGTCGATGTAACACAGATACTTAAGGACTTAGTAAAGATGCGCCGTGATGTTAACGATATATCTCGGACCTATGCAAGTAAGGAGGATTTAAATATATTGAAACATGATGTTGAAACACTGAAAGGATCCTCATTTGTAAATAATTTATCTAGAAATATAAATCCTAAGAGGAGTGCTTGTATGTTAGAAAGTTGCGAATGTAACAGTGGTCCTATGGGGTTGCATCCTATAAGCCGTGAGAAGAAGACTTGTGGGGATTGCTGCTCATTATCACCTAAAATAAAAAACCGTTATGAAAATCAACTTCAAGAAGTAGGTAGACGTGAAAAAATATCATCAACCGAACAGATGACTAACGGTTTACCTCCGGCGCACGTCATTAAGCCAGCTGGGAGTGGATCGCTCGAGAACGTTAACAAAACGATGCCAGTGACGAGTGATCGCGTGACTCATGCGTCGATTGCACCTGCGCCGATAATACCATCTGACGGGCCGTGTTATAATGACCGCACGTCGCAGGAGTTACAATCTTACACTCAAGTTTTAAAACAAGGTGAATGGACTCGTCAAGAAGAAGATAAACAATGGATATTAGTACAAAAAAAGAAATTAAAAAATAAATTTATTGGTAATAAAGGCAAAGCAATTGTTGAAACAAATGTAAATTTTAAAGCCGCGGATATACGAATACCGTTGTATATATATAATATAGCGAAAAATGTGACAAAAGAGGATATTCTAAATTACGTAAAAAATAAGACAGATGTGCCAGTTGATTTAGAAAAAGTTATTATGAAATTGCCAAAAGATTACGATGCATACAAAGTTTATGTGCCTAAAAGTAAAATAACATACTTTTTAAAAGATGAATTTTGGCCGGAAGGAGTGGCCTTTAGGCGTTTTATAGACTTCAAAGGAAGACAGCGAAGTGGCTATACGCCGAATAATGCCTTAAATTTACAACAATAATGGATATTACGACAAAAATAGTTAGTTTCAACTGTAGGAATGTATACCGGTCTGTTGCATGTTTGAGGTCTCTTTGCTGTAAAGCTGACATTATTGCTTTACAAGAGACATGGCTCTTACCACATGATCTCCACTTTTTGGGAAAAATAGATGATGACTTCGCGTTTACTGGAAAATCAGCGGTAGACACTTCTCAGGGTATCCTTCGTGGAAGACCGTACGGTGGGGTGGCACTATTGTGGAGGAAGTCTGCATTCTCACGTGTGTCGGTGGTTGAGTGTCAGAGTGTGCGTTTGACGGCTATTAAAATACATCTTGATAGCGGTAAGTCGATACTAGTGATCACTGTGTACATGCCTACGGACTCTGTGGTGAACCTTGTCGATTTTACGAACTGTATGGGTGAAATAAGTGCTTTAGTGGAGACAAATAGTATTGAATCTGTTTTTATTCTTGGGGACTTCAATGCACACCCTGGTGAGCAATTTTCGCTAGAACTGATAAATTTTTGTAACGAAAACAGGTGGTCGTGCGTAGATATGGATTTACTACCTAGCGATACGTATACGTATGTTAGTGATTCACACGGTTCTCGTAGATGGCTCGATCATTGTATTGTTACTAGTGCCGCGCGGCATTCTATTTTTAATGCATCTGTTTTGTATAATAACGTTTACTGGTCTGATCATTTTCCCTTATTGATTGAGTGTAACATAAGTAAGATTCAGATGAAAATTGTGGCCCCGTCACCATCTTTAAATAAAATAAAATGGGCTGAAAGGGATAACGATCAAATACAGAAATACACTGATAGTTGTAATAATAAATTACGTTTAATAAACCTTCCAGCCGCTTTATGTTCATGTGCTGGCAAAAAATGTTCAAATTCTGACCATAAAAATAAAATAGCGTCTCTGTATGATGAGATTATATGTATTTTGAGAAGCTCAGCAGAATGTAGCTACAAAGACAAAAGAGTTATGAGGCATAGATGTATCGCGGGCTGGAATAAGCACGTCAGTGCCGCTCACGGGGAGGCTCGGTCTTGCTATCAGTCCTGGTTAATATATGGTAAACCGTATACTGGGTTTATTTATGATAAAATGTGTGAGTCGAGAAAATTATTTAAAACTAAATTAAAATATTGCCAAAATAATGAAAAACAAATAAAATTGGATATTATTGCTGAAAATTATGCTAATAAAGATTTTAATAAATTTTGGAAAAACACTAATAAACTTAATCCAAAATCGAGCCTCCCAGTGAGTGTAGATGGTAAATTTGATCCGACCGATATCGCGAACGCCTTCCGTAAACACTTTAGAGTGGAGTCTCCCCTACCTCCGGAGTCGCAGATGTTCGATGCAGGGTGTCGTGACGGGGACTTTGCTGTAAGGTTTTCGGAGCTTGAGGTTACCTCAGTTATTAAAGAAATGGTTAAGGGTAAGTCTCCCGGTCACGACGATCTTAGTATCGAGCATCTGAAGTATGCGGGAGTGCACTTGATTCGAGTCCTTACAATGTTCTTTAATTTATGTCTGAGCCATTGTTATTTACCGAATAAATTAACGTACACTCTTGTTGTGCCTATTATAAAGAATAGAACTGGGGATGCCTCCGACTTGTCAAATTATAGGCCTATATCCTTGGCTACGGTTATAGCCAAGGTGCTGGACGGTTTGCTTGACAGAAGATTAGCCGATAGTATCAAAATCCATGATCTACAGTTTGGTTTTAAGCCTGGTCTGTCTACAGAGAGTGCCATTTTCTGTCTCAAGCAAACTGTGCAATACTACACGTCTCGAAAAACTCCTGTGTATGCTTGCTTTTTGGACTTGTCGAAGGCATTCGATTCAGTTTCTTATAATTTACTGTGGAATAAGCTACAATGTGAAACAAGTCTGCCTCCCGATATTATATCAATATTTAAATATTGGTATGACAACCAGAGGAATTGCGTCAAATGGGCTGGAACACAGTCCGATGAGTACGGGTTGGAATGTGGAGTGAGGCAGGGGGGATTAAGCTCACCCAAGCTTTTTAATTTTTATGTTAACAAGCTGATCGAGGGGCTCAGCAGTACCTACATAGGATGTCATGTAGGAGGGACGTGCATCAATAACATCAGCTATGCAGACGATATGGTGCTGCTTAGCCCGTCGATCGGCGCTTTGACTAGGTTGCTTCACATGTGTGAAGAGTACGCGGTGCAACATGGGCTCAGATATAACGCGTCTAAGAGTGAGTTCATGGTTTTTCGGGCCAAAGACGTCAGTAGTAAACGAACAGCAACTTGTGTTGATCTAGGGGGCTCTCGTTTGAAAAGAGTTGACCGATTTAAGTATCTGGGTCACTGGGTTACCGAGACTTTGTCAGACACGGTGGATATTGAAAGAGAGCGTAGGGCGCTGGCTGTCCGCTGTAACATGTTGATTCACAGGTTTGCACGTTGTAGCCAACAGGTCAAACTAACGCTTTTTAAAGCCTATTGTCAAACATTCTACACTTGCAGTCTGTGGGTTGATTTTACGCGGCGGACGTACAGCGCACTGCGCGTCCAATATAATAACGCGTTTAGGATGTTGTTCGATCTGCCGCGCTTTTGTAGCGCGTCATCGATGTTTGCCGAGTCGCGTACCGACTGTTTCCACGCGATCATTAGAAAGCGCTGCGCTTCACTGTGGACGCGAGTGCGTGGTGCGTCGAACTCCATTCTGAGCGCGTTGGCTGACCGATGGGACTCCCCATTACTTTGTCGCTGGGTTCGGCTTCATGCTCCCTTTGCTAGCTAATGCCATTAGCATGGGAGTCGCATCGGAAGCTAGTATATGTATGCATACATTTGTGTTTGTGTTTAAATATAATGAAATTTGTACTAACATAGTTGTAAGTTTTTAATGTTACTAACAAGTGGACAAAGTCTTAAATAAATAAATTATTATTATTATTATTATTATTATAAAAAAGTAATAATTTCAAATAATTCATTATAAGAATCTTACATTTAAAATTTGGAAACATTAAAATTTTCGTAAATCTAGTTTTTAAAAAGCTCGCCTCAATGTGTTTGATATAGGAGAAAATGTTCCCTTTGACGGTCAGACACGTTGTGATATGTGGAAGATTTAATATTTATGTTTTAATTTTTTTAAATCATAGCTACGCTCGATCATTATTTCGATTAAATAGTAAAGCCATCGATTTTTTACTTATCGTGAAATAGTTCTGTTAACTTATTGTTTTAATTTTGTCAATTATAGCATAACCTACAATCGCTGCACTAGCGGACAGATGCTATTTATTTTAATGATGAAAGCACGAATATTCGACAATATATCACTGAACATATAATTAATATCGAAAGAATCATTACCTTTATCGCTGCAATTATCGTTGCTATAAACAATTGACACCACATTTACTTTTCACTGCACTTGATACTCGACCAAAACATGTAAATGTACTATAGTATAGCAGCTGTCCACGCAGACGCATCGCTCACTCAAGTAGGAGAGAGACGGATGTCGAACGCTGCCGGACGCGAAGGCCGATTGTGCCTCTTTGTCGCTCGTTCCGCGCTCTCGCTTGCACTTCAAGCCTTACATAGAACGCCTCAGAGCGAGGTAACGCCGCGTGAGTCATGTTTTTTCGTGCGTGCAGCCGGCTCCATCGAATTATAAGACATTGTCACGTCAAAAAGGTACAAAACTCCATGTATTTCAGAAAATCAATAACATACAGATAGCTTTGGAGGAGTTTGTTATATAATATGTATAAATAGATAATCTCCCTAAACACGAACAGTACGAGTAAACGGAGCCGTAACAAATGTACGGCACTCAAAAGCCTCTTCGATTTGGATCGAAATTTATGATTTCCGCCTTCTTTGGACGAGGCCATTATACTTTCGTTCTATAAATGTGTAAATCTTTTTATAATGAGAATAGGAATATTGAATCTTTTTGTTGGAAATTTATAAGGATTTTCTAAGGGATTTCCAAAATACCTAAATAAAAATATTTCAAAAATGAAAAGAGTTACTATTACTTACATTACTTTCATTATTTACCTTAAAGCACACCCTTAATGGTCGTCGATCGTAAAGTAAAAAAAACATCAGGGTGATTTTTTTTTAATTGTCTGTTGTCAGCTAATTAAAATAAGTATATTAGTCTATAAGAATTCTTATTCATATAGAAATTAGATGTTGCCATCTGGAGGTTACTCTAAGTTTCTCAAAATATTAAAGTAATTGTTTACTCATTCATAATTTATATCTACTGCCTTTCTTTATGGAGGATATATTTCACCCGCAAATATTTATATCGCAGGTATACGTGAAACTTGGCGGCGTAGTCTTGGATGCTGTATCCTGATTTTTGCCATTGCCATTACATTTCTGATTCTAGTTATATGTATTATTGAGAAGTTCTCTGCTGATGTTCAATTTAATTTATTTGTTCAACACTACTTATTTATATTTGAAAAATTATAGTTTTCATATGACTTCGGTTGTTCATTGTCATATTAAAGATTTGATTTATTTCTTATTATATTGTATGTGTATTATGGACCTATGTAGTTGGAACTATTTACTTATTTACTATTACTATTACTAATATTTAGCTGCGTAAAAAGTAAATGAATTCATAAAAATAGTATTTTTCTGATGTAAAATATTTTATATATTAATTTCTAGTTCTATAAAACTTCAAGATTTAATGACCATGGAAATATTAACGTATTCAAGAAAATAATAATATGTAATAATATATAAACTACAATTGTATGTAAAATGAACCATGATACAGCTTCATCTTAATCTTGTAACAATATTTTATTTATATTAAAATCATTTTAAACATACGTTTACAAAGATATAGTCTTATAATAATATTAGTTTAAATTCATTAATACAATATCTATAAGAAAAGTGGTTAAAAACGTAAGAAATAAAATAATTTCTCGCGTCACGTTCTCTTGACAGAATTGAAAGGAGGCGTGACAGCCATACGCAAGCAGGCACGCTCTAAAATAATTTTCTCCATGTGTTTATGTTGCGTTGGGTCTGCCGAGGTATAACAGCAATACAATTATATCTTCGCTCAGAACAATCGATGTAACAATGTATACTGCAATTTGAATATTTTTTTTGAATAATTTTGCAAAAAAATCCAATATCTGTGAAGTAAATAGTATCTACTACTATTTACTCTGTACGCTCCACGTACAGCAATACTATGGCGTTTAAAGTACATAAAATATTTTTAGTTTCTATCGGTATCACCATTAAAACTTAAAATCGCTTATAAGCTAAGTTTAAACTCCTGAAGCAAACATCGTCCGAGATACAGTACAGTCCGAGAGGTAATGGACCATATCTGCAGGGCTATTGGCTAACTTTGACAGTTTTAGTGCCCAACGATCTCTAGTTGCGAACCGAACATCGATGGCCACTGAGAGTGTCATTAAATTGGTATTGCGTATTACAATGAGTGCGTATCCATTTACGGTTCCTTTCATCGGATTACGTGACATTACTGGTGCTTATCGACTTTATGCCACCAAATAAAAAATACACTTAGAACAATATTAACTGAAAGGTTTGGAGTGACTTTTTCATTTAGAATGTTTTAAGTGTCCCGAACCCTCGAATATCAACAATGTTTATGTTTTCTTATTTACCAATACAAAGCCCTGTCAAAATAACAGCCAAAAATAATAAAATGTACACATTAAATTATAATTGAATTCAGTTTTTAAAATTATCAACTTTTCCTCATACGTTCCTTAATATAAACATTTTTATCTTATTTTAAAAACAATAAATAGTTAATCTAATGTTGGGTCAAGTGTAAACAGATGTCAATCAGCGGTTATAAGTACCATGGTGCTTAGGAGTATAACACGACCCCTATTTAACAATCATTGTAAAAAATATACCGATGTCAATCAGCGGTTCTATGGTGCTTAGTAATGTAACAAACTACTCAGAGGAGTCAAAAAGAATTATATATAGTGGTAATAATTTTTGGGAGCCCTTAATGGGACAAGTTCGTTCGTGAAGTAAACAAGACTAGTGTACAATTTGTTGTTAAAAGATAGCAAAAGGTATTTTTTTTTTTCTATTTCTTTTTGCATTTATAATTAGTTTACTGACCACAAAGTAAATTTAATTATGAAATATTGTATTATAATTCTTAAAATATAATATTTCCCCATAAAAAAAAATATTTCATATTTATTATACCTCATTAGATGCCAGCACCAAGAAAAGTTTCCCCCAGGCAAGTGGAGTTACTCGTAGAGTTTGCAGAAACTCATACTCCCATTGCTCTAGGACGTTTCCAAGGGCCACAAGCCAATCAGGCTGCACGACAGGCTTGGCAGTCATTGGCAATGCAGCTCAATTCTCTTGCAGAGGGAACCAGTAAAGCACCAGACCAATGGCGCAGAGTAAGTTGTTTTATTAATAATTTTAGTCTTTTCGTCATCTTATAAATTAATATTTGCTACATTGTTTTTCCTTAATATTAATTTTTAAAAATATAATTATCTGGAATGAAGTAACAGTTGGTAAAGTTACCTATAATGATATAAATTTGAAATTATAACTAATTGTATTGAATGCCTAGTACTGGATAGAGTTTAAAGCACGGACCAAAAGAAAGGCTGCAGATTTAAGGAGGAATGCCTCTTCAACTGGTGGGGGACCTAGTAAATTTGTTCCCCTTACTGCAATGGAGGAGAGAGTCCTGGCACTTATCGGTAAAGTGGCAGTGGAGGGATCACCAGAAGTACGAATACCTGTGAATGTTAGTCTTTCAAGTTTTTTTAATTAGTATTAAACTTTAACATAATATATAGTTATATATTATACACATTATAAAATACTCTTACGAAACATAAGTTTTTCTCAATATATAAATTATAATGTTTGCAAATTTACTCACTATATTTGTGCTGTTTTTTTGTAAATACTTGATAAAATATTTTATAGATATCTATAGAGGAGACAGCTGTACCTGCTGCAAATATAACAGAGGAGACAGCTGCACCTGTTGCAAATATAATAGAGGAAGCTGCTTTAGCAACCGATACATTAAATTTAGGTTTACAAATGGAGGTAGAGTCCCAGGAAGACATTTCACCTCCATTACCCTCATTGCCACCACCTTCTGATATAATAGCACAGAGAGAAGAGAGTAAGGTTATTTTTTTTTTAGAATCAACAATAAGTTGAGCCATAAACTATTTTATTTTTATTTTTAGGACTCCTTAGAAAATCTTCAAATATTTCATTCCCCTCCACAAGCCAACGAAGGTCAAGAATTTCGAGGCCTAGTATGTATTTAATATTAACATCGTAAGTAGTACATATCCTGAAGGCCTAATTTAAATGTATTGATTATTTTCTAATTTTCAGTTAGACGTGACCCTAACGTGCCACGTTGGGCTTATGACTTGGAGATGAGGCGAATGGATATTGTAGATCGCCAAAATATGATTTTAGAAAATACTTACAAAGAAATTCAATTATTAAGAGAAACTATACAGGAATTAGTAGGAGTAATAAGAAATAATAATAATCAATAAACATTTTATTAAAAAATATACATCTCTTTTATTTAATGTATTTCTTTTATTGTATGCAATTATTTATTTATTTTAATTTTTACATTAATTTACATTTTTGTATAGAATTAATATATGACAACAAATTAGAATTCAAGTACAGCATACTATTTAAAAATTATTTTAAATAGTATGCTGTACAAATTTATCTGTCAAAAAGATTTACGGTGGGCATCAATCGATGTCGGTGCTTATGACGTCATCTCAGTTTGTCACTGTTATTACACAATATGAAATTAGACGTTTGACAAGTATTCGTTAAGCACTTTCCCATAGTGATTAACACTTGAGTTGTCAAAAAAGATACGCAATAGCCCTGCTGGAGTCTTTTAGTTAAATAGTCGGTCGTAATGTAAGTCGCCGAGCATGTGAAGTGGACCGGCGCTTGTAACAGCCATCGTTGAAACTTTCTTGTATATGTTTTCTTGCTTGCTTAATGACACTTTAATTAACATGGATCAATTGATATATTTCTCTATTTTATATCATATTCTAAAAACAAAAAGATAAACCAAGAAATTTTGAAAACGCATTTTTATTGTAAATAATAAAATACAAACCTTTGGAAATTTGTCACTTACACTTTTTAAAAAAAATAAAAATTTAATTTTAAAAAACTACTTATTATTAAAAGTATATTTGATTGCGGTGAGTTTTATTATTTTCAAGTCGTTCCATCTTATAAAGTAGTAGTTAACTGGAGCCAATATCAGAAAGGAGGACATCAACTCAATGGTGTACATATTTCATTTATTTGATAATATCCTATTTAAAACTTTTCATTAATTAATTAACGCCGAATAAAAAACAATAAAAAAATATCAAAAAGAAATAAACGTCATTGATAACAACAGTAAAATCATGTCATGCATTTAATTTGTTACGCTATTAGTACAGACTTCAATATTAATAATGTTTAATATACAAATATTATCTTGACTCAAAGTCAACTCAGTGACAAGTGTACCTCAGGTAGTTATGACGTCAAAGTTATGTACCATGTGACGTCACTGACGTTGACTGGTGACGTGTAACAATTGAGTTGTGATAAGTTTGAAGATAATTACAAACAAGGAAACCTCTAAGACACTAAATGTATCAACTTATTACTATTGGTTACTAGATAGGTATGTGTATGATATATCGATTATGTGTTAATGTTGTCAAACATCCAGATACGCTTAGTCTGGTCAGAAATACTGTTACAGTTAACAATAAACAAAACATTGCTTTTGAATTTGTAATCTGGCATTTTTATACGATTGTTCATTATGTTTTCTTATTTTCGCACCAATATTTTGTTAAATATTTCGTGATATTAAAACAATAACCGTATTCATGCTGAAAGCTCTAAAGAAGCTCCCAAATTAATCAACAGAGTACAACGTGGGCGTTTATAGACTTCAGCGATGTGTTGTTGGTTTTACCTATTTTTAAAGGTTTTATAGTAATGTAAACTCAGAGCCTGCAATAGTAATAAATGTTACGTACGATATAAATGATGTTTTTATTTGTAACAATATTTTTGGAAAGACTAACATTAA
The DNA here is from genome assembly GCA_918358695.1 of Melinaea menophilus ssp. n. AW-2005. Taxonomy (NCBI): domain Eukaryota; kingdom Metazoa; phylum Arthropoda; class Insecta; order Lepidoptera; family Nymphalidae; genus Melinaea; species Melinaea menophilus. Next base: position 33,473,870 of record OU911039.1, on the reverse strand, counting down.
ATTCATTTATATGAATGACTAGGAAACATGAAAATATCTAAAGTATTATTAAAAAAGATATATGTTTGTCTTTGAAGAGATCTTAAAAAAAAAATAATGTTATTATGTTAGATACGAGTATGTTATATTTAGATTGAATTCTCAATTTTCTTATCTCTTTATACTATGCGTTCATAAATATTTCCCCCCAATTTATATTCTATAAATATTTAACTTGTATTGAAATAAAAACCCCACATATAACTAAAAAGTTGACAGAGCTATTCACAATTTAATAACTTCCCAGAGGATCGAACGGAAATGAACACAGATTTGTAAACCATACCAAATTTGTACAAAACCAATTATAAACCAAAATGTACTCTTTGTAGACAGAAAAGTTTAAGCAACCAAAATTGAGTAACAGTTTTGACATTTAATGTATTTATGTTATGAAAAATTTTATTACATATTTTAGAATACTACTAGTATTGTGAGCAAAAGGGCAAGCAGATATCCAGACTTAAGACAGTATTTTATACAGCATTAGTGCTTGGATTGGTGCTGCAAAACACACCTGTTCCATACCCTACAGAGGAATTTTATAAAGGCGCTGGACGCTGGCGCTGGCTGAACAGTTCGACAACTATTTGTTCAATAAGTCACAACGCCGCCGCCAAACGCCAAAGGTTTTTCAATTCCTAGGACTTTTTTTATCGAAGAATAATTCACTAGTGTATAATAATGTAAAAGTGGGATCGTTCTATTATATTATTTCGTAACTACAAACAAAGAAGTTGTTTAGTTTTATGAAGACACATATTATTTGATTAATATTTAATCGATCTACCTTAAATACCTTCAATAATCTTAAATAATATTGGTGTGGAATCAGCTGTTAAATATTTCACTTAATCGTTTTCTTGCATGTAGCACGGAATGTCCTCTGTCCAGTTAGGGTCTGTTGGTTGCAAGGAAAGCTCATTATATATAAATAATAATACGAGTAACTATATATTTTATAGTAACTAATTACTGAATATACTTTGTATCACGGAAAAAAAATTACAAGTCTCACCTCAGAGGAGCCTTTGCGGAAACTAATTAGTAATTGGTGGGACTAGGGATGTAATCTAAGATCGATTAATAGATAAATAGATTTTTAAGGCAAAAATAAAAAATTGTGTCGATTGCTTTGTATTAATAGATCGACCGTTAATCCGATTTTAAGAATTAAAACCGACGTTCGATTGTGTTACATTTGCATTTCGATAGAAATGTATAATTTTATAATTCTTCAAATTATTTACATTTACCAGTTACTGTAGTTGACATGTACTTAGGTAATTCCTAGCATATAAAATAAAGATTTTACATAATTAGAAAAAAATATTGTGTAAGTAAATAAAACTATATTATCAAACAATTATATATTGATATAATACTATCTTCTGACTCGGAACTTTAGACAGGCTAAGACTTTTTAGAACTTAATTAAAGATTAAAGTGGTAAGATAATGGTTAAATTAATAAATTTAATAAATCGAAATCAATTTTTAAACGATATTTTTGAAAAAAGTAGCATTACTAATTCACGCCGAAATATGTGACATACGACGACAGCGGCCTTCAGGGGAGCCAAGCAGCGGCGCTATTTTTTCACTTAACACAAAGTGTTAAACCGCACTGGGTAATAAATACTAATAGTGTTTTTATTTATTTATTTATTTTACTTATTTATCTTCACGCCATATATCTTGCGGGCTAGCCAGAGACGACGGAGCGCCAAACGCTATGGTCCCTGCATACCTCTTTCGTCTCGACCACAAACATTAACCTCTTCATACATGCCCTCCGGGGGGTCCTCATGATTTTTACGTGACCTTTCTCCAGTATCATAGATACTGTGTTTTCGAAGGTCACTCGAGGCCTCCCCCTGTCTCTCTTACCGCTCACTTTTTCTTTATAAATCTTTTTTACCATTCTTTCATCACTCATTCGTACGACGTGCCCAAATCACCGGAGCACGTTCTTCTTCATTCTCACTGCGACATTTTCGCTAGTACCTGCCATTCTGTGCATCTCCTAATTACGGATTCGGTCAGCTAACCTGACTCCGCAAATTCGGCGAAGAGATCGCATTTCCACAGCATTTATATTTCTTACATTCTTCATCTGCGTTACCCACGTTTGGCTGCCGTGTAACAGCGTCGGTAGCAAAACTGCATTGTGTACAGCCAAACGTGCAGCTATGCTGACGTTTCACCGTCTTAACAATGCAGCCAAAGCACCGTTAACTTTGTTACCGGCAGCATACGTCTACGTCTACGTCTACGCATACGTCTTTCCACATCCATTTCGTATCTTCCGTCTCTGCTAAACATACTTCCCAAATATACCGCTACATTCACTTGTTCTATTATCTTACCATTCACGTTGATCTTACGTTCTGTTCTTTCTTCATTTCTTTCAAATATTAGAATCTTCGTCTTATCTGCATTCAGGTTTAGACCATTATTTTCACACCCATCTTTCAGACTGGTGACCAATGCCTGCAAATCGCATTCTGATGATGCAATGAGCACTGCATCATCTGCATATAGCAAGCAATTGACCGTAAGGTCACCTACTTTCACTCCCATATCACTGTTTTTCACGCCTTGGAGACAACTATCCAAATACAAATTGAACAACCAAGCTGACATAGCGCAACCTTGCTTAACACCCGATTGGATGTTAAACCAGGGCGACATGTCAGCTCCTACTCGCACACAGGCTGAGTGATCTCTGTAAAGAGACTTTACAGCCTGTAGCAAGGGTCCGCTCACATTGTATCGGGGCAGTATCTCCCATAATTTCTTTCTCACAACCCTGTCAAACTCCTTTTCCAAATCCACAAAAGCACAGAAAACCTTTTGGTTTAGGGCCAAAAATTATTCCGTGATCATGCGGAGGGAAAAGATCTGATCTATACACCCTCTTCCAGGTCTAAAACCTCTTTGGGCCTCCCACAATAGCCTTTCAGATCTCTCTTGTATTCTTCTCGCTAATATTTTAGCATACACTTTACCGCCCAAGCTAATCAAACTGATAGACCTATAGCTTGCACAGTCTATCTGTGAACCTTTGCCTTTATACAAAGGTACGATGACTGTACCTCGCCAATCGCCTGGGACCTCTCCTGATTTACAGCCTTATTTGCACAAAAGCCAGAACAAGTCCCAGACGCGTGGCCCACCATATTTTATCATCTCGGCAGTAACTTCATTTGCTCCCGCAGCCTTTCCACATTTCAGACTTCGAATCGCGCTCTCCACTTCTTCCAAACTGATTTCACCATCTGCTACATCCGGACTCAGCATTTTGCCGGTACTTATTGCCGAGGCGTCCTCACATTCATACGTCTCCTTGTAGACTTCCGCCCACCGCTGCAAAACGTGTTCTTGCTCTGTCAAGATTTCACCGCTCTTCGAAAGCACCCTTTTCATTCTACAGGTTACCGAACCACCCCGGGAATCACTAACTTCTCGCCAGAAAAGCTTCGTGTTTTCCTGGAAGTTGTTCGTCAACCTGTCATCCCTTTCTCTCTCAGAATTTTCACGCTTCATCTTTATAAGTGCTTTCGTTTTGTGCTTTTGCAGCTTGTACTCTCTTTTTCTTATCTCTCTCATACTTTTATCCTTACCCGAGGCTTTATAATATAGCCATGCTTTCTTCTTTAACTCCATAATGTCTTTCACTTCATCATCCCACCATTCATCGCGCTTTTTACTAAAACCTCTTTTCCTTTTACCACATACCTTTGTCGCTACTTTCACCATACCATTCCTAAGGTTCTGCCAGCATACTTCAACACTTTCATTTCCAGAATCACAGCTTACAAGCTTCTTGGAAACCCTTTCTTGATATTCCTCTCTGATCCGTGGATCTTGAAGCTTCCAGCTTCTTATGCGATAATTTGACTCCAAGCTAGGACACGTTGTGCGGCTGCGCCAACCTGCAAATAGACCTCTTATTCTAGCAACGACTAAATAATGGTCCGTTCCCAGATCAGCACCCTTAAACACTCGCGTTTCCATAACTTAACTTTTAACTAGGAATAAATCAATCATACTTCTTTCGTCCGCCCGCTCCCGTGTGTACATGTCAATTTATTTATGATCAAACATCGTGTTGCCAGAAACAAATTTCTCTCCTTACAAAATTCCAAAATAAGCTTTCCAGCCCCATTTACTCTCTTATCACCGTACTTGCCAAGGACGCTTTCGTAACCACTTCGCGCGGTTCCAACCCATCCATTAACATCCCCACATACTATCAACTTTTCATTACTTCTGACACTACTTAGAACATCTCTGACACTCTCCCAAAACTCCTCGAGTTCGCTCACTGGAGCTGAGGATACTGGCGCGTAAACGACTAACAATAATACTCTTGTTATCCCCAGCTGAAAGTGAACCCAAAGACGCCTTGGGTTGATAGCCTTGTATTCTACCATTGCATTAACCATTCGAGAGGACAACAACACGCCTACACCTTGGCAACCTCGCTCACGCTCTGGAACCTCAGCCCAGAAAGCGACCCGGTTGCCAGGCAAATCGGTTGTATCATTGCCTTTTCGGTTCGTCTCAGACACACAAATAACATCCAGATCTTTGTCATCCATCACATCTAATAATTCATTCATCTTCTGTTCCATTCTTCCTCTTACATTCCACGTAGCTATTTGTACCTCCGTCTTTCACCTCCCGCCGTTCGGAACATGGCGTGTTGGTTGGCGGTCCCCAACGCCGCATTCGTTCATGTTATAACATAAATACAATGCGAAACAATACAATACAATATGTCAATATTACAAACATTATTTAAATTTGTTATTACTATTATTAATTATCAATTTAAAAATATATACAATACAGACATGTCAAGAAATTACAATGATTATATTAATTAAATTTATTATTATTATTAAAAATTAAATTATTCACATAAAATTATATAATATAGACATGTCAAAGGTATAATAATTTCAAAAAATATAAAACAAAAAAAAACAATAAACAATTAAAATATAAAAATTAAATAAAATAAAAATCGATAAAGTTAACAAAAACAAATTAATAAAATAAATGAACAAAACAAAATCTTAAAATTATTTCCTTAATTAAGATTTGAACCAGCGCCGAACCGGGCGACGTGTATTCTTATGTTTATGAAATACACTATGGAGGAGTGATTTATTATATCGAATTAGTACTGTATATAGTACGCCTTATAACATTTAATCCGATTGTTAAAAGTAAAAATGAAAATGACGCAGGTAGAATGCAAAAAACGGAGCCGCCTGCTACAATGCTACAATGATCACTTGCACCAAATTAAATAGAAGGTTTCTCAACACCCTATTCACTTTAACTCCATTGTTCAACCGACACAAATGGCTATCACCGTTCTTTTCCTTCGCTACTTGATTCGACGATAGCACTTGAATTGGCAACGCACCCCTGTCACGCACGTAATAAACAATATTAAAATAAAGTATTTATAAAATAATCACCGTCAATGGTGGTAAAACCTGACTCGTTAACTTATTATTATTAGCCGATATAACAAAATATCGAAATAGAAAAAAAGTTACCTATTGCTATCTCTTTTATATTTTATATTGAAGTAAAGTAAAGTAAGTTTCATTCTCGTTACTTTTTTAATAAATATTGTAAAGAGAAACTTTGTGCATCTGATAACTTCGTACAGACTAACGTTCCTTATTGTCATTAAACAAATCATTCTTTTTTTGTAATAAGTAAAATATTTTTTTATAATTGATAAGATGTTACAATTAGTCACTCACTGCTAAATGCAAAAAAATATTTAGCGATGGTCTTAATGAGGAACAGTATTGCATTATTATTGATACCATATCATATTAAACACGATATAAACTTACATAGGTGGATGCACCACCTATTACGTCGTCGCGTCGTTGTTACGTTAACTAGTGGAAATATTGATTACGTATTACGTATTTTCTTTGCTCGATTATCATTCGATTCGTCCACGCTGTGTCTGATGAAAGAACTAATAACGCAATCGATCCGATATCTATATCTTTTTGTTTTCTTTACATCACAATATAGTGTAATGCACGGGATGATTATTAAGATGTCATATTATCAATTTACTTTGGGGTTTAGTTCACTTTACTAACTATATTATAATATAGTACCTACTTGTATCACGATATTTAGGCGAAGAGATATGTAATAACTTGAAAGCCACAAAGACGTGTTACGTGATTTTACCAACATGAAAATAACGAATATTACTGTATGAATATTTAATAACAATACGGTTAGGGGTTTCAATAGTTTATTTTCCTGTAGAATTCAGATATAACATTGTATAAAAAATATAGTTATTCTATCTATAAGAATTCTGATTATGCCTTTGCCTTGTAGAAAAAAAGTAACGTATTATTTGTACAATAAAGGTTTGTAATAAGGTTTAGTTTTTAACACTTCCAAAATAGGACGAATGTAATGTTCGAACCCACACCAGAACTAGTGTAAGAAATCAATCTTGAATTGAATTCTAAATCTATTTCCTAACAGACATCCCGCAATTCAGCACACATCGTTCAGATCGAGCTGAGTAAATCACTCCACGTGATGCAGTAATGCGATGTTTCTCTTGCATTTGCTTGTTTCTCTGAAGCTTATTTCAATACCATTGTGACCCTTATATCCACCGCCGTAAGGTTTACCGAAGTAAATGAAGCAGAAAATTGTAGCATTTGTAATATAGAATGTAATTTCGGAAACTATTTGTGAATCCGGCGATTGCTATTAGAGTCGCCGCCATACTCGTATATTGGGAAAGATTTTTTGTTTATTATTTTTTTAGAGTTACTTCGATAGTTCGATGATTGTTGTATGTTTGATTTGAAATAGAATGTGGTTGTTTTTATTTATCCCAGTTCTGTTATTTTCACGTTTTTTGTAAAATATATTGTTTTTTTTTATGTAAGTGCACTAATTTTACTTTTAATATATAAATCTAGAAATGTACAGTCTCGAATTAGTTAACCAATAACGGTTTATTTCTTTCTTTTTTCTATAAAACTATAACAATTGCATCCTACCTGCAAATAATAAATTTCTTTTGAAATAACTTAAGAGTACAAATAGAACATAAGATGACAGATAACACAACTAGACCGAGTGCTTATTGAAAAAGTTTGCGTAAGTTTGTTCCGCCTCGAGTTTGTAACATATTCCGCTCCGCGATATTTACATCAGATTATTGAAACATTCAACAACTCTGCTTAAACCATTTCATATTTTTCTGATGAAACTTATGTTGAATATTAAAATTGTTGTAATACAATACAAAATTATGTAATATAATGTATACTATTTCTTGTACGTTAATATATATTGTATCAATTCGAAATCAATCACAAGAAAATAAAAATATAATAAGTAAATAGGGTCTGTCGAAAATCAGAGCGATGATGTTGAGAACGAGTGTTTTGTTTGTAGGTTTATAAGAACTAAACTTTACATCCATTATCTTATCAGGAAGGTGACTAATAAAGAATTAGATGAATAGATAAAAATATCAATTCCAAGGGGATCTGTCAGTGTCCGTAACCGCGATACGATATATAGATACAGACAGTAAGGACAGCATCAGCTGATGGTCATTCATCAGCGTCGCGAGACAGCAGCTCATCGATCAGCGTCGCAGACAGACACTTGTGGAGCTGCCTCCGGACGGAACAATTAGAGAGATTCTTTCTGCAAATGTAAGCGATCCCAATGCTTTTAATTAATTATTGTTTTTCTGCATTCAGTCTGTTAGTTAAGGATAAAAGATTTGTTTTTATTTCTTTTAAAACGTTTGTAGGTCGAGAAAAAAAAATACTTTGAACTTTAAATTTTGAGACGAGGAATCAGAAACAAATAACAAGGAAGATAAGTTGTATTGCTCTACAAACGGCACGGATTTGAAAAACTGAAGAAACTCCAGGGTTGATGTTACAAATTTTTATTTTTATTGCTTTTAGTCTCACATTTGAACTATAGCATAATAGTTACAGAAAAATAATAAAACTTTTAAATATACGTTTTACTTGAAAAATATAAACATCTGAAATCTTATCTTTCAGAGGTACAAAAATAAATTTATATATAGACTAGTAACATCCTAATAATAACAACGCACTCTTTAACCTCTCCAATAACTATGTAAGATAAAAGTGCAAAAACATGGGAACATAAATACTTTGAGGATTTCAAAATGTTCACTAGCGCTAGGTCTTTATTTTGTAAAGATCATAAAACTATTTTGTTTTTGTCTCTTATCCGTGTGTACAAGTACTTTGTTCTTCGATATAAAGCAATTCTTAAATCAGCATCTCGGGGTTCTTAAAATATTACATACAATAAAGTTGTTTCTAGTTAAGTACCTATGAGTTTGATAATATTGTGAATGTTAATGTTTTAAAATATATATAATATGATATAGAAGAGATAATACTAAAATGTCTAGTATAAAACCGTAATTCAAGTCAACGTAAATGTCTTTGCAGGAAACATTTACAATTTTTTGATGAATGTTGTCTGTTTGAGTTGCATATTGTCGCAACTTGTTGTAGAATTTGAAGTAAAATAAACAAATATATTTTTTAATTGTCTTTAATGAATGTTTAAGTGGTAGTTAGAGTCAGTTAAATATAGTTAACATATAGTAGAAGTCTAAATAGTATATCTACGGAGTGTGTTTGATAGGAAGTTTAAATTAGAAAGAAACCAAGATGATACATACAGATGATAAGCGCTTTACTATCTGTTAGATGAAGCGAAATTTAATTTCGGAAACGAAACAAGAACGAATAAACACAATGGCGATGAAAACGGTCTTGGATAGAGGAAATGCACCCAGAGAGACCAATTGATATTTCATTTTTCATGTTGTAAGGAAATTGCATATTTATACGCTGCTTTTGGCCCTTCAGTCGGGAAATAAAAGTTATTGGTTTGATTTTATGGTACCTTTGATATATATAATATACAATATATATTTGATGTTTTTGTCACATATTATAATACTAGCTGCTGCCAATGACTTCGTCCGTTCTGCACTCGAAATTTGATTGTCTTATCACTTTAATTATAATGATACTAACTTAGAACTGAAAATTTCTAGTAAAACACTTTTTATTGATATAATAAATTCAAGTACAAAGAAATCATAAGAATGATATTTTTCAGGATTATATAAATTTACCTTATAATAATGTCTCGTGTATTAAACCGACGTTACAGTAGAGAGAAAGCGATCTCCATTGGTAAAGGGGATATCTATCGCAGCGCGGTGACTGTATGTGGATCAGTGTGCACCGCAGGTCAGCTAGAACGTTCGACACTTCCAAGCTGCACTCACAATGTAGATCCATCGTAACACCGACAAGTACATTTATTTACTTACATCTTTAGAAGCCATGTCTTCTTTACCGTATAATTACTGAATGAATAGACGGATTGAAGTAAAAATTTAACCTTGAAGTGGGTAAAGATGTCCAAAACAAATAAAAAGACGCCCATAAGCGGTTTTCTATTTTAAATTCGACGTAACAAACTAAATGAAGTTTTATATTTTAAGAATTTTATTTATGATTCAAATTGTTTGTTACATTTTTACTAAAAATAAAAAAAAACATGTACATATACACTATCTATGTCTGGACTTTGAACGTTATTAAGATTTGATTAAAGAATTAAAAAAAAGCTTTATATTCTACTCGTGATACACATTACAACAATACAAGATTAATACCCGACATCCTTAACCCAATAAGAAAAAAGGAACACTTATAAGATCATTCTGTTGGTAATTTGTCTGTCTGCCAGACATTTTTTGTTCAGCCAGAAATTTAAAATTACATTTAATCGGTCCACGGTGCCTTGGAAAAACTTTGGCTTCTACTTGACCGTTGTACAAACATATGATCTGGTCTGGAGTACTTAAGATGGAAAAAACTCAAACTTTATAAGATATTTATTTAAATTTTTGTTTAAACATAATAAAACCAGGTTGTTGTCCACTCCAGGGCATTACTTATAAACAACAGTTAGAAAAAATAGTTTAGAGAAAATCGTTATATACTTATAAATAGCACTTTGCGATTCAGGACTTTTATTTGCAATTAGAGAATTTATCGCAATGTACATAGATGACATAGATATGATAGGTGATAGTAGGATATACCTTTTTTGTAATTTCAAAGGTATTATTATCCTTATATTTTGGTAACTGACTTTAAAAGCAAGTTTAAATTATCCTTTCACTAGTACTAAAAAATACTGTGAGTCATTCACAGTATTTTTTGTATGTTATAAAAATCAATAAATATATACTCGTACTTTCTTAACTCATAATAATATATAATTAATGGGTACCCAATGAAAGATATAACTTTATTTTACTATTTATTTGTGAAAATACCGAATATATCTGGACTAATAGATATGTTTATCTGCTTTCCAATAATTCTAATAGTCATTATGCAAGTCGAATGATATTATACTCGTATATTACATGAGTGGTCGTGATATCGGAGACTGGCTCGGAGCCAGCTGCCGGCAGACCACGTTTCAATGTAAGTACAAGGAGCATATGATTGAAAACCATTTATTTTTAAAAATGTGAAAAAAATCTTATTTAGAAAACTTATGTCGTAAAACTATTATAATAACAGGCATTTCTAAGAAAATCATTCATTCATTTTAAAAACAAGATTTTGAAGTCCTTGCTTATTATATTTCTGTTTCTAACTGTATACTTAGATAATCCATTATTTTATTCGCAAAATAAACCTGCAACTTTACATCAATTTATAAGTGAAACATAATATTAAAATTATTTTTATTACTCGTTTCACGCCAACATTATGTAATATTTCACCTTCAAACATGAAGATGGATTTAAATTATCACTCACATAAAACACGATGTTTGAAAGTAGAATATCAATCCGAGGACCAAACGTCGGTAATTATGTGTTGTTTTCAAAATGCTTACAAAAGAGTTCACCGATCTGTTACTTCCTCCCCAACCACGGTTCCTAAATCGGAATCGAAACGCCTTTTTTTTTTTTTCTTTTTGTGTGTCTCTGCTGTTAGCCCTACTGGCCATGACAGCGTCACCGGTGGAATGGACGAGTGCAGAGACCCACCCTTGAAAAAGGGGGGCCTGAAGGGCCCCAGGGGAACGCGCGTCCTGAGGGCGCCTCCTGTGAGGCTCGGACCACGGCTCAGGACGCCGTTAGGTGGGAAGCGAGGGTTGGATGTGGGTTAGGATATAACACTAACGTCCTCCGACGGCAGAACGCCGGAGCAACGTGCTTGGATGGGGGCCTCGTCTTCGCCGGCGAAGACGCTGTGTGTGTGTGTATGTGTAGTATTTATGTACGCTTTGCCGCTTTTATGTAGCGTTCCCTAACGTAATCGCGTCGTCCGGATCGAAAAGTACCGACTTGGGTCTTCTCTTTCTGACTTTAGGAGTCTTACGGGCCGTGTATCCTGTGGCCTTAACCACCAGCTGGTTTGGGTGTCCCACAGCATAGTCAAAGTAGCTTTTGGAGAGCCCCTTGAAATACTGTGCGATCGTCGGTAGGTATCGAAACGCCTGAATACAGAAGATATATAATTTATTTATACTAAACCAAGTGATCGTGAATACATCCGCTTAAATTATAATTCAACTTGGTAGAACTAAATTTGGTTTATAAAGCAATATTTCACTTTACTTTATATATTATATTGTTATTTACGCTAAATGGTAAATAACATTAAACACTGATTCAGAACCAGAAAGCGTATCATTAATTATAACAGGGGTTGAACTGTAACTGTAATATATAGCACAGTACGAAATACTTTCATAATAATATGTTTTTAGGGTATTTTGCAATCAATAATTTAGAAATTAGTAATTGCTTAAAGGGGGCCGGAATTAAGTGGCTGCTGTATTTTATCTTTAAGCCTTAAAGTTGTTTTTAAAACCCTTTACCTTATTTTAAGCACCTTTACCGTATTTTGTAATGGTAAAAGCTTATTGGTATTGACCAGCTGATCTACAGTCTTAAATTATTCTTATATTTATGAATATCTACAAATGTGTAATTACAGATGTTTCGTCGTCCTTAGGTAACCGGCAGCGATGATAGAGTTATCTAAAAAGAAAAGATGTCCAAGCATCCGGTTCTCTCGGTTCGACAAGTAAATATAATATCTGTTTTTAACCAATCCATTGTGAGAACGGTGACCGAATCGTAAAAGCCGTAGGAGTAAAAAGACTATAGTTAGACTCTACTAACAATTTTGATGGTTACATAGTATATAGTATAGGAAAGTTGAAACACCATTTAAACACACACTAATACTTTTACGTATTAGTAAAATCCGATTCTTTATCGTTTTAATAACGAAGTATATACTGGAACTAAATAAAATAAATAAAGAAAAATATATTAGTCGACACATGAGAATCGGGAAGGATCCAAACTGGTGACTTCTGGAGCCGCATTTACTCTACACAAAGATAAATTAAATATAAAACAAGAGCAACAGAGAGAAGAAATTGAAATGTTATAAAACTCAAACTACGTGCATTCTATGCAAGCGACAATAATCGGATTAAATGGTTACAGAGAGTTTAGAATAATCTCCATTTTTTGCCTTGAAATAAATTTCAGTCGACTTTTGAATGAGGTCGTTTAATATAAAACCCAGATTTGTCGCTGTAAGAAACTATACGTAACGTCATTAGTGTGGCCGTGTAAAGTTAACTTACGCACTATAGAAGCACAGCTACTCAAGTTATTAAAGTAACATTAGAAACAGTTGGGTAGATGATTATAATCTATGAACTAGCCTGTACTATTTTTAAAAAGCTAAAATTGTAAGTCATAGTGGAGCCTTAAAATATATCAAAATCATAAAAATTTTCCAAGCTATCGACTCATATGCAATGTAACCCAACGTATTGTGTAAGTAATGGAGTCATACGGCCCAAAATATAAAACAACTGTTTTTGTTAAAATAAATGTCTTCATACTTATACTTTAAATAATCTCACTTAAAAATAATGAGATTCGCTCTGGGGAAAGACTATATAAATATTTAATTATGATATTCTTATAAAAAAAAAAATTTTTGTATATTTCAAAACATTCCTCCTTATAAACTATTTATTTTACATGTTTGTAGTCTACCTGGATGATCGAACACATTTTCCTTAACTATTTGAAAAGAGGTGCCTCAAGTCTTTTGACAATTTATCTAAATATCGATGAAAATGAGAAATAACGTTGCAGTTTCTAGCTGTTGTAATATAATTCGTGAAATAGGCACTATCGTACTTCAAGTGATAGGACTCCTCTTTTGTTATATATTCTTTGTGGTTTGCTCTGAGATAGAAATATCGTGAAATACTAATCATAAAACAAAAAAACAGTATAACAAAAACAAAAATAAGAAAGAAACCATAGGAAAAGAAACTGTAAAAATATATGGTACTGGCATAAATAATTTAGTTATAATAATGTTAGAACCTTAATACATTGTTATAATGCTTATAATATTACAACAAGACGAGACAATTTATTTAAAAACTCGACTTTTGTCATGATTTTTAAATCAGCTCAAATCCTATCTCGTAGGTAGTAAATTACAAACGTCACTCTGTGGCACGTGACGTAACTCTGCACTCCGAGGAGCTAAGTATTTGAGAGCACTGTTAATCCTCTCAGAATAGCCCTTCGTGTTTTATAAATTGAACTACTCAATCACTCGCAGTATACATCCTTCCTTCTTCACGATGCTGGGAAATTGTTTAGAAACATAACATTAATTATTTGTTTCAATACAATATAAAACAATATACGTAAAACAAACTAAGCAAACAATATCAAAGACCTCAAATTTTAATTATTTGCAGTTCACAGCAACCCTACTTTATTATACTCAATTCAATTCACGCAAAATCTTGTTTAAGTGTGGTTTCGTTATACTTTTATACCGACCAACTTATAAAATATTTAAAAAAACTTATTTTCAAGGGAAAAAACAAATACTGATTTGAGCTACAATAATAATATAATAAAATTTAAATTAAATTACGAACCTAAATAAAACACTTCTAAATTGCTGCTTACATACAAAATACTATATTAAAATAAAAATTTACTCAACACCTTTTTATTCGCATCCCGACAACGCCGCCATAATCAGAGAGGAAAAATATTACAAATAAAATATTTAATCTTCGGATTTATTTATTTTTCTTACATTTGCCGAAATATGGCACAAGCTTCTATGGTTATGAATTATTTATTTTATATATTTTGGAGTTTATTTAATTACTAACAGGACTAACAAAAATCAACTAATGTTAGTCGCTAAGACTAGTATTATAGTAATTTAAAAAAATCATTAATTAAATATCTATTTTAAAATGGAAAATGTATGTTTGTGTATTATGACGTGATGGTGTTTATATTTTGAATAAAGTAAACACTACCGAGGAAGACAAAACTTTAACCACGAATGATAAATAAAAAAAAATCCAAAATGTTTACAGAACAGTAATAAATTAAACCGTGTTGCCAATAAACAATAAATAATAATAAAGATAATAACATTACAGATACATTATAATAAGCTGCACTATGTGTAATAATAACAAACATATTCTTCAATGTGTGTGTTTATATACTGTATATGGTCAGGTAATGAGGAGGGATGAACACGTAACTGGAAGAGTTTAAGAATTAATGTGTACGGTTATAAGAGTAAATAGAGACCGAAGATATGAATATTCAATTATACAGTAAAGAAAGAAGTCTCCACTTTTATGATTTAAGATATAAGAAGATAAATCATTGCAGCGGAAACTTCCTTCTTTACTCTATAACTGAATGTTCAAGAATGTTCAAATCTTATGATAGAAGAAGATAGGAGGATATCTCAATAGTGTGCCGATCCCAAAGTATGAGATATATTGTAAAGGTGTATCGTGAATAATTTGAATTATGCAACTTTCCTGGTCTAAATTTTTAAATAAGTTGGTTATCTATATACTTATAATAAATCTGTAGAGAGGTCAATTCTGTACATGAAATATATTTACAAAATAAGTAGCAGGGGGTGATTAGTGTTCGATACTGATGCCAAAAATGCAGTTAAAAAAATTTTTGTCTGTCTGTCTGTCTGTCTGTCTGTTTGTATGTTATTTATAGAAAAAAAAACTACTCGACGGATTTTAACGAAACTTAGTACAATTATTCTTTATACTCCTGGGCAGGTAATAGTATACTTTTCATCACACTACAATGAATAGGAGCAGAGCAGTGAAAGGAAATGTTGAGAAAATGGGAGAAGTTGCTTGATTTTTTAAGCTTCCGTCGCGTGTGCAGCCTTAATGGTTAGAGCTACATAGAAACTATGTATAACGGAAATATTCTACATAAAAATACACGAAAAATATTCCAAGACAGCATATATCTACCTTTTATAGTTAACTCACAATAACACGCATAACTCTTGATAGCTTATCAGTTCGGAGATTTCTTATTATATTTCTTTACTTTTACGTTTATAAAACCAATAATGCTCACCATCATTCCTAATTAAAAAAAAAATAAACATTAGCACCAATTCAATAAAAAAAGAATCATTGAAATCGGTATAGAAACACCAAACTTATACTTACTTACATGAAATACGCCAACAAGACATCGCGCGTGAATAGTGAATCAAGCTATAAGGATTATTTTTGCGTAACGGTTGCCGCGCTCGACGGGGCTCGCGGCGGCAGAGTATAAAAGGGGCGGGAGGCGAGCGCAAGCGTCATTCAATATTTGGCTGTTGATGCGTTCAGAGTGTTGAACTTTATTGACAGACAATAATTGTTATTTTATAAACCGTGCTTATCAGCGCGACTTTTTGTCTTTAAATAGTTTATTTTAATTTCTTTTGTTGTTATTTTCTAAATTAGTTTTAGTTTTGTTTAAATTCTTAACTATTAATAGTTCCTATTTTATTTCTTTTTAAGTAGATTTAGATTCGATTTTTAGATTAGATAATAGATAGATAGATTAGATTATTGTTAGATTTTTAGTTACTGATAGGTTAGTTTTGGGCATTTTATGTTTAGTTTTTTTTGTATTGAGTAGATAAAAGCGTAGGTAGGTACTTTTATTAATTATAGTATTCATAGGTATTTTTTATTTATTTTTAAGTGAAGTAGGTATAGGTAGATATTGCCTACTATCTACCTATACTGCACACGTGTTTTAGCTTTATTTTCATTTCTTTTTTTTTTGTACCTAAGTTGTAGGTAGGTAGGTACATATTTCTTAGTTTAATTCTATTAGAATATTAGGTATTTAAGTTTAAATAGGCACTTAGATTTATATTTTTTTATTATATAGCAGCTGTACTTAGAACATCTAAGGTTTTTTTTGTATTAGCATAGGTACTTTGATTAATTACAGTAGTTGTAGGTATTTCTTATTATTCATTTTTAAGTGAAGTAGGTAAGTGTAGATAGTATTGCAAACGCATTAAGTATAGCTTTATTTTCATTTTTTATTCTTTTGTAATTTGTAGGTACCTACGTACATATTTATAATTCGATTAGAATATTATTTTAGTTTTAATAGGCACTTAGATTTATATTCTATTTATTATATACTTAGCTATAGTTAGGACCTCTGACGTAAGTTTTTTGTTGGGTAACTAAATAGAATTTAAGTTACCGTCGATTAAAAATAAAATAAACGATGCCACCTAAAAAACGACCATCTTTATCTCGAACTTCGAGTCAAGCTAGGAGAATGAGAATGACGCGTTCTCAAGAATCGGAAGAGGAAAGAGCACATCGGTTAAACTCTATGAGAGTTAGTGCCTCAACATCTCGAGCTAATGAAAGCTCTCCAGAAAGAGAGATGCGATTAGCAGCTGAAAGAGCGAGACGAGCTACAACACGGGCTTCTCAAAGCTCTTCTCAACGAGAGCTAAGGCGTTCCATTGACCGGGAACAACATGCGTTATCCCGAGAAGCTGAAACTGCTTTACAACGAGAATTGCGACTCACAACTGACCGCGAACGGCATACATTATCTCGCGAGTCTGAAACCTTCACTGAGAGGGAATTACGGCTTACAGCTGACCGCGAAAGTCATATTTTATCTCGCGAGTCCGAAACCTTCACTGAGAGGGAATTACAGCTGATCGCGAACGTCATATTTTGTCTCGAGAATCTGAAACTTTTACTCAATATCAAGACCGTTTGACAAATGATAGGGCGCACCATAACATGATTCGATCTCTTGAAGATGAACATGAGCATGAACAACGACTAGAGTCGGGACGCGATTATTACAATTCTTTGAGACAAGAACAATTGATTACTTTATCTAATGAAAGATTAAGAATTGAAAATATTCGGTCGCTTGAAACAGAAGAACAGCGAGAGGTCCGTCTTACTGCAGATAGATTTCGACATGGTCTTAATGACTTAGATATACACGTGGTAGATCAATCTACAAATTCGGTGGCGTGGTCCGATAAATATAAAAGTGGGTTTGCTTATAACCTCACAATTGATTACAGATCATCTTCTGAAATAGGCGATATGAACGTAGTATGTTCCTTTTGTAATGCTTCGAAGTGGAGGAAGGAGTCTGCTGGTTTCTGTTGTTCTGGAGGTAAAATAAATTTGCCTTCGTTCGAAGACCCACCGGAACCTTTAAAATCACTACTTTTAGGGGAACATTTGCAATCCAAACAGTTTTTAGATAATATTCGCACTTATAATAGTGCATTCCAAATGACATCCTTTGGTGCTAAACAAATCTCAGAAGGCCCTTTCATGCCTACTTTTAAGGTACAAGGTCAGGTTTACCATTTGATAGGGTCCCTTTTGCCTGACGAACAACCTAAATTTCTTCAAATATATTTTGTATCCGATTACAACGAACAGTCGAATATAAGAAATCAATATTTTCCGAATTTAAATACTGAACTCATTTCACAACTTCAGAACATGTTACATCAGGTTAATTCGTACGTATGCAGTTTTAAATCGGCATTAGAAGCCCTTTCTCAAGATGGTAATAACAATTATAAAATTGTTATAAATGCCGATAAGCGTCCAACTCAGGAACACCCTGGGCGTCATAACGTTCCATCCACGAATGAAGTTGCTGTAGTACTGGTCGACCAGGAATGTGATAGGCGTGATATCGTTATACGTTCCAGAGACAATCGTTTGCAACGTATTTTCGAAATCCACAGGGCTTACGACAGTTTGCAATATCCTATGATATACTGTCGAGGGGAAGATGGTTATAATTTCGCTGTATACCAAACCGATCCGCGCACAGGCGCACCTAATTATAATAAAAAGGTGTCATGCCTTCAATTTTATTGTTACCACCTGCAAGTGAGACGGAATAGATTGGTATACTTTCAACGTTTTCGTGGCTTATTTAATCAGTTTATTGTTGACATGTACGCAAAAATTGAAACCGAAAGATTAGTTTATATACGATCTAATCAAAGGCAGCTGCGCGCTGAAGAATACGTGCACCTTCGCGATGCCATGCAGCAAGATAACGATACTGTGAATATGGGTCGTTTAGTTATTTTACCCTCTTCTTTTACTGGTGGTCCACGCTACATGCATGAACGTACTCAAGACGCTTTTTGTTACGTAAGAAAATATGGACCTCCCGACTTATTTGTTACTGTAACTACCAATCCCAAGTGGGATGAAATCACTCAGGAGCTTCTTGAGGGTCAGGCACCGCATGACCGCCATGATATTATTGCAAGAGTGTTTCATTTAAAATTAAAATCAATGATAGATCTTCTTACCAAAGATAACATTTTTGGAGAAGTATTGTGTTATATGTATAGTGTTGAGTGGCAAAAACGCGGCTTACCTCACGCACATATCTTGCTTTGGTTAAAAGATAAGGTTCGACCTAATGATGTAGACAGATTAATCAGTGCTGAAATTCCAGATCCGACTGCAGATCCCCTGTTATACGACATTGTTAAAACTCATATGATACATGGTCCATGTGGTGCATTTAACGCAAATGCTCCTTGCATGCAAGACGGTCGTTGCACTAAAAGGTATCCAAAAGCATTAGTGGATGAAACTGTAACAGGACATGATGGATACCCATTATATCGTCGCCGTTCAAGAGACAATGGTGGTTTTACTGTTGAAAAGCGAATGTCTGGACAACAGGTTACTTTAGATAATAGGTGGGTCGTTCCGTATTCGCCTGTATTGTCCAGAGCATTTCAAGCTCACATAAATGTAGAAATGTGTAATAGTGTAGAGTCAATTAAATATATTTGTAAGTACATTAACAAGGGCAGTGACCAAGCTACGTTTGCGTTAAGAAATGAACATGATGAAGTTACTAGATTTCAGTCAGGCAGATATATCAGCTCTTCAGAAGCTGTGTGGCGGATCTTAAGTTTTAATATTCACGAAAGATATCCACCTGTGACCCATCTGGATGTTCATCTGGAAGGCGGTCAACGTATATATTTTAACGCCGAAAATGTTACAGAACGATTAGAGAACCCTAGACAAACAACTTTATTGGCATTCTTTCGACTTTGCCAAACTGATAATTTCGCAAAGTCTCTTTTGTATGAAGAAGTTCCATCGTATTATACCTACGATAAACAACGAGGTGTCTTTAACCGTAGACGCCGACGCAGGCCTGTAGATGGCGAGACAGGTATTTTCAAAGAACATGTTCTTGGTAGAGTGTATACTGTTCATCCTAACAACGCAGAGTGTTTTTATTTGAGATTATTATTACATACAGTGCGAGGACCAACATCATTTATAGATTTGAGAAAAGTAGACGATGTTGTTTATCCAACTTATCATGCAGCTTGCCAAGCGCGTCATTTGCTTGAAAATGATCAACATTGGGATGACGCTTTAGCAGAATCCTGTGTTAGTGATAATCCACGACGGTTACGCCATTTATTTGTAACATTACTCACATTTTGTAATTTATCTGATCCTGTCCAATTATGGGAAAAATATAAAGAAAAATTTGCAGAAGACTTTCTTCGGAATTTATCTCACAATAATGAAGGCGCAACTAATGATAATTTTCGAGATCTGGCTATAAATCAGTGCTTATTAGCTCTTCAGGAAGACTTAACAGCAGTAGGCGGTAAATCACTTTGTGAATATGGTTTGCCAACGCC
The DNA here is from genome assembly GCA_918358695.1 of Melinaea menophilus ssp. n. AW-2005. Classification (NCBI taxonomy): domain Eukaryota; kingdom Metazoa; phylum Arthropoda; class Insecta; order Lepidoptera; family Nymphalidae; genus Melinaea; species Melinaea menophilus. The sequence continues at coordinate 33,453,574 of OU911039.1, read as the reverse complement.
AACCTCAGTCGGAGAGGTTACCAATAGGGAATATTCCGCAGAGATTGGTTACAACCCAATGGAACTGCTGGTAACATTAGAAAACGGTGTCCCAATGATGACTGCAGAACAACGCTTAGTCTATGATCGCGTGTGCGAGAGTGTGCAGAATAATTTAGGAACAATATGGTTTTTAGATGCACCTGGAGGAACTGGGAAAACTTTTTTGACTAAATTAATATTAGCTTATGTTCGAAATCAGCGTAAAATCGCTCTTGCCGTGGCTTCATCAGGTATAGCTGCAACATTGCTACCAGGAGGTAAGACTGCTCACACTATGTTTAAAATACCAATTAATTTAGATCGCACGGAAAGTCCAACCTGTAGTATTTCAAGAAATAGCGACAAAGCTAAGGTATTGCGTGAGTGTAATTTAATCGTATGGGATGAATGTACGATGGCCCATCGAAAAGGAGTAGAAGCAGTAGACAGAACTCTAAGGGACATAAGACAAAATGATCGACCAATGGGCGGTATTACGGTTTTATTTTGTGGTGATTTCCGACAAACCTTACCGGTAATACCACGGGGAACCCGAGCTGATGAGATTAGGGCTTGCCTGAAAAGCTCTTATTTGTGGCGTGATATACAATCGGTGCATTTGACTATAAATATGCGAGTGAGAACTGGAGACAACGCAGATAATCGTGAATTTTCTGATACATTATTGAAGATTGGTGAAGGTACCTATCCACAACTACACCAAGGAAAACTTATTCTGACACCTGAGTTATGTTGTATAGTGCAATCCCAACAACATCTTATATCTTCGGTTTACGGTGACATAACAATTATATTAAATAGGGACAATTCTTGGCTTTGCGAAAGGTCCATTTTGACTCCTCGCAATGACCAGGCATCTGAAATTAATAATAAAATACTGTCTAATATACAGGGAGAAAGCAAAGTTTATATATAGTTCAATAAATAGAATGGTTGATGAACAAGAAGCCACTAATTACCCGATAGAATTTTTAAATTCTTTAAGTATGCCTGGACTACCTTCTCATATAATTTGTTTAAAAATTGGCATACCGATAATTCTGCTCCGAAATTTAAGACCACCTCAACTTTGCAATGGAACTCGGCTAAAAGTAACCCAGTTGCAACAAAATGTAATCGAGGCTCAAATTTTAACAGGTTGCGGTGCAGGAGAAACTGTCTTTATTCCCAGAATTCCCATAATACCAAATAATTTTCCATTCCAATTTAAAAGAACGCAATTCCCAGTATCGGTGTGCTATGCCATGACTATCAATAAAGCTCAAGGGCAGACTTTTCGTGTTGCTGGAGTAGATCTCGGTGTTAGCTGTTTCTCGCATGGTCAATTATACGTCGCTCTTTCCCGGGTTAGCAATTCTAGGAATCTTTACGTTCACGTGCCGGACGGGTCGACTCTTAACATAGTCTACCCAGAAGCTTTGCGCTGAAACATTTTAGTTTGATCTAAAAATATTAGCAATATATTATCTTAATAAAAAACAAGGAGTTACACGCTGACCGAGTCGTGGGTATAGCGTGGGTATATTATAATATTCTGCGGTTACTTATATTTTTCAACAGTTTTGTGGATTGGCATATTATATTACTATTGCCCTTCTAAAATACGAAAGTGAATCTGCCTGTTACGTCAAAACTATGAGGGAGGACATCTGCTAATTTTTTTTCGAAAAACGACGGAAACGCGGATGAAGTCGCGGGCAAAAGCTAGTAGTAAATAAATAGTTTATTATTCTTACACGCCGATGTTATATTAAATGTACAAAGTTAAATTTAAGTTGTTTGAGTTCGTAACGAGATCCTACTGTAAGTGTTACCGGGAAATAAGACATTACAATTTTTTACATTTTTATATTTAAATATATATATATGTATCTTGTAAGGCGAATGGAAATTTATCGATTCATTCATTCGTTCTTACGAACTAATTCTTCAGCTTGTTTTCTGTTTCCGTAGAAGCATAGCCACAAAACGTCATTATAAGTGTGAACAAAACAATAGCTTTGAATTTTCTCTCTTGGATATGAAACTTTATACATTAATTGCAATTATTATAAACGACAGAACAAAACAATATGAATTAACTTCAATGAGTCGCCGGGGGTTTCATTATGCCCTTTATGGTTCATCTAACTAATGTAACCGTTTAACCTCCGGAGTCTTAAATGTAATTACATATTATCCTTTTCGTAGACACATTGTTATGCCTGCAGAGTACTACTGGTGTAAGTAGATTACATTACTAAACATTATATAAAAAAATATATATTTATTGAATCCCTTGTAAGTTATAGTTATAAATATTTTATCTTTAAAATAAATGACTTTCGCCAAGTTTTAAAAATACTTAGCTATACTTATTTGAGAAATATTTAAATAAATGAATTAAAATTTTAATATTAAATACCAGAAAACTCACAGATACCACAACGTACTCCTATCTCCAGGACATTGTCTTTGAATCAATTTCTATTGACGATCTCAGAATGAAAATCAAAAAGTGTATTGTTTGGTTCGGATATAACCGTAGTCAATCTTACCTTAGGGAACTAACAGCCAATACATGTCATAATAACAAATTTTTTTATTTCGTCACTTCGTAGGTGAATCGTAGGTGAAGTAGATTTGCTAGAATTTTTTATAAAAATACTTTATAAAATTTCATTTGATTAAGCTTTTTGATTGTGAATTCAGAAAAAACACAAAGTGTTGGTCTCCGTTATAGAAGGTATTTACAATAATTTACAATAATTATGATATGATATATTTGAAAAGCTTTTTATAAAGCGGGTTATAGGGGTTGCGGTTTGTTGTTATTTAAAAAATGTAATTAAAAATAAATCAATTACCTTCTTCAAAATATATGAACTTCACACCACTCCGTGCCTTTAGTCGGTGTTAAAAATATATATTATCTGTAATCAATGATTGAATATATTATCTATGGAGAAATTAAATATGAAGCGTCTAAAATGTCTATAAGTATCGACATTATTTACAATATATAATACAATAGTTTGAGAGCTCCATTACATCGCGTGGAGGTGCGTTACTAGCATATAAAAAAAATACGCGGCGCCGCACTGTCGCGCAGGAGCGCTACTTGGTGTCCGGCGCCGGAGTGTCGGTTACGGGTTAGAAAAAAATTGGCTTTAACAAAATTTATACCTTACGAAAATACAAAATGGTTAAAGATTAACATAAAATTAATTAAGTGAACTTGTAATTTAATCTAATAATTATTATCATCCTTTATTATATTTTGTAACTACTAGAATTAAACCACCACACGCGAGTTCATTCTTGTTTTTAATTTTATTAGTATTTTGCTAATTATTAGTCTTAACTTGAAAAATTGGAACAAAGCAAAGCTGTAGCGTTTGTAACAAATCAATCGTCACTCTTAAGCCTCTCCGACGTGAAAACGAATTCATGATTTACACCCTTCCTAAGAGCGGCGGCCGTCACTCTCGCGTCGTACAGATTCACATAGGGAATTTATTGAACGGTGCAGTATATGAATAGGTAACAAGCAAACCATAAGTAACAGGAATAAAATGATATGAATATTATTAAAATATATAAATATATTTTAATAATATTCATATCATTTTATTTGTAAATTCGCTCCTGTATCACTAATATTTGTACATTTGTTTGTAAACCAAATATTATAATCTATACTAACACTCAAAACAGAGAAGATTGATCATGATCTTTTCAATTTTATATGATTTAATTGAACATTATATTTTGTATATTTATACATTAGAGCAAATGTGATGTAAGATTTTTTTTAGGTAAAGTTATTCATGAAATTTATATGATATCAAGTGAGTTACAAGCCCGGTGTAATGGAATATTATATCATCATGAAACAAACTATTATAACTTTTCTTTTATCGCCTCTCATCATAGTATATTTCAACGTGAAATAAGTTTTGTAAGAGAAATTCCTCGCGTTTGTCAAAGTGAAAGCCAATAAGCAAATATGATTGATACTATACTTATATTATAAACATTATTATCGAGGTAAAATTTTTAGATTAAATATTTTAAATGTTTTAAAGATCATGCTGTACACAAAACCACATATTTCTTACTAAATACAAAATAAACTTGAAAAGATTTAAGCAAAGCGATCGTGTAGATTATCCACATTGTAATAATATTTTTCTTTTCTTTAAAATTAAATCAAAACGTAAATGTTACATTAGTCGGCTGTTAGTCAACCAATAATAGTACTCAAATTGTGTACCAGTGCATAAGTATATAATGAACAATTGATAGGTACAAATCCGTTCTAGCTGTTCGTACGTAAGCTATCTGTTCTTATACATCATGTCTCACCTACATCCGGAGACTACAAAACGAAAGCCAAACTTGTGTGTCGGTGAAATTTCTGCTTTAAAATAAATATAAGCAGATAAATTTTGCTATAAAATGAGATTTGGACGCCCATATAAATAGTAAAAAAAAGGTCCCAAAAAGTTCGTATTACTGTATATAAGAGTTGTTGCTTCCAATATTAAAGTATTCAGATGAAACTTAGTATGACTATGACAAAAGAAGGGGGAAAGTGAGATAAAACTGTTAAAATGCACTAAGAAGCATTATATGTGTGAAATTGAGTAATAAGATAATAAAATAAGGAAGCGTTGTGATGTGAAAGAAGATATGATAAGAATTGATTGGTTTTGGCAATCTAGAAAGGATAAACGAAACGAGATTGACAAGTCTAACATATAAAGGACCTTTCTTACATCAGATTAAGTTTTTTTCATCAAACGTTTTGAAAAAGGCAAGGAGAGCAAACGAGCTTGAGAGTCACCGTTGATATGTGATCACCGTCGCCCATGAATTCTTGCAACATCCGAGGGGTCACAAAAACGTTGCTGGCCTTGGAGGTAGGAGTATACCCTTTTTTTGAAGGTACCCATGTCGTATCGATCCCGAAATATCGCCGAAGGAAGTTCGTTCCACGTTCGAGTGGTACGTGGAAAAAAAATCCTTGAAAACTACACAGTTGAAGATCGCCACGCATCCAGGTGATATGGACGATGACAACATATCTAATAGCTCTTCGGAACAACTCCCCTTTATAAATGCGAGCAAAAACCGTCGAGAATAATCTGTATGCTCCGCCCAGGGAGAAAGCTGATGATTAACTTGCATAAACTCTCGGGAAGTCCATAGGAAGGAAGCTTCGAAAGAAGCCCCATGTGCCATACATGATCGAAGGCTTTTGCCATACCCAGACCTTCTTCCTTGGTTTCAATAACCGCTGCCCAACGGTGCGTAAGGTATAAAAGAAGATCACCAGCTGATCGACAATGGCGAATGCCATATTGCCGGTCATTGATCAACTGGTGATCTTTGAGGTATGTTAGGAGCTGTCGGTTGATATTGATTACCATTATTTTGGAGAGGAGAGAGGTAATGGCCATAGGTCTGTAGTTAGCTGGGTCCGAGCTATCACCTTTTTAAAGGATAGGATGGACAAGAGCGCACTTCCATGAGACCGGGACTACGTCTTTACGACAGAAGTGCCGAAATAGACGCGGACACTAGTCACAAATCGGATCTTTATACAATTTTTTTGTTATTTATTTCTTGCTGCTCGTAAATAATATTATAGTTATTGAATATGTTCATATTCACATCCTGCGTAGTACTTGATTCACATTGCATTATGTTATACATTATCATTTGTATGTTATGCACATAGCATAAAATTTTCAGTTCAAGAAAAGAATATTAAAACCCGTCAATTTAATACTGAATAAATTTTAAAATTACCTTAAAGACGCATTAAAATTAAAAACAAACACTTTATTTAAAATTACCTTATTATATAAAGAACACTAAACACGTTTCGAGATTGTAAACCATTAGATCCTTGTAGATAATATTATCAAAAACATATCGTAAACGATTCAAATTATAATCATTCAAATGGCATTTCAATACTTCACTCGATCTAGTCTTTTTTATTATTGTTTCGTAAAACTAATGTTTTGGAGATTTTTTACTAATAATTAATTTTATAAAGTACGTTTGTTAAATTTGTTTGTTTAGTTTGGTGGCGAGTACTTTTATTTATACAAGTACACGCAACCCGCACGTACGTACGCAAGAGGTAATAACACTTTTAATATCCCTCATTTTTATGAGCATCATGAAAAACATATACACGTACTGCTAAATCATTAGAATTTAAAGCATTCAATACTGAGTGCTGTACTCGTATCAGTATTTAAGACTTTATATTAAATACCACTCATGGTCAAATAATTCTTGTTTGGCGATTTTTTACACGGTTATTTGTAATTATATTTAATAAAAAAAAATTAGTTCAGTAAAATAACATTTCTTTAAGCCACAGTTTGTATTCATTATGATTAATTCCACGTATGTATCTAACGACGACGCGGCTTAATGTAATTGTTTTTCGCTGATGACTCAACTTCTAACTATTGAATTTATAAATTGATGTAATGTATGTACGCTTCGAACACGCCTGCTCTACTTTTGAAGAGTGAAGAGAAAAGCAGTTATATAGTGTTTCAAAATAAACATTGAAGTATTTTCATCATGCTTCATTACAAACCTTTTCTGTAATGAAGCATGTGTATAGATTTTTTGACAATTACAGGTTTATTGTAGGTATACATTGAGAAATATGAAATAAACAATTTCGCAAGTTATTTCTTAGAGTTATGAAGAAAAACACAATAGTTTGGAGGCAGAAATATAAAGATTATTTATGACTAGATTTCAAAAGAAATATACACCAAGATTCTCGACGTGAAGTTCACTACATCTCAATTTATTATTTATTTACAAATATGCTCAAACGAAAGGTCACGGATACTTATTTTGAAGTAAAGCCAACAAAGTCCGGAAGAAGTTTTCACGAGTCGCTCCGGAATTAAAACAAAAAAAGGTGATCGTCACATTCAAAAATGATTCAAAATGTTGAGGTTACTTTTAGAATTTTATTTTAAATCCAGATTGACGTACATATTTTCTTTACATCTATATACTATATATATAATATATAATTTTAATTTCTATGATAATATTAAATACATAAATTATGAATATAAGAAACCAGCAGTCTATAGCAACACAACAAATTAAAATATGTTATAAATTCGTTTTTAACGTTGTAACCTTGTTATGCTGTTTTTTTACACGTTTGAAAAAAATAAGATCCTTTATTCATATCTCGGTATTTAAAATTAAAGATGCATAATCTGAAATATCTATTGCGATGTCATTTCACAGTTGGATCGTTTGTTGTTATATTTGTATAGCTATATGATGTCAGTCTCATCTCGGGCAATAACAGCTTGATAGAGATTTTCCATATCCCGTTATCGATTTGCCTGATGTTTCTCTATTTTATACGTTTATATTTAGAGTAAGAATGGAAACAGTTTTTCAGTAAAGATATAATGTTTTTTTTTGTTTTAGCATTCACATTAACTACAATAACATAGTAAAAATCTGTCATTATCTAGCTCCATTTTAAGATGTAAAATTTTTTATGAATATTTATCCTAAAGTCACAGAGGGAGCGGGAGAGGAAAATCCTGTATAAGTGGAGGCTTTGTTTTTGGACTTTTAAGTTATTTGGTAGCCGAATTAAATAACTTTATTCATGAATATTGTGTGTCTGTTGGTATAATAAATTAATAAAACAGACGCTGAAAATAAAAATATATTAATGAAATTATAGAACTACGAAGTGCTTTTTTCGTAAGATACAAAAAAAACAGTTTTTATAAATATTTATTCAAATTATATTATAAAATTAAAAAATCATAAAATTATCTGTTACTTTATAGTTCATCGTTTTTTCGTTTGTTTTTTAAAAAATCCATGAAATTAAATATGTGCAAAAAATTTAAAGGAATTATAATTAATTGCCAAGGGTCGAGCACATCTATCGAGATTAAAACCTTAAAAGCCTCTAAAGTAGTCCTGGGATCCCGGTTTACATAATAGTTTTTAGTATACCAATTCTTGACTCCATATCTTTAACAATTTTCAAGAAAGAAGTAAATTATTAATTTAAATTAGTAAGATAAATAAAAGCAAATTTTAACAAAAGATATATTAATATTTCTCTATAGTGACAAACTATACGCGCTCTTTTCTTAAGTACTTATAACTGGCGGTATTTCGTTAGCCAGTTGAGCCAGCAACACAGATTGAGAACGTTATGACATCCTTGAAATTTCGGCGAAGAAAACCTTTGCAGATCGACATGGTGATAAGGACAACGATAAGCATAGCAGTGTAACAAAAAAAAAATATTTCAACGGAGATAGAAGTGAGGGGTAGTGGGAACAAAAGATTTTAATTATTATTTCTTTATTACATAATAGTTGTATTTAATGCAAATAACAAAAAATAATTTCAGATACTTTGTATCAAAAGACTAATGTGATTTTGGTATAGAGCGGAGGAGTCATTGGAAAATTTCAACAAATATCACCAAGTCGATGAGATTTTAATATTAGGAAGAAAACATAATTAAAAGATTATTTGCAATATAAGAGTACATCTTATTATTTTGTTTCATAAAACACCATTTATGAAGAATTCATAATACTCTTCAGGTAATCGTAAGGTTGAATCCTTAAGGTGGTGACAATAATTTACAATAGTGATTAGGGTGATTCAAAAATACATGTGATTTTTGGGTAGACCTCGAAGAATTCGGTCTGCCCATTCATTTGTCCCCTACTTTCGAATTTTGGAAAAATTTCTTCACAGGAGGTCTTCTTATGACCGCCTGAGTCCGAAATGACCATTGGTCAAAAAGTTTATATATATATATATATATATATATATATATATATATGCGTGCGTGCGTCCAGATTCGACTTTTGTCAGCACGATAGCGGCCGCAGTTTCACTCGGATCGCTTTCAAACTTTGCACAAAAATCAAACATCCAAAAATAAAGGTCAAGTTCGTTAACCAGAGAAATCCGGTCACAGGGGGCGCTAGGGCCTCACTTTTTCTGATTTCAGTTTTTCGACCATAACTTTGTCCCTATACAAAGGAGATTAATCACGTTCATATTATATGATGTCTTTGATAAATACCTAGAACTAATGTATATAAACCGAAAACCTAACTTCAATAACTTAGGGGTGGGGGTAAAAAAACCGAAAATTTTGAGAAAAAACTTCATAACTTTTTTCTGGTAAACATTCTTGCATCACAAGTATATTTAATAAAAAGGTTATTTTTTACTCTAAATTTAGGTACCAAAAGTTTTTCCGTAGAAGGTACCGTTTCCGAGAAAAAAAATTAAAACCACTTTTAGCTTGTAAATTTTAGGTAGGTAAAACCACGGCAACTTTTTTCTGGTAAACATTCCCTCCTCGCAAATATTTTTAATAGAAAGATTATTTTTTACTCTAAATTTAAGTACCAAAAGTATTTCCAAAAAAGATACCTTTTCCGAGAAAAAAAATTAAAACCGCTTTTTGCTTGAAAATTTTTGATGTAAACAACGGCATCATGTATTATTCTTAGGTAGTGAGTTATATTTTAAATGAGTTACACACGAGGTCTACCCACGCGTGTCCCCCTGCGGGCACGGATTTTTTTTTTTAAGGGGGCACCCTGTCGTTTTGTTCTATTGGTTAAAAAACTTCCACCAATTTTTTTTTAGATTTTTAAAAGAGGTTTTAGGGGTCGCTACCAGGGATGAAAAGTGTTGGGTTTTATGAACAGGTACAAAATAAGTAATAACCTATTTTATTAAATACCTACAACAATAATTTAAGGATAACTATTATTATAACTAAGACTAGTAACTTAAGATGTTAATGTAGATTTGTTACAATCGGGGAATTTTCGCCTCAAGTCTTTGACCGCCAACAATAGTTACTGTTTCTGGTCTTCGTCGGTCGTATGAAGGCGATTGTACACTTCAATCAACGATTCTCCCCTCTCAGCTGTATCGTTGATAACTTTTAGACCCTTTACAACAGTCACACATTTTTTAAACTCACAATCGTCCTTCCAGGTCTGCACGTCCTTTTTTAAAAAATCGCAGGAGATGGAGATACTTTTAAAAAACGTTAATATGTGAGAAGATACGAAGTCCTCCAGGTTTTTTGTTGCAATAAGGTTTTGATCCAGGATGGCTCGCTTTGGAGAATCTTCTGACCCTTCTATTTGAAGAGCAGCAACCATCTTTCGCTTAGTTTCCAAAGAAACTGGGTCGTCAGTGAAGGCCAAAGCTACAAATTTTTTTGATAGGTACCAAAGGTGCCCCAACGCTTGTTTCATAGCAACTTTTGAAAGTGATTCATTCACTTTATTGTAAGCTAATAAATCCTTCAAAAATTGTAAGTCATTCATTGGCGCAGACCATGCGCAAGGAGCATGATACCAGTATTTGGCGTAAATTCGTACAGTAAAAATGCAAATTCCTTTGATTCCTTTAATTTCCCTCTTCGTCAGTTTTTGTTGTTCCCGAAATAGATATATTTTAAAAGAATAGATGGCCTTCGCCATCCACCTTACCCGGTGAAGACCAGCAGGCACTCGAAAAGATACACCTTTCTCAGGTGTTCCTCCCAAAAATATGATTATCAGGTTAAGTAGTTCCTTATAATCGTCTCGTGGTTGAAACTCGTTAAGGTGGCTTTCAGTAAATAATGTCATCTCTTCGGTAACATCTGCTACTTTGTTTTAGTTTCAGAGTACGCAGTTGCTACCCTAAAGTCCTCTTTTAGTATTTTAACCCAACGTTTTTGCAGTCTTTTGAGGATTTGTATATCTGGCCCACTAGAAGCATTAGTTGCTGAAACTACGATGGCTTCAAGCACAATCTTCAAAATGTGATACCTGCATGGAGGCCATAATAAATTTTTCTCCACCTTTTGCTCTAGCAAGGTACAAGCTCCATTGAATTGACCTGTGTTTGATGCTGTGGTATCAAAACACATCGATTTTACTTTTTCATCTAAACCCCAGGACAATAACATTTCATAAACAGCTGAGGCCATCGCCTGCCCTCTTCCATTCGGAAGTTTTGGAACATCCAAAAGCCGTTCCACTCCCTGTCCTGATACTATAACAGACAAGCGATCCACAACCTCATGTCCCGTTATGTCCTCGAGCATTTTACCATCCCAGTGAACGGTAAGCGGAACCTCTGGCTTAAACTCGTTTTTTAGAGATTCTGAGATTTTTTCGTCGCTGGATTCGCTGACGCTGAATAGAAGAAAAGCTAACGTTATACTTCTCAGTATCCTAGCCAGCACTCTTGAGAATCGATGTTAATACCACAGCAGCTTTTCGATCGTTTAACTTAGCAACATCAAGACTTACAGCCAAACGGTCATCGATTAATTCTTTCCTCCCTTGTTTTCGCTGTGGCTTCGAGGTAGACGGTCCTGGCAATGGAGGTCGACTGTCTATAGAGGTCGAAGACGACGACATTAAAAAAGGTTGGCTATATTACTACTTACTTAAAGACTAGCTCACACTCTATTGCGAAATTACTACTTTAATCTTTAAACCCTTTCTGTAGCTTAATAACCTGAAGTCTGAAGAAGTTAAAAAACGTGGATAGAGGATATGTACCAGGTACCTAACGTACCTTGTTTACGCTCAGGTACAAAAATACACAAAGACACCGCCATTTTGGTTCCCAAGGGCTGCAACCCCATTGCCGTATGTAACGCATTTTTCAAAAACTTTAATGGATGGTAGCGACCCCTACAGATGACTTAAATTAAAAAAAAATATATATGGGTATATTTTTTTTCATATTGGAGCCATATAAGACGGTGCCCCTATAAAAATTTAAAACTAAGATTTTTTGAATCACCCTAATAGTGATGTAGTGTATAAACTTTTTTCTTAATTGCTATTTATCCAAATCAAATCAAATTCAGCTAAAATGCTACTGTTATAAGAACTAGTTTGTTTTATTTGTATTTTTTTTATATTAAGTCAAGGCTACTTTAAATACATTGAATATGGGTATGTGTTTTAAACCTCGCCGTACTTTTACTGCTGTATCCTAATAATGTTTGATTCGCCAAGGCACAATAAAATATAGAAATAGCTATTTTAAAATATCTTAAATTTTACTGAATCATACTTTTTCTTCTTTTTTTGTCACGTCTTTGTTATACGACTACATGTAAATGTTACTTTCAATATTGTACTGCGTGTATTCTTATGTATAAATTTGAGATCAACACACGTGTCAGTGTATACTCGTACTTAAATATACGTATATCTATAAGTATAATTAAGAAGTGTTTAGATTAAACAAAGCTGGTTTATATTTTGTGTTGCTATCAAATAATTGTTGCTACAAAAGTTGTTACATGTTTAAATATTTTTATTATTTATTAACATAAGTAATCATTAAAAAATATGTATCATGTAGCAAAATAAGTGTAATAAAATTAACATCACCATACTTTAAAGTAATAATATAATAAAATTTTAAATAGCTCTAATTATCTTTTAAATAATGAAAAATGCCTACAAATGTACCTTTATAGATGGTTACTGAGATGGTCGACTTAATGCTTATACATTATTAATACCGGAAAATTGGCAAACTTTGACCGCATTTAATGTTTGATGAAGTTTCGTGCTAAAACCCATTAACGTTCACAGCCAAGTTAATCTACTTGGTTAATAAAGTAGGACTTATTTAACGATCTTAAAAAAATAACATAAAAAATACGGGGCTCTGAATTTGCTGGGTGCTTAATTAGATTTTTAGCGCAGGTGATATCAGTAGAGGCGTAGGCGAAAAATCATTTTCATACACTCAGATTCCATTCAACTCACGGTAGTCTATTGTGGTGGTCATTATCCTTGTTTGAAAAATTTTTATAGTCTTCGATACTTGGTTCATTTCAAAAATATATATTTTAGTACATACTCGTATAATAATAACTCGTATATGGAATGCGGTCTTTTTTTGCATCCTACCCATGGGGGCCGATTTGTTTCCCTTCCAATGATCCTAGTGACTGCGCTGGGGCTGTAGCTGATGTGATACTTCAGGGCATGGAACTTTTTGTACCAAGCTCTGTGGTACCACTTGGCGGCAGATCGCGGCCTTGGTTTGATGCGTCTGTCAGGGCTGCAGCAGCTGGCAAACGGCAGGCTTATCAAGCTTGGGCTAATGCGTTAGTCACTAAGGATCCGAACTCTAGAGTTCTGAAGAGGAAATACAACCGTGCCTCCAGATTCTTCAAACGGCAAATCGCTAGAGCAAAGTTCAAGCATGTCGTCAAAATTTGGGATCAGCTGGCAAAGTACCCGCCTGGCACGCGCAAATTCTGGGCGCTTTCCAAAGCCACTCTGGGCCACTTTAGCCAGCCGTCCCTACCGCCGTTGCACATGGGGAATGACTCTCTGGCCCACACGGCAAAAGAGAAAGCCGATCTCTTGACACTCTTTTTGCCTCCAACTCGACTTTGGACGACCAAGGAAAGACACCGCCTATCATCCCGCGGTGTCAGAGTTCAATGCCGGAAATAGTTTTTTGACAAAAAACTATCAGGCAGTCTCTATTTTCCTTGGACGTTCATAAGTCGAGTGGGCCGGATGGCATTTCTCCATTAGTGCTACGAACGTGTGCCCCTGAGTTGACTCCAGTGCTAACGCGTCTATTTCGGTACTCCTATCTTAAAGGCGTAGTCCCGGTCTCATGGAAGCGTGCCCTTGTCCATCCGATCCCTAAAAAAGGTGATAGCTCGGACCCAGCTAACTACAGACCTATCGCCATTACCTCCCTTCTCTCCAAAATAATGGAGATTATTATCAACCAACAGCTCCTAACGTACCTCGAGGATCACCAGTTGATCAATGACCGGCAGTATGGCTTTCGCCATGGTCGATGAGCTGGTATACCTTACGCACCGTTGGGCAGCGGTTATTGAAAGCAAGGGAGAGGGTCTGGCAGTTAGTCTGGATATGGCAAAAGCCTTTGATCGTGTATGGCACAAGGGGCTTCTTTCGAAGCTACCTTCCTATGGGCTTCCCGAGAGTTTATGCAAGTGGATCACCAGTTTTCTCACTGGGCGGAGCATACAGGTCGTTCTCGACGGTTTTTGCTCGGACCCCAAGCCCGTGAACGCTGGTGTACCCCAAGGCTGCGTGCTATCCCCAACTCCTCCTGCACATCAATGATATGTTGGATATTTCCAACAAACATTGTTATGCGGATGACAGCACTGGGGATGCGGTATATTCCGGTCGTGCAGGTCTCTCTCGGGAAAACGTCGACGAGTGCCGAAAGAAACTTGTGTCTTCAATAGAGACCTCCCTGGGGATGGTCTCTGAGTGGGGTGAACTGAACCACGTTCAATTCAATCCCCTAAAGACACAGGTTTGCGCGTTTACCACTGAGAAAACCCCATTTGTCGTATCACCGCTCTTCGAGAGCACTCCTCTTATTGCCTCGCCAAGTATCAAAATACTGGGTCTTGACATTTCGAGCGGTTGTCAGTTTCGTGGTCATCTGGAGAGCAAGGCCAAGTTGGCCTCGAAGAAATTGGGAGTGATCAATAGAGCGAGGCAGTACTTCAAACCTGGCCAAAGACTTGCGCTCTATAAGGCGCAGGTCCGGCCACACATGGAGTACTGTTCTCATCTCTGGTCCGGATCACCCCAATATCAGCTTCTACCATTTGATCGCGTACAACGGAGAGCCGTTCGGATTGTCGGGGACCCAGTGCTCTGCGAACGGCTGGACTCTTTGGCATTGCGTAGAGACGTGGCTTTTTTGTGCGTCTTCTACCGCATTTACAACGGGGAGTGTTCCGAAGAACTATTCGATCTGATGCCTACCGCCGAATTTCCGCACAGCTCGCCATCGCCTCCTTTATCATCCATACCACGTGGATGTGTGGCGATCTTCCACTGTGCGGTTTTCAAGGACTTTTTTCCCACGTACCACTCAAATGTGGAACGACGTTCCTTCGGCGGTATTTCCAGATCGATACGACATGGGTACCTTCAAAAAAGGCATATATTCCTTTCTCCAAGGCCGGCAACGCTCTTGTGAATCCTCGGATGTTGCAAGAGTTCATGGGCGGCGGTGATCATATACCAACAGTGACCCGCAAGCTCGTTTGCCCTCCTGTAACACAAAAAAAAAAAAAAAAAAAAAAAGGTTTATTAAGGAGACTAATTTACTATCAACAATATTTCTAGTATAAATATATTTTTTTCCACTTGTAAATCTTTTAAACCTTATTTTTGAAATTTTCGAGATACGAGAACAATGAGTTTACGGCAATCCTCCAAATTATAAACAATGCACGATAAAAGCCGATAAATACCGTCTGATGATATTCTACTATGCTTTCCTATAATATTACATTCCTATAATATTTTCCTAAAATATATTGAACAATATAGGTAACAAAATGAGGAAATGAAACTTACTCATAAAATTTGGATTAATCTCTGATATAAAATCGTATAAATTAATTACCGACCATTACCAGCTTATATTGTAGTCCAACATGTTCCCTGAATACCAGTGCCAGTATTAAATAATTAGTAGATTAACACAGCACTACCATTCCATTTTGTTCAATATAGGCTCAGAGATAACAAAATAACCAACTAGAACAACACTAACGAAATCCTTTGACTTGAACAAATTCGACAATGGCGCACAGCTTATCAAGAACGGCATCTTACACTAGAATCTGAATAAAATTGCCAACGTGCAATAAATTGTCTTTAAGAAATAGTTTCAGATTTATATTCACAATAATTGCGGAGGTACGTTTGACGATATAGTAACGCTTGAATTAATATTTATACAATTTTTTAAAATTATATATGTATGGACAAAATTATAAAAATAAGATTTTCTGTAACTGAAATATAACTTTTTGCCTTTTTTAACCTGGGTCATTAATTACCAAAAAACAAGCTGTCGCAGTTCAGTATTTTTACATTATGCTACTACGACATCGATACTGATAACTTAGCTACGTTAGAGTAACCACGGCTTGATAGTAATACAAAAGATTCCGTTGTCACCTGATGGTATATGGTCTTTTGCTATATTGGAGAAAACAATAGGTCACAGCCGAATGAAAATATGGGCAACGACTAAAAATGCAATGCATATATTATAACTGAAAACTATGTTCTAGTGTCATCATCATCCACATGCATCATCATGTGGATGATGATAACATGGTGGTAGTAATATGGCATATTTAATGTTCTTTACAAAGATGAATGTGTAATATAGGATCACGTCCTTCCATTACTTTATATATTAGAAAATATAATGTAAATATAAAAAAAATATTATATCATGATTTAACAACCAAAAAATGTTACGTTCACATTAAAGTAAATTTTGAGGAAAGGTAAGCGTGGAATAATCAAAGCGCTATCAGTTCTGCACATGTGCTACTCTGTAAACACTTCCAAGTCTATATCTATTCTTAGTTCAAAAATAAGGCTAAGTTATAAGTTACATATTGCAAAATGAAACCTAAATAAAACCTTTTTGCAAATAGCAATGTAAAGAAAAGAATTCTTTGGAGTTTACAGTGTCTTCGTAGCTACGCAAGTTATTGAAACCGATGTCTTATTATAGGAAAGAGAAACAAATTAATAGAAAAGGAAATAAGAAGTAAAAGTATTGTAAAAAAATAATAAAAGGAAATTTGAAGAAATATTGCGGTTTTTATATTCAAATTATGTTTTGGTTGATAACATTAATTTGGTTAATATCACGAGACGAAACACCCGTATATTAATAACTTGATATAATAAATAATATGTATGGAATCTGACAAAGTCGGATCTGTAAGCCTTCTTTAACGTCAGGATAATAGTGACCACTGTACACAACCTCCTCTACCTTCTCTCATATTAATGAAAATTAAATATACAATTAAGAAATTAAAATATAAAACAGAAATCGAAGTAGAAAATAGTTACTTTATTAAAAACTGTTAAAAACAAAAACAATTTACTTTACTTGTACACTACAGACATGGTTCATTACTCCTGTACTTCAGACGATTGTCTTTGTTCTCACATATCAATTATGACTGTAACTCGAAATAGTCTATAGGTACTATAAAAAACTTAAACTTATATATTTCGGTAATTTCTTAGTGGTTTGTGTTAATGATTAAAAATATGAACGTATAATGTTTTCATAAATTGTTTGTTGTACGATAATCGTATGAATATGCGTTTCCAAAGTCGTCAAAACATTTATATGCAATAATGTTTGTCTAATAATTGTTTCAGAACGTGACTGTCTTCAGTGTTGTAGTCACAAGTTCTTACAAATCTGTCAACAGAACGATGTGGTAAAGTACATTGTTTTACATAACTTAAAACCGTTTATATTCTTGGTGATGTTGTGTGTTTGAAAAGTCAAAAATAAAATGCATGTTTTAATGTTTAAAATGTTTTACAAATGTATTATTTATACTAATTAATTAATACATTAAAAAATGGTTTTTATGAATGTAAAGGTATGAAATAAAGTTTGGTTATTATTTTCTACATTTTTTTTTATTTTCTCATAAAATATTCCAAATATTAAATAAATATTAATTTTTTTTTAAATAATAGAATGTTGTTATAGTATGGTAAAAAAGTATCGGCTAATTTTAAAAGCATGGCAACAGGCACAAAGTCATTGCAGCGACAATAGCTATATATATATTATATATATAAGTGAAGTAATAAATATATTTTGATAAAGTATTTGTACTTACTATAGAAATAAAATCAAAGATTATAAAACAGCGTTTTAAATGATTATGACTATTTAAAAACTACATATTGGTGAGTAAAACAACAATAGCATAAAATAATTCTTAAAATAAATTAGCACGCATATTTTGCATAAAGAGGTGCCAATTATTACTTTCTTACATTTCTAGTATTTCATGAAAATAATATACGTTATAAATGAACATTAATAAAGACTTCAAAGGAACGGTTACTCGCACCACGAGGATAAGATTAATGAGATAATTGTTCTGCAGCTCTGGTTTATAGCATTCAACAAGCAAACCTTTGCTATTGTATATTTAAAGACCTACTAAACCTACTAAAGCTACTAAAGATACTTAGTGTAGTAAAATAACGACAACCGAACGAGCCGAGAGTGACGCAAAAAGTGAGCACGAGCATCTACCCGCACTGGCTTATATTCAATTCTTCAATGGTTGATCTGAATTGTCTTCTACAATACATTATATTGTTGGTAAAAAACATTTACTAAATTATGATTATCTCTTTATTGTAATTAAATTGATTACAAAACCAAATAAAATAAACAGAGATGTACTGTAGTAATCCGAATTACTTAAAACTAGTCGTTCTGTGAACAGTAGACCTCAGTGCGTTAGGGGATGAGACAATGTTTTAAATGCCTTTTCCAAAAAGGAATATGTATACCTATGTAGGTACATAACTACCGAACGAAATTGGGCCCCACCAAATAACAACACAGTTATTCAACTTTAAAATTTTTGATAATTTGCTATGGCCGCCATTTTGGATTTTGAAATAACAGAAAACACCTTAAATTTTGGCAAAGAAGACTTAGACGAAATTTCAGCCCGCTAGCTACCGCAAAGTCCGTTTTTGTGGTACGGATCAGAAATCCGCCATTTCGAAATTTTTGGCCCAAGCAAAAAAACGGCTCGACATAAAAATTTAAATAATTCAAAGAACACACCTACCAATTTTCGTGACGATAGGATGAAAAAAACGGCTACGCCGTACGCCGGCTACGCCGGAACAAACTTGCTAAAATACATACGGAAAAATAGCAGAATGGGGCTATTTAGTGGAAACGTAGTCCTTCAAACAAACGCTTCGCTACGCTCAGCATTCGTCCTTCGGTCAAATATAAAATATTTCAAAGAATCCATCTCTATCTATGATACAATGCCGTTACCACAAACATTGAATATTTTGTTTTAAAGATCCTTCAGTACTTCATTCAATAATTTTCAATAAAATAATGTAATGAAACTAGATATGCTTTAGTCACCGCAAAGCACATGTGAAATCTACTTTTATTATTTTATTGCAATATACGTTACAAAACTAATTGACCGAACATTCATTACGAGCCATAAAACGGTATAGGCGGGGATCTTTAATCTATTTTTGGCTTTAAGGGATATAAAATTGGATTCTATGGAACTTTTCTTAATCTAGCTATTAGTATAGTAGTATATCAATTAATTTAGATAGGATACATTAATATTTATTGATTTTTAATTAAAAAACTGATAGTCTATAAAAACGTATTAAGTGTCTTTTTAAAAATTAATCAACACTTATTCACCTTTTTCAAAAAGTAAAGGAATTTACCTTCCTGAACTATTCTTTTGCTAGTGATGGATAAAAAAGTTTTTATAATACTTATTTCTTTTAAACCATCACACCCAAACATATATAAAAGTGTGTTAAACAAATAAAATGCATGAACATTGTCATCATGTCGTTAATTATTGTAAAATATAAAATATTTCCTTATTATACAGTTCATTTTAAAAACTATTATACACTAACTTAATATATGTACAAGAGGTAGCATATAAATGCTATTTCTGATTCCGTAGTTTACTTTATTCATTATGTGGTCACCAACTGCTGAGACAATCTGCTACGTCCATTCTGTAGCCTAGAATCAATCATTTAAATATATTAAACCAAAAGTGTAATAAGCATTAACAAGGCCTTAATAGGTGTGAATTTATTAATTACCAGTAGAAATATTTATACATTTTTATTTATTTTATAAAAATCGAAAAACGTTTACTTAATTATTTTATTTATTGATTGCTTGATTCATCAAATACCCCGAAGTGAGTCTGATACAATTTTTAAAAAATTTAAATATTTTAATGTAACTTTGCGAAAAGGGGCATGCCAATAAATAAATATTATTGTTTAAAAATATATAGAGGTCGTAGATAGTTTCTAACTCTTCAACAGTACCCCGTATTGCTAAGCCGGTGCTTGAATTATATAAATAGTTTTATCGATGTTATTAAAGGTTCTATGCTCACTCAGGTTTATTTTTAGATAATTGTGCTTATATTTATTGTATTTTATGGTAATTCTTGATTTACTTAACTTTTTTTAATGATTTATTTGTTGTCTTACTAAAATCTATCCACAAACAAAACCCACACGATAGGTCCTCGATTTGTATGTTATTTTATCAAAACAATTACTTCGTTACCTGTAAACTACTGTCATGCAAAATGTAATAAGTGAGAGAGCTTAAGAGTTTAAGAGAGATTAATATTAAATGCTTTATATTAAACCGAATATTTGAATTTAAAATACTTTTGTCTTCAATAGAGACCTCCCTGGGGATGGTCTCTGAGTGGGGTGAACTGAACCACGTTCAATTCAATCCCCTAAAGACACAGGTTTGCGCGTTTACCACTGAGAAAACCCCATTTGTCGTATCACCGCTCTTCGAGAGCACTCCTCTTATTGCCTCGCCAAGTATCAAAATACTGGGTCTTGACATTTCGAGCGGTTGTCAGTTTCGTGGTCATCTGGAGAGCAAGGCCAAGTTGGCCTCGAAGAAATTGGGAGTGATCAATAGAGCGAGGCAGTACTTCAAACCTGGCCAAAGACTTGCGCTCTATAAGGCGCAGGTCCGGCCACACATGGAGTACTGTTCTCATCTCTGGTCCGGATCACCCCAATATCAGCTTCTACCATTTGATCGCGTACAACGGAGAGCCGTTCGGATTGTCGGGGACCCAGTGCTCTGCGAACGGCTGGACTCTTTGGCATTGCGTAGAGACGTGGCTTTTTTGTGCGTCTTCTACCGCATTTACAACGGGGAGTGTTCCGAAGAACTATTCGATCTGATGCCTACCGCCGAATTTCCGCACAGCTCGCCATCGCCTCCTTTATCATCCATACCACGTGGATGTGTGGCGATCTTCCACTGTGCGGTTTTCAAGGACTTTTTTCCCACGTACCACTCAAATGTGGAACGACGTTCCTTCGGCGGTATTTCCAGATCGATACGACATGGGTACCTTCAAAAAAGGCATATATTCCTTTCTCCAAGGCCGGCAACGCTCTTGTGAATCCTCGGATGTTGCAAGAGTTCATGGGCGGCGGTGATCATATACCAACAGTGACCCGCAAGCTCGTTTGCCCTCCTGTAAAACAAAAAAAAAAAAAAAAAAAAAAAAGGTTTATTAAGGAGACTAATTTACTATCAACAATATTTCTAGTATAAATATATTTTTTTCCACTTGTAAATCTTTTAAACCTTATTTTTGAAATTTTCGAGATACGAGAACAATGAGTTTACGGCAATCCTCCAAATTATAAACAATGCACGATAAAAGCCGATAAATACCGTCTGATGATATTCTACTATGCTTTCCTATAATATTACATTCCTATAATATTTTCCTAAAATATATTGAA
Organism: Melinaea menophilus ssp. n. AW-2005; assembly: GCA_918358695.1. NCBI lineage: Eukaryota > Metazoa > Arthropoda > Insecta > Lepidoptera > Nymphalidae > Melinaea > Melinaea menophilus. The sequence continues at coordinate 33,432,041 of OU911039.1, read as the reverse complement.
CAATATAGGTAACAAAATGAGGAAATGAAACTTACTCATAAAATTTGGATTAATCTCTGATATAAAATCGTATAAATTAATTACCGACCATTACCAGCTTATATTGTAGCTCCAACATGTTCCCTGAATACCAGTGCCAGTATTAAATAATTAGTAGATTAACACAGCACTACCATTCCATTTTGTTCAATATAGGCTCAGAGATAACAAAATAACCAACTAGAACAACACTAACGAAATCCTTTGACTTGAACAAATTCGACAATGGCGCACAGCTTATCAAGAACGGCATCTTACACTAGAATCTGAATAAAATTGCCAACGTGCAATAAATTGTCTTTAAGAAATAGTTTCAGATTTATATTCACAATAATTGCGGAGGTACGTTTGACGATATAGTAACGCTTGAATTAATATTTATACAATTTTTTAAAATTATATATGTATGGACAAAATTATAAAAATAAGATTTTCTGTAACTGAAATATAACTTTTTGCCTTTTTTAACCTGGGTCATTAATTACCAAAAAACAAGCTGTCGCAGTTCAGTATTTTTACATTATGCTACTACGACATCGATACTGATAACTTAGCTACGTTAGAGTAACCACGGCTTGATAGTAATACAAAAGATTCCGTTGTCACCTGATGGTATATGGTCTTTTGCTATATTGGAGAAAACAATAGGTCACAGCCGAATGAAAATATGGGCAACGACTAAAAATGCAATGCATATATTATAACTGAAAACTATGTTCTAGTGTCATCATCATCCACATGCATCATCATGTGGATGATGATAACATGGTGGTAGTAATATGGCATATTTAATGTTCTTTACAAAGATGAATGTGTAATATAGGATCACGTCCTTCCATTACTTTATATATTAGAAAATATAATGTAAATATAAAAAAAATATTATATCATGATTTAACAACCAAAAAATGTTACGTTCACATTAAAGTAAATTTTGAGGAAAGGTAAGCGTGGAATAATCAAAGCGCTATCAGTTCTGCACATGTGCTACTCTGTAAACACTTCCAAGTCTATATCTATTCTTAGTTCAAAAATAAGGCTAAGTTATAAGTTACATATTGCAAAATGAAACCTAAATAAAACCTTTTTGCAAATAGCAATGTAAAGAAAAGAATTCTTTGGAGTTTACAGTGTCTTCGTAGCTACGCAAGTTATTGAAACCGATGTCTTATTATAGGAAAGAGAAACAAATTAATAGAAAAGGAAATAAGAAGTAAAAGTATTGTAAAAAAATAATAAAAGGAAATTTGAAGAAATATTGCGGTTTTTATATTCAAATTATGTTTTGGTTGATAACATTAATTTGGTTAATATCACGAGACGAAACACCCGTATATTAATAACTTGATATAATAAATAATATGTATGGAATCTGACAAAGTCGGATCTGTAAGCCTTCTTTAACGTCAGGATAATAGTGACCACTGTACACAACCTCCTCTACCTTCTCTCATATTAATGAAAATTAAATATACAATTAAGAAATTAAAATATAAAACAGAAATCGAAGTAGAAAATAGTTACTTTATTAAAAACTGTTAAAAACAAAAACAATTTACTTTACTTGTACACTACAGACATGGTTCATTACTCCTGTACTTCAGACGATTGTCTTTGTTCTCACATATCAATTATGACTGTAACTCGAAATAGTCTATAGGTACTATAAAAAACTTAAACTTATATATTTCGGTAATTTCTTAGTGGTTTGTGTTAATGATTAAAAATATGAACGTATAATGTTTTCATAAATTGTTTGTTGTACGATAATCGTATGAATATGCGTTTCCAAAGTCGTCAAAACATTTATATGCAATAATGTTTGTCTAATAATTGTTTCAGAACGTGACTGTCTTCAGTGTTGTAGTCACAAGTTCTTACAAATCTGTCAACAGAACGATGTGGTAAAGTACATTGTTTTACATAACTTAAAACCGTTTATATTCTTGGTGATGTTGTGTGTTTGAAAAGTCAAAAATAAAATGCATGTTTTAATGTTTAAAATGTTTTACAAATGTATTATTTATACTAATTAATTAATACATTAAAAAATGGTTTTTATGAATGTAAAGGTATGAAATAAAGTTTGGTTATTATTTTCTACATTTTTTTTTATTTTCTCATAAAATATTCCAAATATTAAATAAATATTAATTTTTTTTTAAATAATAGAATGTTGTTATAGTATGGTAAAAAAGTATCGGCTAATTTTAAAAGCATGGCAACAGGCACAAAGTCATTGCAGCGACAATAGCTATATATATATTATATATATAAGTGAAGTAATAAATATATTTTGATAAAGTATTTGTACTTACTATAGAAATAAAATCAAAGATTATAAAACAGCGTTTTAAATGATTATGACTATTTAAAAACTACATATTGGTGAGTAAAACAACAATAGCATAAAATAATTCTTAAAATAAATTAGCACGCATATTTTGCATAAAGAGGTGCCAATTATTACTTTCTTACATTTCTAGTATTTCATGAAAATAATATACGTTATAAATGAACATTAATAAAGACTTCAAAGGAACGGTTACTCGCACCACGAGGATAAGATTAATGAGATAATTGTTCTGCAGCTCTGGTTTATAGCATTCAACAAGCAAACCTTTGCTATTGTATATTTAAAGACCTACTAAACCTACTAAAGCTACTAAAGATACTTAGTGTAGTAAAATAACGACAACCGAACGAGCCGAGAGTGACGCAAAAAGTGAGCACGAGCATCTACCCGCACTGGCTTATATTCAATTCTTCAATGGTTGATCTGAATTGTCTTCTACAATACATTATATTGTTGGTAAAAAACATTTACTAAATTATGATTATCTCTTTATTGTAATTAAATTGATTACAAAACCAAATAAAATAAACAGAGATGTACTGTAGTAATCCGAATTACTTAAAACTAGTCGTTCTGTGAACAGTAGACCTCAGTGCGTTAGGGGATGAGACAATGTTTTAAATGCCTTTTCCAAAAAGGAATATGTATACCTATGTAGGTACATAACTACCGAACGAAATTGGGCCCCACCAAATAACAACACAGTTATTCAACTTTAAAATTTTTGATAATTTGCTATGGCCGCCATTTTGGATTTTGAAATAACAGAAAACACCTTAAATTTTGGCAAAGAAGACTTAGACGAAATTTCAGCCCGCTAGCTACCGCAAAGTCCGTTTTTGTGGTACGGATCAGAAATCCGCCATTTCGAAATTTTTGGCCCAAGCAAAAAAACGGCTCGACATAAAAATTTAAATAATTCAAAGAACACACCTACCAATTTTCGTGACGATAGGATGAAAAAAACGGCTACGCCGTACGCCGGCTACGCCGGAACAAACTTGCTAAAATACATACGGAAAAATAGCAGAATGGGGCTATTTAGTGGAAACGTAGTCCTTCAAACAAACGCTTCGCTACGCTCAGCATTCGTCCTTCGGTCAAATATAAAATATTTCAAAGAATCCATCTCTATCTATGATACAATGCCGTTACCACAAACATTGAATATTTTGTTTTAAAGATCCTTCAGTACTTCATTCAATAATTTTCAATAAAATAATGTAATGAAACTAGATATGCTTTAGTCACCGCAAAGCACATGTGAAATCTACTTTTATTATTTTATTGCAATATACGTTACAAAACTAATTGACCGAACATTCATTACGAGCCATAAAACGGTATAGGCGGGGATCTTTAATCTATTTTTGGCTTTAAGGGATATAAAATTGGATTCTATGGAACTTTTCTTAATCTAGCTATTAGTATAGTAGTATATCAATTAATTTAGATAGGATACATTAATATTTATTGATTTTTAATTAAAAAACTGATAGTCTATAAAAACGTATTAAGTGTCTTTTTAAAAATTAATCAACACTTATTCACCTTTTTCAAAAAGTAAAGGAATTTACCTTCCTGAACTATTCTTTTGCTAGTGATGGATAAAAAAGTTTTTATAATACTTATTTCTTTTAAACCATCACACCCAAACATATATAAAAGTGTGTTAAACAAATAAAATGCATGAACATTGTCATCATGTCGTTAATTATTGTAAAATATAAAATATTTCCTTATTATACAGTTCATTTTAAAAACTATTATACACTAACTTAATATATGTACAAGAGGTAGCATATAAATGCTATTTCTGATTCCGTAGTTTACTTTATTCATTATGTGGTCACCAACTGCTGAGACAATCTGCTACGTCCATTCTGTAGCCTAGAATCAATCATTTAAATATATTAAACCAAAAGTGTAATAAGCATTAACAAGGCCTTAATAGGTGTGAATTTATTAATTACCAGTAGAAATATTTATACATTTTTATTTATTTTATAAAAATCGAAAAACGTTTACTTAATTATTTTATTTATTGATTGCTTGATTCATCAAATACCCCGAAGTGAGTCTGATACAATTTTTAAAAAATTTAAATATTTTAATGTAACTTTGCGAAAAGGGGCATGCCAATAAATAAATATTATTGTTTAAAAATATATAGAGGTCGTAGATAGTTTCTAACTCTTCAACAGTACCCCGTATTGCTAAGCCGGTGCTTGAATTATATAAATAGTTTTATCGATGTTATTAAAGGTTCTATGCTCACTCAGGTTTATTTTTAGATAATTGTGCTTATATTTATTGTATTTTATGGTAATTCTTGATTTACTTAACTTTTTTTAATGATTTATTTGTTGTCTTACTAAAATCTATCCACAAACAAAACCCACACGATAGGTCCTCGATTTGTATGTTATTTTATCAAAACAATTACTTCGTTACCTGTAAACTACTGTCATGCAAAATGTAATAAGTGAGAGAGCTTAAGAGTTTAAGAGAGATTAATATTAAATGCTTTATATTAAACCGAATATTTGAATTTAAAATACTTTTGTCTTCAATAGAGACCTCCCTGGGGATGGTCTCTGAGTGGGGTGAACTGAACCACGTTCAATTCAATCCCCTAAAGACACAGGTTTGCGCGTTTACCACTGAGAAAACCCCATTTGTCGTATCACCGCTCTTCGAGAGCACTCCTCTTATTGCCTCGCCAAGTATCAAAATACTGGGTCTTGACATTTCGAGCGGTTGTCAGTTTCGTGGTCATCTGGAGAGCAAGGCCAAGTTGGCCTCGAAGAAATTGGGAGTGATCAATAGAGCGAGGCAGTACTTCAAACCTGGCCAAAGACTTGCGCTCTATAAGGCGCAGGTCCGGCCACACATGGAGTACTGTTCTCATCTCTGGTCCGGATCACCCCAATATCAGCTTCTACCATTTGATCGCGTACAACGGAGAGCCGTTCGGATTGTCGGGGACCCAGTGCTCTGCGAACGGCTGGACTCTTTGGCATTGCGTAGAGACGTGGCTTTTTTGTGCGTCTTCTACCGCATTTACAACGGGGAGTGTTCCGAAGAACTATTCGATCTGATGCCTACCGCCGAATTTCCGCACAGCTCGCCATCGCCTCCTTTATCATCCATACCACTTGGATGTGTGGCGATCTTCCACTGTGCGGTTTTCAAGGACTTTTTTCCCACGTACCACTCAAATGTGGAACGACGTTCCTTCGGCGGTATTTCCAGATCGATACGACATGGGTACCTTCAAAAAAGGCATATATTCCTTTCTCCAAGGCCGGCAACGCTCTTGTGAATCCTCGGATGTTGCAAGAGTTCATGGGCGGCGGTGATCATATACCAACAGTGACCCGCAAGCTCGTTTGCCCTCCTGTAACACAAAAAAAAAAAAAAAAAAAAAAAGGTTTATTAAGGAGACTAATTTACTATCAACAATATTTCTAGTATAATATATTTTTTTCCACTTGTAAATCTTTTAAACCTTATTTTTGAAATTTTCGAGATACGAGAACAATGAGTTTACGGCAATCCTCCAAATTATAAACAATGCACGATAAAAGCCGATAAATACCGTCTGATGATATTCTACTATGCTTTCCTATAATATTACATTCCTATAATATTTTCCTAAAATATATTGAACAATATAGGTAACAAAATGAGGAAATGAAACTTACTCATAAAATTTGGATTAATCTCTGATATAAAATCGTATAAATTAATTACCGACCATTACCAGCTTATATTGTAGTCCAACATGTTCCCTGAATACCAGTGCCAGTATTAAATAATTAGTAGATTAACACAGCACTACCATTCCATTTTGTTCAATATAGGCTCAGAGATAACAAAATAACCAACTAGAACAACACTAACGAAATCCTTTGACTTGAACAAATTCGACAATGGCGCACAGCTTATCAAGAACGGCATCTTACACTAGAATCTGAATAAAATTGCCAACGTGCAATAAATTGTCTTTAAGAAATAGTTTCAGATTTATATTCACAATAATTGCGGAGGTACGTTTGACGATATAGTAACGCTTGAATTAATATTTATACAATTTTTTAAAATTATATATGTATGGACAAAATTATAAAAATAAGATTTTCTGTAACTGAAATATAACTTTTTGCCTTTTTTAACCTGGGTCATTAATTACCAAAAAACAAGCTGTCGCAGTTCAGTATTTTTACATTATGCTACTACGACATCGATACTGATAACTTAGCTACGTTAGAGTAACCACGGCTTGATAGTAATACAAAAGATTCCGTTGTCACCTGATGGTATATGGTCTTTTGCTATATTGGAGAAAACAATAGGTCACAGCCGAATGAAAATATGGGCAACGACTAAAAATGCAATGCATATATTATAACTGAAAACTATGTTCTAGTGTCATCATCATCCACATGCATCATCATGTGGATGATGATAACATGGTGGTAGTAATATGGCATATTTAATGTTCTTTACAAAGATGAATGTGTAATATAGGATCACGTCCTTCCATTACTTTATATATTAGAAAATATAATGTAAATATAAAAAAAATATTATATCATGATTTAACAACCAAAAAATGTTACGTTCACATTAAAGTAAATTTTGAGGAAAGGTAAGGGTGGAATAATCAAAGCGCTATCAGTTCTGCACATGTGCTACTCTGTAAACACTTCCAAGTCTATATCTATTCTTAGTTCAAAAATAAGGCTAAGTTATAAGTTACATATTGCAAAATGAAACCTAAATAAAACCTTTTTGCAAATAGCAATGTAAAGAAAAGAATTCTTTGGAGTTTACAGTGTCTTCGTAGCTACGCAAGTTATTGAAACCGATGTCTTATTATAGGAAAGAGAAACAAATTAATAGAAAAGGAAATAAGAAGTAAAAGTATTGTAAAAAAATAATAAAAGGAAATTTGAAGAAATATTGCGGTTTTTATATTCAAATTATGTTTTGGTTGATAACATTAATTTGGTTAATATCACGAGACGAAACACCCGTATATTAATAACTTGATATAATAAATAATATGTATGGAATCTGACAAAGTCGGATCTGTAAGCCTTCTTTAACGTCAGGATAATAGTGACCACTGTACACAACCTCCTCTACCTTCTCTCATATTAATGAAAATTAAATATACAATTAAGAAATTAAAATATAAAACAGAAATCGAAGTAGAAAATAGTTACTTTATTAAAAACTGTTAAAAACAAAAACAATTTACTTTACTTGTACACTACAGACATGGTTCATTACTCCTGTACTTCAGACGATTGTCTTTGTTCTCACATATCAATTATGACTGTAACTCGAAATAGTCTATAGGTACTATAAAAAACTTAAACTTATATATTTCGGTAATTTCTTAGTGGTTTGTGTTAATGATTAAAAATATGAACGTATAATGTTTTCATAAATTGTTTGTTGTACGATAATCGTATGAATATGCGTTTCCAAAGTCGTCAAAACATTTATATGCAATAATGTTTGTCTAATAATTGTTTCAGAACGTGACTGTCTTCAGTGTTGTAGTCACAAGTTCTTACAAATCTGTCAACAGAACGATGTGGTAAAGTACATTGTTTTACATAACTTAAAACCGTTTATATTCTTGGTGATGTTGTGTGTTTGAAAAGTCAAAAATAAAATGCATGTTTTAATGTTTAAAATGTTTTACAAATGTATTATTTATACTAATTAATTAATACATTAAAAAATGGTTTTTATGAATGTAAAGGTATGAAATAAAGTTTGGTTATTATTTTCTACATTTTTTTTTATTTTCTCATAAAATATTCCAAATATTAAATAAATATTAATTTTTTTTTAAATAATAGAATGTTGTTATAGTATGGTAAAAAAGTATCGGCTAATTTTAAAAGCATGGCAACAGGCACAAAGTCATTGCAGCGACAATAGCTATATATATATTATATATATAAGTGAAGTAATAAATATATTTTGATAAAGTATTTGTACTTACTATAGAAATAAAATCAAAGATTATAAAACAGCGTTTTAAATGATTATGACTATTTAAAAACTACATATTGGTGAGTAAAACAACAATAGCATAAAATAATTCTTAAAATAAATTAGCACGCATATTTTGCATAAAGAGGTGCCAATTATTACTTTCTTACATTTCTAGTATTTCATGAAAATAATATACGTTATAAATGAACATTAATAAAGACTTCAAAGGAACGGTTACTCGCACCACGAGGATAAGATTAATGAGATAATTGTTCTGCAGCTCTGGTTTATAGCATTCAACAAGCAAACCTTTGCTATTGTATATTTAAAGACCTACTAAACCTACTAAAGCTACTAAAGATACTTAGTGTAGTAAAATAACGACAACCGAACGAGCCGAGAGTGACGCAAAAAGTGAGCACGAGCATCTACCCGCACTGGCTTATATTCAATTCTTCAATGGTTGATCTGAATTGTCTTCTACAATACATTATATTGTTGGTAAAAAACATTTACTAAATTATGATTATCTCTTTATTGTAATTAAATTGATTACAAAACCAAATAAAATAAACAGAGATGTACTGTAGTAATCCGAATTACTTAAAACTAGTCGTTCTGTGAACAGTAGACCTCAGTGCGTTAGGGGATGAGACAATGTTTTAAATGCCTTTTCCAAAAAGGAATATGTATACCTATGTAGGTACATAACTACCGAACGAAATTGGGCCCCACCAAATAACAACACAGTTATTCAACTTTAAAATTTTTGATAATTTGCTATGGCCGCCATTTTGGATTTTGAAATAACAGAAAACACCTTAAATTTTGGCAAAGAAGACTTAGACGAAATTTCAGCCCGCTAGCTACCGCAAAGTCCGTTTTTGTGGTACGGATCAGAAATCCGCCATTTCGAAATTTTTGGCCCAAGCAAAAAAACGGCTCGACATAAAAATTTAAATAATTCAAAGAACACACCTACCAATTTTCGTGACGATAGGATGAAAAAAACGGCTACGCCGTACGCCGGCTACGCCGGAACAAACTTGCTAAAATACATACGGAAAAATAGCAGAATGGGGCTATTTAGTGGAAACGTAGTCCTTCAAACAAACGCTTCGCTACGCTCAGCATTCGTCCTTCGGTCAAATATAAAATATTTCAAAGAATCCATCTCTATCTATGATACAATGCCGTTACCACAAACATTGAATATTTTGTTTTAAAGATCCTTCAGTACTTCATTCAATAATTTTCAATAAAATAATGTAATGAAACTAGATATGCTTTAGTCACCGCAAAGCACATGTGAAATCTACTTTTATTATTTTATTGCAATATACGTTACAAAACTAATTGACCGAACATTCATTACGAGCCATAAAACGGTATAGGCGGGGATCTTTAATCTATTTTTGGCTTTAAGGGATATAAAATTGGATTCTATGGAACTTTTCTTAATCTAGCTATTAGTATAGTAGTATATCAATTAATTTAGATAGGATACATTAATATTTATTGATTTTTAATTAAAAAACTGATAGTCTATAAAAACGTATTAAGTGTCTTTTTAAAAATTAATCAACACTTATTCACCTTTTTCAAAAAGTAAAGGAATTTACCTTCCTGAACTATTCTTTTGCTAGTGATGGATAAAAAAGTTTTTATAATACTTATTTCTTTTAAACCATCACACCCAAACATATATAAAAGTGTGTTAAACAAATAAAATGCATGAACATTGTCATCATGTCGTTAATTATTGTAAAATATAAAATATTTCCTTATTATACAGTTCATTTTAAAAACTATTATACACTAACTTAATATATGTACAAGAGGTAGCATATAAATGCTATTTCTGATTCCGTAGTTTACTTTATTCATTATGTGGTCACCAACTGCTGAGACAATCTGCTACGTCCATTCTGTAGCCTAGAATCAATCATTTAAATATATTAAACCAAAAGTGTAATAAGCATTAACAAGGCCTTAATAGGTGTGAATTTATTAATTACCAGTAGAAATATTTATACATTTTTATTTATTTTATAAAAATCGAAAAACGTTTACTTAATTATTTTATTTATTGATTGCTTGATTCATCAAATACCCCGAAGTGAGTCTGATACAATTTTTAAAAAATTTAAATATTTTAATGTAACTTTGCGAAAAGGGGCATGCCAATAAATAAATATTATTGTTTAAAAATATATAGAGGTCGTAGATAGTTTCTAACTCTTCAACAGTACCCCGTATTGCTAAGCCGGTGCTTGAATTATATAAATAGTTTTATCGATGTTATTAAAGGTTCTATGCTCACTCAGGTTTATTTTTAGATAATTGTGCTTATATTTATTGTATTTTATGGTAATTCTTGATTTACTTAACTTTTTTTAATGATTTATTTGTTGTCTTACTAAAATCTATCCACAAACAAAACCCACACGATAGGTCCTCGATTTGTATGTTATTTTATCAAAACAATTACTTCGTTACCTGTAAACTACTGTCATGCAAAATGTAATAAGTGAGAGAGCTTAAGAGTTTAAGAGAGATTAATATTAAATGCTTTATATTAAACCGAATATTTGAATTTAAAATACTTTTATTTACGAAATGGTACGTATTTAACTTTTTGTAGATTTAGTAAAAAGGGTTGCTCCTGTTTATGTACTGTCAAGTTGAAACATGTGTTTTGTTGTTTGAATTATAATTTCTTTTTGTTCATCAGATAATTGCGAAATGAAATAATGTCCATCATATTTATTAAATAATCACTATTAAACTTTGAGTTTTAACGGAAATATTTTATAATGTACACACTAATAATGTTAATGTAGGTAAGTATATTTGATGCTATTATATTTGTAACTTAATCCTGAAAGATAACTTAGGCGGACAATTTATAATGACAGCTCACACATTACATTCGGTCATACCTCAACGAAATTTGATTTTCCTGTAAAAAAAAGTTAACTCTGACAACCGCGTGACCAACGATGTTTATAATTTACTAGTGCAACATAGTAGATATACCGTGGAGAGGGAGAGTCTTATGCAGAAGTATAATATTAGTAGATTTGACTTTGATGGTATAACCAACCTTCTTTGTCTGCCGGCAACAGAAGGCTGTAGGTCGATAATTATTATATTTATGAACAGAATAATAAAAATAGTATTATATTTTTTTGTCGCTGTATCACTTACATTCAGGAATGTAATTTATATATCTGTATATAAGGCTATAGACTTCGATGAGGCAGAAGTGTCCTTATTGGACAAAGTCGCTTGAGACCTTAAGGATTTTTAAAAATATTTTATGTAAATAACAATACATAATTTCAGTATTGTTTGAAACATTTAAAAATAAGAAATTATTACAATTAAAGGAATACCACAGTAAATATCCCGTGCAAGGTAGTTGGATTGCTGGCTATTATATGTATAATATTTAAACAGATCTTCCAAAATATAAGTTCAGCTCTTATAACTAACTTTTATCTTTTGAAATTTTAAACTAAAAATGAGACTCTAAAAAATGATTAAAAGCAATGTGATGTAAAAAAATCCGTGCCCGCAGGGGGACACGCGTGGGTAGACCTTGTGTGTAACTCGTTTAAAATATAACTCACTACCTAAGAATAACACATGATGCCGTTGTTTACATCAAAAATTTTCAAGCAAAAAGCGGTTTTTATTTTTTTCCTCGGAAAAAGTATCTTTTTTGGAAATACTTTTGGTACCTAAATTTAAAGTAAAAAATAACCTTTCTATTAAAAATATTTGCGAGGAGGGAATGTTTACCAGAAAAAAATTGCCGTGGTTTTACCTACCTTAAATTTTCAAGTTAAAAGTGGTTTTTATTTTTTTTTCTCAGAAATGGTACCTTATACGGAAAAACTTTTGGTACCTAAATTTAGAGTAAAAAATAATCTTTCTATTAAAAATACTTGTGATGTAAGAATGTTTACCAGAAAAAAGTAATGAATTTTTTTCCAAAAATTTTTGTTTTTTATATCCCCACCCCTAAGTTATTGAAGTTAGGTTTTCGGTTTATCTACATTTGTTACAGGTATTCATCAAAGACATCATATAATATGAACGCTATTGATCTTCTTTGTATAGGGAAAAAGTTATGGTAGAAAAACGGAAATCAGAAGAAGTGAAGCCCTAGCGCCCCCTGTGGCCGGATTTCTCTGGTTAACGAACTTGACGTGACGTGCTGACAAAAGTCGAATCTGGACGCACGCACGCATATGTATATGTATATTGTATATTGATATATGTATATATATATATATATATATATACATATATCAACTTTTTGACCAATGGTCATTTCGGACTCAGGGGGTCATAATAAGACCTCCTGTGAAGAAATTTTTCCAAAATTCGAAAGTTGGGTACAAATGAATGGACAGACCGAATTCTTCGAGGTCTTCCCAAAATACTGATGTCACCAAAAATAAGAATAACAACTACCTACTTTTTTTTAAAGTTCGAACAATATAATCTATCCTATTCTCTAGTTATCATCAGCCAGCCCCTCCGCACGTGCAGTCTCCCCGCATTCAGATGCTTTTAGTGTTTAAGGGCATTGTTAATCGTTCAGGAAGTTCCTTTATCCTATATTGCATGAGGGCAAGTACTAGCTTTACGTGTCCTTCATATCCTACGTGCTCTTAATGATGTTAAATTTACTGAGAATCTAGCTTGTGCAGTGTCATCTTATATACAAAAAGAAAAATAACTTTTCGAGTTTTTGTTACAAACGTATAAATCTACTCGTAGCCATGTTCTTTATTTTTTAGTTTGCGCAGGTTTGTTTCAGCGTGTCGATAATTTTTCTTTGTTCTATATACTACAAGAAATGTCCAACTCGTATTATTGTCACGAATTCACCTGGACATCTGTTAACAAGTCATTGTTTTCTATACTCTAGGACACCGGCATGTTATTGTAGTAATGAGATCTACGAGGAATTATGTACATATTTGTTTTCTAGTTTTTTAACTTATGAAAGTAACTTCAATCAAATATTCAATTAACTCACAAAACGACGATCCACAGAGACTATAGCTTAGACCTGCATAATTTATATGTATTATTATCACAAATTTTCATTATTACCTCATTTACATGACATATTAGATATAATAGTCGATAGCTTTTTGAATCATCTTAAAAAAGTAGACAATCAACCAATAAATAACATCAAAAAGGCTTGGATATATGATAATTATTTAACATCACGTCTAAATTGGCCTTTCCTTGTTTACGATATTAATAAGACCCTTTTGTTAAAGTTAGACACAAGTGACATAAGGATATTGAAGTCGTGGCTCGGGTCAGCGCATCCAGCGGACTCTTCTACCTTATTTAGAGACCGACACAATTTTGAGGCTTTAGTAGGTTCTTACGATATTTGGTTAGGTAGGGAGAGGAGCGTGAACAGTGAAAGTGAGCGTGTATGCGCATATTAAAGGGGCCCCTTAAACCTACACCTAGGTTGCAAGTCCCAGGCATTGTTTGCGCTCCTCTTCTTGGAACGCGATGGGCCCGGCACCCGTACGGTGAATCCATGGAATGCTAAGAAGTTTTGTCTCTTAATATTTAGCCAACAAGAAAACTGTTTGCTTATTTTATAATTTTAATAATTTTAATAATTTATATATTATTAAACAACATTTATCTGTCCGTCTGACTGGTAGATCATAACTTGGTTCGGACTAGCTCAATTGAGGTAATCCTCCTCAATCCTCCTTTCCCTTGCTTATTGTATACATACTTTTGGGATATTTTTTACGAAACGTCCGATTTCTGCAACATCCAAGGATTCCAAACTAACCTAAATGCCATCCACTACTACTATTTTTATGAAGCGCAGTCGAAGTGGCTGTTGCCATATTGCATTGATATGAACGCAGTCATTGAAGATTTTAATGCGCATCAAACAAATTAGTTTGATTCACATACGCCATATTTGTTTGACTTGGCAACAGTGACTTGATTAAAATTTCGATAAAGTGACTCTGGAGCAAAAGGGACATTTTTATAAAAAAGTTTGTAGGTCAAATATTTGGCAGATCGCGGCCTTCTTCGATGCGTAAGTGTTTTTATGTATTACTATATAATATAGTTATTAAAAGAAATTGCTACCTTACAATTATATAAAATACCATTTAACTTAATAATACTTTTATCTCTCGATATAATTAGCCTCACACGACCGACCGTAACCGACTGACCGACCGCACATGGAGCGAGATGTATTAAATGTGAACCTCGTTTTCGCATTAGCAATGGATTTCGGTTGATTCTGTCTTGATACTAATATTTGTTCATTATGTAAAAACACATTGCAAAATCATTTTTTATAAATTCATTTTTACCTTTTCTTACATATAAAATGTATTGGTTTTCTTTCTATTAGTCCTATCTTATTTAAAATATTTTATAAGTAAGTGGGTGAAATAAATTGAAAGAATTTTAAAAAAGATCAATTTTCTTACAAAAACTAGACAATAAGAAAGTTTTGTATATAACACACTAAAAGAAATGACTAATTGGTAATAAAATAAAAGTATTAATTACTTGATGTGATATCTTTTTAATAATCAAAAAATAATAATTTTTATGGTCTATTAAATATAAATGTTGCAGTAAACCGTCAATAAAAATGGACATTAATAATATGCCTTCTTGTAAAATACACGTTTCCTATTGTGGTCTTAAGAAAGATCATCTGTCACGATAAATGACATACATACACGTCTCCTGTTGCTACTGAGACCATCACAATATGTATAAAAGAAATATTTATGTGGAATGTGATAGCGACATTGATGTAGAGGCTCAACCTAAAAAACTGTTCTATAAGGAAGATATATGTATATAAAAGGATTGTCAAAAAACAACGAATGTATGTTTATAATGTACACATGGTTTTATTAGAGTTAACTACCATGATTCGTATTTAGTTTAATATAATACATCTAACAACACAGCACCATAATGTTAGGAGTTTCTTATACAAATATGTTCATTTATCATATTCAAATACCACGAAATATCATTTACAAAATATGAATATATATAAAAAGCAGTCATTAATCTTCAACTTCAAGCCCCGCTCTTATCTTATCTCTATAATTTTGAAGTGTTATAATATTGTATATGAAAACTTATTTAGCTTCACGCCATATCCCTTGCGGGGTAGCCAGAGACGACGGAGCGCCAAAGGCTACGGTCCCTGCATACCTCTTTCGTCTCGGCCACAGACATCAACCTCTTCATACATGCCCTCCGGGGGGTCCTCGTGCATTTTACGTGACCTTCCTCCAGTATCATAGATACTGTGTTTTCGAAGGTCACTCGAGGCCTCCCCCGTTTCTCTTACCGCTCACTTTCCTATATAAATCTTTTTTACCATTCTTTCATCACTCATTCGTTCGACGTGTCCAAACCACCTGAGCACGTTCTTTTTCATTCTCACCGTGACATCTTCGCTAGTACCTGCCATTCTGTGGATCTCTTCATTGCGGATTCGATCAGCTAGACTGACTCCGCATATTCTGCGAAGAGATCGCATCTCCACAGCATTCATCTTTCTTACATTCTTCTTCTGTGTTACCCACGTTTGGCTGCCGTATAACAGCGTCGGTAGCAAAACTGCATTGTGTACAGCCAAACGTGCAGCTATGCTGACGTTTTGCCGTCTCAATAATGCAGTCAAAGCACCATTGACTCTGTTATCGGCAGCAATACGCCTTTCCACATCCATTTCGTATCTTCCGTCTCTGCTAAACATATATCAGAACCTGCTTTCAAATATCAGAACCTTCGTCTTATCTACATTTAGGTTAAGACCATTAATTTCACACCCATCTTTCAGAGTGGTGACCAATGCCTGCAAATTGCATTCTGATGATGCAATGAGCACTGCATCATCTGCATATAGCAAGCAATTGACCTTAAGGTCACCTACTTTCACTCCCATGTCACTATCTTTCAATGTATATGTTAACGTTGAAATAATTTGGTATGAAATAGCAAATATCAAAGATGTTTAATCGCAAGTAATGAGGAGTCAAAGGAATCTAACAGAAATATAGATGATTCTGATTTATTTAAATAATACGACTTTAAATAAATAGCAACACATAAATACACAAGATATAAATATCATCAATATACGCACATATTATTTACTAAATATATCCTAATCTTAACATTAACTAATTTCATAAGAAAAAAAAATGCTAGCTTTATTTTCCCAATAAAGAAGAACGACAATATTCTTTAACTAATAGAAAAACGTATAATTCGAATTCGATTATTGTAATTAAATTAAACGGTTTTTCGTCAATGGGATAAACAATATCACAGGTTATTTAATATATATATATATATATATATATATATATATATATATATATATATATATATATATATATATATAATATATAACTTTGAAATCTAAATAGTTAATCAAATTAGTTATTTTATGATTATTTTGAAAAATACACCAGCAACAGTTTATTATGTTTACCAAAATAATCTTAGATCTAATCTCTCGGGTCGTTGTCCTTTCAAAATCCTTTAATATCCGCTCTAACTTTGACGCTCTCCGTTCATAAATCCAGATATCATTTTTTAAGACGGAGATAAAAAGCGTAGTGAAAAAATATCAGACCTAAGGGAACTCACTTCCAACGTTTCGCGTACTAACAAATGTTTCTCGTATCGATACTTCGTAATTCATAGTAAAACACTTTTTTTACAAATAAGTTATTTAAATTACGTTGTGCTACAATTCTTCTACTCGAAAGGGGATCCGCGTTAAAAGCTAGTATTTAAAATATTTACAACCGTTGTTTATTATAAAGTAAACAAGAAAGAGTTGGATACTTTTTGAATTAGAATGGTACATTTTGGTTGAAATGGAGATAATAAAATCCCAAAAAAAAAAAAAAGTTCATTTTTTAATTTAAACTTTAAGTCTGAATAAATTAAAAATTAAAATACCTTAAACATTTCAACTTTAGCCTAAACTAATCAAAATAATAATATACGTATAGTCGGATGTTATATTTACTGAGCTGTTCTTTTTATCTCCTTTCAGTGCTCCATTTTGCTTTTGCAAACTGCATTACTGCATTGACAAGCTACTTCGCTGCGGGTCCAATACCTCTTGGGAAAGCTATCTACGAGAATGTACCGCAAAATTGACAAAGGATTTCCTTTACAGGGAATATAAATTGTATATCTTGTTTATCAATAGTAGTATCTGTCTATCTGTTGTCAAGATTTCAAATAATTACTTGCTGCCTTCGATGTTGTTTAAGTTATATCTAATTGTTAATACGATATTCTAATGTTTTCATTGCAAAGTATATATGTTTTAAAAAGGTAGCTTCTTATCATTGGGATAATTTTTACTTAAATAATTATGTTTTGGGAACTACATATAAAACAAGAATCTTTTATTTGGTATCCAAGACACTTTCCACTGATTGTAACATAATATAATATAATATAATGTAGCAGCGAAGGATGACTTAGAACCAATTAACTATCTGACACAATCACTACCTAGAATACATAGTGTCAAGAATATTACTTACATTGAAAGAACCTGCACATTTCATTATTAATTTATAATCTGATTGTATCTTAACATGTATAAATATTGTAAACATTTACCGTAGTTCAGGTTATAAAACGTACAAATATCGATATATTTATTAATAAGGACATCAATTTTAAGGAAATATAATGAAAACAAACACACATGTAAGTGGTTATGTTATATGCCACAGTGATATATTCGTCACGTAATATACTTGCGGTTCCTTACTGATATAACTGATTCATAATTTCTCTTGGCTGTTATGAAATTATAAATAACACACATTGTCTTGGGTATAGTAATTTATACTTAAAGTTTTATTTATACTATATTCATTCTCTCTTAAGTAAGACTAAAATCAATTTATTTACCTCAAGTCTTGCTCGGTGTAAACTCATAACGCAGAGTTCGACCTGCTATAATTACTGCCATCCTGCTATGAACTTGCAGTTGCATCGCCCATTATATCGGTGTGGCCTACAGCACCCTTATTCAATTATAAATAAGGTATGTTTTCGTTTATATTTCGTTTCGTAAACTAATTCATTTGGTTATTTTACATTGGTGAGTTTTATAAAACCGGAAGTGTAATAGCTGGGACCCTGTTAACTAACAGACCTATCGCCATTACATTTCTTCTCTCTCAAATAATGGAGAACATCAATAATCGACAGCTTCTAACGTACCTCGCGGACCGCCAGTTGATAAATTATCGGCAATATGGCTTACGCCATGGCTGATCTGCTGGTGATCTGCTATTATATCTTACGCACCGGGGTCAGCGGTTATTAAAAGAAAGGGAAAGAGTCTGTTAGTTAGTCTGAATATGGCAAAAGAATTCGATGGTGTATAGCAAGGGGCTGCTTTCTAAGCTTTGTTCCTATGGGCTTTCCTAAGGGCTAAGTGGATCACAAGTTTTCTCGCTAGGCGAAGCATGTAAGTCGTTCTCGACGGTTTGAATTCAAATCCGTGAACGCTGGTGTACCCAAAGGCTGCGTGTTATCCCCCACTCCGTTCCTCATGCACAACAAAACTATGGTAAATATTTCCAACATATATTGTTTGTTATGTTGATGACAGTACTGGGGATGCGATATATTCCGGCCGTATAGGGCTCTCTTGGGATCACGTTGACGAGTGCCGATACAAACATATGGGTCATGGGCGGCGGTGATCACGCATCATTAGTGACCCACAAGCTCGTTGCCCTCCAAGCCCTATTCTAAAACAAAAAAATAGTTATTTTGTAAGTTAGTTATATGTTGTAAATTAAATTTCGAAAGTATTTTCTACGGTCCTATAATACATTTAAAAAGGCGCAATGTATTAAACGCCCTTTTATGATATAAGAGAGTTCAATGAAAAAGACTAAGTAAAGGATTATATTTTTGTTTATTTAAAAACAAATATTGAAGTAAGCCAAAGCTATAATTATACTCTCCAGTCTATGTTGATAAATAAAACAGAACCACGTGAACTTTAATTATGCATAATTTCGAATGACTGCGTTCTCTGACACTGTACGCTAAGAAAAGATTAAAATAATAAAAGGTTGATTATATTCTTCACGATTCAGTTAAATATGTAAAATTTGGTTTCACCTATATTTTTTCCTTGGTTCTGAAATAATGCTCTTACGAAAAAAAATACAAACCACGTTTTTAATAATAAATTTAATAATAGTAATTTCAATGAGAAAAAAGGAACACTTATAAGACCCTTCTGTTAGTTACTTGTCTATCTGCCAAGACCTTTATTAATCAGTTAGCAATTCAACATTATTTAAATGAGCCTACGGTCCCTTAGAAATATATCGGCTATTACATGAACGCTATTTAAAATTATTGGCTTGAGATAGAAAAAAGAAAACTTTACAATATATTTACAGTTGTTCTAGTTAGGATGATGACATATGGCAAAAAAATATTTAGATATTTTAGAGAGAAAACCATTGTATAAAAACAATAGTATTTTGCGATTAACATTGAAAAGGGAGAATTACTTGAATTTGAAACCGGAGAATGAATCACAACGTTAATCGATATCTGGATATATATTTTTTTATTGTAAAGGTAATATTATCCTCACATTTGTATTAATAATAAATCCAGAGTTTTATGTTTTGGTGACGTCTACGAGTAAATCAACGTTGCAGTGAGACTTGCACTTACTCATTTACTTATGTGCAAACGACGTTGTTTTTTTTTATTCTATGTGTTTTACTGTATGCAATAGAAATCATTTAGTTGTATGCTTTTTTTAACTCATAATAATAATAATAATAATAAACAATTAATAAAAGATATAGTTTTAGTAAAACGAATTCATGTGATTTTTATTTTACTATTTATTTGTGAAAATACCGAATATAACTGGACTAATAGATATGTTTATCTGCTTCCCAATAATTCTAATAGTCATTATGCAAGTCGAATGATATACTCGTATATTACATGAGTGGTCGTGATATCGGAGACTGGCTCGGAGCCAGCTGCCGGCAGACCACGTTTCAATGTAAGTACAAGGAAGGCTAATATACTGTAATAAAATCGTTTTCTTTAAAATAAAATAAAAAAAAAGTTACTTCATTATATTATTTAAAAAATTATCATAATAACTGATATTTCAAAATTATCCATATTTTAAAAATAACATTTAAAACCCTTGCTGATTGGACTTAATATAATTTATGCTGTTTATGTATTTAATCTTTAGTTCCTCAAAATAACTCTTTACATACACCTTACAATTTTTGCCCGAAAATGTATTAATTGTGTAATTAGATAAAACATTATTTCATACGAAAAATTACGTTAAGAGATTTTTTTAACTTATTTCACATTAACTTTAAACAATCTTTTAACTTGAATCGTGAACAATGATTCAAATTATCACCGACACATAATACGGTGTTTGACAAGCAGGCGGCGAACAGCACGTCAATCCGAGCACCAATCGTCGGACATTAAACGTGTTGAATTCAAAATGCTTTTTTTTTTTTTTTTTTTTTTTTTGTTTGTCTCTGCTGTTAGCCCTACTGGCCATGACAGCGTCACCGGAGTAATGGACGGGTGCAGAGACCCGTCCTTGAAAAGGTGGGCCTGAAGGGCCCCAGGGGAACGGGCGTCCTGAGGGCGCCTCCTGTGAGGCTCGGACCACGGCTCAGGACGCCGTTAGGTGGGAAGCGAGGGCTGGATGTGGGTTAGAATTTGACACTAACGTCCTCCGACGGCAGAACGCCGGAGCAACGTGCTTGGATGGGGGCCTCGTCTTCGCCGGCGAAGACGCTGTGTGTGTGTATGTGTAGTATTTATGTTCGCTTTGCCGCTTTTACGTAGCGTTCCCTAACGTAATCGCGTCGTCCGGGTCGAAAAGTACCGACTTGGGTCTTCTCTTTCTGACTTTAGGAGTCTTACGGGCCGTGTATCCTGTGGCCTTAACCACCAGCGGGTTTGGGTGTCCCACAGCATAGTCAAAGTAGCTTTTGGAGAGCCCCTTGAAATACTGTGCGATCGTCGGTAGATCTAAGTCTCTGTGCAAGTCGATATTACGCATATACCACGGTGCTCCAGTGGCGAGCCGCATGAATCTGTTCTGAAGCACCTGAAGGGGCTTCAGGTTCGCGTGAGCGAAGGCAACGCTTGCATAGGACATGACGGAGCGTATGCAGGCTTTGTAAAGTGTGACCTTATTTCTAAGGGACATTTTACTCCGCTTGCCTAACAGGGGATAAAGTCGCCCTAGGATAAAGGGCCGCTCTGTTGCGAACGTCCTCGATATGTGAAGTGAATACTAGCTGTTTGTCCAGCGTCACTCCTAGGTACTTGGCCTTGTTTTTCCAAGGAATCGGTTTGTCAAAGAGTTTAATCTCCGGGCCCCTTGTGGATCGTGACCGTTCAAAGAGTACCGCGGTGCTCTTCTCCGGGTTCACCTCAATCCTCCATTTCCGAAACCAGTTCCCGAGGGAGTCGGCTGCGGATTGGAGGCGTTGAGAGATCTCATAAGGATCCCTTGAGGATGTGTAAATTGCGGTGTCATCCGCGAACATTGCTAATTCTACTTTATAACGCGGCCTAGGAATGTCGCTGGAGTAAATTGAAAAGAGAATTGGTGAGAGAACTGAACCTTGAGGGACGCCTGCCCTGATGGGGCGGGGAGTCGACATCACGCCTTCCACTCTGTAGCGGAAGGAGCGATTCGACAGGAAGTCCCGTATGATTAGTACGAGTCTGTCCGACACCCTGAACTGGTATAGCTTGTATACCAGTCCATTGTGCCAGACCCTGTCGAATGCCTTCGCTACATCGAGGAAGAGCGCTCCTGTCCTACGTAGCTTGCGGCACAAAGTGGCCCCAGAAAGGATGTGCTCCGTGAGGCGTTGCACCTGGTGGGAACTGGAATGATAGGCTCGAAAGCCAAACTGCTCATTTGGGATGATGTTCAGTCTCTCTACTTCTGACTTAAGTCTACTGAGGATAATCCTCTCATAGATTTTCCTTAGGGAACTAAGGAGACTAATTGGACGGTAACTAGTTGGAAGATTCCGGGGCTTACCCGGTTTGTGAATGCCTATCACTATGGCCTCTTTCCACTGGGCCGGAAACCGGCAACCGGCCAGTAGAGCATTAAAAATATTAACCATTAGGTAAAGCAAAGGAGGCGGAAGGAGTTTGATCACTTTGTTGGTGATCCTATCTGATCCTGGCGACTTTTTGGCGTGAAGCGCCTTAACTAGGTTCGTTACCTCTTCGAGGTTCGTTTCCTCTATGGGGGGACCTGCTGGTGGTTGAGAGCACATGACTCGAACAGTGTTGTCGACGACTTCGACATGTTCGCGTTCGACCGGTTGCGTGCTAATGTTACACTCTCTCTCTGGGCTGTCAGCTAGACATTCCGCTTTGTCTCGGTCGTCGAAGGCGGGCGTGGAGTTAGGTTTATCGAGCGGGGGCATTGCCGAGACAGTTTCGGCTTTCAGGGCTCTCTGCAATGACCAGTAAGCCTGGTGTGAAGGAGAGAGCTCTGAAAGCTTCTTGTCCCAGTCTCCATCTCTAAAGGTGTCAAGAGCTTGTCTCAACTCCCTTTGGAGGCGGCGTAGCTCCCGTCGATGTTCGTCTGTCGGATATCTGTCTAATCAAAATGCTTACAGGCGGCACGGTATTACAACATTCAAATCGCCCTCCTTGCAGAAACAGATCGCTGATCCGGTACTTCCTCCGTGACCACCACTCGTGAAACCGAGTCGAAACGTCGGAATACAGAAAATAAATAACACCGTTTTTTTTTATCTTTGACTCTTTGAAATAAAAATTTAACTTAGTAAGATTATTTTTTTATAAAGCAATATTTTACTCCAGCCGTTACATTATATATTGTTAACTTAAATGGTAAATAACATTTAACACTGATTCAGAACTACAAAGAGTAAATTAGATTACAACAGCAGTTTTCATAATAGTATGTTTACGTTTGTTAGTTCTTAACAAAGGTTCAGGTAATCTCTTTTCAGGATATTTTGCAATCAAATATTTAGAAATTCGTAAAAGCTTAAAGGTTTCCGGTATTAAGTGGCTGCTGTATTTTATCTTAAAGCCTTAAAAGTGTTAACAACCCATCACCTTATGTTAATCCCGTATTTGGTAATGGTAAAAGTTTATTAGTATTAGTAGTATGGGTACTATAAGTAATTCGCATTAAAAAACAACCCTAAATTGATGTTAGGTACAGAACGATAAGACCCTCATTTTGTATTATTTTTGTTGGTTGTTCTACTTTGTTACTTAATTGTTTCCTTAACTTGTTACTTTCTGATGGTGTACCATAATGAAAGTAACAATATTATAGTATTTTACTAAGCCAAGACCATATATTGATTAATAATAGTAACCCAGTTGCCAGGTCACTTTGTGTTCCCTACATCTCATATTATCTGATATTTTTTTAAACATAAAGAATGGTAACGAAATAGTTTATGACAACGATATCTTTTATATAATTACTGTTGTGAAATTAAATACCACTATATATATATAAGATTTTTTTTTGTAAATTTTTCGTTTTTTAACCGAAATTGTACCTAATCACTTAAATAACATAAAATCCATTTTAGACCGGATGTTTTCATGTAATTTTAGTTTCAAATGCATGCTTAAGCCACGAAAAGCAAAATTAGATACAATCTGAACTACCCAACTGATATAGAGCTCATAAAGTGAAAAAATAAGTTTAAGCTTGCCATCTAAGTTCAACTTTCACAATGAATTTTACAAAAAAAATCTTTAAAAAAAAATAGGAGGTCAAGAATTTTTTTTGGCCAACTTGTAGTCTCTAAATAGGTACCTGAACACGCTCACTTCGTTTGGCGGACCCTCTACAAAACACAATATATATATTTGTGAACGCTTTTAAGATCATTCGTTTCAAGAAGTAACATATCATAGGGACAAAAAATAACTGTTCAGTGTTCCTTACGACGGAATAGAGTCATTGAAATTAAAACATTCTAGATAGAAGACTTTTACGATACAATCAAGCATTGGGTAAAATGAAAATTTAAAAAAAATATATATTTTTTTTACTTGAAAAACTAATTCGAAAATATTGTTTATTTAATGATAAATAGTTACTATGTAAGATCTAAATGAATGTTAACAAGTTGATACCAATTGAAGATAACTTTAAGTCAAAAATTATGTAATTTTTTTGGTCTCAGTAATTGTAAATTTAATTATCCAACCAGAATATCTTAAAAGATCAAATTTATCTTCAATTATAAGATAAAAAATTGTTATGGAAAACGTACCAAAAAATGGTGAGTAACTTGTTACGTAGAAATTTTATGTCTGTAGTAATTTAAATACTTAGTCAAACTTTAAAATTTTTATAATGTTTATCTGTAATTGGGTGGATTAATTTTTATTATTTTATTCAATGTTTTCTTATGTACTAAGTTGTATAAATAAATAGCGTACTGCTGGATATTATTAAAAATGTCATTTGTTTCAGATATTTAGATGCTGCCGACGTGGTCATATTCATATATTCACCCCACTAGCACGCTTGCTAGCTAGCAGAGCGTACGGGGTGCTTGGTGCGCCAAACAAGGTCTTCATCATGTTGACAGGGTAGCTAGCAAGTACACCTATGGCCTCAGCGAATCTGTCCAACTATTCGAGCCCTCTTACACAAAAGTAACAAATACAGCAAACATACTCTTATCTCTAGGCCATTGTCTTCAAATCAATTCCTATTAACAATTTATTTTGACGATCACAGAGCGAAAATCTGAAATTGTATTTTTTTTATTCATATACAAAAGTACTCGTAGTCAATTTTACCTTAGGGAACAAATAGTCAACATATGCCAAAATAACAAATATTTTTTGTTTCGTCACTTCACAATGATCCCAATCGTAGGTGAAGTAGATTTATTAGGATTTTTTATAAAAATGCTTTAAAAAAATGCTTATATACAATTAATTAACAATTTTAGTTTAAATATTATAAATTTAAAGAGCTAGCTAGGTTAACAATAGCTAATTCAAGGTAAATGTGCGGCACAAATATACAAATCAGAATGCGGCGCCGTGCTGTCGCGCAGGTGCTGGACTTAGGTGACCGGCGCCGGAGTGTCGCTCAAGTGTTAGAAGAAATAGTTATACGTTACAAAAATGGAGTAAATCATTTATTGTTAAACATAAAATAAATTATTTAAAATACAAATTGTATTTTGTCTTTTAATATAATAATAATTATCATACTTATTTTAATGTTTTGTTGCTACTACAATTAAACCACACGTCAGTTCATTCCTGTTTTTAATGTTACGCAGTCCAATTTTTCTACATTAATTTGAAAAATCTGAACAATGCAAATCTGTAGCGTTTGTAACAATTGTATCGGCACTCTAAAGCCTGTCCGACGTGAAAAGGAATTCATGATTTACACCCTTCCTAAGAGCGGCGGCCGTCACTCTCGCGTCGTACAGATTTACATAGAGAATTTATTGAACGGTGCAGTATATGAATAGGTTATAAGCAAACCGTAACTCTATATATATATATATATATATATATATATATATATATATATATATCCCACCTATTCTTACCTATATTTTAATAATATTCAAACCACTTTATTTTGTAAATTCATTCACTGTTTCACTCATACTTTCGTTTTTATGTGATAATATGAAAACTCATGAAATGTATTTCATCATCAAAATATGTTTAAAGTAGATCATTTTTGTGTGTACATCTTTAAAGTTTGTCCATTCGTTGAGGAGACATCATTTAATTATGAACATATAATTTCGAAGTTTACCTGACTATACAAATGATTCTAATAGCATTACCTTTTGAACAGTATATGAACTTTATTTGAATTAAATCGACTCATTGGGTTTATTGTACGTTTCAGATATTTACATTTAACTTAGCTCTATTTAGATACAATAAGTATGCTTAAAAGAGAAAAAAATCACGGCTTTGAAAGAGAATTAATAGAAGTAGAATATGACCCAGAATAACATATAAACTATTTTTACGGGAAAATATGAGTACCTTATTATCTGAAAAAACCTAGTAATTCAATATTTGGTAAATAGATGGCACTATACTCTTGGGCTTAACACCAACTTCACGCGGGCTAACTATTATTAATATATTCGAAAATTATAATATCTAGCAGCCCATCTCAAACCTGCGGTTAATATTTTGTATTTCTCATATAATTTATCACAAGACACTTAATACCGGCCCTAACCTAACCTAAGTTTTTGTCTCATTCCTCTTTCCTAAGGTTTCCTTTGACATTCAGTGTAAACTTCATTTATGAGATAACACATGTTACAGAATGTTTCGTTATAACTTCCTAAACATCACTTCTAAGTACGGATCTAAGGATATGTTTCGACTTTGAAATACTATTTATGATATACATACTTTTTCGTACTTAATATATTTTCTGTAGACATGCTTGTATAAAAATAGTTTGATACAATTTACTGATCATGCACGAGTGTGCAAATTGTATCTTGTTGAGTAACAAGACCAGATGGCTGAAAAAAACCACACAATTCAATGTGTATAATCAATGACATCACAATACATACGAATAATTAACATCATGTCGAATGTTGAATAATGTCTTAAAATTCAATATCAATATTTTTTTTTATAAATATGTCTTTAAATATTTAAAAATGAATATGGTATTAAAAGTTTATTTAAATTATAAATGGCTACAGTGGATCTATCAAGACGTAAAAAATATATATAACAATTTTAGCTCAAAATTAAAAAAAAATCTTGAACTTGTTACGCAGATATAAATAATAATTGTATAATTTGAAATGGTTTGTGATTTCAATGACTGTGAGTAAATGAAGGTGAATATTATTTAACCAAAATTTAACTCATTGTAATATAATAATATTTAGACTAACACTCTTATTTACATTGTGAAAATTGTTTTGCCTCTGAAAGATCTATTGATAGTAATTCCGATCTTTGGTTATAAATTATCTACGCAATTGAATTATTTGCTGTTTGAGAAACTTTTTGCTCGTTTTAATGTTTTAAAATACTTAGTACGTTAATAAAATGTTTTATATTTATTTTAGGTCTTACCACAATTTTGAAGTGACAAAAAAAGAGACAGCTTGTATAACTTTTGTATTTAAAATAACTCATTGAAACTTGGAGACAATTATAATAAAGGAAAATACATTTGGAGACAAGTCCATTATTGAAAAAAAAAATATTTTTTTTTAGGTAAAGTGATTCAAGGAATTTATATAGTATCAAATGAGTTACAAGCCCGGTGTAATAACATATTTAATCATAATAAAACAGACTATATTACGTTTCCTTTATCGCGTCTCATCATAATATACTTCAACGTGAATGTACTGTGTGCAATAAGAAACATTCTTCACGTTTACCAAAGGGAAAGCCAGTCAGCAAATGTGATCGATACCTATATTATGTACAACATTATCGTATCAAAATCTGTAGACTAAATATTCAAAAAGTGTTAAACACAATTCTACGATAAACGAAACCCCAAGTTTATATTCAGTTACAAATACAATTTAAAATAATTTAGCAAACCGATCGTATAGATTATTCAGATTATAATATTTTTCTTTTATAAAATGAACCGTACGCCAAAACGTAAATGGTATGTTAGTCAGTTGTCATTGATTAATTAAATACCTGCATTAAAGACATGTTACCGTTAAGGACCTATGCCCTTGAAGTTTTTGAACAAACGTCCGTTATCAACTTAATTACCTATGCAGACGTAAATATTAAACAGTTGATGGGTACAAAGCTGTTGTAAAGTAATACGCTACCTGTTCGAACGCACCGTGTTACATATGTTCTGTTACAAAAATAAGGTCAAAATCGTGTGTGAGAGTTAAAACCAAATCAGATTAGCACCCCTTTATAAATAGCGAAAAAGTCTTAAAAAGCTCTTATGACTGACATAGGGGGGTATTCCACCATAGTTCCAACAATAATTAATTTAAGTGACACTTGGGTATGGCAGACGAAGAATGAAAGTAAGAAGCTATTAAAATGTTCCCTAAAAAGTCTGATACGTATGAAATTTAGTAACAAGATAAAGAATAGTAAATTAAGAAAGCGTTATAAGGTGAAAGAAGATGTAAATAGTATACTAGAATAGAGAAAAAAATGCTTAGATGATTTGGTTATATACAGAGAATAAACGAAACGTGATGGACGAGTGGAATATATAAAGGATATGTGGATAGAAAGGTCGGAAGAGAAAGGTCTATACGGACATTTTTTGATCAGATTGAGGATTTCCTGAAAGCACAGGTCAAGGGTACCTGGACCGATGAGCGTGCATGAAGGAAATATGAGAGTAGAATAAGCGAAAAGAGAATATGGAAGTGGAAATCTTTGGTCTCAGCCTACCCTTCTGGGAAGGAGGCGCTATAATAGGTATGTAAGTAAATGGCTTATTTAAAAAAAACTTTACGCTTTTCTTCACCTTGTGCTAAATCAATATTTACGGCTAAAGAAAATAAGTCACAAAAAGTATCTTTATAAAACTGTTTCGTATTATTTCTTAATGTTCGTAAATGATATTATACTTATTGAATATGTTCACATTCACATCCTGTGTTGTACTTGATTCACATTTGATAACGTTATAGATTACCATTTATATGTTATGTAACATTTTAAGGTAAATAGTTCTTGGAAAATGATTTCAAGAAACAAAAGTAGCAAAATATTTACTAATTAATATATATTAGATTTGCAAAAAAACTACTAATAATTAGTATTAAATTGTATATTTTAATGTCATATGTGATTTAAGGCGAGACTTTTAATAGTGTCATGATTGTTGAGTTATTTTTTTCTATGGGTTGCAAACGAGCAGACAATGTGATAGTTATTGTTGCTGTGCCCATATCTTCATCATCATCATCATCATCACCATCATCACTTCTATAATTCACGTACAAATAGTAGCTATAACTATTTGAGATCAAACCATCCAACTTCAGTCAATTGTCTGTATAGAGATACGTTGAGTTATCGTATTTTTTATTATATACTAGCTGTACCACCGACTTTGCTTGTTAGGAATATATTTTTGAATAAAAATATCCTAACTGAGCGAAGCGAGCGTAGCGAGCTGAGCGTTCTACTGGAGACTTTTTCACATTCATTCTCACGAATAGGCTAGAAAACTACTTGATGGAAAATTATGAAATTTTGCAATCAGCAAAATCAATTGCTAATTGATTTTGCAATCAGCAAAATCAATTGCAAATTGATTTTATAAAATACAATTTTTGAAAATTGTCATGTCGTTGAGGAATAATCGTCAAAAATCTGATATCCGATTGAAGTCAATGGGAAACGATGATTCATTATACTGGGCTCGCTTCGCTCAATATGCAAACGGCACACGAGATTTCGCGAGCGCAGCGAGTCGAAATTGAGGGTCTTTTGGCGCCCCTAATTTACTTTACAATATCAGCTACGCTCCAGTGAAAGTCCTGTTTAAATCCAGCCGTTTCAGAGATTAGGGGGAACAAAAAAGAAAAAAAAAACTATTTTTGAAGTAAAATGTATACTTTCATTTAGAGAACAGCGAGATTGGGAATTACAAACAGACATCCATTATATTTATATGTATAAATATTTACAAATTAATATATACTAATAAAAAATATTTTGGTTGATTTCTAAGGATCTTTATTTTTAATACATCATCAAATAAATATTTATAAAAAATATAAATCCTAACACTCATATGAATAAGCATAATTTCGACATTTCCTCGCTATATAAATATAATAAAAATTTTCTGTCAAAACAATTTTTCAGAGAAAGAAAGGAATGTAAATAACCAACAATTTAAGACTCAGTAAATTTGATATTTGTTTTGTAAATTACACAAACACACATTATTAAATTTTGTTACTTTATTATGTAAAGAACACCGCCACGTCTTAAGATTGTAAACCATTAGACCCTTGTAGATAATATTATCAACAACATATCTTAAAGGATTCAAATTATAATCATTCAAATGGCGTTTCGATACTTCACCCGATCCTTTTACGTTCATTGTATATTGAGGTATATTGTAACACTTTACTACTTATTTTTAAATTGTATTTTAAGTCCTTTAGGCGATCATTATAATCTGTTTTGTATAAGGAGAAAATAATTTTGTATTGTACATTATAATATCTATTTTTTTTTCAAAATGTTTAAAGAAAGTAAATATAAAATATAACTTAATATTGTTGATATTAGTTTTAATTTTAAAGTAAAGAATTTATTTCAACAAATTATTTTATACTGTAACTAAAATGGAGTATTTTAACCTCGTCTAAACAACCCATATTTGTATACCTATAACATATGTACATGTACGTGGTTAACAAAAGTGAATTTGATATCTCATTGATTCTCCTCACGTTCTCGGCTAAAGATAACGCTTCTAGATATTATGTTATCCAAGTTAATTTCTCTCGACACATTCGAGATACTGTAAAGATTAATTTGGTTGTGAGATAAAAAAAAATACATTCAACAACAACAACAGTCGCAGAATTATTACGTTTTAATATTGTCCATTATCCAATGGAACGGAATTAATAATTAATTACTGTTTAACAGTTAAGATATAGCAATGAAAATGATACACCCCAGCAAATGGTCACTTTAATTGTGACATCGATCAGCGCTGCTGTCGCGGTGTTCCTGATGGATGGTCACCAGCTGAAGCTGCCCTTTCTGTCTAAACTGTTTTTTGGCCAATCTAAAATTTTCTATACTATTGTGATATTTTATTTTATTTTATTCCGTATCCAGAATACAATCAGATGACAAAAATATTTATGTGGCAGTAATGATATCTATTTACGAATTATTTATTACAGTGATAAATAAGAAAAATTGTTAAAGTTTGCAGAGGATCGCTGAAACATGAAGAAGCAGTAAGCAATGTTGTTGTTAGAATGATAAGAGTATTTTTAAGAAAACTGTTTGATTTTCTCTAACCGCAGTTTAGCACCGACCGTTCGGCTCGACTTCAATAAATGGTCCAGGTGATGAGAATAGGGTGTTCTCTTGCATTTTATTGATTCCATTATTATATTATTTGCATCTAAAATATGACCGTATTCCTGTGCAATAAGAACTATAACAAGACATTTGCACTGACATTCTTCGTATTTGAAATGTAGAATACAACGTCGAAGCTCTTTGTAACATTTCCAATTTGCAATTCAAGTTACCTCAGTAAAAGAAAAAACATTGATGTTAATGTTATGTAACTTTTAGAAAACACATATATATTATATAATAACACTTGGAAAACAAACATATACACACAAAAACAAAAAATATATGTGCATTTGAAGCATGTCGTTACGAGTATGATAGCTTTATTATGCAAATAATATGAATGTTGATTCACCATCTTTGCATGTCATTAATATTAGTAAATTAGGTAATCTTATCTCCAAGTTGTATTTATTAAACCTATCTTATTAAGCTCTTAGTTTTAATGCACAGTTACAAAATACGTTAGGTTAGGTTTTTAACATACCAGTGATCACTTGTGTACGTCAAATGGAAGTGACAGGAGGGCCTATTTTGATATCGTATGTATCAAAATAAGCCCTACTGTAAAGATACTCTCCAACTTAAAATAAGGTTACGAGGGTTCCAAACGCGCCCTGATCTGAGAAGAAACAGTGTTAGTGATGCTACAAGATCTAGTCGTCCTGTAGAAGTAACTGCATTGGAAAACGTAGGGAAAGTCGAGTCCATGATTCAGGTAGACAGTTACTATTTTGATGTATTGTAAAAAAAAATGGTGGTTTGAAAGCAGGAAAACAGAAACTTAAGTCCGTAAATCGTAATGAGTCAAGAATAAAGTGATAGCTGTATTTTTTACTAGACAAAGTATATTGGAAAGAGTTGTTTTGAATAGTCGACGCACAGTCACAGCATATTACTATATCAATGAATGTTTGCCTAAAGTTGTACAGAAACTCAAAAAATGTCATCCAAACTCAACAATGGACAGTTGGCATTTTCTCCACGATAACGCTCCTGCAAATTGTGCTCATGCGACAGTTGAATTTTTGAAGAATACTGGTGTTAAAGTGTGTGAGCATCCTGCGTACAGTCCAGACCTTGCTCTCTGTATTGTGTGAGTTGTTGGCAGGGTGGGACCAAGCATGTTCAGAACTCCCAAAAGAAAAATCTTATGAATTTTTTGACAACTGGTTTTTACGTGTGACTAAGTGTAAAAACTGAAATGCAAATTACTTGTAAAGACTAATAAATATGGCTGTACTGCAAAACTTATCTAGTGAGCTAGTATCTAGTACTAACTAGTACTAATAGTATCATCAGGAAACACAAAGTTGGAGAATGGTATAATAATCTGATGTAGATGTTGAGAACGTGAAGAATATATCACAAACGCGATACAGCACAAACTTACATAAACTTTTTCAATACTCCTCCGCTTTTGCTGTGTTCTATTATCATCTAGAGTTCTCCGCGTTTTCTCGACTGGTATCACATATTACTATTACGTTTGCTTTACGGCAATACAGAGTCCAACTACTGATAACTATTATTTTTTTATTTCACCTCCGAATTAACATATTATATATCTTAACTAAAAAATTATTTAATTAACTCTGTGCCACCAAAAAATTAAGGAAGAGACTGTTAGTAACGTGGGACGGAAGACACGTGAATTATTTTATGTGAAAATTAAGTTTGTCCAGCTTTATTAAGGAACCTTCATTTACATAGTAAGGTAAATTTTATAATTGATATACTTCTAAATTATAATCACTGATTAACCGAACAAGCCATTCGGTTAACTGAATAAACTGAAGAGACTCCTGAGACAAGTTTGTATGAATACCGAAAACAGAATTATCGCAAGTTATTTCCTAGAAATTTATTATTTGTTTGTTCATTACAAAGTAACTGTTTAGATATTAAAATCAATACAATCAATCCAAATATTATTAATTATTTTAACATATTTACCGTGTTATGTTTTTTACTACGTTTTGGAAAAATATTATCATTCTTATCATTCATCATAAT
Organism: Melinaea menophilus ssp. n. AW-2005; assembly: GCA_918358695.1. Taxonomy (NCBI): domain Eukaryota; kingdom Metazoa; phylum Arthropoda; class Insecta; order Lepidoptera; family Nymphalidae; genus Melinaea; species Melinaea menophilus. Next base: position 33,398,353 of record OU911039.1, on the reverse strand, counting down.
TCACATCTCGGGATTTAAAATTGAAGATGCATAATCTGAAATATCTATTGCGATGTCATTTGACAGTTGGATCGTTTGTTGTTATATTTGTATAGCTATATGATGTCAGTCTCATCTCGGGCAATAACAGCTTGATAGAGATTGTCCATATCCCGTTATCGATTTGCCTGATGTTTCTATTTAGAGTAAGAATGAAAACAGTTCTTCAGTTAAGATATAATATTGTTTGACTTTCAATTAAAATTTTAAGCTTTCACGTTTACTACAATAAAGTAGTAAATAGCAAGTCAAAATCTGTCATTATCTACATGTTGTAGAATTTTCATAATAAATTGAACATTTATTACACAAAATAAAGTACACACAGTCCTATCTATAGTCACAGCGGGAGCGGGAGAGAAGATTCCTGTATAGTTGGAGGCTTTGTTTTTGGACTTTTAATTTGGTAGGATATAAAATTGGTTTATCAAGTTATATTAAAATCATAGTATTAAATTGATAGATCACAAATCAAGATGTTACTTTGTTATTGATCCATTTTATATACGTTTTCTGTACTCTCATGTAAACAAAATATCTATAAAACAGTAAAACATAAAACAATATTGTTAGTAATATTGTAAAGAGTAATTAAAACAAACTTCTTAGAGTCGAGTATATCTATCCCAATCGAGATTAAAACTCTTTTCACCACCAATTCTCTTTAAATGTCTTTTTATAATAGGATAACATTTTTAATAAAAAACTTTGTATAAAGCAGAAATAGCAATTAAAATAAATATACAATAATTTGCAACGTTAACAATATTATTCTACATATCTTTAGTTGGTATTCGTTTCGTTTATTTCATAAAAGTTTACTTATGAATGATAATGTAATTTTATTCTCCAGTTCTCTCCTCCTCTCTCCGACATTCTCTTTTTCTAAAAGTGAATTAATTTAAATTATTAAATTAAATCAAATTCAATTATTAAATATATATATTATACTTATAAATATTTATACCCAGTGACAAACTATACGCACTCTTTTTGTCTTTTTAATTCTATGTCGTAGTTATAAGTACATCTAGCGGTATTTTGTTACCATGAAACACACCTTGAGAATGTTATGACATCCTGATACTTTTAGAGAAGATGTAGAGAAGATGCTACCTTTTGCATTGCAAATGGACACAGTGATGAGGACAAAGATAAGAATTGAAAAAATATACATTAATTATACTGGGGATATAAAGGAAGGGTACTGAGTTATGACGTGTTTTAATTTTTTGGTTGAACAAATATTTATTAATTATTATTTCAGAAACAATTTACAAGCGCAATAGAATCTAATTAAATAATATCTGAATATAAAGCAAATATAAAAATAAATCAATTCGCATAAAAAAACACGTGATTTTTGATAGGAAGGTGAGGAGATTTCAACAATAGCAAGAAACACATAATTAATAGATTATTTGCACCCTCTACACATAGTGGCCCGATAATAATAATAATGTTCAATAATGTTTGTTTCATGTAAGCCCAATAAAATGCATTGTTTTTAAAAATATAATATCTTAACTGAAACATACTTTTTATTACTTTTTTGTCTTGGTTTTGTTTTCCGAATCATCATTAATGTTACTGTAGACATTGTGCACGCAGTACATGGCTTGTGTTGAACACACACAAACACATGTGTTGAACACACACAAACATACTCTTATTAAGAAATATACACGTACACTTAATAGACATCATTAGTTTAATGAATTGCTTAAATTTGGCGTATTCACTAAAACTTAAAAAACAACTTATAGTCAATGTTGAGTACCTTTATGTTTAAAGAAAATATTTAAGAAGCGAAGTTCACAACATCTTCCAACTAAAATATGTAATCCCTTGATATATTATACATTGTACTTTGGTTGTAAGTCGAGCAACTCCAAACTTATCCTCTCATATTTTCACGGCAACACGTTCAAAATAGAAATTGTACAAGCTCTCATAAAGAATATAAGAAATACAAAGCATAATATGTTCAACTTTAGTAGGTATAATAATAAGTGAAGAATAAAAGAACAATTGTGGGTAAATTACAAAACACAACACACGTACTTGTCCATTTTGTTGCAGTCTGTGTACGCGGTACACGCAGAAACCACAAGTAAACAGGACGAGGAGAAGCTGAAAACAATATTTAATAAGATACATGTTATATTAAGAGATTTTAAGAATACAACTTCAGAACGAAGTGCATTTTATATTATAGAGACTTATGATAATTGTGTAATATTTTTAACTGGCATTTAGATAGTTATTTTTCAAAAGCATCACTCCTAAGTAATAATAATCATCGAGGCCATAATACTATTAATTATTTAAAAAAAACAAACAAACTCATGTTTGGCATATTTTATATTTATTAGATTTTAGCTATTTCTAAAAATAAAAGTTAACAAAACATATTATTTGCAATGTTTATAAACAATGTTTTTAACAAAATATATTCAAACTAATTATCTTAAACTAATCCTCTACTACACGCAAACAAGATGACGAAATAATATTCATCAATATTCAAGTGATATTAAAATAAATCTATTATATTAGATCAGCACCAAATGCAATTGCTGCTGCAATCGTCAATTTAGGGAATATATAAATTAAAAACTCACTAACACACTTAGTAATATTATATCAATGTATATAACGATGATATTTACACGATATACACAACCACCTTAACATTCTTTTAATAAAACTCTGAAACAACTCAAAAATCTGTTGCCCTGTAGTTCAGCATCAGGGACTAAAAATTACAAAATATTGCACCCATTGGCAATGATAAAACCGACCGGGTTGTGATTGGTCGATATACTAAAGGTACAAAGAAACCACCAATTGAAACATACTAGTTTTGATATGCCAGAATCTAACCTATTGTCAAAGATTATGTAAGTATAACTGACAGGTATATTTCGATTATCTACATAACTACATACACTTTAAAATTAACCGCGTGTTATTTTAAATAAAAAAAAAATCAACGTGTATTTTAGCGCAACTCCGTAGTACAAAAAATATCCGTTCATATTTCATAATAATCTGTACATTTGATTATGATCGGTATATCTGCTGAATGTTCTTTTTTTATTAACAATATAATTTAACTATGAAAAATAACTCAAGATATGTTCCGATACAATGCAGTTAAAAAAAATTCTAGCTCGAATGTAATAAAAAAATTATATCCTTATCTCAACAAAGAAGATATCTTCTGCGATCTTCATACTCTATGCACGAGGCGTCGACTTGGCGCCAGTGCCGTCGCGACGTCTGCCTCAGCTCCATAAGCTATACCTCTCTCGACTCCCCGTTACGTTACTAGCTTTTATTTTCATTTTTTTATATTTTTCTAAATTTATATATACACTACATATAAATAAATGTTGGTGTATACATTAAATTAATATAGACATATTTGTGTATAAAATAGTTTGATTTTGCTATATTTAAATTTAAACATACATTAATAACCTCACGAGTGACGTTGCGGAGGATGCGTTAGTTAAATAAATAAACGGTTTGAAATACAAATTGTGTTGAAACTTTACGCCGGGGAGGGTCCATTAAGATCGTATCGCTGTTATTGTTTGATAAACTTTCAATTAACTGAACAAAATGATCCCTTTACAATTTACATTATTCTATTATTGTGAGCTGTTTTGTTAAGAAGTTCTCCGATAGCCATTTGTACGTGAAGGGACAAGTTACACTGTCCACTAAATACGATTTATTACAAATATATTATATATTAACTAGGAATAATAATAACAAAAACACTTAATACCATACATTTAAATAATAATATATTTTAATATTTCAATCATATAATTGAACGAGAAAAGAGTGTACTTGTCTCTTTTCTAAAATATTTATGAGTTATAAAATCTGATAACTCTATCTTCGCGTCCGGGAAATGAAAACTATTTAACATCTAGAGTATGAAGTAGTAATTCGATTCATTTTACAGATGATTCTATTGCTGTTATTTAAAGAAATTATGAATTTATTCACTAAGTATCTTTAGTTTTGATAGTGGTTTTATGTTCTCGAAGAGATATACGAACAATATAAATAATTAGATCTTATTTTTTTTCTAAAATGAAACAGATGGTCATTGTGGTTATTAACACTTATTAATTAAATACAAATTCGATATTTTACAGTGTTTAATAAATTTTTTAATTGTAATCATAAAATAATTTTGTAATTATAAAATTTTAAAGCACTAAACGGATAATAATTTACTTCTATATTTATAGAAATAAACTTTTACTTTTTGCTAATGGGACATTAGCGCAATGTTAGGTATATGTAAAATATATTATGATTCAATTAGAAACAAACATAAAAATAATCTTGGGGTACAATTAACGGGGCCTTCACGATATTTAATTGTTGATGTTGCTTTACTAAAAGGTCCTAAAGTGCCACTCAAGTTTAGAAGAGAAGTTAATATTATTAGACAACTCTTAGATAAACAAGAAATTTAATCTTATGTATTGTACTATAACTTGTATGTAATTAAAATTGTAAAGAAATAGAATAAAGAAGTAAATATATGTTTTTATACGCAAATTGACAATTAAGTATTAAAACTTGCCATTCTGCCATGACTACGTTGTCTCCTGTGATATGCTTGTAATTTTTGTGAATGCTGAATCCTTCCTATTGTGAAGCTTAAAGACAAGTTCCATGCAGAGAAAAACAGTCCCCCACCTCACTGCCATGGAATCACCTCCATGCTTTGCTATCGCGTACTGTCGCGCTGTAAATATACTTCTTCACCGACGCCTACGTAGTCAATTTGGTATAATCGGGGTATTTGCGATACCGTCCATGTTTCGATCGAATTAAAGGTTTTATAAAGGTACATAGTCTACGCTGCTAAAGCGTTTTTGGGAATCTACTTGGAAGTCATCACACTTGCTCTTTAGGAGATTCGTATTGAATCTGGAGAACAACTTGTTGCTGCGGCTCTAAAATGAGATGGGCTTGTAATTCTTTGGCAAGGAGTTATAACCCTTTGAAGAGAAAAAGAATGTGTATTTCATAAAAGTGTATAACTGATCTTTGAGTGTACTTATGTGTATAGAGAGTCGTGCTATTATGAGCCGGACGCCGCACAACACAAAATTGATCTTTATTATAAATTTATAATTATGCAAGATGATACTTTCTACAACCACCCAAATTACAACATTGTCTGTAAAAATAATTAAGTAAATAGATAATTATAGATAAATAATAATTATATTATCAAATAAATTCAAACAGTCTTGTTGCAAAATACTATACGTGCGACAAAAGCCAGTTATGATGGTCCTAATTAAAATATTAAATATTTAATTGCATTCGAATTAATGTTTGCTGGATACTATTACAAAATTATAATGAAATTTTGATAATCACAGAACAGTAGATATGCCTATATTGTATTATTTAGCGAATAATGTAATAATGTTCAGAGCTGTGTCAAAATTACCGTTTATAGGTTTTTAGAGCGTGTCATCCACCTGCGCTTATTCCAATTAATTTTCCATCAACGCAATGTGTAGGGTCCTTCTACGCTCTTCTGTTATAAGTTATTTTTCACATCATTCTCGCGCTCTCCATTATTGACTTTTTCACTTGCCCTCTTTTCTAAAAATTTTTTCCGCTACATGTGCTCCGCCCCTTCATATTATGTGATCCTACAAGAGCGTAATAAAGGTATAGATTGATTATACTATATTATATTATTAAATAACGTCAGATTAATTATAACCGTTTATCTTGTAGGGCCTAAGAACTAATGTTATGTTAATTGTTACAAAAGAAACTTAAAAGTTTGTCATTCAAATTAAATTATGCACCCATTATCAGTCGAACAGTACTTTAATGTAGTCTATTTACCCAACATTATTGAATATTTCAAGTCAATATCCTTCCAAAGCGACGGTTGCTGATTTGATTTCCGATCGTTTTCCTTCGCTCATTGATTTTATTACGACTCCTATGAAACGATTTCTTGATGTTGTTGGTTTTTCTTATTAATGGTATAAATATTGATAATATATATTTTTTATTCCTCTACTAGGTTGACGAGAAAAATTGTTGTAGTAGGGAGTAGAAAGTCTTAATGCTTTAGTTTTTAATTAAAACGAAGCAGATGAAGCGACACCGTGAAGTGTGGTCGGAGAGTATAAAAATCCAAACAATTATAAAATAACGTTTGTAATTGCATTTTAATATACGGTTCTAGCAACCAACGACATGTTTCTTATTATTTACGGGATATACAATTACAATAGATAATAATATATAACAACTCACCTCCTCTTCTGTTATATCTCGGTATCAAATTTCTCTTTACCAGATTAAACCGGGATTTTAATCTTAATATATATTATAATTAATATAACTAAGTTAAGTTATTCATAAAATTTAATGTCTATTCTAATGACAAAAACACGTTATATTCAGACACGAGGCGTAAAGCAAACTGCTCCATGAATAATTCATCGTGATCGCCTAATACGAGCCGTGTAGTGCGTCGTGTGTGTGTGTGTGTGTGTGTGTGTGTATGTGTGTACTCTATTTTGCACTGTTTACTTGCTTTAAACAGATAGTACACCTACATACAATACAGTTTAATTAATAATATAAAACTTTAAAATTAAAATTTCTAATCTAAATTACTTTAATACTAATGACACATTACTCGAATCAGTGTGTGTGTGTGTACAAGGATAACTAGGATTTATTGTAAGAACTATTTATAATGTTTTTTTTTTAAATTAAAGCAACCTATATTACTCCTTATAACATCAGCGGTTACCCCGTTAAAACCCAGTTACAATCGGTCTAGCCGTTTCAAAGGTTAGCCAGAACAGACAGACAGACAGAGGAAAAATCTAAAATATATTTTTAATGTAATTGCAGTATATACTTTCATTTGCAATTAGTGAAAAGCTGTTAATGTGGAATTACAATAAGACACTTTAATTTTATTTTTACGTATAGATAAACAGATTCAACGTTACCAGATCATTATACACATATATCTATATCTATATATATATATATATATATATATATATATATATATATATATATATATATATATATATATATATATATTATACATTGCCTTGTGAATGTAACACACTTCTCTAGTTAACGTAATTACACCATATTCCTTTACTACCCTCGAACGTAAATACCATAATTAGCACAACTAGTAAACAAACTGCTGTTAGATATCAACAATTACATCAATTACCAATAAATAGAATAATACTAATTAAATGATTAATGTTAAAGTAGGTTTCATTGATACATTATTAAGTACAATGTTCACGAACACGATTTAATAAAACATAATTGGATTTATAATCACTCTATGTAATCCGTAAATTAAAAAGCAGTTCCCACTAAAGTTTTGCACTATTTATTGGTTATTGCATTTAACGTACTTCTATTTTAAAAAATGTTGTCATTTAGTCTTAAAAGATTTTATTTTTGGTATCATGACTGCTATATTACAACATACTTATTACGATAAGATAATACTCTTAAGCTATAAGGCAGTCAATTTAATAAAAGTATATATTCTATAATAAATCTAAATAAATTTTTGAATCAGATTGGTTTTATCTAAAGGTTTCAGACAGTTCCATCTATCAACATAATTACATTACTAGTCAATACTCAATACTTCAGCAATATCCTCTCAAAGCGACGGTTTCAGATTTGATTCCCGGTCTTTTTCCTTCACTCATTGATTGAGTTGAGAAAATTGCAGTTAGAATTTTTATTTACAGTGAAACGGTTCTGAATACGCAGGTTGTGTTTGTGAGAAATTAGAAGATGGCAGTTACTCAACTTCGGGAGTCAAGATTTTCAAGAAAGTCCAAGTTTGTCTAAGTTCTAACTTATTTTTTACCTTACCTATAGGTTATTGCAATACCAGTAGTTAAGGTGAAGCCCTCGGGACCCACATAAGTGCTCCTCGGTGTGAAAACAGTTCTGACTTTATCCTTTAATAAGTCGCCCATGGTAGAAGTAATTTAATTTGATCGATACATTTATTTTATTGCTCGAGTTACATAAAAAGTAAGATTTTATTAAAGTAAATTTTATATATTTTTTAAAAATAAAACATAAAATATATTGAATAATGCCGCAATCAAAGAAAAGCATGTTTTTCATAGTGAGGCAGAGTCATTTTAAGTATTAAATTTTTAACTAACTTTAAAAGTAATAGTTATAAAACGTACCAGAAATTGATAAAAGACATTCTTCAAACATAATTATAATTAAGGTTGTTACAAAGTCGTTGAACGGGAAAATAAGAACAAATCGAAAAGTTGAACAATTTCTGCTTTGAATCACAAAGGTCTTTTATTATTGTATATAAATATATACATAGCCTTTGTTGAATACTTTAAAACAAACTTCACAACTTGAAGGACGCGTGCCACAAAATTATAAGAAGCATTTCTGATACTTTAGTCTTTATGATAACACATTAATTGGTTTAATAACAACTCAGCCTTTAGAGGCTCTAATATTAGATCTTCACAATGAAATAATTCATTTAATAAAACATTTATTTCTTTTTCTCTTTATTTACTCTTGTAATTTTTCTCCGTCTGGCAATCTCCCAAATAATACCAAAATCTTCCCAAATTAATGTTTTCTGCAAACATAATATGAAATGTTCAACTTTAATCTAAAATTTAAATTTTAGCACCACTATTAATTTTAGTGCATTTGCATTTAAAATTATATCTTATCTTAAGGTGAGCTTTTTTACACTGATTACTTATCACTTAATAATAAATATAATATATTGCTTAAGTGTAATTAAAGTCAACACATAAGTCAAGTCATGCGACTGCTGCCGGCAGCAGACCGAGCTACGAGATGCATCCACGTGTGTGATTGTCGCAAGTGCTTATTACAACTAGATGAGACAGTATATACTAATAATACGTAATATAGTGGAATATTCTTATAATATACGACGTATGTGTTGTATCGAATCATACTCAATTTGAAAAAGAAATCTGTAATACATTTTCAACTCCTGGGTTTATTCTGAAAAGGATTGATACGAGTATATATGCTATCCACATTTGAAAACTTATGTGCGCTCTGGATGTCCGACTTTGTCTCACTGTCCTAAAATTTGTCGTACATATACATACGAGTATATTAACAATAAAGATAGTTTAAGAAAAGAAAGTCAGAATATGACCGATTTAAAGCTCGTCTCACTCGATTCATTATTGAAAAAAGCTCCTGAACGTGATATTTAAAATAGTCTATAAACATGTTTAATCATGAATCAAGGGCGGCGGCAGCTGAAGATCACAAAACATTCATAAAAAAATACTGTTATAAAAAATTACAATTTAAATAACAACTAAAATAACGATATTATAAAGTAAAGTAAAACTTGGAAGTAAAATTATTAGAAAAAAAATTTAACGCAATAAAAGCTATATGAAAAAAAGTTTTCGCTTTCCTAATGTCTTCCTTACTATCGTCTTCTCGGATACTGATGCATTGATGACCATGTTACACCACCGCCTGCTGAGCGGAGCCCGCCGTGCATGGGATCGTAACATGTTAAGCTCATTTTAAAAAATATCCCAGAAGTCGCAGATTCGAGTCCAGCTCATGTCTTATTATACGAGTACATCTATATAAAAAGGAACTATCTACATTGTTTCCACTGTTTTGTTTGTGTTCAATATCCATTCCATACTCATAAATTCTAAAGTACTAAAGAGATACAATTAATTAACTCCCTATAATAAATTTTCATTATTACAAAGTAAACCAACAAAATGGAGCTGCATTAGTTTTATTCGGTGTGTTAATGTTTTATTTTACCAAATAAAAACCCGTTGAAAGCGAGTCGGACTCGACCACCGAGGGTTCCCTACAAAATAGTGGGATACTAATAATTCTCGAGTCAAGTCTCGACATTTGGTGAAATTCAGTATTCAAAATCTATATTTTATCTATATATAAGGGGGCCTATATCTTATAAGTGAGGACGATATTTTATTAATATTTTTCTTTATAAATAAGAGTACATGCGCCGTATTTTTTTATTTAATATCTTAAAATCTGCACACGACAAGTGGCTCTGTCTCCCAACTATTATTATTCATTCACGAAAGGAGCGGTAGGCAAAAAGGAGTATCTTATAAGTTTTAGTATATTTTTAGAAAGAATACATTACAAATTTCCCAACCGCCGACTCAAGGCAAGTACTAAACTCTAGCAAGAAGCAAACCGGGACATGAATAATTCATTTAGCGGTCGTTGAGTATGCGAAGCGCCTATGTTTCTTTATATTCGGGTGTGTTTTTAATGTAGGATTAATAAACTACATTAATAAAAAAATCTTTTACTTTTACCATAGCACATCCTCAGCCGTTGGGTTGCCTGGCAGAAATATTTTTTTCTAAGCTTGCCTAATTGCGTCATATCGTAATATGTGTAACTAACAATATTACATATTACTTACATATTATATTACACTCGCTGCAAAGTTTGAGATATGACCCCAATTTGAATTTGGCATTTAGAACTATATTGGGCAATATATCCTAGTTATTATATATTACTTACTTACACTATTACTTTCGGTTCCCCTGTCTCAATCCATTTGGTTAAGGAAACATTTTTGCCAAAGAAATTGTTATAATACGTAATCCGGAACCCGCAGCGGGCCGAGGAATACCCTCTTCACCTTGACTTGTACATAAAAGCAATCAAATAAAGGCAATTTTAATGAAATTTAAGCTTCAAGATACTCGTACTTTTAGGTAAGAAACATTTTCTAAGTAATATTTTACTCCATCTTTTGTTAATTGATTCCTAGTTTATATAAAAATTACTAAATTTTAGAATCCATTGTGTAAATAATCTATCTTTGGCTGTAGCTCAGATCTAATCATTTGACGCCAGCTCCTATGGGCCGGCTGGCTAAAAGGGCACCGAAATTACAAAGAAAATCGCCTTAAAATACTTTTTATATGTGCTTTTCAAACGGCGAGTGAAAGAATTGGATGTCTAAATCAACTCCTTTACCCTCCTTGTGTTCTAGTCTTCTACATCTTCATTAATTTACTATTTCCACTTTCATCATTTTCCTGTATATATTACAGTGAAGTTAGTACACTACTCTATAAATTTTAGCTCGAAGGTGTTCAAGACCTACTAAATAATAGCAAAGGATATGCTTACTTAAAAAAAAAAGAAGTTTAAAGTTTATTTAAAAGAATATTTACAATATAAGCCTTAACATTACATCCAATTACATTACTTAGTTTATAATATTTTTACGTAGAAAAGACATGAAAATAGAGAGAACAGATGAGGATGAAATTTGAGTTTATATGGAGAAGGTGTGGAAATTGTAGAGAAGGTATTTGTAAAAAAAATAATTCCATTATCCATTAGATTAGCCCGCAGCCGATATGAACAAATTAAATTTATTATTTATCAAAATTACGAACTCAAGCATCACCATCAACGTTCTAGATGATTAGGAACATTTATTTGAAATCTATTATCAAATCGAAATTATATCAAAATGCAATTTAGGGGATTACAAATTACTTATGCCACTACTAATGTATTAAAATTGGTATCTAAATTTATTAACGAATATAAATTAACGTATTCAAAAGTTCATTTTCTGGTCAACATTTAACAATGGCTTTCTGTTTTTTTTTTTTATGGAATAGGAGGGCAAACTAGCTGGCGGGTCACAGATGATTTGTCATCACCGCCGCCCATGAACTCTTGCAACATCCGAGGATTTACAGGAGCGTTGCCAGCCTTGAAAGTGGGAGTAAACGCCTTTTTTGAAGGTACCCATGTCGTACCGATCTGGAAATACCGCCACAGGGAGTTCGTTCCACAAGCGAGTGGAATGTGGAAAAAATGTCCTTGAGAACCGCACAGTGGAGGATCGCCACGCATCCAGGTGGTAAGGATGGTATTGGAGGCGATAGCGCGCTGTGCGGTGATGAAATTCGGCGGCAGGCATCAGATCAAATAGTTCTTCGGAACACTCCCCGTTGTAAATGCGGTAGAAGACGCACAAAGAAGCCACGTCTCTACGCAATGCCAAAGAGTCCAGCCGTTCGCAGAGCACCGGGTCCCCGACAATCCGAGCGGCTCTCCGTTGTACGCGGTCAAATGGTAGAAGCTGATATTGGGGTGATCCGGACCAGAGATGATGAGAACAGCACTCCATGTGTGGCCGGACCTGCGCCTTATAGAGCGCAAGTCTTTGGCCAGGTCTGAAGTACTGCCTCGCTCTATTAATCACTCCCAATTTCTTCGAGTCCAACTTGGCCTTGCTCTCCAGATGACCACGAAACTGACAATCGCTGGAAATGTCGAGACCCAGTATTCTGATACTTGGCGAGGCAATAAGAGGAGTGCTCTCGAAGAGCGGTGATACGACAAATGGGGTTTTCTTAGTGGTAAATGCGCAAACTTGTATCTTTAGGGGATTGAACTGAACGTGGTTCAGTTCACCCCACTCAGAGATCATCCCCAAGGAAGTCTCTATAGAAGACACAAGTATCTTTCGGCACTCGTCGACGGTTTCCCGAGAGAGACCTGCACGGCCGGAATATACCGCATCCCCAGTGCTGTCATCCGCATTACAATGTATGTTGGAGATATCCAACATATCATTGATGTGCAGGAGGAACAGAGTTGGGGATAGCACGCAGCCTTGGGGTACACCAGCGTTCACAGTCTTGGGGTCCGAGCAAAAACCGTCGAGAACGACCTGTATGCTCCGCCCAGTCAGGAAGCTGGTGATCCACTTGCATAAACTCTCGGGAAGCCCATAGGAAGGTAGCTTCGAAAGAAGCTCCTTGTGCCATACACGATCGAAGGCTTTCGCCATATCCAGACTAACTGCCAGACCCTCTCCCTTGCTTTCAATAACAGCTGCCCAACGGTGTGTAAGATACAACGAAAGATCACCAGCCGATCGACCATGGCGAAAGCCATATTGCCGGTCATTGATCAACTGGTGATCCTCGAGGTAGGTTAGGAGCTGTTTATTGATAATGCTCTCCATTAATTTGGAGAGCAGAGAGGTAATGGCGATAGGCCTGTAGTTAGCTGGGTTCGAGCTATCACCTTTTTTAGGGATCGGATGGACAAGGGTACGCTTCCATGAGACCGGGACTACGCCTTTCAAGTAGGAGTACCGAAATAGACGCGTTAGCACTGGTGTCAACTCAGGGGCACATGTTCGTAGCACAACTGGAGAGATACCATCAACCATACCAATTTTCAAGGAAAGGAGGGCTTTTTGGATGAGTTTTTGCCGAAAAACTACTTCCGGCATTAAGCTCGGACACCGTGGGATGAAAAGCGGTGCCTTCCCCTGGTCGTCCAAAGTCGAGTTTGAGGCAAAAAAAGTGCCCAAGAGATCAGCTTTCTCTTTTGCCGTGTGGGCCAAAGAGTCCTTCCCAGTGTGCAATGGCGGTAGGGATGGCTTACAGAAGTTTCCCAGACTGGCTTTGGAAAGCGCCCAGAACTTGCGCGTGCCAGGTGGGTACTTTGCCAGCTGATCCCCAATTTTGACGACGTGCTTGAACTTTGCTCTAGCAATTTTCTGATTGAAGAATCTGGAGGCACGATTATATTTCCTCTTTAGAACTCTAGAGTTCGGATCCTTAGTGACTAACGCATTAGCCCAAGCTTGATAAGCCTTGATAAGCCGTTTGCCAGCTGCTGCAGCCCTGACAGACGCATCAAACCAAGGCCGCGATCTGCCACCAAGTGGTACCACAGAGATTGGTACAAATAGTTCCATGCCCTGAAGTATCACATCAGCTACAGCCGCAGCGCAGTCACTAGGATCATTGGTAGGGAAACAAATCGGCCCTCATGGGTAGGATGCAAAAAAGGACCGCATTCCATCCCAATCCACTGACTTGTAGTGCCAAACGCGTCGAGTCGCAGGTCTTGTGCGAGCTGGGCGTTCAATGGGCACTACACTCCGTACCAAGCAATGATCAGAGGACCCTAAGGGAGCCTCGACAGTGACTTGGTACTTTCCGAGATGTGTAGTCAGCAGAAGATCCAACAAAGAGGGCATATGGCTGTCCACGTCCGGTAGACGAGTGTGCGTCTTTACCAATTGGGACAGACCATTTGCCAGAGCAAAGTCAAACACAGATCTCCCCGCGTAGTCGGTGGTATGTGACCCTAGCCAATCGGCATGATGCGCGTTGAAGTTCAATTAGTAGTATTACAAGCTACAATTAGTAATGATAGTAGATTTTAAATTTTATATTAAAGTGGTACATTTCATACAACGTTAGCAGCCAAGATTAGTCATGAAGCATTTTGGTATAATTTGGCCGATTTACAGGCAGAGAAAAATTACAAGAGTGTAGAATGATGGAAATTACATATATGAATATTTTACTAAGTAAATATTATATTTTATAAATTCCTAGTTTTACGTTTTATATTAGCTTGGGTTTAAATTGATAGAGATTTCTAAATATTATTATAGTAAATATATTTTTAAAGTCAAAGTCTTTAGAAATCACGATTATTATATACAGTTCAAAGACGTCTTCGAACTTATGACTTCTGAGTTCGTTTCATATTTACGTCGCATTCCAGAAGAGAGGAAAGTGACGGTTATGTGAGTCCCCTACCCACTGAAACAGACGGTCAACACCTCGCCGTTCAGAGGAGCGCCACGGGAACGTTTGCGCACACATTGCGTTGCTTCAACGGCAGGAACCAACCTGAATAATTAATGTTTAATATATTTATTTTTACAATATTGGTAAAAAGAGAACACTGAACGTGTAATATATAAAAATGTGTGTGAAATAACACATTTCAAGAGTATTTTTTATAAATATACTTTTTCTGTCCGTTTAGATGAAGTAAATCATTGGATGTCGCACAAACTTAACCGTTTGCAAACTTGTTGACAAACAAATTATTCATGCGTCCATTTGTTAAACTAATCGTGTCCAAATTCTAGCACATGTTCCACTAGTTGGTAGTTAACTTTTTAGGTTTAGTTTTGCTAGAAGTACAATGATAATCCATAGAGAAAGATACAAAGATAACATTATATCAAAAATGTTTATGTCCTTGTTATGCTGAAGTAAATAATTGATTATATATTTAAAGTCCATGGGAGATGGAAAGTATTTTTCAAATGTTAAATCATATTGCTACACGAGTCTTCTGCACAGGCCTTGCTTCAGCAAACCGCATTATTCATTATACATTTTGGTTTTAAGTGCGTTCCTTTTGCTTATTTTTTCAAAATGTCGCTAATTGTAAAACATAAAGAATCTTTGAATCAATTTCAATTTATAATAAGTTTACATTTATATATATGTATATTTTAATAAGATCGTATTTTCTATGAAACTTGAGCAATAGTTCGTAACTATGTGATAAGTTTTATTTAAGAAATTAATTATTTTACTTTTTTTCAGATGACCTTTGTAATATAAATATATAAGAATAATAGTTTTATTTCACAACTAGGACTTCTCATGCATGTCTCCGGAGTTTGTCATCATAGTATAGAGCAATCACTTTGGATCACAAGTAAGCAATGGAAATAGGTTGAAAAAAAAATCTTAATTTAACTGTCCTCCTATAATTTCTTTCAAAATTATATATAATCGGCATATACAAAATCATTTCGTGATAAATAAACTTGTAATCAAATCAATAAGTGAAAAAAAAGGAAGGAGAAACAAATCAGCAACAGTGGCTTTGAAAGGATATTGAGGTGAAGTACTTAGTATTGTCTAGTACTAGTACTAGTACTAATGTAATTGTGTCTAAGAGCAACTTGATAGATGGAACAGATTAAAACCTTTAGATAAAAATAATTTGATTCCAAGTAATATTGTCGCCAGTAGATTTATTTCATATTCATATATAATTGTTAAATCAACTACGTTTTAAGAAATTATTATAATTTTAAAACATCGGTCATAACATAAAAAAAATATTTGTAGAAATATGTGCATCTTAATGACAACGTTCCTTTGACTTGATTCTTTGCAATATCAAATTGTGTTTAATTATTGTTTGAGGTTATATATTTGACGTTCATAGTTCACATGGAAACCATATGGCAATATCTGCTTGCCTCTGTCGATTTATCGTGTTAGCCGAATTGTAATTAAAAATATATACCGTCCATATTTTACATATTAATAAAAAAAATCAACAACATCAAGATATCCTCAACTTTATAACTTTAACAAAATCAAGGAGTGGAAGAAAACGATCGTGAATCAAATCAGCGACCATCGCTTTGAAAGGGTATTGATTTAAAATATTCAATAATGTACAGCACTGGAACTAAATGCAGTTTGTTTAAAAGAAATGGATTCAAACTTTCATAAATAAATTGAAGATAAGATGGATAATACATTAAAAATATATATTATTATTCACAATATTATTTAGTGTACTTATTTAACTAGTTTGGTAACTAATGTATCTTTCGTACTGTTAACCTTCCTTTGCATAGTGATAGAAATTTCCATCATAACATTGAGAATAAAAAATTACCTAAAACCTCGGTTTTCTGTTAGTTGGTTGTCGCTGACAACATTTTATACGATCATAGCATAAATAAAACGTAGTTGTCAAAAAAAAAAAAACAAACGTCTTTTATCAGGTCTTGTACCTATCATGATAATGAATATTGATAATGATTATTCACATCAGATAATAAATCCCTTAACAGCCCTTAACTATTAAGGTAGAATAAAATTTTATGTAATCTTTTATTGTGAGAATCACATCAAATTATGCTGATTTGACAACATTATTTAAGTTCGACAAATATGTTTAAGAGATACGGAAATAATATTGCGAAACAAAAGCATATCTAAAGAAGTTTATGCGTACAAAAAAATAAAATTAATAATAAATCTGTTAAAATGTACTGTTGTTACATTTATTCTAAGCATAGCCTAAATTATTATTTCAGAGGCGCTAAATAATCTATTTCCCTTAATTAATTTATTTATTTTAAAAAAATCAACGTCAAAGATACATTAGCCGGGCCCGAGCTTAAATTAAGGAATATCTACCGTGACAGTGGTCTCACACTCAACGATGATTAATACAGATTAATTAGCACTGACGGCAGCGGTTGTTGCTTGAACCAACTTCCCTCCGAAGCGCTCCACTGAGAGCAACGCTACAGAAAGAAACTACTTGTAGTTGGGTCTGCCCTAATCTCTCCAAATTAAAAATTTCCCAGGAAGCACAAGCCCATACCACTTTCTATCCCACTGGACAAGTCTGAATAAGATTAATATCGGTTAGACATGCGAGGTCGCCTTGATCCTTCACTGTAAATACTTTACTTTACACTTTGTTCCTCCTGCACATCAATGATATGTTGGATACTTCCAACATACATTGTTATGCGGATGACAGCACTGGGGATGCGGTATATTCCGGTCGTGCAGGTCTCTCTCGGGAAAATGTCGATGAGTGCCGAAAGAAACTTGTGTCTTCAATAGCGACCTCCCTGGGGAAGGTAATAAAGGAAGCCATCAAGGAAAAGCGGCGAGGAAAATTGACAAAGGGACTCTTGCAAGACAACGCGCCGGTTCACAAGAGCAGAATTGCAATGGCTACTCTGCACACGCATGGGTTCGAATCCCTAGTTCACCTACGCTTCATTCCAGACCTGGCCCCAAGTGACTTTTTTTTATTCCCCAATTTAAAAAAAGACTTAAGGGGAAGGAAATTTTCCGACGACAATGAGGTAAGGAAGGCAATTTTGGCTCATTTTGATGGAAAAGATAAAAGATATTTTTATAGTGGTTTAGAAAAATTAATTCATAGGTCTAATAAGTGTATTGAGCTTTGCACAAAATTGCACAAAATTCAACCATCCAAAAATGAAGGTCAAGTTTGTTAACCAGAGAAATCCGGCCACGGGGGGCGCTAGAGCCTCACTTTTTCTGATTTCAGTTTTTCGACCATAACTTTTTCCCTATACAAAGTAGATCAATCGCGTTCATATTATATGATGTCTTTAATGAACACCTATAGTTAATGTAGATAAACCAAAAACCTAACTTCAATAACTTAGGGGTGGGGGTAAAAAAACCGAAAATTTTTGGAAAAAATCATAACTTTTTTCTGGTAAATTCTTACATCACAAGTATTTTTAATAAAAAGGTTATTTTTTAGTCTAAATTTAGGTACCAAGAGTTTTTCCGTAGAAGGTACCGTTTACGAGAAAAAAATAAAAACCGCTTTTAGCTTGAAAATTTAAGGTAGGTAAAACCACGGCAACTTTTTTCTGGTACATTCCCTCCTCGCAGATATTTTTAATAGAAAGGATATTTTTTACTCTAAATTTAAGTACCAAAAGAGGTGTACCACGCGTGTCCCCCTGCGGGCACGGATTTCTATATTTGTATTGGAGAACAATCCGCCTCTAACGCGGCAGACAGAATATCCCAGGATGAAGACAATATCTTTAAAACTATAACTCTTTTAAGTCCAGACATCCCAAAGCCAACTAAAATATACAGATTAGGCAAATTCATACAAGGTAAAGACCGCAGAGTCAAAGTGTGTTTTGATACTCCAGTAACAGCTAAATATCTCTTGCGTAATAAAGAAAAGTTGCCAGAGCACATCAAAATATTTTCAGACCAAACCCCGAATCAGCAAAAATACTTCAAAAATTTAAAAGAAGAACTCGCACAGCGACAGATCAACGGTGAAGCTGGACTCACCATAAAATATATTAACGGAACTCCTGAAATTATTACAACCACTTCAAAAAACTACAAACAATAAACGACACTATACCACCAACAATTATAGATAATACTTACCAGCTAGTTAATAACTACCGTGATATAAACACTAACAAATCCCGACTCAGATTTTTCTACCTAAATGCCCGAAGCATACGTAAAACTGGAAAGTTTGATGAGCTTAAGTGCATAATAAGATCATTACCTAATACGATACATGTTATTCTACTGACTGAAACCTGGATCAGAAGTGAAAACCAAGCCCTAGAATACCAAATAAATAATTACACCCACTACTATAACTATAGAACAGATTCAAGAGGAGGAGGAGTCTCTGCATACATTCACAATGACCTAAAACATAGTTTAACTGATTCTAAGTACACGAATGGTAATAACTATTTATGGATACAGCTAGATAGATACGCATTAGAAGTAGGAGTCGTATACAAGCCCGGCGATACTAACCACACAACTTTTCTAGAAGAATATGAATCACAACTTCAAGGAAAAAAGAGAACAATAGTGTTTGGAGACTTTAACATTGATCTTTTAAACAAAGATCAGAAGACAAAACAGTACAACGACCTCTTGAAGGGTGCTGGGCATAAACTTTTGAATAAGGTTAAAATAAAATACTGCACAAGAGAATCTAATACTCGGAAATCCATTTTAGATCTTGTCAGCTCCAACCTGAAAGACGACTATTTCCACTTTGCAATAGTGAATTCCTCAATGTCTGATCATAAACAAATTTATGAGGAACTGAAAAAAACGAAATCCCCTAGAAAAATGCAAACCCAATACAAAGCAATTAACTATAACAAACTACAAGACCTGCTAGAACAAACGAAGTTTGATGAGCTAAATGATAGCTACTCATTACTGGAGGATAAACTAAAATCGCTAATTGAGGAAAGTAAAGTACTGAAGACGAAAATTCTTAATCTTCCCCAAAATGATTGGATTAATAAAGACGTTATCGATGAGATGAACCAAAGAAACGAAATATGGGATAATTATATGAAGAACTCAGAGAACTGCACCTTGAAATAAGTTATGATATTAAAAAAAACGTGTAGCCAAAATCATACAAGAAACTAAGAATTCCTACTACTACAAAAAATTTAGTGATTGCATTAATAAACCAAAGAAAATGTGGAAATTAGTAAACAATCTAGTAAATAATAAAATAAAACAGGATTATGCTCCCTCAAAACTTATATCTGATTCAAAGTGTATAACCGACCTAAAAGATATTTGCCAGACTTTTAATAATTACTTTTCTGGGATTGGAACCCTTCTAGCTAATAATATACAGAGACAGTTTCATAATAATTACTGCCAAACTTTACCAAATCCTTCTTCTACAGATTCTCCAGTATTATCTGGTCTAGATCTGTGTTCACCATCTGAAATTACTAAAATTATAATGAGTCTTGACGCCAACTGCAGCACTGGACTAGATGGAATAAGTACCAAAGCAATAAAATGTATAAACAAAATCATAAGTAATAACTTAAGCAAAAGCTTTAATAAACTACTAACTGGAGGTCATTTTCCAGAATCCCTTAAAATTGCAAAAGTAACGGCTATTCATAAAACAGGTTCCAAAACGGACCCAGGGAACTACCGGCCTATATCTGTACTGTCTGTGCTATCGAAAGTATTAGAAAAAATCTTGCACACTCGTTTGACTAAGCACTTAGACAACTTAAACTTTCTATATGATAGGCAGTATAGGTTTAGGACAAGAAGTAGTACCCTCGCGGCAACAGTTGATGTTGTTACTACAATTAAACAGAATAAAGATAACAAAAACTTGGCTCTCGGTATTTTTGTAGATCTTAAAAAAGCTTTCGATACGGTCAGTCATGATTTACTTATTAAAAAATTGGAAACCATTAACGTCACTGAAAATGCATTAAGAATGTTTAAATCCTACCTTAAAGACAGATCTCAAATAGTTAAATTAGATAATACCTGCCAGAGTAATGCACTGCCTGTGACGTGTGGAGTTCCTCAAGGATCTATTTTAGGATCGCTACTCTTCTTGATTTATATAAATAATATAAAAGATATCAAACTACATGGCCATCTTACACTTTATGCAGATGACACTTGCCTGTTTTACTACGGACCTTCCATAAACGAATTAATCTCCCAAGTGCAAGATGATTTAAACAAACTTTTCTCATGGTTTCAATATAATTTACTAACAATTAATATATCTAAGACATGTTACATCATATTTAAACCGAAAAACAAATATATACCTCCCCATAGACCGTTAACTATTAATAATGAACCCTTGCAGCAAAAATCCGCCGAAAAATATCTAGGCCTAATACTGGATAGCTCCTTATCGTGGAACGCTCACTTGGATAAAATAAAAACAAAGCTCTTTACTGTACTTGGCTCGCTCCGCAACATTGTCCGTTGTATCCCTTATAAATTACGACATACTATATATAACACATGGGTTAAACCCCACTTAAATTACTTAATAGAATTATGGGGCAGTGCCGCCAAGACTAAATTATCTACTTTGCAAATTCTACAAAATAAATTAATAAAAATGATCTTTAAGTACCCCCGTTTAACTCCTACTACCACAATATACGAAGAAACTAAAATTATGACCATCAAACAGCTATATATTTATCATACTAGTATTTTTATACGTAAAGTACTTAATAAAACAGTGCAGACACACTTAGCATTCACTAAGCTAAAACAAATTACGCAACGTAGTAGTCGCCGAGCCAGTCATTTAGTTTTACCCAAGACAAGGACCAAACTTGGAAAAAAGTCGATAGTATTTGAGGGGGCACAGTTCTATAATAAAATACCATCTCACATAAAACAGCTACCCTCATTTAATGCATTTAAAACACAATTAGCGCGACATTTAATCGCAAATAAATTTTGATTATAAGTACAATTATAAACTGCCAACCTAATCTAATGAATGCATTGAGTGAGAGTACCTGGCTTACATTTTATATTGAATCGTGATGATACGAGCGAAAATTGTATCTAATTATAATACTCTATAAAATGTTGTTCTCATGTAAGTGACTTTATGTCTTTTTTGAGAAATAAAGATCTTTAAAAATAATTCACCTGCCACGACATTTTGTACTTTTAATTCAATGCATATAAGTGGATTTAAATTATACTAATATTTAATTATAAACTAAGACACAATAAAGCTTAATCAGAAAAAATCCAAATTACAATAAAATGTGTTACGTTAAGAAGTTAAGCGAGGTAAAGTGTTCATCACATAAGTATTATCGTGTATCACACGTCGTCAAACATATTCAATAATTTTGTAATTTTGGTCCTAATTACTGTTAAAATTTTAAAGTTTGGCCAACAAGACAAACAAAAAATGTGAAGAAAACCACAAAGTTATGTAAATTTTGTTTCTTATAATGTTGCCATACGCAGAAACTAAATTTTACACCCTTAATAAGTCAGCAATTTCAACGTTGACGTTGAAAATTATATATTATTCTCATTTGTAAGGAAGCCCTTGAGAGCATTAGCGAAATCCAAAGATAAACTTACCTTTGTTAGAGTAGTTATAGCGTAAGGAGCTTACTAGCATTCCTGATTCTATTAAAAACTAACTCCATAAAAAGTAATACATTTATTGGTCCTTACTTTTTTGAAGATGAAAAGGGACGCACAGTTACGATGAATTCAAAATATGAGTTGTAAAACTTTCCTGGTTATGACCAACTAACAAGGGTCCAGCACGATGGTGCAACTTTACACATACCCAATAGTTCTCTGCCAAGAGTTCGTGAAATTTTTCCTGGCAAATTGATTTCTAGGAGAGGAGACATAAGTTGGCCTCCACGTATTTCCGATTTGACAACTATGGACTTTTTCCTATGAGGTTATGACAAATCCAAAGCTTACGCCAACAAACCCTGGCAATATTAAAAGAAAATATCCGTCACGAAATGGCAGCCATCACGGAGAATACCTGCCGAGCCGTCATAAGCAATTTTAGTGCTCGATTAAATGAATGTGGTTGCAAGACATTCACGGTAAACCGCTAGTCGTTACGAATTCATTTCAGGTATTATCGTTTATCAGGTCCAAATTTCCAAAAAGCGTTTTACACCGGATCATGCAATACTAAACATTGTTCTGTATTGATTAATAAAATATAATCAATTATTATGCTTATAATTTTGAAATACATTTTACACTTTTATCGTAAGTTTACTTCTTATCCAAAAAACAATTCCAAACATGAAACAAATATTATTGAAGTAATTCTTATATATTAAAATGTAAGTTCAAAGTTATTTTTTATATATAAGTTGACAAAAAAGCATAAGTTGATAATAAAAATATATAAATGACGCATGACTGTAAGCTAAGATTTGGGATTCCTAATTGGTAGTTATTTTTATATTTTATTTTTATTCAGATAATACTATTATTTCATGATATCATATATAAGAATAATAATAATAGTTTTATTGAAGTCTTTACAGAAAATTACAATGCTATTGATCCTTAACTGTATGTTAACAGACATAAATACTAAAATACCTTAGCATGAAGACCTCCTCCGGGTAGTGTCAGTTGTTACTGTTTTTAGCGGTTCTGAGTCTATCTCCTCCAGCAATTTTTAATGAAATTGGTGACCTGTAGTTGGTCATAATTTTTGTTTTTTTCAAGAATTCATGTTATTTCATTTCATTTCTAAACCAACGTCTAGTCATTTTAGAATTAGTTTGGAGTAGCTCATTTATAATTTTTTCTAACTTTGTTAATAGTACAATGTCATCAGAAAATCTAAGTTTTTCACTCATATTGTTACTTTGTTCAAACCAAGGCGGATTTTTGTTGGAGAAATTAGGTAGTTTTTTTTGTCTCATCTACTTTGTTTTGAATTCTCTGTCAATTCTGACCAACTTGACCCTACCTGTTTTATGTTCATAAATTTTATTCAGTATGTTGATATATGTTTAATGTATGTTTAGTGATTTCAAATTGATTTCGCTTCTGAATTCGATATAGTCGATCGGTTGGTGAGAATCAATATCTGGGGATATTCTTTCAAGTTTTCAAGTCTTAAAGGACGGTAATTAATATTATTTCTAGTTCCATCAGTAACCAGTATCTAAAGTAATAAATTACAGATAAACAACTTAATATGAATACGGCACTAATATGCTTGTTTAGATTGTTTATCATAACCGTAAATGTTTATTGAACTAAACTAAATTTATTTCAGATTTTTTTATACTTTTTATAGTGTTTTTATAAATAATATAACTGCGTTAAGGCTACAATCAACATAATTGAAACAAGAACACAACAGTTTCAATTCGTCGCTATAAATCCGTTAGTGTCAGCGGCAGCCAACGCTTCTGTACAATACATGGACTACATAGTAATGGTATCCGTATATCATGATATATACTGCTACTGCTACAATATTTGAGCTGCATAAACAAATCCAACAGCCAGATTACAGATTTTAAAATATATGTTTTATTTCAGACGTGAAAAACTTAATATAAAATGGATTGTCTAAAGTCAAAAATTAATTATTATAATACATCTAAAAGTAATATCGATAATATATATATATATATATATATATATATATATAAATATATATCAAATATATAAATTATTATAATATATATATATATATATATATATATATATATATATATATATATATATATATATATATATATTATAATAATTTATATATTTGACACATTAAGGTATAACGCGAATAATAGAGATTGAGAATTAATTTTAAACACCAAACTTATAAATTTGTAATACATTTTTGAGGATTAAACTGTATTTTTTCAATTTTAAAAATATTATATAAGCCATTTCTTTTTTACCTGTTTCTACACTATTCATTTTAAATTTTAAAACGCTTATGTCATTTTAAACAAATTCTAAAATTTTATAGATGTCCTGTACGCACACGGTTCAAGCGTTATTTTTTTTACTTTAAATACTTTTTGGGATTCAACTAAATTTCCCATTCATTTCTCGCAATAAAAATTTATTTTATTTGCTACAAATGTTATTGATCTGCATCATCAGTTGGTTTTTATTAATTTCTTTAAATTACCTCGTCTGTGATCATAACCAAGATATTATGTACAATGGCTATATTTTATTTTATAATCTCTTTAAATCACACGACACTCAACATTTTCCTGAAAACATTTCTATTATTGTTAAAGTTTAGGTAATCATTCAACAAACTTCATTAATTTTTCAAAGACATAAGAATTATCACTTGATCTAAAGTGGTTTAATAATTCCTGGCATTCCAAGAGCAGGTTGGCGAATAAATGAGAGAGGCTATTTCAAAAAGCACCTGAAGGTTATAAATGCACGTAACTTGGTTTCTCTTTCCTCCGCTCCGCTAATGCTCTCAGCGCCGCTAGAATTACAACAAATTATTAAAATATCTCACCTTACCTCCTGGTTCCGGAGAAACTATTTTGTCTGATTTACAATTTAAAAAACAACCTATTCATATGAGCTATGTTAGCAACAAAATGTTCCTTTAATTATTGTGTTTCAGTTATATTTTCTATAACTAATGTATTTATAGAAAATCTATAGTCTTGATTTATATGTACATTAATATATAAATAATAAAAATTTATAAATATATATATAACAGCTGACACATAAAGTTAAGGAACCCTAAGTTAGTTCCGCTACCGCATTCTTAAGCACCATTGAAAGTAAGTGCCAACTGCAAAAACTTTACTTTTTCTTCGTCCTTCTAAAGAGATTAGTTTGAGGTAAGCACTCGTTTTCCTAAATGGATGATTTTGATTAGTACAAATTAAAACACCGACTCTTCACTATATTTAAGAAAACAAGTGGGATACTTATATTTTGATAATATATTTTATCTATAAAATGAACGATTCTTGATAAGGTTATCTACATTGAAAAGATTTCAAAAATGTATATAAAACATTAAGTTCATACTTTTTATATCATTTGTCTTAATATCGTATTATTAAAACGGACGACTTGTCATTTTAATCAATAAATAAACTTAACATAGCTAAGTATTCTTTAAAAACTATAATAGTATTTTCGTGTCTACGATGTCACAAACTTCTTTACACTTCATGTCATGTGTTTGTTTAAAATAGAATTTTAACTACACCGCATTTATTATAATATTCTTACAAGGTATTACAATTATTGTAATACCTTATT
This sequence comes from Melinaea menophilus ssp. n. AW-2005, assembly GCA_918358695.1. Lineage (NCBI taxonomy): Eukaryota > Metazoa > Arthropoda > Insecta > Lepidoptera > Nymphalidae > Melinaea > Melinaea menophilus. Next base: position 33,372,218 of record OU911039.1, on the reverse strand, counting down.
AATAATTATTTTTAAAGAAATTAGACACATATTCAGGACCTATTTAAAAACGTAAAGCTTTTGCTGATTAAATATATTATTTAACCAAATGTTTGTAATTTTCGTATAACTTTGGTGTTTTAAAAATATAATCATCATATTAAAATAAAATTCATACTTATATAATATAACTTATATTAACACAAATATAAAAAAAAAAAACAATAACCAACGGGTAACAATATTCGGGAATTGATATATAATTTTGACCTATTTATTATATAGATATATCTAATGAAAAGTATTGTAATAACAAAACGATTGTGTGATATCGGGATAAGCATAGTTTGAAAATAATGCTGGTTTCTTCTTGCTGGCTGAAATCACGTCCAAAAATATAAAACTTATTTTTTTTTATTTTGTAAAGTTTAGCTACATAACGTCAGTCCGGTTTTACTAATGGCAGTGACATATAGACAATATTTTAATTCACAAAACATTATTACACATTTTATTAGTAACGGTTTTTAGTCATAATAATATTAATAAAATTAGTACTAACAGTTGTTAGTTTCGGGCAATTTTCCTAGATGGCGTTGTTTTATTGATCAGAAATGCAAAGTCATTCGATGATTTTATTATTATTATTTTTTTATTTTGTACACCTATTTTTGTTTGAAGGCCACTGTTGCTAAATCAGTACGAGAAATCTCATTTTTGATCACTCACTTAAGGTTTTTTCACTTCACTGAATTTCTCTGGTAAAAACTGTTTTGGCCCTTGCCCACAATGTATTACGATAGTTAGTTGTTTGTAATTCCACAACACTTGTTTTTAATATTAGATATCACTTTTTTATATTTTTACATTGCAATTATATACGGAGTCGATGTTTATCGTGACGTTTTTCTTAACCACCCTCCTTACCTAACTTAGTCATAATAAACTCTAAATCAAATTTATGAGAAAGATATATATTTTTTTATAGAGAGGAGGGCAAACGAGCGTGCGGATCAATGATGATAAGAGGGCACCGCCGTCCATAGACTATTGGAGTGAGTCCATACAGTCTTGGAGGTGGGAGTATACACATATTTTTTAAAGGTACCCGTGGGTATTGTATCGATCTCGAAATATTACTGAAGGAAGTTCATTTCACATGGGTATGTATGCACAGAAGAAGATCGCCATGCAATCAGGTATTATGGATGGTATCGCTATTGCTGACTGATTGCAACCACTTCACCAATGAATCTCAATGTTAATATCAGGGCACTCTTGAAATGCCAAACATCTATGTTGCTATAGTCAAGTAAAAAAAGAGGTGAATGTACAATGTGTCAACATTAATGTAATTACATACTGCATTTCGTTAAATAAACCATTTTATGTATACAAATTTAAGCTAGAAATGTTTTCTTGATAAAATGAATAGTAGCAAACAGAATAAACTAACTGAGTAACATTTAAAATCCTTTAGTTGTGATGGTTAAGAGAACAGTTTAAATTGTATTTATACATGACGGCGTGTTAGGCGTTACGTTGACAAGACTTTATTTGTTTACATTTTAGATTGCCTCCAAGGTCGTTTGTCTACACAAATTACCTGTCCGTACGGACAAATATTGCGAATGGAGTACTCCAGTTTTCAGCAACTAACGGTACAATATTTTCCTTCATTAATGGTGTCTGTACTTAGATATTTAATATATAGTATTTTAATTTAAATTAATTCGTTATAAATTCGCAATCAGTGGAAGAAGTCGTGTTTTTATTCACTCCACAAATAACAAAAAAAAAGTGCCGTAATAAATTGTTGTTAAGTGCCATCTTATACAATATCACAAAGTAAAGAGGTACGTCAATCTATATTTGAATACTTAACTATTCTATTCAAAGACAATAATAATAAAATAATAATAATAATAATAATATAGCCTTTTATTCAGATTAACTTAAACTAAAACAATCTTCTTATAAAATATAAACTTACTTATATCTAATATCTATATGTCTTATATTTGTTTTTTATTAATTTTCTGTAGATCTGTTTGCCAATCGGCAAAGGCCTCCTCCAACCTTTTCCACTCTACTCTTTCCTGTGCCACTCTGTTCCACGTCACTCCGACCACTTCCCTGATATCATCATCCCATCTCTTCTGTGGTCTTCCTCTCTTCCTTTTACCTTCTCTAGGATACCAACTTGTTACCCCCTTACTCCATTTATCATGGCCTCTGATCATGTGTCCTGCCCATCTCCATTTGAGTCTTCTGATTTTAAGGGTTATATCTATGGCTTTTGTTTTGTTCCTAATGACACGGTTTTTCATTTTATCTGTTTTTTTTACATTCAACATTCTCCTTTCCATAGCGTATTGACAGGTTGAGAGTTTGTTAGTCGTTTCCTGGGTAAGCGCCCATGATTGGCAACCGTACATAAGAACAGGTAGAACGCAAGTGTTGAACAATTTACTTTTGAAGTTTATGTGTAGTTGTTTGTTTTTCATAATCTCCTTCAAGCTCCAGTAACTTTTCCAGCCGTTCGTGATTCTCCTCTCTATTTCCTTTTTCATGGGCTCTTTTTGAGTTATAAGCTGTCCCAGGTATATATATTCGTCTGCGTAGTTAATTTCGGTGTCTTTTAACTTTATCGTGATTTTTTCCCCATTGGTCATCACTCTAGTTTTTTCCGGGTTCAATTTTAAACCTACTTTTCCACTTTCTGTCGCTAGGTCTTCGATCATTCTGCTTATTTCTTCCGGTGTTTTAGCGAATAGCACTATATCATCCGCGAATCTTAGGTTCATCAGCGATGTACCGTCTATATTGATCCCGAGGTTTTCCCAACTGAGTCGCCCAAAAATTTATTCTAATACCGCCGAGAATAGTTTCGGAGATAGGGGATCTCCCTGTCTGACTCCTTTCCCTACTATGAATGAATCACTTTTCTTTTCCAATTGGATTCTTGCTGTATTATTTCTATATACATTCCTTATTAATCGAATATATTTATTTTCAATCCCTTGATCCATCAGAGCTTCCCATATGTTAGTAAGGAGTCAAATGCTTTGCTGTAGTCAATGAATGCAATGTAGTACGTTAGCTGGTATTCATTGTATTTCTGTAACACTTGACGTACAGGGTGTATATGATCAATCACCGAGTAATCTTTTCGAAATCCAGCTTGTTCGTCTAATGTTCTTTCCATCCGTTTTAAAATGATTTTAGAGAATGTTTTGTATATGTTTGATGTGAGACTGATTGGTCGATAATTCCCTATATCGTGTTTATCTCCTTTCTTATGTAATAGGATTATATTGGACTCTGTCTATTGCTGAGGTATTATTTCAGTATCCACGATATCGTTAAACATACCCGTAAGGGCCGGTATAGAAACTTCCTTGCTATGTTTTAGTATTTCATTATTTATTTCATCGGGACCTGGTGTTTTGTCTATCTTTTGGGTATTTATAGCTTCTTCTACTTCAGCTTGCATGATAGATAGATATCTGAGAGTTCTGCCAAAACAATTTCCTTTTCTTTGATGTCGTTTTTATACAGTTCCTTGTAATAGGATACAGCTGTTTTTAGTATATCTGTTCTGCCGTGATTCCATTTCCAATTCATTGAATTTCTCAGTTCTTTGTATGCTTTTTTGACTCCTCCCGTTTTACCTATGTACTTTTCTATTATTTTTAAAATGATTTTAGAGAATTCTGTTTTGTTTCCTATCCTTTTTTATGCTGTCCTTGATTTCCTTGCTAATATTTGTTAAATGTTTCCTCCTGTCTTGAGTGTCCCTATTATTTATTAAGTTGTTTCTTGTTTCCAGGAGTCTAATGGTATTTGTTGTCAGCCATTCCTTTGGTTTCATTTTGTTATTTGTGGTGAGTTGCTTCTGGGTTGTGGTTTTGATAGTATTCTCTAGCCAGTCTTATTTTGCTTGTGTACCTAATCCTTGTGTGATATATTTGAAGTTGTTTAATTGGTCTTTCAGTGATGTTGTTATTTCTTCTAACTTATATTTCCCTAACTTTAGAGCTGCGGAGTTTGGCTTGGGTCTAGGCTTTTTCATGGGTGTTGCGACTAGTTCCGCTCTAATAAGTTAATGATTAATGTTAAAATTCAGCATATTCATTTCGGTGAGGTTAGTGAAGTGTTTGTTTCTGTTCGTCATAATAAAATCGATTTGGTTTTTTGTTTTCTATTCATAATCGCAATACGCTCTGAGATTCCGACTAATCCTTCTACATATTTTGCTAAATGTTCCTTAACAATAAATCCAACTCCATGTTGGCCCGGGGTTTCGCCTATATGATAAAGTATGTAGTCTGAGTAAGACAAGATATTTTCATCCAATCTTCTCACTTCACTCAAGCCTACAATATCCCATTTGATGTCTTTTAACGCATACATTATTCCGTTAGGTTCTTCATTTTTCAGGGTAAGTACATTGAGAGCTGCTACAAATATTTTATTTCTCTGTTGCTTAGGGTTTCTGTTATGATTTCTGTTGTTGTTTTGATTATGGTTGCTGTTATGAGTTTTGCTTTCGCTTCTCGTTGGAGGGTTGTGGTCTTTTTCCCCCACGAGAACCAGTCGGCTTGGGGAAGGGTGTTGATTTTCTGTTTCTTTGTTGATAGTTTCCTCATTCGGTTTTGGTATTCCTTTGCCGGTTTTTAGTTGATATTGTTGGTTGGTTGTAGTTATATTCGACGTACTAGAGGTATTAGAAAGAGAGCTTGATCTAGACCGCATCAAATCAAAAGCATTTGTTCTATTTGCCTTATGTGAAGATATAATGTGTTGTTTTTTAGGCTGGTTGTTGCAAGAAGAGGGCAGTGAAGCGGGTGAAGTGGATATCTCCCGTTTTCTCTTCTCTTGGCTGTTACTATTTTGCTTAATTATTAGTTTGTCATAATTCAAGAATGCTATATTCCCTTTCTCTTTCTCTTTAACAAGCTCCGCTTGCAATGTTTTCCTTTTTTCTAACACTTCCTTTGAGTAATCTTCAGTTATATAAATTTCTTTTAGGTTCTTTTTGTTTTTAATTATTTCGGTCTTCTTCCAATTATTCACAAATGAACATAGTATCGGCCTCTGTTTACCTTCTATGCTTTTATTTCCTAGGCGATAGATTTTCTTAACATCGCAGTCTTCTACAGCAATGTTTAGGTCATGCTTCAGCTTCTCTTTTACTTTTTGTAATAATTCAAAGGAGGATTTTTCTTTTTCTTCTAGGCCAAATACTTTGATGTTGTTACTCCTTTCCCCTCTCTTAAGGTACTCAATTTCTTTCTCTAATTTATCTACTTTGATTTTTAGGGTTTTGTTTTCTTCCACTAACGGGATTAATTTCTCTTCCATTTTGTCCATAATACTTTTTGTGATAGAATCCTTCAGTTCAGCAGTTTGGTTTTGCATCTCAATTTTCATTTTGTCAAATAATATTTGAAATTGACCTTACATGTTATTAGTATGAGGTTTGGTTTTTGTAGATCGGAACGTTATTGTAAAAAAATGGTAGAAAAATATTTTCACGGCTGGCAACACTTTCTGTAGTGTCAAACAAATGACTATTTGTTATTCTAACCTTCACTTAATATTTATATTCTTCTTCTAATTTCACGAAAATCTCTGTTTGTTGTACAATTTTGGTTATTTGCACACACTCCACAGTAGTTTCACTAGTGAGTTTTGACAACTGTTGTATCCAAAGATTGCTATAACTATTTTAATTCACTTGATTTTGGTAAACAATTATCGCCGCAGTGTTGACTGTTTTGATGCCGGAAACGGAAAAAAAACCTAAAAAACTTAAATAAAACAAATATTCGTAAATAATACATTTAAAACAAAGCGGAAAGGTCAATGACCCTGCATAACGAGTTGCACTAGAACACCGATACGACGTCAAACGGTGAGTCATCCGCTAGTGCATCGAGTCGACGACGGCTAGTGCTGCATTTACTCCGTTCCATGCTACGTTTACTGCAACTCGCCTACAACTTGCTTGCTACTTGCACAAACAAATTGCAAATATGAATATCACTGGATTGTCAGATTATATGGCAAAGTTATTTTAGATGATGAAATCTGAACTCAATGAAACAGACTGAAACAATTACAGAGCTGTAACGGATAGTATCATGCGAAACATAGACGAGAAGTTACAACTAATTTTGGAAGAAAATAGATACCTAAAAACTGAGATCCAACGATTGAATGAAAAAGTGAAGTATCTGGAAGATAAAAAAAAATAATTTGATATAACATGGTATAAAAGAAACCGAAAAGAATCACCAAGAACTATTTAATATAATTAAAGAAACAATGATAAATCTAGATATTAACATAGACATTTGCGAAATAAATAATTATTATAGATTAGGAAGAAAACAAGAGCAAGGAAAAACAAGACCAATACTTATAAGTCTTACGTCATTTCAAAAGAAGATAATGATACTGAAAAATAAGACAAAAATATGAAAAGAAAGATAACGGAAGATTTTTCGAGAGAAACGATGGCAACACGAAAAAAATTGCTGGAAAAACTTAATTAAGATAAACAAAAAGGAAAAAATTTATTCGAAATTACAAAATAGTAACCAAATACACACATGATGCCGAGAAAAGAAAAAGAAACGCTTCGACGTCACCTAACATCATACACACACCAACGGCACAAGCAAGTGGCTCGAAAAATATTATTGCACCATCTAAACTACATCAAACAAATGTATTCGAGTATATGAGGGGATGATCCATATCTTTGACCGAAAAATCATCTCAGCAAAATAAGGCATAGGAACATATCAAGCACAGGTTACGAAATTAAAACGAATAAAACTACAAAAACAACAAAAAACAAAAGCCCCAAAACGGTTGGTCACCGCGGGGTTTCCGACCTCACCCCCAAGTACTTATAAGCAGGAAGAAAAATGTAACAATGTTAGAAAACAAATAGAATTTCATGGTGTGTCAGATAGAATAGTCGTACTACATATCAAACTTCCGGGTTACAAAAACCCCACGTCTTTAGTACAAATATACCTACTAAGGTAGCAACGCAAGAAGTCAGAATAAATTTTACACTTGTCTAAATATAACAATGGAGACATTATACAGCACCGTTATTGTGATGGAAGATTTTAACAGCTAAATTGGAGAGCGACAAAAGAACTAAGACACGATACTTGAACCCTATACAACCGGCAAAAGAAATGATAACGGACAAAAACTGATTAATTACGCATTAGAAAATAAATTACATATTATGAATAGTTTTTTCAAAAGAAAACCTAAAAATAAATGGACGTGGGAATCTCCCTATGGCCTAGTAAGAAACGAGATAGATTTTATAACTACGAACAAACCAAAGCTGTTCCTAAATGTAGAAGTTCTTAACAGATTCAACTACAATACCGATCACAGGTTACTACGAGGCCATTTACGTATGCTGGAACCTAAAAAAACAAGCAAAAACATACAAAATAAAAAGGTGCCAATTTGGCTACCTTTCCACGTACCAAATCACGTTTTGGAGCCATTAAAGACTAAGTTAACATCATTAAACGATCTTCAAATGGTCCAGAATAAATACGATATAATAGAAGAAGAACTAAAAGAAACTAACAAACAGCTTGGAAAAGACAAGACAGTAAGGGATAAAATAGGACCAGAAGCAAAAGACCTACTTTAACAAAGAGCTCTTTTATTCAAAGACAAGAAGAACAATAAACAAGAGCTAACTAAACTAAGCAAAGAAATAAATACAAAAATAAAAAAACACAAACATAAACTGAGCACACAAACGTTACTATTACACATCGAAATATCAGGAGGAACAAAAAAGGCATATAAAGAACTTCAGGAATACACAAATTGGATTGGTAACATAAGACATCCTAAAACCAAAAAACTAAATTCAAAAAGAAATGACATACTGGAAACAGCGACTGATTTTTATTGTGAACTCTACAATGACAAACAAACAGCACCAACTTTAAATGACCAGAAACATATTGAAGAACCAATTCCCGACATACTAAGAGATGAAGTTATGAAAGCCATAACGTCCCAGAAGAGGGGGAAAACACCAGGTTAAGATAATATTTGTAATGAACTATATTGATCGGAGCATCTGAAACGATTTTACACACGTTATCATTTATCCAAGCTTTTGGAAGATGTACACCCCACAAGCAACTCAGCTCTTTTCTAGCTCTCAATAATCTATATAATCCTTTCCAATCCGGCAATCCTTTACATAGCACTACAACTGCGTTGCTCAAAGTAACTGAAGATATTCTGTTACCTAGTTTTACTGGAAAATCTAGGGCTGCCAATGGAACTTTAAAGTTAAAAATTGATAATATTGAAATAAATAAAGATATAAAGGTGGCGGCTGTTTTTGTGACCTTTTTTTATTAAAATCCGAATAACAGTCACGCGTAATTTAAATTCTTCATCATCTGATGCAATCGCCGAATTGAACAAAAATGTTAAAGTCAATAATAAATGTTTTGCTTTTAAACCTGTTTTATCAGATGTTTCATCTGATGAAACAGGTTTAAAACATTTAGAACTTTAAATTCGAAGAAAACCGTCAGTTAAATTGATTATCACTATTATAAATGGTATTGCCCCTCAACAATCCCTTATTCTTAACAAATGTATCGAAACCGGTATATTTCCCGATTTGATGATAACAGTAAAGTAGTTCCTTTGTTTAAAAGTGGCGATAGATTGAATCCCGAAAATTATAGGCCTATCTCGATTTTACCGACCTCAAGTAAGGTCTTTGAGAAAATTAAATTATTTTAAATCAGATATCAGAGTTTTTGTACAGCAGTAGGATCATGCATAGTGAACAACATGGTTTCACCAAAGGCAAATCAACGACAGATGCAGGTGCCGCGCTTCTTAAGCACATTTACGACGCATGGGAGAAGTCGCAGAATGCAAATTGGGTGTTTTGCGATTTGTCCAAAGCCTTTGATTGCGTGGACCATCGGACGTTGCTATGCAAACTAAACCACTACAGTTTACGTAGCGCTGCGCTTGATCTCATTGCCTCTTACCTGAATCAAAGAGTAAAGACAGTTTACGTAAATAATTCTAATTCGTCTGGTTCTCACCTAAAGATAAAAGCCGCACCTTTGGAAGATATAAGCCACAGCAACCGTCTGGGTAAAAATGTTACAAAGAAACCGAGGTCTATTTTTATTAAGTTTAAAAATCTGCTTCTTAAAAACAAAGTATGGTTCTCCAAAACGAATTTAAAAAGTACAGGAATTACACTTTCTGAATTCTTGACCAAGCCCAGGCATGAGACGTTTGTTGCAGCTAGAGAACGTTTCGGTATCTCCAGGTGTTGGACCAAAAATGGCTATGTTATTGTGGCTGGATCTGACGGTAAGCAGCATAGCATAACATCAACTTCGGAACTCAATAATCTCTTCAGTGACAGTGTGAATCAAACTGTAACATCTGTTCCTCCCGGTATTACAAATGAGTTAAAGGCAAAGCATTCTCAAGCCACTCGGTCGAAAAGGATCGTTAAGAAATAGTTTTTGTAGTTAGTTTAGTTACTTTTCAATTACTTTATTTGTTTTACGTGTTCTTTCCTTTGTTACTTTTCTTTTTTTTTCCTTTTTAATCACAATTCAGTACAATAGATATCTTGTTAGTTATTTAATATTTTCTTGTCTATCTTTTTTGACATTTGACACTTTGACAATATATAAGAACTGTCATTTGTTCACGAGTTTATTAGAATGACGTTGTTGCATAATTCGTTTAGGAATTCAATGTTTACTTTATTTAATTATTAATGTAAGGTTGAATGTAGTTTTTTTATTTGTTGTGTAAGTAATTATTTAGACAGGCCTATTTCTTTGCTTAGAACTTAAGAGAATTGTGATTTATTTTTTAATTTTTTCTAGTTTTTTATTTTTATATATTTTTTTTTGTATGCTTTTGATGTTTAAAACTTTATCTTGTAATTTTAATGCCCACTTAGCTGGCGGGTTAATGTAATGCTAGACACGTACTTAAAATTAATTTAAATTATTATAATTATTCTATTTATATATATATTTATATATTGTTTTCTGTAATTAATAGTGATTTATACATAGATATATCTTATATTATTTATAAATTTATATTATTGTGTTTATATTGGCATATTATCAACGTATATATATATATATAATATTTTAATGTTATATTATGTCGTCTAGTGACAGTGATGGTAGTGAACATTTTTTATTATGTGATGAACCGTCCGGAAGCAGTGATAATTTTCACAGTACAGCTGTCGACCCACTCAATGTTACTTTAAATTCGTGTTTCTCAGAATCTCTGAAAATTTTTTATGTTGTTCACATAAACGCCCAAAGTCTCCAGGCTCATTATCCTGATATGCTTGCATCATTTCAGTCTCCAAATATATACGCTATTCTTATTTCTGAATCGTGGCTTAAACCCTGTTTGCCCTCAATTTCTTATGCACTGCCAGGATTTAATCTTATCCGAAATGACCGCATTGGTAGGGGGGGTGGAGGAGTGGCGATCTACTTACGCTCTCACATTTCTTTCAATATTGTTAGTTCATCTGCTCAGCCACCTACCCCTGATGCGAGCGAACATTTATTATTAGAAGTGGATCTAACTCGTTGTAAAATCCTTCTTGGTGTATTTTACTGTCCTCCCTCTAAATTAAATTACTTTGATTCTTTCGAAAGCTTGATTGAAAATTTAGTTCCATTATACAAGCACTCAATTATAATGGGAGATTTTAATACATGTTTAAGAAAAGATAACGTTCGCAGTCAAAAAATGTTAACTGTTACTGACTCCTGTAATTTAAGTATCTTGCCCCTAACACCGACACATTTTTTTCCTGGCAGTGTCCCCTCTCTCCTTGATCTGATTATTGTATCTTCTCCGGATTTTGTCTCAAAACATGGTCAGTGTACAGCTGATGCGTTTTCCTACCACGACTTAATAAATCTCTCTTATAAGGCCCGTCCTCCAAAACTTAAATCCAATGTACTTCTGCAGCGTAATTTTGGAGGAGTTGATGTAAATAGTCTTTCCAAGGATGCCCGCGAGCTCGACTGGTCTGGTCCGTAATTAAGATAAAGCACCTCCCCGCACCGTGGTTATCAGATGAGCTAAAGAAGCTTATGCAAAAAAAAAACGCCGCTAAACATAAATTTAAATTGAGCGATACTGATACCAATCGCGCTAATTACAACCGAGCCCGATCGCTGCAATACATCGTGTAGAGATGCACTGCGACGCCACATCCACAAGTCTATCGAAAACGGCAACACTGCAAGAACTTGGAAATTTCTTGAATCGCTAGGAGTTGGTAAATCACCCCAAACATCTTCTATCAATATTGATATTGACCTTCTTAACAAACATTTTTCATCATCAGAAGCAATTGACAACTATGATAAAGATTACACACTTAAGTCCCTTTCATCTCTTCCAACTCCTGATTTTCCGCCGTTCACATTCTGTCCTTTCACTGAATGTGATGTTAAGAAGAACGTGCTGTCCATTTCGTCGAATTCTATTGGGGCAGACAGCGTCAGCCGGAATATGATCGTTCCTATCCTAGATGTCATTTCCCCCATATTAACCTATATCCTAAATCATTCCTTCTCTATTAATAAATTTCCTGAAGCTTGGAAACAGGCCCAAATAACTCCCATTCCTAAAAAAACCAAACCCGTAATATTCAGCGACTTTCGTCCTATCTCCATTCTACCCTTCCTCTCTAAACTCCTTGAAAAATTTGTTTACGAACAGTTAAACCTATTCCTTAATAAAAATCTCCTTCTTAACCCCTTTCAATCTGCATTTCGTCCCGGTCATAGTACGGTTACTGCGCTGGTCAAAGTCACTGATGACATACGTTTAGCAATGGATAATAAACAGTTGACAGTATTAACATTGCTAGACTTTAGCAATGCCTTTAATACTGTCGATTATGACATCTTACTAGCATTGCTGCGTTCTATTAACATATCTCCATCAGTGACAGACTGGTTTCGGAGTTACCTCACTGGCCGTCGACAGCGCACTCGGAATGGTACGACCCTCTCGTCCTGGTGTGATGTCTCGGCAGGGGTGCCCCAAGGCGGCGTGTTATCTCCTCTACTATTCGCAATTTTCATTAATTCTATCTCTGAGCATATCACTTCTCTCTATCACATGTATTTAGATGATGTACAAATATATCGCCATTCACAACTCGAAAATCTATCTTCCGTTGTTTCACTAATGAATAAGGACCTGAGCGCTATTTATAAATGGAGTAGGCAGTACGGCTTGAACGTTAATCCTGCAAAATCTCAGGCTATCATTATTGGTAGCCCACGAATGATTGCAAGGGTTGATTGGCAAAACGTACCTCCTTTTGTATACAACAATGTTGTTATACCATATTGCTCTAATGTTAAAAATCTTGGCATATATTTGGATCAGAACCTATCGTGGAATACGCAAACCAAAGAATTCAGTAAAAAAACATTTGCGGCCATGAGTGCTCTATTACGATTACGGTATTTTCTTCCAATTCCTACCAAAATTATGTTAGCCCACTCCCTTCTTCTCTCTATTTTAGATTATGCTGATGCAAGTTATCTAAATTTAACCGAGGACCATTTAAATAAGCTTGAGCGACTCCAAAACAATGCTATACGCTTTATATTTGGTTTATGCAAATATGACCATATTTCCGAATTTCGACAAAAACTCAAGTGGCTCCCTATACGCTATCGCCGGGATTCACATGCTCTTTCCCTCCTGTACTGTGTACTATTTCACACTTGAAGGAAAACTTTAAATTTTTAGGAGCACCATCTGAAGTACGATCATCACAGTCTTCACTTATCAGAATGCCTGTACATAGCAACAAATTCTATAAACAGTCTTTTACGGTACATTCCATTAAATTGTGGAATGAATTACCACTCAATATTCGGAAATCAAAATCATTATTAGTTTTAAAAAAATCTGTTAAGGACTACTTTTTATCCAAGGATATCTAGGACGACAATTATCGTGTATGTATATTAAAGATATTGTTTAGTTTATATCTTAATATATATTGTTAATAATTTTATTTATGTAACACGTCTATGTATTCGTGTGTAGTTATTTTTAAGTAGGTTTATTTATTTTATTGGATCATAAGGGTATTTCAACATTAATATTGGTTGTCTGGAAGAAATCGCCTATAGGCGATAAAACCGCCTTTTGTATCTCCATCATTTTCAATTTTTTTTATTGTTATATATTTTTTTTACTTGTTTTTATGATATGTATGGTGTGCAATAAAGAATATAAATAAATAAATAAATAAATCTATTCTGGGCCCCTTTCGTTTTTATTTTATATTAATGTCTGGCCCTTTTTTGTTGAGGGTCTGTATGGCATTGTACTTTTTGCCGATGACACCTCGCTTAATTTGAAAGTTGAGTGTGATAGGATTAATTATGACGAAGTAAGCAGTACTTTGTCACTAGTCCTTCAATGGTTTGAAATTAATAATTTAGTCTTAAATGCTAAGAAAACTAAATGCATAGAGTTTACACTTCCTAATGTAAAAAGTAAAAATGTTAACTTTCTCTTTAACAATAAAGTGTTAGAATTGATTGACTCAAAAAATTTCTTTAGATAAAGAGCTCCAGTGGAACCCCCATCTCTCAACACTCGTAGCCAAACTCAACTCCGCCGTCTTTGCAATTAGAAAAGTTAGACAATTAACATAACTAAAATAAACAACAGTAATGAAAATAACTAAAATAAACAAAAATCGAGTCGTAGTAACGTCCGTTAATGGCGTAGGTCTTGATTTAGTCCCGTAATTGTAAAAGGAGCACCGAAACTTGCTTTTCTCCAAGAGAAAAACGATTCGTCAATCCGAATACGTAGTCGGCGTCCGTAAAGGTTAACTAAACTATTGAATAGCTAAATTAAAAAAACAAATTTGATTCAAGTAGCAAAATTCTTTTTTATGTATTTAATCCAATTATCTCGTAAGTATATTTCTTGTATAATTAACCGTCAGGTGAAAAAGTGACCAATTTTACTTGCAGATAGGTTTGTAAAATAATACAAAAATGTCAAAATAACAAACATTTACTACGTTTATTTTATTGAGAAATGATTTACTAAACTTACAAAATAATCAAGGTCAGAACTTGTCTTGGCTTGACGCTACTATAAAACTTATTTTATTTTAGATATCATTGTAACAATATTGAAATAATAAATAATAATTAAAATGTTCATTGACTTTTCTTATATCATCTATGATTGTATTTGGACCATAAATACCAGAAAAGTGATAATCACATTGAACGTCTGTAAAAAGGTAATTAAATTTGTTATAAGCAGATTCTACTAAATCAGTTACTGTTAAAAATTGTATTTATTGGCTGGCAATGTATAAAAAATGAAAAACTGTTTTTTGACTTACGGCAGTTATCAGTGATCTGTTGAGTGTATCTATACCAAGAGGACAATATTGAGGTACATTCAGTATGATTTGCTTGATCATCATATCAAGTTCTAGGGATATGTCATTTCCCAAAGGAGCGTTGTGGTACATCAGTCGTGTCAAAAGTATCTTCATTTCGGCGACCTGATATATAATAATCCGAACCAAGTGATAATAAATTAACAGTAGTACTTTGTAGACTTCGAAGTTTATAACCACAATTTGCATTTTTAAAAGTATCAATATATTGTGTTGTATATAGTGAATAGCTAATAATATTACTCCGAGAGCTGAAAAAATAGTCCTTATTACTTAATTTACTTTGTTGTTGTTATATTCCTACGCTTCCTTACGCTTTATATTTTTGTTGTAAGAGAGTACAGACTTAATGCTGCAAAGCATTTTCCACCAGCCAATCCGTATACAAGATCAAAAATGAGACAATAAAAATTAAATGTCCCTTTATATAAATATATAAAACTCTAATAATATATAATACCCTATTATCAACTTACAATACTCGGATAAAAACAATACATCATCGCCAGAAGAGTGAAGACAAGATTCGTGATGATTAGAAAATAAGATATCCACAGCACATTTCTATCTTCTTTAGCAGAATTATAACCGTAATTAATTTTAATTCTAATCTTAAACAAATGTAATAAATCAACTATTATTATTTATTATTTATTTATTTATTTACTCATGTACCAGATTTAGTAAAAACAAAATATTCAGAGACAGGAAGAACATTGGATGAGCTTATCTCTAAAGAGAGATCTCTACCAGCTACCCATGAGAGTGACAAAATTCAATTAAAAGAGCAGAAATAGGTACACACTACATATAGTAAATATTCTTAGTAGTAAAAAACTAACTAAACATTACTTATATAATAAACTAATTTATACCGATACATAAATAAATTCAAATAATTATTATTTTTGTTATTACGTTATAAAGAATAAATTTCTAATAATAATAAATCTATAAAACCGTACAAACGTATCTAAACGTTAATTTATAAGAATGCAGTAGACTTACTTCATTATTACTTATTATATAATTACACCTCCCACAACCATTACAATGGGAGTGTACTGTATCAATGTATCTGTACCTGACAAGCTCCATTCCTTTACGATACCACGACACAGTACAAAAAGATTTTTTGTTTCATGTTTAAAAGTATTTTTAAAATGATGTGTAGCTTGTTATAACTATTGAATTAGGAACAGGACAATCGTGTTATTGCAAAACAAATAGACACACCAAGTAAAAATTAAAAAAAAACTGCAAATCGTAAATATTCCTGTATTCTTTACCTTTTCCAGGTCATTTATATGGCCAATGATATTCTTTATCCGAATGGCTCTCATGTACCCCATCGAACACGCGACTATACACAGCATACGCTCCGTTATAATGAGCAGAGTTGTAGAAGGAGATTGAAAATCTATAGACTTGTTATCTTTCAGGTTCAAGAAGATCTCAATTAAACCGATTGCATCTGAAATTATGAAAACCATAACCACCTTAAACCACGTTATCTCATGATTAAAATAGTGTTCTTATTCCAAAAAATATATATAGAAATGTAACTTACTGAAAGCTGTTAAGACGAAGAAGTTATAAGCCAATTGAAAGCGAGAAACTGAAATTATGTAGCCATTTCGCAGCCGTGTAAAGCTTAAAGCAGCCACACCAGCGAGTTGTGATATCTTTAGTACGACGGATAACGCTCCTGGTCTGATTGTTGCCGTTTCATTATCCATTTAAAATACTAGTGACTTATAAACTTAAATTATATAGAATTTTAATAATAGAATTTTTTTTTCTTAACAACAATATAAGATGATAAACATACTTTTATAATCTTAATCTTTAAACTGAAACACGTCAAATTTAGTAAAATTGTAAATGTGTTATCCACTCAAGGTGGATTTATATATTAAAACTTTACAATACAATGTTATGTCACCAGTATTTACGAATCCCTTTTATCTGATTTAATTACGATACATTAGTGTTTAAAAGCTTCTATAAAGGTGGTGTTTCACCGCGCTGCTTTACGTATAATACTACGTACTTAGTGTATATATATATCTACTTGAATAAAGAAAATACAACGTGCTATGAAAAATAATGATAAATATTTATTATTTAATATTGTATTTACCAACATGGGGTTTTATATATTTTAAGATATGTACTTTAATTCGTGTTGTCTGAACGAAATAATAAACTATAATAAGCAATATGAAACACAAAATAAAATTAATGTATTATATCTTTTCAAAATACGTTCTTTTATATAAAGTATTTGTTGAGGTTAAAAAAAACAATAACACTATCATTACATCACAATTTAATTCTTGAAGAGGCTTTATATATAATAAGTTAAATAGTAGGTTTCTTCGGAACATTAACATTCATAATCTAATAGGGCAGTATGATTTATTCTTTTTTATGTTAGAGGAGAATAAACAAGCGTGTTGTTTACGTGATAGGAGTACTGATAAGTGGATATATAATAAATTAGCGACGTAGTTGAGTGTGTTGGTTTGAATTGGTCAGTATTTTAGAATATTCATTGTGATCAATATGGTAGAAGATGTGGCGTTGTTTCATAATGCTAAATACACAATCTCAGGATGCTATTATATTAGTCTAGTTGGTTGTGTTATTTTATTAATGTATTTCTATACTGCTAATGTTAGATTTTTTAGAATATTTGGAAGAAGCTTAATGGTTCCCCTTGAATAGTAGATTTATTGAAGTTTATATTTATTTAGTTTTTAAATAAGTCAAGTTTGAGGCATGTATAATAGAATAAATAAGTTTAGAACTATCCGGACCTTAGAAGGTCTGTGTAAATAGCAAACCTGTGTATTTGACTCGGCCTAATCCTTACTCCCACGTATAAATAATCATGAAATGTGAAGATGAAAACTGACAGTAAATAAAGTAAACCAGTATATTTTTAAACACAGAAAAACACAGGTCGACTTATACCAATCCTATATGTGGAACGGTAGGCAAATATATTTTGCCTGCATCCATAAATGCTGGAATCCCTAGAGTACGCAAATTTTGTCTCTGTAACATTCCGATAGTAACAGACAACAGTGAATTTAAAACAAAAGAAGGACTATAGTTTCGCGCAGGCGAAAGAAAATCTAGAACAGATGCAAATATCATAAATCTTCTCATCTCCATGTTGCATTAAGATCGCTAAGATCTCTTGTGATTTGTTTTTTCCTAGTTAACGTCGAACGTCATTGCTGTTGATCGCAGGAATTCGTTTATGCTTCTCCGTTAACATAAAACGTGAGATATGAGACGTTTCAAGTTTGTAAAGTTACATAGTTTCTGCTTAATCTAAGTCTTTTGATACTTAAATTTAGAGTAAAAAATAACCTTTCTATTAAAAATATTTGCAAGGAGGGAATATTTACCAGAAAAAAGTTGCCGTGGTTTTCCTTACCTTAAATTTTCAAGCTAAAATTGATTTTTATTTTTTTTTCTCGGAAACGGTACCTTTTACGGAAAAATTTTTTGATACCTAAATTAAAGAGTAAAAAATAACCTTTCTATTAAAAATACCTGTGATATAAGAATGTTTACCAGAAAAAAGTTATGAATTTTTTTCCAAAAATTTTCGGTTTTTTTACCCCCACCCCTACGTTATTGAAGTTAGGTTTTCGGTTTATCTACATTAGTTATAGGTATTCATCAAAGACATCATATGATATGAACGCAAATGATCTTTTTTGTATAGGGAAAAAGTTATGGCCGAAAAACTGAAATCAGAAAAAGTGAGGCCCTAGCGCCCCCTGTTGCCGGATTTTTCTGGTTAACGAACTTGACCTTCATTTTTGGATGGTTGATTTTTGTGCAAAGTTTGAAAGCAATCCAAGCGAAACTGCGGCCGCTATCGTGCTGACAAAAGTCGAATCTGGACGCACGCACGCATATATATATATATATATATATATACATATATATATATATATATAAACATTTTGACCAATGGTCATTTCGGACTCAGGGGGGTCATAAGAAGACCTCCTGTGAAGAAATTTTTCCAAAATTCGAAAGTCGGGTACAAATGAATGGGCAGACCGAATTCTTCGAGGTCTACCCAAAAGGTCAGTGTAGTCAGTCCGTAAGTAAGCTACCACCGGTTCAGAATGCTGCTCTGTTGAGAAGAGCCGGCCAGAAACTCAACAGTTGCTCTTTTCAAAAGAAATATAACAATCTTAGGTGATGTACATTATAATATAAATCCTAAGTCTAAGGTATCTTGTGGAACTTTATTATACGAGTATATGCGTTTACTCAAACCCATGAAGGATTCATTAACTTTTTGAAGACGAAATTTTGGCGTTACGAGTTTGTTTTTATTTCTCGTATTTATCGCGTATGTCACTGTTTTTTATTAACTATTTAAATTTTGACGTATATATAATATGTTATTAAATATATATTGGGAAGCGACTGTAAGAATACCTATTTCTTTAAAAATATCTCTCAGAGAATCTCCAGCTTTTAAGTTATTTTTTAAGTATTTTTAAGTAATAAGATATTTTGAATTTGAAATTTGAATTTGACCTAGAATCAATCTTAAGCTGGAGTTAATCTTATGTTCTGAAAATTAATACAATCAAATACTATAATTGTTACAGGCAATAATAAAATACAAATTATAATAAAATACAAGCTATAATTATTGGATCTTCACGCATGATTGCTCAAATTACCGCCAATTTTATTAAGTATTATTAATTAAATATTTCATGTGCTTTTAAAACTTATTTGGAATAAATTATGTTATTTTAAATATAAATTATGAAATATATAAAATTATATAATATATTTCAAATATAATTTTAAAAATCATAATTTAATAAAAAACAAAGGTTAAAAGTAAAAAACTTGATAAAGCTCTGAAATTAGAACAATTAAAAGACAAACAATTAAGTGTAATTTAACAATAGAGTAAGAAGTTAGTAGATATGACTACGTTTCTTTTAACGCCATTTTGACAACTCAATTATCACCTATGGAGTCGCTACTCCTGTCTAAAATGGTGGAATAGTTCAATACACAAACAAATATAACTGAAAGTATTATTCAACTATTTTTTATTATTTAACATGAACTAAAACATGTAAAATCATATTTTTTATATTTTGATTGGTGTAACATTGCAAGGGCACAGTTGTACGTTCTCATTGGTTGGTGTTCACACTCGTTAATTTCCACCAGCGAGTAAATCAATACCATCGATCAAGATAAAAATCACAGTACACAGAAAACTTTGATAAATGTAGAATAGAAATTGATATTTTGAAATGAATATATTATTATTAACAATACAGTAGTCGCATAAATAAAAAAATCGTAATCCCCTAATTTAAATTTTGCAATTAGATCTTTAATAAATATTTCCAGCTCATCTATAATCTTAAAATGATGCTTGAGTTTGTAATTTAAAACAAAACATTTATTGATAAAGTATATATTAAATTTAACGTTGTTAACAACAGCTAGCGGGCTAATCTAACAGTCAAACCAAGCGATGCCCGCAGCCAGCTACCGAATGGAGCTTGAATCACATTATGGATTTATCAACCAAGTGTACTGGATAGCGCAATAGATATTATTTAGTAAAGATGGAAGAATAGAAAGAATGTATGAGTAAGTTTAAAGAAAATTTGTTTTTTTTGGTTGATAAAATGATAGATATGAGAGAGAGTTGAAGAAAAAAAATCTGAAAATGAAATAAAGGTATGAAGTGCAAATAAACATGGTGATGGAATAAAGATGTGTAAAAGATATTGAAAGAGAATGAAATTGTGTTTAAGCAATGCCAGAAAGAGGCAAATGGCAAAAGGCGCAAAACAATTTATATTATTCACTAGAATGTTCTAAAGATCTAGAAAAACCATATATTAGCCCATAAACCATATATTACCAGAGATGAAAGGTATACTTTGAAAAGAAAAAGAAAGTTTTTGAAAAGGAATGTTGGAAAACCGGCCAGTAAATGAAAGTTTATTAGTATAGTAGTTCCCGATAAATAGTGCAATATCTCTCTGGTTCCCATCTATAAAAATAATGGTGACACAAGACTGCTACAACTATGGCGGAATAAAGCTCATTTTATATAAACTGAAAGTATCGGACGTCATATCCGCTCTCCGTCAGTTATGCGAGAAATACAGATATACACACAGGAACTTGCACATGATGTTGATCGACCGATCGACCGGGTCCCCGTTATGTGGTGTGGGCCTTAAAAATTAAAAGTATGCCTGATAGATATGTGGAGTTACCTCATGCAAGGCACCCTGGTGCATGTTGTTCACTGATGACAGTGTTCTTAATAACAAGGATAGACTTGAGGTCCAGAGCAGACTGGAAAAATGGCAATAAAAGCTGAATTTGATTAATAATATTTTTTGTGAGGAAGAGGAGTACTCTTGAAGAGTGTTATACAAAAGAAGCTATAATAACTACTTTAAGTCGATCTATCAATATAGTGGTACTATCCTAGTCTTCCCAGCCAGCCATTTACACAATTGATCCTAAAAGTGATTTAACACTTTTATATACACTAAGAATCAATTAATAAAATATGCAATAAAATATTTCTTATTCATTATTTATATTCGTGGCAGTTTAAAAAATGTTAATTAAAATATATGCACAACGTACGAGTATATATCTATCGCGAGATGTTATGTTTGAGTGAGTATTGCCGTTATTTTGTTACTATTATATACAAGTCAAGTATTAGTCAAGTATTAATCTTCAAACGTGAAGAGGGTATTCCTCCGCCCGCTGCGGGTTTCGGATTACCTATTATTACAAATTCTTTGGCGAACATATTTCCTTAACCAAATGGATTGAGATAAGGTAAGCGAATGTAACAGTGGAATATCCATTTAAAATAGGAGACTCACGTTTTATATATAAGAGTATGTATAGTCACTGTACATGTATTAAAATGTTGTCAATGGTTTTAGAAATTAAAATTCGCTTGCTTAGCATATTTATTCAGATTTTTGTTTTTTTTTACAATATCTATAACGTAAAACGAGGTTTGTATTAATATTATGAAAACTCTTGGAAATAATTGTAATATTGATTATATAGATATATTCTTCAAATTATTTTGTAACAGAATTACGCTAGACTTCATAATTAGAATACACTACACTCTTTACGCTTTGACTAAACGAAAAACATTTCTGAATCCCGAATGGATTAGATTGGATATTTCGTACATATCATAAAACATGCAAATTTACATACAATTAGTACTTTTATTAAGTCTTTATGATTATTTTATTTTATACATTTAACTTAAGTATATTTATGTATATAAGGTATAAATATGTAATATTCGTAAGTATAATGTATCCCCTTTTTTTACGTGGAAACAAGTGCTTTTGTGTCATAGTTCCATTAACGTTGCTATTTATCAAGGTTTTTATTCTGTCCATATGTGAGAGTGACTACCGACTGTCAAAAAGAAAATCTGCTAACTTGTACCTCTACAAGCATTACAAATAACGCAGAGCGTTCATGGGTTTTAATATAACATTAGTGCAACTAATGAATACTTTTATTGACATCAAAATACAATTAGAAAAACAAAGAAAAATAATAATTAAAATTTCATATCGCTTAAAACAATCTCAACCAGGATGTTGTAAAATAAAAGTAAAAAAAATAATATTTATGTAACTTTTAATCCTATATAAAAACACACAAGAACCATAGATGCGTCGCACACTCAACGACCGCAAAATGAATTATCCCTGTCCCAGTTTGCTTCTCGCGACTTGCTTAGTACTTACCTTGAGTCGGTAGTTTTGAAATTTGTTATATATTCTGCATAAAATTTATGTACAAATAGTACTTAATGAATATTACATACAAATATACCAATAGAATAAATTTTAAAACTCCAATTTTAAATAATTATATATTAAAACACGAGCTGAACTCGAACCTGGAACCTTTTTTAAGTTTAAAAAATTATACTCGTTTATTATTATACAGTTTATAGATAATTCCAAATATAAAAGTTAAGTATTTTTCTTAAGTAATAGGTGTAGTGGAATCGGCTTTAAATTAGTTATATATATTTAATTATTTATTTTTATATTCAAATTCAAATAATCTTTATTCAAGTAGGCATTTACACGCAAAAAAGGTCAGTGGACTACACTGGCCGTGACTAAATCGCCACCGGCTCGAAATGAAGCTCTGCTGCTTGTATTATAATATTGTCCATTTTTTATTTTTACATTCAATATATTTTGCGATCATTTTAATTACTTAAAAATAATTTTGTTACTACAGAAACTTATAACAAATACTCCTTAAAAAACTTAAAATGCTGGCCACTTTGTAACAGTTAAGGTTGGAGTTTCTTTCGCACCAAAGGCTATTTAAATAACTCTCGAGGCTTAAGATCTCAACTGTGGTTTTAATAAAATAAGAAGAGAACTGGAGATTAAATGGGAAAATATATTAAAGTTTAGTGTAATATATATTATAAATATTATATTATACGTTTATACATATTGTTTTTCTATTATATGAATCCACCTGAATGAAAGTGGTGCCATGTACCTTTGACATTGGTGTATAACTAATGTTTCTCAGAAATGGTGACAGGGTCAGAATGAAGACGTGAAGGGAGAGGGATGATAGTAATAAACCATGCGTGTGCAACGACAAGATTTTTTTTAAAATTATATTTTTAAAAAATAATAATAAAATGCATGCTACAATTAATGTATCCATCACTCAAGACAGTTTTGTTTTCGGATGTCACATTCTTCCAAGAAAGAGTAAAGAATTATCTTTACTCTTTCTTGGAAGAAGAGCATTAGCTCTTTTATGTCAATGCTCCATAAAAGGTTAACAGCCATTATGACACGAGAAAATAATCTCCACATTGTATAATATATACACGTTATTTTTAATAGAGGCTTAGTTTGGTTTCAAAATCAGGTATAGTTAAACTAAATATACACTATCGAAATTCGACGTGGCCAATATACAGTTTTGATTCGATATCCAATGAAAATATTATTAGCCACTCTTATCATTTCCTATATTAATCGTAAAAGATACTATACCTATAACTTAGATATTATTACATGAAATATTTAGTATAATACAATCGTTTCTTCTCCAATAAAGTTTAGGAGTTTAAAAGTTTACATTTTAATAACCTTAAAGGTTAAAGTGACTGTTCAAATGCATTGGAATAATAATGATTCAAGGGTCGCTACTAAACTGTTTTCTTATGGACTATGAGGTTAAAGAACTACTTTCCTCGAATAACTAAGTAAATTTTGGGGAACTGAAACACGGAACAAGAGCACATTCCCTCCCTCTCTTGATTTAACTGGATCACTACATGCGGAAACCTCTCCACCCAACCGATAGCATAGTTGGGTCTTGAAACACAGGAAATTGAGACAACGTTAACAGAGCACATATTGATAAAGATTCTTATATAGGTACGCATTGATAAATCATACAATGTTTGTGGGTGTATCTGTGTATACTTTCAATTAGAGCACTCTTTTAATATGTAATACAATACATCAAGAACCATAGCGAAAGCTTAGAAAATATTTGTCGTTACGAAAATTTTTTACCAACACTCTTAGATAGAAGATAAACGAACTTTTTAATCTCTCAATGTTACGAGGAGGAGCTATCACATTAATCATACTTAAAATGACAATTGCCTTTTAATGGAATTATTGTAAAACAGAAGGATGTCAATATCACACGCATTTTTCAATATATCATTATTCCTGAGTCATGAACTTCATTCATAGATTACTTTTATTCAAAGTATTTTTTACTGACATTCCTTCAAATTGAATGATTATCTTCTGTGTACTGAAAGGGCAATGCAATAGGTGCATAATATAACGCATATAGTTCGTAGGCAGGCACTTCTCATAAATTTACAAGATACTAGATGTGGTCTGTACTAATTATTTTATCTGATAGTTCCGATTCATTAAGTATGAATATGAATATGTAGATCTTTACAAATTAAACAAGAATTACATTACATTTAATTATTTTTAATCCTATCCTGCTTAAAAAATATGAAAGCGTATTTTGAAGACACTTCTTCTGATTAAATACTGTCTCATCTAGTGGTAATAAGCACTTGTGAGCAATTATACACGTGGATGCATCACGTAGCTCGATCTGCTGCCGGCAGCAGTCGCTTGACTTGACTGATGTGTTGACTTTAATTATACTTAAGTAACATATTACAATTAATATTGAGTAATCAGTGTATAAACTCACACTAAATAAGTAATATATAACATTACATGCACTGGAATTAGTTGTGATGCTAGAATGAAATTTTAGATTAAAGTTGTATTTTGCAACCACATTAGTCAAGGATATTGTTGGTATGGCAGATTGCCAGACAGAGAAAAATTACAAGGGTGTATAAGAAAGGAAATGTAATATAGGATTTTTGTTGTAAAAAGACTGTTGTTCAAAGGCCAATTTGTTAAAGTGTTCAATTTGGAATTATTTTCCCTTTCTACAATTTTATAATGAATTTTATAAAATCATCATCGTATCATCGTTAATTTATCAATACGACATTTGTCATAGAGAAAGCGAAAATCCTATAATAGATTTCACTATTTCTGTAACTAACTCAGGCTAAATAAACATATTTTTCAAAAACTAGGTAGATTTTATTCAAGTAAATATATATATATATATAAAGGAAGGCGTACAAAATAAACCATTTGCAAACTTGATGGCAGACAAATTATTCTGCAATTATTATGCACCCGTTTGTTCAACATATCGTGTCCAAGTTTGTGCACACGTACCTTTTCACTAGTTGGCAATTGCGTTTTTTGGGTCTAGATTAGCTAGAAGTATATTATTTTAGTCGATCGCATTATTCATAATATAATTTGGTTTTAAGTGGGTGTTTCTTTCATTTAAACATTTGTTTTTAATTGTATATTTTAATAAGATCTTATACCGAGAACCACTTATGTAAGAAGTAAGTCTAAACACTTTAGATCACAAGTATATGTTGCAAATAAATGGGCAACTTTTAACAGGTGTTCGTTGAATTTTCTGTTCAAATAATGTTTGTAATAGGAATGTCAATTTGTATGCTAATTTAATATATTTTCTTCCAAAGAAAATTTTTAAATTTTGGTCTGTCCCTGTTGTGATCTGAACGGGCGAAAATTACCAAGTACCCTCTTCTCTTTCTCTATGATATATATAGTATGCATATTCAACAACCAGTATAGATAAATTTACTAAGAGAGTTTTCTAAACTTATAACTACATATAATAAAATCAATGAGTGAATGAAAACGAGAGGGAATCAAATCAGCAATCGTTGCTTTGAAAAGATATTGAGTAAAAGTACTGAGTATTGTCTAGTAATACAATTGTATCTAAGTGCTGCTTGATAGATGGAACAGACTGAAACCTTTCGATAGAACGAATTTGATTCAAAATATTGTTATTGCAAGTAGATTTATTTCTTACGATAGAACATACTCTATTATATATATATATATATATATATATATATATATATATATATATATATATATATATATAATATAATAAAATATTGTAAATCAACTACTTTTGAACAAAATTGTATAATTTCAATGCATCGGTCATAACACAAAATAAATATGTTTATTTGTAAAAATCTTTTGCAACTAAATGACACGTAACATTTCTTTTTCAAGAATCAGGTTCTATGTAATGAGATATATTTTATAATTGCGACACATGGCAACCATGCTGCAATGTCTGTTTGCCTCTGTCGACATACCGGGTTAGCCGTTAGTTCGGCGTAGTTTTAAGAGACACTAATGATATATATATAGTAAGTATTTATAATATTAAAAAATAAGTAATGAATGAAATGAAGTGAAAACAACGAAAAATTAACAACATCAGCAACAAAATCAAGGAGTGAATGAAAATGATCGGGAATTAAATCAGCAACCGTTGCTTTGGGAGGATACTGAGTTGAAATATTGAATGTGAAGCAATATTGTTCGAACTACTGTCTGTTGTCAAAGTACTGTTTTTCTGGAAGAAATAAATTCAGATTTTAACAAAAATCAAAACAAGATATCTTAAAAACAAAATTATTAGTGTCATCATATAGTGTGCTTATTGTTAATAATTTGAGTAACGAATATTACGTACTCTTTCAACATTAAACATTTTTTTCCAAATAATAAACAATATTGTTAATTATCATACACATGAGATAGATGGAAAATTTGTTGAGATGAATTGAAAACCTTAGAGATATATACTTTACATATAAAGATGTTTATGCTTACAAATAAACAAAATTAATAACAAACCTTTTAGAATCTACTGTTGTTACATTTATTCTAAGTATAGTTGTAGTAATTGTTTCAGGGGCCATTAAAATATTTTTTCCTCGATTAATTTTTATGTTTAAAGAGTAAAGCAAGAAAGAGACATCAGTAGGGACCAAAATTAGATTAATGTCCAGCGTGGTTGTGGTTACACATTCAACGATGATTAATCCGGACAGCGGTGGTTTCTGGGACCAACTTCCTTCAGAGAGCAATTCTGCAAGCGGTTACAAAATAATTCAAGCCCAAATCTACATAAATTAACGGCCGCTAGGTAGCACTAACCCATACCACTTTCCATCCCAACGGACTAGCCTGAAAGGGATTGATATCGGATAGACACTCCAAGTCCTTATTGATGCTTCACTCTAATCATTACTAAGTTGTTGAATCTTTGCATTCTCAGTTAAAAAAAAAGACATTGTAAATTTATAGTTATTTTGAAAGATAACATCAGAATCCTTTAATACCTTGTAACTGTGTAACCATGATAGAGCTATAACTTGTTTACATATTAGTTTACTCTGACTCATTGAGTCATTGATTAATTATTGAATCAATATCATAAATCTATCTAAATTAATAATAAATTAAAGGGGATCTACATATATTTACAATGTGACTTGTATTTTAGAGGTATAATGCGAAAACAGCTCACAATTATCGACATATCCCAATCACATGGTTGGTGCATGTTGATAATTATAAGAATTCCTTTTTTTGTAGAACCCTTTCAATGAGTCTTTGCCCAGGTAAAACAATCTAGATGACGGTGGCCTATATACATTTACAATTATTAATTCATCTAATTTAACTGATGTTAGTTCAGTTGTTCGCTCACCAGAATGGACCACTATGTCCTTACGTTCTTTGAAATTTATCTGTTTATTTAAAATAATTAAAGAGCCACCATGTATGGAATTAACTCTGTTGAACGAACTACCAACCTGGTGGTTATTGAAATTAAACATTAAATTACCATTTTGGAGCCAATGCTCAGTGACACAAAAGATATTAATATCAAAAGTATTTAAAAACAATTCAATTTCTAATTCCTTATATCTTATACACTGAATGTTCTACCAGGTTGATACTGCTTACATTATTAATTTTATTATTTATTTTAATAATTTTAGTGTTTCTATAATAATCATAATTATTATTATTTGATATGTTAATTATTTGGCTAGAGAATATCTCTACTGTTTTAATGTCTAGTTTAAACTATTACTACTAGTTGAAATTATTTCCAAGCTGTTATTACTTACACAAGTATTTGAAGGCTGTTTAATAGAAACATTTCTAGCCATATTATTGGCTGTCATAGTAAAAAAATATAATAGCGATAAAGCTACCTGTTGTTTAATATATGAAGATAGGTGATACCTACCATTAGTCAAATTATAAAAGTTACTAACATTAGTGTTAGGGTCAATAACATGAAATTTGTCATTATATAAACATAAATTATACATCAATAAGTTTATCTTATATCTAATTTTATTTTCAGCCTAATGAAATGGGTAATGAAAACCATTTCATTTACATTTAAGTTACTTATAGTTTCAAAATAATATTAAATTCCAAATGATTTACATTATCTCTATTTCCTACAAAAATTATTATAATTGAATGAATTAGTAAATTCTTTAATTATGTTGAATTAGTAAATTCTTTACTTGAATTCTTAATTTGTCTAGTAATATTTATTATATTGTTGTCAGGTGAACAGCTGTTGAATACATTTTGTTTCTCAAAAGAAGAATTTAGTACAGGGCCCATTCCTTTTCCAATATTATCGCTAAACATATATGTGTCATATACAGGAGTTAATTTGAGGGAGCTACTATTATTAGAAACAGGGATATTAACCCCGTCACAAAATGTTCTAGCCGGGGGGGAAATGTTCATTTTACAGAAATAAATTAGTATTACACTCACATTTTTTTTTTTTTTTATGTAAGACGAGGGCAAACGAGCTGGCGGGTCACGGATGGACGTGATCACCGCCGCCCATGAACTCTTGCAACATCCGAGGATTTACAAGAGTGTTGCCGGCCTTGTAGGTAGGAATAAACGCCTAAAATAACGCCTCACATGAACAACTGTTAGTATGTTAATGGATTCCAAACTTTTTTGTGATTTTTTTAACTATTCATATACTTTTGACTTGTGCTCACTTAGCATAATTTGGGTATTTTCATATTTTTTTGTAATGATTCTTAATGAAGTCTGCAAACGGGCTATGTGCGTTTCTAATAATTGTGTGTCAGTTTCATATCTCCTATTTCTATTATCTAATTCTATTTTACAAAAGTTAAGTTTTTTTAATAAAATATTTTTATTATTTATTGATTTAGTGAAAAACTTGTTCTTTTGAGTAATTTTTTGGATTTTCTTAATATATCTATTAATTCTAATGTATTTTTTAAGTTTCTTATTGCAGCAACTATACAGCCTCTGTGAGTTCAATGTGTCATTTGTTAAATCTATAATGACACAGGGCTTTTCAGTTGCACCAATTGAGGAGTTAACCAACTGAGGACCATTACCAATTAACTCTTCATACAGGCTATGAATGTAAACGTTAGTCTAATTTTGAGCGGCTTCCTCCAGCTCCAAGATTTGTTGGTGGGCATCTCTCAGCTCCAGCTCCAGGGTGTCGGTACGCCGAAGGGCCTGCTCATACTCAAGACCACATATATCTGATATTGTTTTAAAGTAGCGTCAAGTCGAGACAAGTTCTTGATTACTGTGTAAGTTTAGTAAATCATTTCTTAATATAATAAACGTAGTAAATGTTTTTTATTTTGACATTTTTGTATTATTTTACGAACCTAACTGCAACTAAAATTGGTCACTTTTTCACCTGACGGTTAATTATACAAGAAATATACTTACCAGTTAATTAGATAAAAAAATATTATTCAACTTGAATCAAACTTGTTTTTTAATTTTGGTTTTTTACGTCAAGCTATTTGAAATATTTTTTTTTATATTATGATGATGCATAAACAATTATGAGACCTGTAATCAAACATAGATTTTGAGTTCTATTTTGATTATATTTTAGACTGCACATTGATATATATTACGTAATTTGATTAAATAACACATCGTCTTTTACCATTCAAGGATTTCTTTAAAACGTACAGTTTTTAAGACTGTAAATCTCACCATATACCGATTCAAGTTATTTTCCAAAAACTTTAAATGCTAAATTCATTACGGAAAATATCGACACTATGTCTCAACTGGCATAGAGACTCTCGTGGTACATTTTTCATTTTATTTTTATATGTATTTTTGATAGACTAATTATTCTCGAAAGCCAAATTATAAAAAAAAAAAAGTGTTAAGCTGCTTTGTATTTTTTTGTCTTGCTGAGTACTAATTAGTTGCAACAAAGAGGGTATTTGAAATTTGGAAGGAATACGTAAATAAAAAAATGGAATATATACAATATTTATAAAATTATATAGCGGGGTAATAGTATTATTACATTAATAAGTATTAGTTACATAAGTAAGATGTTTGTGACACAGTGATTACAATAAAGAAATACCCGACTGAGTTAGTTGTGTGGTTATTCTCAACCCAGGGCGCGTTTAAAAATTTCGATAAGTATATCCTACCTCTAGCATTATTCGTACACAAGTGAACACTGGTATTGATTAAAAGTGGAAAAGATATAAATAAAAGAAAATATTATGAATTACGCTACACGTATAATTTATATTATTAGCATAAAACAAACATAAAACTATTAAGCATAAAACAAACACGCTTGTGTAAATGATTCTGCGGCCGTCGAGTGTGTTAATCGCTGAATTTGTCCTATGTTTTTGAAGCATGTTTTACTTTAGAAGTGTTTTGATTATATGAAATGTCGACATTAGTTCTAATTTTTACAAACGCTGTACAAACTATATAAATCAATATATAATTGCTGCATAACGTTATTGAAATTATTGAAGGAAATTGAATTGATTGTATGAAAGAATGTTGTTTAAAGCAACCGACATAGTTACACATATTATATGATTATACTTGTAAAGACCGTCGTAATTTGTATTACATCGTGTTTTCAAAGATGTCACCAATCGCTATTTTTCATTTTGTATTCATCAACATCAATAAATCCATGAAGCCTTTGATTATTGGTTCATTAATTATAGATGCTCATTATCAGAAGGACGCAGAGGACCGTTCGTTTGGACTCTGTTTGCTCTACTATGTTCTCTCAGGCAATTCATTTTAATAAATTATAACGATTTGCCTTGCTTTTAATCGTTATTATTGTATATCATCTTGTTATTTTATATACTTATTATTATTTCATTTAATGTTATTTGTATGCCGATTTTTTAAAGTATATATTTTTTTATCTGAATTAATTGCTTTTTTTATATAACAATTTTTATATAGCAATAACTATATTGTAAAAAGTGAAACATAAATAAAGTTAGTTATACAAATTATATAAATAACTTAGGTAGGTGCATAAGTGACAAGACGTGTTTTGCTCTACCTGTCATATAGCTTCATTTAAACACAATAATTTCTTCAATACTCCCACTATTTACACAAAATATTTTCACATTATTCATTGCAACACAATGGGTTCACTAAAACAGACAATAGTAGAATTAAGTGAAGTTTTTAATTCGCGCATGAATGAAAGCAACCCCGGCAGCAAGTCCGTCTTCAAATATAAATTCACAGTTTCAGACTTTCAGAACATTTGTATTGTCGACTCTGGAGACTCTCTAGCTTCAAACTAATACACTCCCAAGACATCATGATAAGTTTGAAATGAGGTCCCGCAGGAAGATTCTACTCATCCACCCTATAACTGGAGATAAGAGAGAGGATACTGTTACCAAAGCTTTGAAAGTCTGTTGTAATAAACTGAGGTTACCAGATATACCTCAGTGTGATATTATCATCGCATCAGGCTTTCAACTATCTAAAAAAAAAACAGGGCCATACTAGAGAGTGAGAGGTTTCATGCAACCAATTCAAAAGATCTAAAAAAAAAAGAAAAATATCTAAAAGGTACTAGGGATAACACTTTCAGAGTTTCTTACAAAACCTAGACATGATGCGTTTGCTCTGTCCCGAAACGATTTCGGGGTACGAAAAGCTGGACAAGAGATGCTATATTATATTATATTGTTGGGTGGTGAATATTTCACACTGTAAAAATATCTTGACGGTTTAAAGCATATCAATTAAGATTCCATAAATTATATCGAATTTTTGTCCCCGAATGTGTTGCTTCATACAATTAAACAAATTGATGAGTTATAATTTGAAACTCGATTTTGATCCCAGGGTAAAGTGTAATTATAGTTATAAATATATATGGTATAAGCATATATACACAACATATATATCTAACGCGAGATATTATGTTTGTGTAGATATTGCCGTTATTTTGTTACTTTTATGTACAGTCGATTATTAATATTACACATTAAAATTTTTGAATATTACATTATTATTCAATATAACACCGGCAGATGCCCGTTGCGGGTTTCGGATTACGTATTATTACAAATTCTTTGGCAAACATATTTCCTTACCAAATGGATTGATATAATGGGAGCGAATGTAACTGTGTAATATCCACAAAAAAATAGGAGACGTACGTTTTATGTTATATAAAGTCATTGATAATCGTCGAATAGAAATCTAATACTTTGTGATCATATTAAAAAATATGTATTTATTTATTTATTTATTTATTTATACTTTATTGTTCCAAAAACAAAAATTTTACAATGGACGGACTTAATGCTAAATAGCATTCTTTGACAGTCAACCTTGGGTACAATAAAGCAGTATTTCCAGAGTATTAATTATTATTATTTAAATTTTAAGAAAAGGCTATACACAGATTATAAATATATAACAAATATAGAGAGATACAAAAATAAAAACAGATAATATAAAGGAAAACACTATTAAAAAGAAAAAATAAAAAATAAAATAAAAATATTAGTATTCAATTTTAATATAAAAGTTTCTCACTAAAGTGTCTGTAGACTCTTCTTTTAAACATAAGCTTTGTGCTAGATTTCTTGACATCATTGGGTAGAGAATTCCAAAGTGTAATACATTGAAGTGTGAAAGAATGGGATACAAAACCAGAGCGGTGAATAGGAAAAGCTAAACGGAGACAATTAGGAGAACGTAGGCACCTCTCGTGTGAATCACTGAGATAATGAAAATTGCTTTTTAAGTAATCAGGGGAGAGAGGATTGACTAAAATAGAGAAAAGTGAATTAAGCATATGAGACTGTTTACGTTCACGAATAGGGAGCCATTTAAGCTGGCGACGATAAGAGGAGATATGGTCAAATTTGCGTAGACAGAAAATGAAACGTATTGAGTAGTTGATGAGACGATCTAGCTTATTGAGAAGATTTTCAGTTAAGTCCGAGTAACACACATCCGCATAATCAATAATAGGAAGAACAAGGGTTTCAATAAGATATTTTTTTGTAGTGGTAGGTAAAAAATTCTTAAAACGGTACAGGGAGCGCAAAACTGTAAAAACCGACCGACTTATTTCGTTTACTTGTTTAGACCATGTAAATGATGAGTCTATATGGATGCCGAGGTTCTTTACCGTTGGTGAGAACGGTATGGTCAAAGTACCAAGCATGACAGGAGGAATAGAGTCTAGATCTATTTTACATAATTGACGTGAGCTACCTAAGATTATGGATTGACATTTGGACACATTGACGCAGATCCCAAATTTTTCCGACCAAGAATGTACTCTGCACAGGTTGTTGTTTATCTTTTTCAGACCAACATCTATGTCTGAGACAGGAACCTGTGTATAAATTTGCAAGTCATCTGCATACAAGTGATAAGAACAATCAAGAAAAGAGGTAATAAGATTAATGTGGATAGAAAAAAGTAATGGAGACAGAATGCCACCTTGTGGAACACCAGATTTTAATTCACACCAATTGGAAACCAAATGGTTAACTTTGACAGCTTGCTGGCGTCCACGGAGATAACTGGAAAACCAATCAAGTACTGTGGATGAGACTTTGTTGTAATGGAGAGCGGCAAGAAGAATGTCATGGTCTACCATATTGAAGGCATTAGAAAAATCAACAAGGACTAGGATGGTGACCAGTCTCTTCTCCATTCCATGTCTTATATCTTCAGTTACTTTAAGAAGGGCCGTGGTAGTACTATGACCTGGTTTGAATCCTGACTGAAAAGGGGAAAGCAGTTTATTGGAATAAAAGAAAGAGGCTAACTGCGTATGAGCTATAGATTCAAGAATTTTGGACATAAATGGCAGAATTGAAATAGGTCTAAAATGATTTAATTGAGCAGGATTAGAAATTTTTGGGAGAGGAGTAATGTAGGCCTTACGCCAAATAGACGGAAAACAACCTGTTAGTAGTGAAAAATTAACAATATGAGTATAATATATTATTATATAAATAATAACTGGAATAATTTACCCAATACAATTCTACAAATTGAACCTATATCCTCATATTTGTAGCACGTGTATGTATGTATAGTCACTGTACATGTATTAACATATTTTCAATGGTCTTAGATTTACTCGTAATATTCAGATGTACGAGTATTGCTCCTTGCTTAGAATATTTTTTGCAATTTTTGTAATTTTTTCAATTTCAATGACGTAAAACTAGTTTTATTAATATTCTAAAAATACATATATTTTTATTTTTATTTAATATTAGAATCACCGTAAACTTCATATTTAAAATATACTTAATTATTAAAGAAAGCTCTTTGAGCTAATTTAATATTATTATATGTTATATGGTGTATTTACTGAAATACTTCAGTATTTAGTATATATTATAATTTAACTATAATTAGTTATGTAATCCATTCCGTCCGCTGATCCTGATGCAAATAACATAAAGAAATATTAAAAGATAAAAAACAGCATAATCCTACTCATAATCCTAAATCTATTGTTGTCACGGTCGCTATATTCCACTAAAGCCAGTTATTACGATAAGAACAATACAGTTTATTATAATGACACGAGCTAAATCCTGCAGTCCTCTTTCGGCGTTGCCTAAACGAAAAACGATTCAGAATCTCGAATGGGTATATATTATAATGTTTTATATTGGATATCTCGTACATATCGTAAAACATGCAAATTTACATACAATTATTATTTTTATTCTGTCCTATGGTTCGTTATCTTAAGGATTATAGGATTAAAGAATCGACCTTCCTCGAATAATTAACTAAATTTTAACACAGTACAAGCACTGTAACTACCTGCGGAAACCTCTTCGTCCCACCGATGGCGTAGTAAGGGTCTTAAATCATAGGAAAATGGGACAACGTCTGACATGCAGAGTGCATATATTGAAAAATAATCTCATCTTTAGGTACGTGTTCATAGAACATACAATATACAATTCAATTAGATTCTTATTAATGTAAATATATAAATGAAACTGATAAATTATTTAATTGCGTTGGTAAGTTCATTAAAAAATATTACCATAACGGGTAAAATATTATTTATAGTAATGATGATTAATCTTATAGAAGAGACCTTTTTACCAGAAACACTTGATTATAGGACTATTAGGATTATAGGATATTTTATTTGGTACGATGAATATAAAAGAAACAAATATTAAAAGTATCATAACTTATCACATTTTAACACTCTAAAGAGATGTTAAGAATTGTACAACTCATTATGTTTTATTTACTTACAACTACGATATCGCAAGTGTTCTTTGTTTTTAAATTAGTTGAAAAATGTTGTCTTGGATGAGTGCCTTTGCTGTTGTAGAACTTTTATTCAGAGTGAGTTTTTATGGACATTTCAATATGATAAAAACACTTTGTATATTTCTTAATATTTGTTTAAAGAGCTCAAGTGTGATGATACTTTTAATATTTATTTATTTATTTATATTATCGTAACTAATAAAATAATGAGTCAATTGTCAAGTGTTTCTGGTAAAAAGATCTCTTCCAGAACATAAATCTACATTTCATTAAATAATTTATTAAGCGTTATGGTCAATATTTTTTTTATCAACTTACCAGCCCAATTAAATATACTTTTATTATTTATCAGTATCATATATATTTACAAATAATAAGAATGTCATTGAGTCTTATTATTTACGAGTATTCACCCTAGAAAAAAACTGTAATAAATTGTAAATGAATATGGAATAAAAAATTATCGACAACACACACCGAGTCGAGCCCATGATATGTTAAACTGGTTAAAACAATAACAGTTACGTTTATTGTGTAACTAGAATACAGTAGTACTTATTACAAATAACAATTTATCTAAAGTTGAAAACATTTTAATAGCAATCAAACAGAACAAGGCACTAAATAAACCAAGCGGATAGTGTCAGTGTGCAGAAAAATAAACTATTCACCGGCGACTGCAGATTGCGGGATATAAATAAAAGGAAAACATAAAAG
Organism: Melinaea menophilus ssp. n. AW-2005; assembly: GCA_918358695.1. NCBI lineage: Eukaryota > Metazoa > Arthropoda > Insecta > Lepidoptera > Nymphalidae > Melinaea > Melinaea menophilus. The sequence continues at coordinate 33,335,762 of OU911039.1, read as the reverse complement.
GCGGCATAAGGAAGTTAAGTGACATCGTACAATTAATGTTGGCTAACTTTTTTGCCAGCTTGGAGTTCTTTTCTAAAATCAGACTTTTAAATGCGAAAAATTGTAATGTAACATGATGCTCGCCGTTGCGTCGGTCCCGAAATTAGAACTTTTTATGAATATTCATTGTTTTTTTTTATATTTGCAGGAGAGTTTTCCTTTTAATATTTGCAGATTTGGCTGTGGTCTCTTTTTTATCTTTTAAATTCTGGTTTTAACTATATGTTGTTAATAAAATAACATTCAGTTGACATCAAAGTAATTAAAACGGTACGTAGACATATTTCAACTTTTTGCATTTCGCTAAGTTTTAAATTTGTTTAACAAGAGCCCGTGACAACGGTTACCATAGCAAAGGTTGTCATCGCAACCAGAGTTTATATGAGGTTGGAGGGGGTGCAAAAAGTTGAAATTAGAAAATTAAAAATTGTCATAAATAAAAATCAAGGACGTAAAAATATAAATGATTACGAAATTGAATTTGATATATTTGAAAAATAAATGAGTATAATAAAAAAAACAATCAATTTTTGTCCTTAGTCATATGCTGGCAATTTTTTCGTGGTGTAGGCCTATTGGGGATCCCGCCACATTACATAAAAAACTGTGTATTCACACTATTTGGTATTATATTGCTCAATCAAAAATTTAAAAAATTACACTAATTGTAAGATAGAAATTAAACATTTTGTAAATACAAGAAGTCTAAGTTCACATTCAAATTAATAGTATGCCCAGCGAAGCGGGCGGGAATCAGCTAGTACTTATATAAAAACAGCGACAGATAAATACAAGAAATAAAAACAAACTCGTGACGCCTAAATTTCGTCTTCATAAGTGAAGAAATGACCAATTAATTAACTGTTTTCATTTGTTTTGATTTTTTTCTTTATATAATGTGTCATTTTTTAATTATTTAATTTTTTATAAGAATAGATATTATTTTAATTTAACTTAAAGAAAAGTGAATGTTATCATAATATAAAAATATCAAAAACATTATACCTGTGTTTGTGAGTAGCGACGTAATAACTTTAAACACGATATCTTTTAATTAAATCCTAACTTAAAACTACATCAAGTCGCCACGTCATTTGCCAAACGTTTTTACTAAGTTCCTGTGTTAGTTATTATTGCCATCATTTGGAATAATAACTGTCTATATTGCTTATTATAAGCAAAGGAGGTGGACACATTAGGTGGTTCATAAAAGTTATTTAATTAGTTTTTAAAGCAAATTTAACTTTTTATATATAACTATTGTAATTTCCACCATTGTATGTTGACAAGTATATCTTTAAACTTGACAAGTATATCTTTAAACTTGCGGTAGCGATGGGGGCCGGGTTGTCCCCTTCCCTCAATTATGGCGAAAGGGGTGATGGCTGACCCTTGCGTTACGCTCGTGAACGAGTGCTGCTTGCGGTGACTGGTCGTATTGCCTAGCCACGTGGCTAGCCACGGATTTCCATTTTCTTATTATTAATTATTATTATTACATTGCTCACTAAATATTTTGACGTTTGTGAAACAGTGATCACAGTAAAAAAAAAATACCCGGCTGAGTTTGTTGTGTGGTTCTTCTCAGACCAGGGCGCCTTTGGAACCCTGGTAGCCTTTTTTGAAGTTGGAAGGTTTCTTTTCAGAAGGGCTTATTTTAATACATACGATATCAAAATAGGCTCTCCTGTCACTTCCATTTGACGTACACAAGTGATCACTGGTATGGATTCAAAGTGGAAAATATATAAATAAATAAATAAAACCAATACTGTCAAGTCTAATTTTATCAAATGTTTAAGATATAATTCATTCATTGACAATTTAAATGTGTTCTGAACATTTTGCAAAACCGATAATACCCGAGTAATTAATGTACCTCAATTTGTCTTCCGTGTAGGGTTGCTTCATTTTTTTATTAAATTTTTCCATATGGTAGTAATTTTTAATTCTTATGGAAACATATACTAATTTATTTGTGTTAATTAAAATTAAATATTGTCATTATAAATAATTTTGAATAAAGTTTGAATTCAGCAACCCTAAAACAAACATTTAAATCGTCGAACACGTTTCACGTAATGGTCGTTAATTTGTATTTGTGACAGGAATCTTAAAAGCTATCAGGATACAGAATATATTAATCATATGTTTTATGTTATCATTAATAAGGATCCGATATTGATACATTTCTGGTTATTTTTTATATTCATAATAAAATTTAAATTTCTCATTTCTAAATAATCAATCAATAAAATCAAATGTAATTTATATTAAAGCTATTTTATCGATTTCGCTACGTACTAGATATTACTGTTAGGTATATTGGTCATCCATCCATCCATCCAATAAATTACAAGGCCAAAAATACTAAACTATAACCTGTAAGATCATTTATAACACAGAAAAAAGGAAAACGTACATAATTGAGTAAATAACATGAATGCCTCATGGACACTGATCAGTCACGAGCGTATCTTTTCCAATCACTATACTTCAACCGACAATGCTGGCCTACTCAATATATTCACTGATCACTTCTAACTTTTTTAAATTTTCAAGTTAATAAGTTCGCCATTATTTAGAATTCATATTTAAAATAAGTAGTAATAAGTCCCTATCGTGACCTTCAAAGGAATGATTTCATTTACATAATTTAAAAAAATAATTTATATAGTTTAAAACTTTTTAATTTATTGTATGGAGTATAACTTTACTATTAATTACTAGTCTAACCATAAATACCGAAAAAATACAACATTTTTATATTGCATGTAACATTTATTACTATTGTTTGTTAGTTTAATACATTAATATAAAACCATTAAAAATCAATCTATATAGTACCAGGCACTCTTTATATACAATTCTTAACTGCCATCGTATACACTGTTTTGGAGACTCTACGTTATCTTGGTGTTTAGAGCAAGCGTTACTCTCTAAATGTGATTATAAATAATATTCTAGTAGATTAAGGCCAAGACTAGATGACGGCCAGTCTTCAGTTCTGATGAAGTACGGGGTGTTCGTTTCTAAACAAGGTATCTACCCTGGATAGAGCTTTATGACCCACCGCCGAGTCTTGCTGAAAAGGCCATTCTTTGTGCTATTGATCATTTTGTTGTTAAGGGGCTTCACTACCTTCTCAAGATTGGGACTTGATACACTTGTGCCGATGTTTTGATACCTTTTTCACAAAAATATGGCTCAGCCACTCCTTCATAGCTAACACTCACCAAACCATCACTAAAGTCGGATAATGCCCACGTTGTACTGTGTTCACGAATGGGGAGCTTCTTTAGAGCTTTCGGCATAAATACGGTTATCTAAACAAATTTGCCCAACTTAAATAATGTAATGTAATATATGATGTGATGCTCAAAGTGAGAGATTATATTAAATTATAATCCATCTTCATGCTTGACTGCTGTAAAGGGATATTGGCCAAAAAAACATTTAATTTGAGATCATTGTGTAAGTAATATTAGTTACTGAAACTAAGTACACTATATAATAATTATAATAATATTTTTATGTTTTTAATATATCCAATTATCTTAAATTTATTTCCAATAGTTTGAATCCATTTCTTCTAAAAAAAGCAGTACTTAGTTCCAGTACTATTCATTATTAAATATTTCAACTGAATATCCTTTCAAAGCGACGGTTGCTGATTTGATTCCCGGTTTTTTTCCTTCGCTCATTTATTTCATTATAATTATAAGATGAGAAAACCATTGCTAATATTTTTATTAATTATGATATGATTTTATATGTGCCGATTAAATATATCGTTGATAGAACAGAGTATTAGGTCATTTTCAGTTGTTCGCATGACAACAGAAAATTAGAAAAGAATCTTCGGAAGAAACAACACTTGTTAAATATTTGCAACTTATTTGTAATATATACTTGTGATCTAAAGTAATGGGTGTAGTATAAGAGGAAGTCTTACAAGAAAACAATTACAATAAATATCCACTGAAATCCAAATTTTATTATGAATAATGCGGTCCATTAAAAACACCAACTATCAACTAGTGTAAAGGAACATGTGCTAAAATTTGGACAGGATACGTTGAGCAAACGGATGCATAAATAATTCGTCTGCCGTCAGGTTTGCAAACGGTTTAGTTTGTACGACGACCACAATGTATATAAATATAAGTATATATAAGTATATATATATATATATATATATATATATATATATATACATATATATATATATATATATTCATTTGCTTTCATAAAACCTACCTAGTTGTTGAGACATATGTTTATTTAGTCCGAGTTACTTATGGAAATATTGAAATAGTTGAAATCTATAAAATAAGTTTCTCTTTCTATCTCTGACAAGTATCGTTTTGGTAAATCAGCGATGATACAGGAAATAGACAGCTGCGTTGGTTTTACGATCTCTATTTACTAAATTTAACATATTTATTCAAAATTTATAAGTAATGGTCTAAGGACATATATAAATACTTAGTACACTCGGAACTACAGCTGCTATTCTAAACTGAAATTTTATAAGTGTAATGGTTTCGGATGAAATAAATGGAACTCAATTCCCTGAACACCTTATTTAAGAGTAAGAAAAATGCTAACGGTTAAACTTATAATCCGTTTCTTAATTTATTCCTGCATTAACTAATCTTTTGATTGAATTAAAGTTAATATTAATTTTCAATTGCAAATGTTCCAGGAATTGATAAGAAGTACATTCTTAAAACAATAATTAACACGGAAAATTAAGGTTGTCACAAAGTTGTTGAATAGGAAAATAAGTCCGAATAGAAAATTTTAACAGGTTCTACTTTGAATCACAACGCCTTTTTACCTTTTTTTTTTTAGTAAAACATTTCTATATTTTATGTCCTTTATTTTATAACCTACAAATTTTTCTCTGTTTTTCAATCTGCCATTCCAAAAACCTCAAACCTATTGGCTCCAAAATACAACTTTAATCTAAAATTTCATTGTATAAATACACATATATTATGCGTACCTAAAAATAATAAGAAGGAAATAAAAAATAATAAAATGAAAGTAGCGCTGCTTATGATTTAATGTATAAAAAACACACAATCTATACACGACTTGTGGCTTTCTCTTGATCGTTCTTTAAACTTTAAGTTTTAGAATACTTTTAGTGTATATTTTTAGTATATTTTTATCACAAATGTCCCAACTACCGACTCATAGCAAGTACTAGAGTCGGGCAAGTCGCGATAAGCAAACTGGAACATGAATAATTCATTTTGCGGTCGTTGAGTTTGCCAACTATCCATGCTTCTTTACTGTCAGGTGTGTTTACGATGTAGGGTTAATAAGTTACAATAATATTATCTTCTTTTACTTTTACCACAGCACATCCTGGTGGATATAGTTTTTAGCGATACGGAATTTTAGTAATGATTTTTCCCTATTTTTTATTCATATTATGTTAAAAAATATTAATTTATTGCACTTATGTTATATTAAAGGCAATGAAAGCTTTTGCATTCTTTAAAATGTTTGTGGAGGCACAGAGAGCAGATGTTCTACTTGATGGATTGTAGTCGCCTTCACATATGGACGGAATAAAACCCCTGATGAATGGGACAATTCAAAGAAATATGTCACAAAAAGCACAGGATACATAGGTAATAATTGGAGGTAAAACGAGATGTCCAATTAAAACTTCTTGGAATTGTATATTTATTTTCATGAAGGCAAGGCGGAAAATAAATTTAGTTTGTGTGGTTACATTAAACTGTATTGTTGTCATCCTAATATCTTACTGGCTTTATCTGGAATATGGCGATCGGAATAACTATAGATTTACGATTATAGTGTAGATAATGTTGAACTTTAACTTTTAATTTTTTTCCCAATGTTATTTAAACCACGGCTTAATGGTAAATATAACAATGATACACGATGATAGAAATAATTATTGAGCTGAGCGTAAGCGAAGCTATTAACCGTTTGGGAGACCTTTTTTGTATTTATTGTCTCCAGAATGCGACGAGATAATTAGCTAAAAATTTTCTCATGTATGTTTGAGCCGATCGTGGATGTTATAGCGAAAACAGATTGAAAAAATGTTTAGCCATTCAAAAGTTATCGAGAAAAGAAGAAAGGAGAGGAGCTCAGCTCAACACCCGCCGCGTACATTTTATTATTATTATTATTATTACGGCTATATATGTCGATTGAATTATGATGACAACGATAGTAATCATCATAAGTCAATCGACGTCCACTGCTGGACATAAGCCTCCCCCAACGATCTCCAAAACGGACGGTCTTGTGCACTTGACGTCCAACGGCGCCCTGCAACCTTTACAAGGTCGTCCGTCCATCGAGTGGGGGGCCGACCCACGCTGCGCCTTCCCGTACGTGGTCTCCACTCTAGAACCTTACGGCCCCAACGGCCATCGGTTCGTCGAGCTATGTGCCCTGCCCAGTGCCACTTCAATTTGCTAATCCGCTGGGCTATGTCAGTGACTTTAGTTCTTTTACGGATCTCCTCATTTCTGATTCGATCGCGTAGAGAAACACCTAACATAGCCCTCTCCATAGCTCGTTGCGTGACTCTGAGCCTTCTTATGAGGCCCATAGTTAGAGACCACGTCTCAGTCCCGTAAGTCATCACTGGCAACACACATTTATTGAAGACTTTGGTCTTGAGGCACTGAGGTATTTTGGACGAGAAGATGTGACGAAGTTTCCCGAACGCTGCCCAACCGAGTTGGATTCGTCGATTGACCTCTTTCTCAAAGTTGGACTTACCTAGTTGAACCATTTGGCCTAGGTATACGTATTCGTCAACAACTTCGAGAACAGAGTTCCCAATGGTTATAGGGGTGGGCACAATATGGACATTCGACATGACCTTTGTCTTGTCCATATTCATTTTAAGGCCCACCTCTTGGGATACTCTGTTGAGGCCTACGAGCATAGTGCCTAAGTCTTCCAGCGATTCTGCCATGACTACGATATCATCGGCAAATCGAAGGTGAGTGATGTACTCGCCGTTGATATTGATGCCGAATCCTTTCCATTCTAGAAGCTTGAAGGCGTCTTCAAGCGCGGTGGTAAACAGTTTCGGAGATATGACATCTCCCTGTCTTACCCCGCGCTGTAACGGAATAGCCTTGGTATGCTCTTCTTGTACTCGGACCGACATAGTGGCGTTTTTGTACAAACACTTCAACACTTCGATGTACCGATAGTCAATATGGCACCGCTGGAGAGACTGAAGCACAGCCCAAGTCTCGATCGAATCGAAGGCTTTTTCATAGTCCACAAACGCTAAGCATAATGGCAAGTTATACTCACCGGTCTTCTGTATAACTTGCCGCAGCGTATGAATGTGGTCTATGGTAGAAAAGCCCTTTCTGAAACCGGCTTGTTCGGGAGGCTGGAAGTCATCGAACCTGCGAGTGAGACGATTCGTGATGACTCTAGAAAACAGCTTATAAACATGGTTCAGGAGCGATATCGGTCTGTAGTTCTTCAATTGGGTGTTATCTCCCTTTTTGAAGAACAAGACGACGATGCTCTTGTTCCATGCTTCTGGCGTGGTCCCTTGTTCGAGCAAAACGGAGTTGAAGAGCTTCTGAAGGGCTTTAAGTACTGGTTTTCCACCCGCTTTCAGAAGCTCCGAGGTGATTCCGTCCTCGCCCGGCGCCTTATTGTTTTTTAGCTGTTTTAGAGCCATCCCAATCTCACACAGGCTGATGTCCGGGATGTCTTCAGTATAGTGTCGGGTTAGCTTGGCTCTGGGTTCTTTCTCCAAGGCAACAACAGGTTTTATAGCTGATGTGTATAACTGTCCATAGAAACTTTCCACCTCCCTCAGAACGTCGGCCTTAGTCAACGCTATATTGCCGTCCTCCGACTTCAGCTTTGTCAGCCGGCTTTGCCCAATAGAAACATTCTTAGCGAATACTTTGGAGCCTTGGTTTCGCTCGATCGTGTCTTCAATACATTTAGTGTTGAAAGCACGGATGTCGTATCGCAAGGAAGTTTTTATCTTTCTATTGAGCTGCCTATATGGCTCTACGTCATAGGATGACTGCAACACCATTGAGCGTCGACCTGCCATGAGTTCGAGAGTATGGGTGGAAAGTTTTTGAGGTCTACCTTTACGAAGTGGTGTAAAGAACTTTGACCCCACTTCATGGACAGTTTCTACAAAGCTGTTGTTTACATCGTCCACTGTAACGCAATCTTCTAAGCAACTGAAGCGATTCTGCAATTCGAGTTGAAAGCTTTCGGGGTTTTGGATATGAGCATTAGATGGTCGGAGCGTAGACTTCATCAGTTTAGCCCTTTCGAGCTTGACGTCGATCTTCAATACGCCTCTTACCATTCGGTGATCACTGCCGGTTTTCACCCTGTAAATCACGGAGACATCATTGAAGACGTGTCTCTTGTTGGTCAAGATGAAGTCTATCTCATTTTTGACCACACCGTCGGGGCTCATCCAGGTCCACTTTCTCTGAGGCGGCTTCTGGAAAAAGGAGTTCATCATAAAGAGTCCCTCCTTTTCCAGAAATTCGGCCAGCCTCTGGCCCCTTGGGTTCCTTTGTCCATATCCAAATTGCCCCACTCTCATCTCTGAATCGCTTCTATTGCCGAGTTTTGCATTAAAGTCCCCCATAACAACAGTGAAGTGAGTTTTGAAGGTATGTATGGCTCTACTTACGTCCTCATACATAATCTCAACTTCATCATCAGTGTGTGACGAGGTCGGTGCGTATACCTGGATGACCTTCAACGAATATCTTTCAGATATTCTGAGTATCAGGTATGCCACCCTACTCGACACACTTCCGATGGTCGCTATGTTCTTTACAAGGGACTTATGGACGATGAATCCGACACCACCCTGAGATTGGTGTTCACCCTCCCGGTAGAAGAATAAGTTGCCGGAACTCAAGGTCACGGTGTCCTCACCCTCTCTTCGGACTTCCGATAACCCAATTATGTCCCAGTTCAACTTACTCAGTTCTTCTTCCAGCTCCACAAGCTTCTCGTCTGTCCTCAAAGTGCGGATGTTGTGTGTTACCAGGGCCAGTTTCCGTTTGATGTGGTAGCCGAATCTCTTCCGGGGATTCTTAGCACCCCCTGCCCCGCCGTTACCATGACTGCTACCGGAGCCAGGAATGGCAGGGCTGCCGGGGACTAGGGGCCTGTTTTTTTTTAGTCCTATCATTAAGGGGAATTGCCCGTACTCGCCACGCTGGGCAGGCGGGTTGGCGAGCGCAGTACAGATGGACTGTAATAAAATGAAAAGGAACACTGCTGCCCGTTCCTCCCTCGGCAATTGAGCCGGTATATTCTCTCTGTCGCCTCTTACGACACCCACGAGAAGAGAAGGGGTGGTGGAAATGGTATTCTTACGCCGCCACCACACGGCATTTGGCGTATCCTATATAATTAAATATACTAAAAATATAATACAATATTTCGGTCAGTTTTTTCGGTCAGTCAGTCAGTCAGACAAAAAAAATTGGCTAATTTAATAATATTACGTAACGTGTAATATTATTAAATTAGCCAATTTTTTTTTTAATGTTAATTAGGTATAGTATTTTAATTATAAAGTCGACAGTAATCCTGATATTAAATAATGTTAAAAATATATATTGAATTTTCCAATTGTTTTCAAAAGAGTTGTTTTTAATATTCATAAAACTGTTGTTTGCGTCATTGACATAGAGGATATATTAACAATTTCTAGAACTATATTGAACAATTTCAGTCATTATTTATATAATACTATATTATATACATATTTTTAATATTATCAAAAAGTATTAGTATAATATTCGACAATTATTAATGACTTTATGTAACATAAAACGTGTGTCTCTTATTTTCAATAGATATTACACTGTTAGCTTCTCTTATCTCAATCCATTAGATAAGGAAACATGTTTGCCAAAGAAACCGTAATAATACGTAATCCGAAACCAGCAGCGGGCAGAGGAATACCTCTTCACGTTTTAAGATTAATACTTGACTAATACTTGACTTCTACGTAAAATAATAAACATAAATTATTTCAAGTAAGATTAAAAAGCAGATAAAATGTTAAATTAATAGTGCGCAAAATAATTAAAAATTAACATGATAAAATATATGAAAGTTATACAAAACGGACGTAATTATTATTAAAAAAAACGGCCAATTGCGTGTCGACCACGCGCAAAGCAGGGTTCCGTAATTGTCCCTGATGAATACAAAGAGAGACATATGTATATTTATAGTTGCGGACTTATAACAAAACATATCTTTGATCTAAAACTTCATTCTAGCGCACTACTAATTCCAATGCATATAATATTATATTTTATTGATTTATAGTGACACCCATTATTTAATATTAATTGCAATATGTTGCTTAAGTGTAATTAAAGTCAACACATCAGTCAAGTCATGGGAGTGCTGCCGGCTGTACTCCGAGCTCCGTCATGCGTCCACGTGTGTGATTGCTCACAAGTGCTTATTATTACTAGATGAGACAGTATATACTCGTGATGTGTCTTTGAAAATCCGTTCTCATATTTAAATAACAGGGTAAGACCCTACATAACTTGACAATACAATCAATTATATACTACCCACATCTGTTTAGACATGAGAGCTGTCTCAGTGAAAACAAAACAGATGATACAGACTCTGTTACGTTATGCACTGAAATGAGTGCTCATCACATCGAGTACCTTATAAGCGGTACGACGTGTATGCGTTATATTATGCAATCAGTGCCCTTTCAGTAAATGGAGGAGAATTACTCAATTTGGAAGAATTTCAGATATTTTTTATTTTATATTATATTTTATATTTTCTTTTAGGTCATAAGAATGTAAACTTTCAAACTGTCAACCATTGTTTGAGAAGTAACGATTATATTAAAATAAATATTTCGTTTAATATAATCTAAGAATTCCATACAGAAGATTATCTACCGCTTTTAAAAGAAACTTTGTAAAGCCATTAATGTCAGATAATGAGGAAGGGGTGGAGCTTAACCTGCCAATTTTTTTGATAAAAACGTTTCCTTAACAAACCAACCAGACTCAGATAAATATTATACGTAAAATATCTCTTATATTTAATATGCGAAATGAAGGAAGTGACAAATATTATTTTTGTTGTATGTCGAATCAAAACTGTTATATTTTTTGAAACTACTCATAAATTTGAAACATGAAACTTTATTAATATATTTCCCCATTTCGTTTCAAGTTCTCATATTATTTTACTAAAGTCACAGTTGAGATCTTGATTTAACCCTCGAGAATCATTTAAGGGGTCTTCGGTGCGAAAGAAACTCTGACCTTAACCGTTACAAAGTGGCCAACATTTTAACATCTATAAGGTGTATTCGTTATAAGTCTCTCTAGTAACATAATTATATAATTTAATAAAATAATTGCAAAATAACTTAAATATAAGAACGATAATGGATACTATTATAATAAATATTGAAATAAATATGACCAGCTTAAAGCCCATTCCACTCGATCCATTACTAAACAAAAGTACCTAAAGATAATATACTAAAAATTGTCTATGAACATGTTTAGCAACGAGTAAGCTTATTTAAATTACTAGCTTTTGCCCGCGACTTCGTCCGCGTTTCCGTCGTTTTTCGAAAAAAAATTAGCAGATGTCCTCCCTCATAGTTTTGACGTAACAGGCAGATTCACTTTCGTATTTTAGAAGGGCAATAGTAATATAATATGCCAATCCACAAAACTGTTGAAAAATATAAGTAACCGCAGAATATTATAATATACCCACGCTATACCCACGACTCGGTCAGCGTGTAACTCCTTGTTTTTTATTAAGATAATATATTGCTAATATTTTTAGATCAAATTAAAATGTTTCAGCGCAAAGCTTCTGGGTAGACTATGTTAAGAGTCGACCCGTCCGGCACGTGAACGTAAAGATTCCTAGAATTGCTAACCCGGGAAATAGCGACGTATAATTGACCATGCGAGAAACAGCTAACACCGAGATCTACTCCAGCAACACGAAAAGTCTGCCCTTGAGCTTTATTGATAGTCATGGCATAGCACACCGATACTGGGAATTGCGTTCTTTTAAATTGGAATGGAAAATTATTTGGTATTATGGGAATTCTGGGAATAAAGACAGTTTCTCCTGCACCGCAACCTGTTAAAATTTGAGCCTCGATTACATTTTGTTGCAACTGGGTTACTTTTAGCCGAGTTCCATTGCAAAGTTGAGGTGGTCTTAAATTTCGGAGCAGAATTATCGGTATGCCAATTTTTAAACAAATTATATGAGAAGGTAGTCCAGGCATACTTAAAGAATTTAAAAATTCTATCGGGTAATTAGTGGCTTCTTGTTCATCAACCCTTCTATTTATTGAACTATATATAAACTTTGCTTTCTCCCTGTATATTAGACAGTATTTTATTATTAATTTCAGATGCCTGGTCATTGCGAGGAGTCAAAATGGACCTTTCGCAAAGCCAAGAATTGTCCCTATTTAATATAATTGTTATGTCACCGTAAACCGAAGATATAAGATGTTGTTGGGATTGCACTATACAACATAACTCAGGTGTCAGAATAAGTTTTCCTTGGTGTAGTTGTGGATAGGTACCTTCACCAATCTTCAATAATGTATCAGAAAATTCACGATTATCTGCGTTGTCTCCAGTTCTCACTCGCATATTTATAGTCAAATGCACCGATTGTATATCACGCCACAAATAAGAGCTTTTCAGGCAAGCCCTAATCTCATCAGCTCGGGTTCCCCGTGGTATTACCGGTAAGGTTTGTCGGAAATCACCACAAAATAAAACCGTAATACCGCCCATTGGTCGATCATTTTGTCTTATGTCCCTTAGAGTTCTGTCTACTGCTTCTACTCCTTTTCGATGGGCCATCGTACATTCATCCCATACGATTAAATTACACTCACGCAATACCTTAGCTTTGTCGCTATTTCTTGAAATACTACAGGTTGGACTTTCCGTGCGATCTAAATTAATTGGTATTTTAAACATAGTGTGAGCAGTCTTACCTCCTGGTAGCAATGTTGCAGCTATACCTGATGAAGCCACGGCAAGAGCGATTTTACGCTGATTTCGAACATAAGCTAATATTAATTTAGTCAAAAAAGTTTTCCCAGTTCCTCCAGGTGCATCTAAAAACCATATTGTTCCTAAATTATTCTGCACACTCTCGCACACGCGATCATAGACTAAGCGTTGTTCTGCAGTCATCATTGGGACACCGTTTTCTAATGTTACCAGCAGTTCCATTGGGTTGTAACCAATCTCTGCGGAATATTCCCTATTGGTAACCTCTCCGATTGAGGTTGGCGTTGGCAAACCATATTCACAAAGTGATTTACCGCCTACTGCTGTTAAGTCTTCCTGAAGAGCTAATAAGCACTGATTTATAGCCAGATCTCGAAAATTATCATTAGTTGCGCCTTCATTATTGTGAGATAAATTCCGAAGAAAGTCTTCTGCAAATTTTTCTTTATATTTTTCCCATAATTGGACAGGATCAGATAAATTACAAAATGTGAGTAATGTTACAAATAAATGGCGTAACCGTCGTGGATTATCACTAACACAGGATTCTGCTAAAGCGTCATCCCAATGTTGATCATTTTTAAGCAAATGACGCGCTTGGCAAGCTGCATGATAAGTTGGATAAACAACATCGTCTACTTTTCTCAAATCTATAAATGATGTTGGTCCTCGCACTGTATGTAATAATAATCTCAAATAAAAACACTCTGCGTTGTTAGGATGAACAGTATACACTCTACCAAGAACATGTTCTTTGAAAATACCTGTCTCGCCATCTACAGGCCTGCCTCGGCGTCTACGGTTAAAGACACCTCGTTGTTTATCGTAGGTATAATACGATGGAACTTCTTCATACAAAAGAGACTTTGCGAAATTATCAGTTTGGCAAAGTCGAAAGAATGCCAATAAAGTTGTTTGTCTAGGGTTCTCTAATCGTTCTGTAACATTTTCGGCGTTAAAATATATACGTTGACCGCCTTCCAGATGAACATCCAGATGGGTCACAGGTGGATATCTTTCGTGAATATTAAAACTTAAGATCCACCACACAGCTTCTGAAGAGCTGATATATCTGCCTGACTGAAATCTAGTAACTTCATCATGTTCATTTCTTAACGCAAACGTAGCTTGGTCACTGCCCTTGTTAATGTACTTACAAATATATTTAATTGACTCTACACTATTACACATTTCTACATTTATGTGAGCTTGAAATGCTCTGGACAATACAGGCGAATACGGAACGACCCACCTATTATCTAAAGTAACCTGTTGTCCAGACATTCGCTTTTCAACAGTAAAACCACCATTGTCTCTTGAACGGCGACGATATAATGGGTATCCATCATGTCCTGTTACAGTTTCATCCACTAATGCTTTTGGATACCTTTTAGTGCAACGACCGTCTTGCATGCAAGGAGCATTTGCTTTAAATGCACCACATGGACCATGTATCATATGAGTTTTAACAATGTCGTATAACAGGGGATCTGCAGTCGGATCTGGAATTTCAGCACTGATTAATCTGTCTACATCATTAGGTCGAACCTTATCTTTTAACCAAAGCAAGATATGTGCGTGAGGTAAGCCGCGTTTTTGCCACTCAACACTATACATATAACACAATACTTCTCCAAAAATGTTATCTTTGGTAAGAAGATCTATCATTGATTTTAATTTTAAATGAAACACTCTTGCAATAATATCATGGCGGTCATGCGGTGCCTGACCCTCAAGAAGCTCCCGAGTGATTTCATCCCACTTGGGATTGGTAGTTACAGTAACAAATAAGTCGGGACGTCCATATTTTCTTACGTAACAAAAAGCGTCTTGAGGACGTTCATGCATGTAGCGTGGACCACCAGTAAAAGAAGAGGGTAAAATAACTAAACGACCCATATTCACAGTATCGTTATCTTGCTGCATGGCATCGCGAAGGTGCACGTATTCTTCAGCGCGCAGCTGCCTTTGATTAGATCGTATATAAACTAATCTTTCGGTTTCAATTTTTGCGTACATGTCAACAATAAACTGATTAAATAAGCCACGAAAACGTTGAAAGTATACCAATCTATTCCGTCTCACTTGCAGGTGGTAACAATAAAATTGAAGGCATGACACCTTTTTATTATAATTAGGTGCGCCTGTGCGCGGATCGGTTTGGTATACAGCGAAATTATAACCATCTTCCCCTCGACAGTATATCATAGGATATTGCAAACTGTCGTAAGCCCTGTGGGTTTCGAAAATACGTTGCAAACGATTGTCTCTGGAACGTATAACGATATCACGCCTATCACATTCCTGGTCGACCAGTACTACAGCAACTTCATTCGTGGATGGAACGTTATGACGCCCAGGGTGTTCCTGAGTTGGACGCTTATCGGCATTTATAACAATTTTATAATTGTTATTACCATCTTGAGAAAGGGCTTCTAATGCCGATTTAAAACTGCATACGTACGAATTAAGCTGATGTAACATGTTCTGAAGTTGTGAAATGAGTTCAGTATTTAAATTCGGAAAATATTGATTTCTTATATTCGACTGTTCGTTGTAATCGGATACAAAATATATTTGAAGAAATTTAGGTTGTTCTTCAGGCAAAAGGGACCCTATCAAATGGTAAACCTGACCTTGTACCTTAAAAGTAGGCATGAAAGGGCCTTCTGAGATTTGTTTAGCACCAAAGGATGTCATTTGGAATGCACTATTATAAGTGCGAATATTATCTAAAAACTGTTTGGATTGCAAATGTTCCCCTAAAAGTAGTGATTTTAAAGGTTCCGGTGGGTCTTCGAACGAAGGCAAATTTATTTTACCTCCAGAACAACAGAAACCAGCAGACTCCTTCCTCCACTTCGAAGCATTACAAAAGGAACATACTACGTTCATATCGCCTATTTCAGAAGATGATCTGTAATCAATTGTGAGGTTATAAGCAAACCCACTTTTATATTTATCGGACCACGCCACCGAATTTGTAGATTGATCTACCACGTGTATATCTAAGTCATTAAGACCATGTCGAAATCTATCTGCAGTAAGACGGGCCCTCGCTGTTCTTCTGTTTCAAGCGACCGAATATTTTCAATTCTTAATCTTTCATTAGATAAAGTAATCAATTGTTCTTGTCTCAAAGAATTGTAATAATCGCGTCCCGACTCTAGTCGTTGTTCATGCTCATGTTCATCTTCAAGAGATCGAATCATGTTATGGTGCGCCCTATCATTTGTCAAACGGTCTTGATATTGAGTAAAAGTTTCAGATTCTCGAGACAAAATATGACGTTCGCGATCAGCTGTAAGCCGTAATTCCCTCTCAGTGAAGGTTTCGGACTCGCGAGATAAAATATGACGTTCGTGGTCAGCTGTAAGCCGTAATTCCCTCTCAGTGAAGGTTTCGGACTCGCGAGATAAAATATGACGTTCGCGGTCAGCTGTAAGCCGTAATTCCCTCTCAGTGAAGGTTTCAGACTCGCGAGATAATGTATGCCGTTCGCGGTCAGCTGTGAGTCGCAATTCTCGTTGTAAAGCAGTTTCAGCTTCTCGGGATAACGCATGTTGTTCCCGGTCAATGGAACGCCTTAGCTCTCGTTGAGAAGAGCTTTGAGAAGCCCGTGTTGTAGCTCGTCTCGCTCTTTCAGCTGCTAATCGCATCTCTCTTTCTGGAGAGCTTTCATTAGCTCGAGATGTTGAGGCACTAACTCTCATAGAGTTTAACCGATGTGCTCTTTCCTCTTCCGATTCTTGAGAACGCGTCATTCTCATTCTCCTAGCTTGACTCGAAGTTCGAGATAAAGATGGTCGTTTTTTAGGTGGCATCGTTTATTTTATTTTTAATCGACGGTAACTTAAATTCTATTTAGTTACCCAACAAAAAACTTACGTCAGAGGTCCTAACTATAGCTAAGTATATAATAAATAGAATATAAATCTAAGTGCCTATTAAAACTAAAATAATATTCTAATCGAATTATAAATATGTACGTAGGTACCTACAAATTACAAAAGAATAAAAAATGAAAATAAAGCTATACTTAATGCGTGTGCAATACTATCTACACTTACCTACTTCACTTAAAAATGAATAATAAGAAATACCTACAACTACTGTAATTAATCAAAGTACCTATGCTAATACAAAAAAAACCTTAGATGTTCTAAGTACAGCTGCTATATAATAAAAAAATATAAATCTAAGTGCCTATTTAAACTTAAATACCTAATATTCTAATAGAATTAAACTAAGAAATATGTACCTACCTACCTACAACTTAGGTACAAAAAAAAAAGAAATGAAAATAAAGCTAAAACACGTGTGCAGTATAGGTAGATAGTAGGCAATATCTACCTATACCTACTTCACTTAAAAATAAATAAAAAATACCTATGAATACTATAATTAATAAAAGTACCTACCTACGCTTTTATCTACTCAATACAAAAAAAACTAAACATAAAATGCCCAAAACTAACCTATCAGTAACTAAAAATCTAACAATAATCTAATCTATCTATCTATTATCTAATCTAAAAATCGAATCTAAATCTACTTAAAAAGAAATAAAATAGGAACTATTAATAGTTAAGAATTTAAACAAAACTAAAACTAATTTAGAAAATAACAACAAAAGAAATTAAAATAAACTATTTAAAGACAAAAAGTCGCGCTGATAAGCACGGTTTATAAAATAACAATTATTGTCTGTCAATAAAGTTCAACACTCTGAACGCATCAACAGCTAAATATTGAATGACGCTTGCGCTCGCCTCCCGCCCCTTTTATACTCTGCCGCCGCGAGCCCCGTCGAGCGCGGCAACCGTTACGCAAAAATAATCCTTATAGCTTGATTCACTATTCACGCGCGATGTCTTGTTGGCGTATTTCATGTAAGTAAGTATAAGTTTGGTGTTTCTATACCGATTTCAATGATTCTTTTTTTATTGAATTGGTGCTAATGTTTATTTTTTTTTTAATTAGGAATGATGGTGAGCATTATTGGTTTTATAAACGTAAAAGTAAAGAAATATAATAAGAAATCTCCGAACTGATAAGCTATCAAGAGTTATGCGTGTTATTGTGAGTTAACTATAAAAGGTAGATATATGCTGTCTTGGAATATTTTTCGTGTATTTTTATGTAGAATATTTCCGTTATACATAGTTTCTATGTAGCTCTAACCATTAAGGCTGCACACGCGACGGAAGCTTAAAAAATCAAGCAACTTCTCCCATTTTCTCAACATTTCCTTTCACTGCTCTGCTCCTATTCATTGTAGTGTGATGAAAAGTATACTATTACCTGCCCAGGAGTATAAAGAATAATTGTACTAAGTTTCGTTAAAATCCGTCGAGTAGTTTTTTTTTCTATAAATAACATACAAACAGACAGACAGACAGACAGACAGACAAAAATTTTTTTAACTGCATTTTTGGCATCAGTATCGAACACTAATCACCCCCTGCTACTTATTTTGTAAATATATTTCATGTACAGAATTGACCTCTCTACAGATTTATTATAAGTATAGATAAAAAGTATCCCACAGGGTCTCAGCTTTGAGTTCAGCTCATGTTTTATTATACAATCATTTAAAATGGAAGTACCAAAATGTATTGTCTTCTTTTGTTCGTTTGTTGAGCGAAGCGAGCGGAGCGCTCGACTGGAGACTTTTTCGTATTCTTTGACACGAATAGGCTCGAAAATTACTTGACGGAAAATTATGAAATTTGACAGTCAAAAACACACACATTAGGTGATGGCCTTAAAAAAATTAAAAAATGTCATATCGTTGAGGAATAATCGTCAAAAAACTGATATCCCATTGAAGTCAATAGGAAACGAATGGTTATTACACTGGGCTCGCTTCGCTCCTTATGTAATATTCTCTCGAAGTGAATCAAATATGTTTAACAAATTGTGTAAGTACTATTTGTGTTACAAGATAAGAAGATATTTAATTTCTAAATTTTAGTTATTATTTGTCTTTATTTTTTATTTAATTTAAATCCTAAAAAAAATATTTAGGAGGGAGAATACGCAGGGGGAGAATACGCAGGGGGACACGCGTGGGTAGACCTCGTGTGTAACTCGTTTAAAATATAACTCACTACCTAAGAATAACACATGATGCCGTTGTTTAAAATTATCAAGCAATAAGCGGTTTTTATTTTTTTTCTCGGAAAAGGTATCTTTTTTGGAAATACTTTTGGTACTTAAATTTAGAGTAAAAAATAACCTTTCTATAAAAAATATTTACGAGGAGGGAATGTTTACCAGGAAATAGTTGCCGTGGTTTTACCTACCTTAAATTTTCAAGCTAAAAGTGATTTTTATTTTTTTTCTCGGAAACAGTACCTTTAATGGAAAAACTTTTGGTTTCTAAAGGATAACGGGCAAAATGTACCCACCGACCAATAACGACCAGACGTATGTCGTTTGAAAGCTCTTTTCATGACTATCATTTGTTATTATGGGGGCTAGTCTCAATTCGTTGTGGAAAAAATGTTATAGTTACTTAAATGGTATCTATTAAAATAAAAGTTGTTAGTTCTAGATATATAAAAAAACAGTTTTTGTGTAGACTCCATGTACTTTCAGCGTTAACTTAACATGAGTTAAATATTAGGACAGTCAAATTGTGAAAAAGAAACCTAAAATAAAAAAAAATGGTTTATTACTAATTTACAAACAGAATTCTTATTATTTAAAAACTAGTCATCTATGTTGTCTACAATTACATCATTTAAAAATGCTGCTGGAGGATTGAATACCTCATGCCTTGAGTAACCAATATACAATATAATTCAAGTCAAAAAATAAAAAAATAAAAAATACGTTACTAAATACGCCGTTCCGTACAAATAAAGGCGGCGATCGGGGGCGCGACGGGCGGCCGGTGGGTGACGCGTACGCAATGAGCATTTCGGAAATTACACCTTGCATTAAGGGTTTACGTAGGGATTTTTAACTTTTAAACACATTTTTTTTAATATCTAGAAGACCCCAAAACGATATGAGACTAGCCCCCATAATAACAAAGATAAAATATCTGGAACTAACTACTTTTATTTCAATAGATATCATTTAAGTAACTATAACATTTTTCCCACAACAAATTGAGACTAGCCCCCATAATAACAAATGATAGTCATGAAAAGAGCTTTCTAACGACATACGTCTGGTCGTTATTGGTCGTGGGTACACATCCCATACATTTTTGCCCATCATCCTTTAGAGTAAAAAATAACCTTTCTATTAGAATGTTTACCAGAAAAAAGTTATGATTTTTTTTCCAAAAATTTTCGGTTTTTTTACCCCCACCCCTAAGTTATTGAAGTTAGGTTTTTCGGTTTATCTACATTAGTTATAGGTATTTATCAAAGACATCATGATATGAACGCAAATGATCTTCTTTGTATAGGGAAAAAGTTATGGTCGATAAACTGAAATCAGAAAAAGTGAGGCCCTAGCGCCCCTTATGGCCGGATTTCTCTGGTTAACGAACTTGACCTTCAGTTTTGGATGGTTGATTTTTGTGCAAAGTTTGAAAGCGATCCGAGCGAAACTGCGGCCACTATTGTGCTGACAACAGTCGAATCTGGACGCACGCACGCATATATATATAAACTTTTTGACCAATGGTCATTTCGGACTCAGGGGATCCTAAGCAAGCAAGGATAAGCAGACCTCCTGTGAAGAATTTTTTCCAAAATTCGAAAGTCGGGTACAAATGAATGGGCAGACCGAATTCTTCGAGGTCTACCCAAAAACACCGCCATGAAAGACCAGAGTTCTTTAAAATGTCCGTAGAGGCACAGCGAGCAGATGTTCTGTTTGATGGATTGTAGTAGCCCTCACATATGGACGGAATAAAACCCGTGATGTATAGGATAATTCATATAAATTTTGGTATCGAGAGCAAAAGAACTTATTTCCATGTAAAAAGAAAAGGAATATGCACAATACATTAATATAAATATTGATATTTGTACCTCAGACGCCAAAATATATATGTATTTTTTCTTTATATTTGCTAATTATATTAAAAATAGTAGAATACGTAAATACACATGTTTTGTGTCATATGTTCGAGATATAAATAATCAAAACCCATTTTGGATTCTGAAACATTTTTCCTTTAGGCAACGCGAAAAGGGGTTGCAGGATTTAGTTCCTGTCGTTATATTTAACTGTATTGTTATTATCGTAATATCTTTCTGACTTTATCTGGAATATAAAGACCGTGATTACAATAGATTTAGGAGTATCAGCAGAATTATGCTGTATTTTAACTTTTATTTTTCCTTAATGTTTAGTTGTAAATATATATCAATTTGTAAATTCGTGACAAGAAAAGAAATTATATAATTAAATTGAATCAAAATTTAATATGATATTTCAAAGAATCCATGGCGGTAAGTAGGTATGTCACAACACGTGACGTAATAATAACAGCTGAGCCAATAACATTTAAATAATCATCAAGTACATTATGTTATTATCAGGTCGACCGTCTTTGTGATATTAAATAATATTAAGAATATGTATATATTGAATATTACAATTGCTTCCAAGAGTCGTTTTTAAAATATCAATGAAACTAGTGTTTGCGTTATTGACATTGTGATATTTGAATATTAAATTTGAGACCATTGACAAAATTGTAATACATATTCGATAACAATATATTACTATATATACACATTTCAGGATATATTTTCAATTTCTAGAATTATATTAAGCAGTTTAGGCCAGTTATTATTTGTATAACAATATATATTGTTTACATGAATATTAACAAAAAGTAATGGTATTGTATTCGTCAATCATGATATTATTTAAGACGTAGGTACGTCTCGGTTGTTCAGCCGCCATTGGAATATTACATTCAATTCCCTTATTTCAATCTATTTGGTTAAGGAAATTCTCCACGATGAACGGATTATAGTACATTAAAGTTAATCCAATTAACTCGTAAGTAATTTTCCTGTACAATTAACCATCAAGTAGATAAATGTAAACTTTTAGTTGCAGAACGTTTTGTAAAATAATAAAAAAAAACACTAAATAAAGCACGAATTAGTTTATTTAATGAAGACAATATGTATTAAATCACAGTAATCAAGATAACAGCTTGTATTGACTTCAGGTGACTTTAACAGCTTATTAAAACACATCTATGAATATGCAATGTGGGACGCGTGCAGCTCAAACATATTTTCACAATATTGATGTAAAATATAATAATTGAAATGTTAATAGCCCTTTCTTATATCATTTATGATATTTGTAACATAAATACCAGAAAAGTTATAATAACGCTGAACGTCTGTAAAAAGGTAATAAAATTTGTTATAAGCAAATTCTACCAAATCAATTACTGTTAAAAATTGTATTTATTGGCTGGCAATGTATAAAAAATAGAAATCTGTTTTTTCACTCACGGCAGTTATCAGTGATCTGTTGAGTGTATCTATACCAAGAGGACAATATTGAGGTACATTCAGTATGACTTGCTTGTTCATCATATCAAGTTCTACGGACACGTGATTTCCCAAAGGCGTGTTGTGGTACATCAGTCGTGTTAAAAGTACCTTCATTTCGGAGACCTGATATATAATAAACCGAAAAAATTGATAATAAATTAATACTACATTATCGATAATTAGTTTGTTAAATTAATTTAGTTTTCTAAACGAAATAAATATTCTTATCATAAATATAAGATTTAGATTGTTTTACCTGGGCAGAGACTCGTTGAAAGGGTTCCACAAAGAGAGGAATTCTTACAATTATCAACATGCACCAACCACATTGTAACATTATACCCGACAATCGATATTGTGCGCCTCAAATAAATAAAATGTATTGAAAGTGTAATAATAATATTTACTCTATATATTTATATACTGTATTTAAAACAAATGCTTACTGGGTGTGATGAGGGCGAGTATGAGTCGGTATCCGTCGAAAGCTGAGAAGATTGCGAAGCACGTATAAATCAAGAATATGTACAATCCTTCGTCGTTGTTTATGTTAGTCACCACATCGCAGACTGAGACGTAACACTGCGTGATGCTGCGGACTCCTCTATTAACCAACCGCGCTTGAGCGGTTGTTAAATGATCTAGATACAAATAATTCGATGACTTTAGACAATTATATGATAAAAAACATTTCTAATATAGTATTTGCATTCTATATATAGTATTTTACATTCACGACGCTGACCTGAAGAGCCCGTGCTAAATAAATGGGAGTAGCAATTAGAACGTTATCAGTACCTCTGCCAGCTAATGCAACTATATAGCGCAGCTTCGCATTCAACTCCAGAAGTACTTTGTAAACTTCGAAGTTTATAACCACAATTTGCATTTTTAAAAGTATCAAAATATCGTATTGTAGATAGTGAATAGCCAATAATATTACTCCGAGAGCTGCAAAAGGTAGTCCTTGTTAATTAATTTACTTTGTTGCTGTTAGTACACTTTTATATTTTATTGGTATATAATAAGGTAAATTTATTATTATTATTATTATTATTATTACAGTAAATAGAGGATCTAGTATTTAACCGCCGGTATGTATAAAAATACAACATCGTCCATTGATTATATATTCGTCTTCTTACTTACGCTTCCTATTTTGGTTGTAAGTCGATGACCAACAATAGTTTAATGCTGCAAAAGCATTCTCCTCCAGCAAACCCAAGTTTAGAGTACAAGATCAAAAATGAGACTTAATAAATGTTAAATGTCTCTCTATAAAAATATATAAAACTATATTAAAATGTAATAACCTATTATCGACTTACAATACTCGCAACGCGGTGAACATCATCTCCAGAAGAGTGAGGACAAGATTCGTGATGATTAGAAAATAAGATATCCACAGCACATTTCTATCTTCTTTAGCAGAATTATAACCATAATTAATTTTAATTCTTATCTTAAACAAATGTAATAAATCAACTGTTATTATTATTATTATTAATATTATTGTTATTATTACGTTGTAAAGAATAAATCTATTAAACCGTACAAACGTAACTAAACGTTAATTGAATAGAAAGCAGTAGACTTACTTCATTATTAATAAGTATATAATTACAATGGGAGTGTACTGTGTCAATGTATCTGTACCTGACAAGCTTCATTCCTTTACGATACCATGACACAGCGCAAAAAGATTTTTTATTTCATGCTTAAAAGTAACTTAAAATGATATGTTTAAAACCATTGAATTAGGAACAGGATAATTATGTTGTTGCAAAACAGATCGAAACACCAAGTAAGAATTTTGAAATCACTGCAATTCTTAAATATTTCCGTCTTCTTTACCTTTTCCAGGTCATTTATATGGCCAATGATATTCTTTATTCGAGTGGCTCCCATGTACCCCATCGAACACGCGACCATACACAGCATACGCTCCGTTATAATGAGCAGAGTTGTAGAAGGAGATTGAAAATCTATAGACTTCTTATCTTTCAGGTTGAAGAAGATCCCAATTAAACCGATTGCATCTGAAATTATGAAAACTGAATTTGTTACATTTTCTCATGATTAAAATAATATTCTTAGTCCAAAAAATATATATAGAAATATAACTTACTAAACATAGTTAAGACAAAGAAGCTATAAGCCAATTGAAAGCGAGAAACTGATATTCTGTAACCATTTCGTAGCCGTGTAAAGCTTAAAGGAGCTGCACCAGCGAGTCGTGATATCTTTAGCACGACAGATAACGCTCCTAGTCTGATTGTTGCCGTTTCATTATCCATCTATAATACAAGTTACTTATAAACTTAAATTATATACAATTTTAATAACAGATTATTTTAATGATTTTTTTTCATAACAACAATATAAGATGATAAACATACATTTATAATCTTAATCTTTAAACTGAAACACGTAAAATTTAGTAAACTTGTAAATGTGTAATCGACTCAAAGTGGATTAATATATTAAAACATTACAATACAATGTTATGTCACCAGTATTTACAATTCTATTTATCTGATTTACTTACGATACATTAGTGTTTAAAAGCTTGTATAAAGGTGGTGTTTCACCGCGCTGCTATACGTATAATACTACGTACTAAGTGTACATTTGTATCTACGTGAATAAAGAAAATTCAGCGAGCTATGAAAAAACAAACAATCATATTTATTATTAAACATTGAATTAGCTCTTGAACACGTTCGGGCATGGGGCATCAGGAACAAACTTAACTTTGCGCCACATAAGACGTGCGCAATCGTCATAACACGCAAATTAAAATACAATGTACCACCTCTGAACATTGGAAAAGTTAATATTGAGATATCGGAGAAAATTAAAATCTTGGGCCTTATCATCGACAAAAAACTGACATTTAATACCCACATAGCTAATAGCTGTAGAAAGGCAACTAATATTTATAAAAAATTTGCAAGGGCGGCAAGAGTCAGTTGGGGCCTAAATCCAGACGTAATAAAATAAATTTATACGGCTGCAGTCGAGCCTATCATATTATACGCTGCAAGCGTTTGGGGATCTGCAGCGCGCAAATTGGGCATCTAAAAAAAGCTATATGCTGTACAGAGAGGATTTACACTAAAAATGTGCAAGGCATATCGCACCGTGTCACTGAACTCGGCATTAGTTTTGGCCGGACTTCTCTCTCTTGATCTTCGCATACAGGAGGCAGCAAGGTTATTTGAAGCAAAGAAAGGGATCCCTCAATCAATGCTGAAAGGTAGAGATGTTGAGAAAATGGCTTCCAAGATCGAAAACCCACACCCCGCAAAACAGCTAGACATTTGCTACAACTGCCTGATAGATGAGAAACGTTATAATAATCACGGCAATCACGCAACAAAGACCTTCACCGATGGCAGTAGGATTGATGGCAAGCAGCTCTCTCCGTATGAAACGGCGGTGCCGAAACCAAGGCCATTAAGCCATCGTAGCCACATTGCCATCGTATTGTACCGTCTACCAGGCGGAACTTTTTGCACTAAAAAGAGCAGCAGAAAAGGTTTTAAAAAGCCACGAAACAGACTTGGCGGCTCTCCAGACAATAATAAACGCAGAAGCAACCAACCCCATGGCAGTGGAGACACGAGCAAGAATAAACCGATGCAAAATCCTCGGTAAAAACGTCTTCCTGTACTGGGTCAAAGCACATATCGGCCTCGTGGGAAACAAGAGGACCGACTTCCTAGCGAAAGAAGCTGCCCTGCGATTGAAAAATGAAGCCAGACTACGTCCTTTGCCCGATATCTTTTGTGAAGCATGAAATTAGATTTGAGACGCTGCGAGAATAGGATAGAAGATATAGAACTAGCGAGACGGTGTCTATTACAAAGATCTTCTTCCCGGATGTAATCACGGCGAACAAAATCACAACGAAGTTAGAGCCAAGCAGTGTCACCACACAGCTTTTTACTTGACATGGTGGCCTCTCGGCTTATCTATATAGGTTTAAAATTAAAGATAACCCATCATGCGTGTGTGAACTAGAAAAGAGCGAAGATGTGCCTCACCTGATATTAGAATGCCCGATTCTCGTTAAAGATAGATTTGAAATGGAGCAGAAACTTGGGCATAAAATTGTCGTCGAAATTATACCATTATTAATTATTAATGTATAGACAGAGAAATATTTGCAAATTACTGTTTAAAAAATCATAAAAATAGTTATAGATAAAAATAAGAATAAATAGCAGATAAATAATAAAATTAAGTCCTAAAATGTCATACTAATAGTAATTGTAAATTATAGGATAGGAATCAGCATGTAATGTTATTTCTTATCAGTAGTAGTTGTATGTAAATTAAACTGTAAAGTTTGTAATAACCAATAGAATTAATAAACAAAGAGCCTTGACGACGTCAGGGGAGTAAAAAACCACAACACCCTGCGAAGGCGGGTGCTATAAAAAAAAAACATTGAATTATAACAAACATAATTTTCTTTATATTTTTAGATAATTGTTTTAATTCGTGATGTTTCAACTAACCTCAGAATGTAAATAATAAAATATTGTACACGAAATGCTATAAACATTTCAATATCTTTAACCTTAAACCTTATAATTGCTTCCAGTTGAAAATAATGTATTTACTTATTTGGTGTTTAAAAATATATTTAGTGAAATTAAATCTAATAGTAGGTCATATAGAAAAAGAAAATAATATTATAAATAATAAAAGATACGTACATAGAATAATAGAAAAAAATAATAATACATAGACACTAACGTTCTCTAATAATTAGGGTAAGTCTAAACTAATCCGCTGCGTGCGCTCTAATAAAGTGTCACTGAGTGATCCTCGTCACCAGTCCGTGCAGTGTCATGGTATATTTTATACGTTTTATCATTTTCGGTTTCAGCATCCCGAAAAACGTAGAAGTACACATCTATCTTGATTTTATACAAAAATTTAAATTTTCACCCCTTAAGAGGTAGTAAGGGGGGGCTAGCGGGAAAACGGGCAATCAAAAATAGTTTTTATTGTCTTATTCGGTTTCAGCAATCCCAAAAACCTATGGATAATGGGGGTCTCCCCTCTGGTTCATGATTTTTTTTTTGTGTGCCTGTGTTATTATTAAGGCAAAACCTTTCACCATTCATAATAGTCGCGTAACTTTTTCTGTTTTATAAAATAACCAGCAGATGGCATACTATGATTTCTATTTAAGCTATGTATTGGATAGATTACTTGCACTTGATCGCAGACAACTCAATGTAGAAGTGTTTAAGATGAAATATCAAGTAATGTCAACAATTTAACTATCCAGACACACACACTATTATGACAACACACACTGTTATGACAACACACACTATTATGAGGTGACTTCACTAAAATGAATTACCGCGCCTCTCTACAGCACACAAACACAGCGCTGTTTTCGATAGATTTCCAATTACATTATATTTTTTTGTCTAGAAATAGTTGAAGAGGAAGATTGATACTTATTATCCTTTTTATCATAGGTTAGCAAGATCGTAAAAGAAAAAAAACTCACATGAGGCATTCGTTTATGGTTAATTTATAACATAATCTCATCTACATTAAACACGGCTAGCTTATTCAGAGGTATAATCAATTAGTATTATTTAATAAATTATGTAACAGTAAAATATACACGATAGTGTTTGTATATATACAATATTACACTGGGCAAGGCAATGCCTTAGAATATTTTACCCATAACCAAATTATTTTTCTCCATTTTACCATAAATTATTGCTTAGTATGAAGTAGATCATTATTCCGAAATTATTTTATTTTGATTAGTGACAGATATTATTATTATTATCTATGGTATACCATTTAATCCAGGATCTATCACCACCTTCCTCTCCATCTGAATATGTAAATTTTGGGAATAAACTGTTAAATTTAAAATACGTTATTATTTGTGTTACTTTGTATTTTAGGCAATAAAGAAGATATTTTTCATATAAATATTTTTATGGTACTTATACATTTTTTATATTATATCAAAATACACTTATTAAGACGAATTTGTTTAGACGAATAAGCATTAAACCAATTAACCAAATTAATCTCTTATCCTTCAAGCAGTAGCAGCAAATTACTATTTAAAGAAAGTACACATATTTATATATATAATTATAAATGTTGCAAAACGTAGTGACAAAACCACATGAAGATTGTGTAAGCTGTATTGGTAATGGCAGGAGCGAGGCGCTCCGTCTAACGACAATTTAATAAGCCCTAAAGCGATATAACCGATATAATCATTTTCTTGTGTATAAACAATAGTGAGCTACCAATCATACATTTATAGATTCTTAAATGCATATAGTAAAGCATCAATTTTGTCGTTTAAATATAATATAAAATAGTGTAGTAATCAGTACAAAAAATATTTAAGGTGGTGATTTAGAAAAATATTTAAGAAATCATCTTGAATAATAAAACGGATCAACAAATATAATTTATTTTGAATATTAATGATAAAAGCGTTACGGAATCCGCTTATATCCGGTTATGACCGTGGGTTTATTTTAAAGTCGAATATAATTAAAAATTAATAGAAGGAGGTTGTGTCCCGAGCGGACCCACTCTTTGAAAGAAACGTTAAAGTAGATTTTGTTGATTGTAATCTGATTTAAGAAAAACTTACAGTAAAGCACTCAAATTATATTTCATTAAGTTTTCCCACAAAATTATGATTTTACAAGGAATTGTTAATACATGCTTAACTAATTGTGCCCACGACTTCATTAGCGCGGAATTAAAATAAAAGTATTCTAAGTTACTCCTCCCAACATCAGCTTTCCTCCTGAAGAAGTCCTGTTAAAATCGGCACAGCCTTTTCAAAGATTAGTAGGAAGAAACAGACAGACAGAGAAAGTTTTACAAATTATTTTTTTATGTGAGTATATATTTTCATAGCCATTTAGTGAAAAACTTAATTTTGAATCTTAAACAGACATTTCAATTTTATTTATGTGTATAGATATGTAATTATAAGTTAGGAAAAAAGATTTAAGTAATCTATTTCATTGGTTAAGAATTTGAATGGGGTTATTTAAAAAAAATACAACTATCCATTACAAATATAAAATCCGTCAGTCGGTGTGTCGCTGAAGCCAGGAGCGGACAGCTGGTCGATACATCTCTTTCACCTAGAAACGATATTGTAACTTTATTTTACCTTTCAATTTTTAATATATATTTTCAAAATATATATAACTTACCAAAAATTTTTAAAAATATGTTTGATACATTTTTATCTAGTTAAAATACCGCATGTACGGTTTTCTGACAGTAATAGTAATAAACAATAACAAGCTTTAAATATTTATAAAATTGAAAGCAAAGTGCAAAGTGAACATTGGTGTAAAAGAAATTCAATAAAATGCGTCCCGCAGAGATGAACTTGTATGGTAGTTCACTAGACGGCGTTGGTAAATAAAATAGATTGCGTTATTATTGCGAACGCTCTTTTCTTAACAATTCATGAAATTCAGTAATTTGTTTAATTTAGAACTACGTATTTATAGTTTGTTATATCAGACATAATGTGCATAAATCAAAAATAAGAGATTTTTATGCTTGAGTATAAACAGCCGTTTAATCATTTATCGGATCTTTATAACATTGTGATGACACAATATATTATACAGTTTTTATACTTTATAGAGACGCTGTGTTGTACTACCAGTGCTGTAATACTACCGAATATATACTATATTCGGTTGTCGCCATTCTATCTTTGTTTCAAAAAGAAAATCCAAGACTCAACTTAAAAATCTTAGAGTCTAAATAGTTATATAATCTTAACATATTGTAAATGGATAAGGGCTCACGCCTGAAATAAAATAACATTTTATGCCGAATCTTATCTAAAAGGTAAATTATTTCTTAAAGTGAAATATTTCTAAAGTATACTCATTTATACTTTTGGTGAATGTAATATGAAAATGGTTTGGACCTCGATATAAGATTGATAGTGCAGGCTTAGAGATTCAATTAAGAATTTATATTTCTCGAGAATATAATTTTTCTTGAAGTAACTAATATTCTTAGCATCTCTTTAAAACCGTTCAAGAGAGTAAGAAACTTTTTTTGTAAAGCAATATTTAAATATGTATGTACATAATCAAATATTTTGTAGGTGAATTATATAAGTTAAAATTTATAAAAAAAATTATGACTGATAATTACTGCTGAAATTTATGAACATTTTTGCAATTAATTGGCTGATCCAGCGAGCTGTTTGACGAAATGAATATGATGTTGATATTCCACATGCCATTGTCCTAATCAACGTACCAAGAATGTATTTAAATAAGGTATAAGGCATACCTTTAAATACATTCTTAGTGCGACTAGATATGTTTAATAAATAGTTACATAACTATTATATATTCTGCGCAAATGAAGTCGTGGGCACAAGAACTATATTTGGTTTTCTTTGGTTTTCTTCTTACCCAATTATCAGTGCCTCTGATTCTTATTATGATAAAAACGTGACCTGATTAAGATTTTGATATACATTGTTGTACATTGCCTTTCAAGTGAAACCCAGATGGAGATTTATTCAATTGTAAGCGGAGGAGTAGCAATGTACCTCGTTTCATTGTTTCATCACTAAACAAACACATCACGTACAGTTCAACTAGATCACTAATAGAAGGCCTGTCGATGACAGTTCGTGTCCTACTGCATATGGAAACAATATCCAATTTTCTTTTCTATTGATATTATTATATTATCTTTTAGGGTTTTCTATGTACGAGAGTTTACCCATGACGGACACTAAAAGAAATGAAAAGAGAAAAGCGTGATATATTTAAATGTCTCGTTGTATGTAATTAAGAATTAATTAAGCAATTAATTACCCGTTTCGCAGCTAAAAATAAATATGAATGATTTATTTAATTTGAAATTATGAACTTGTTTATATTTAAAGTTGTTCTACTCCCAGCAGGCTGGGCAAAGCGGGCCCGCTGATAAAGAGCCTCCTTGTTTGTATAGTAAATTTATTTTCGTTAATTAGATCGGAGTTTGTGTGCTTTAAGGTGAATTTATCTAAATTAATTTCCTGTTCTCGGCTTACAAAATATAAAACTATTAAATATGATAAAAATATTTGAATAATAAATATTTGCTAGGATTTTATTTATGTTTGTAATATACTTTAATATAGGCTTTTATGTATGATTTCAAAATGCTACCGTATTAATATGACTATATTTATAAGAAAATGCAACCCTTAGAAAAAATATTGACGAGACACTTGTCTCTGTATCTTAAAAACAATTTCATTGAAATATCAATACATGAGCAGTTAATTTAGTTGTAGTTGACAAAATTAGTTTTTTAAAATAAATATTCAGCCCAGTTCGCACCGATCTTTGAAGTGCGGTAGCAGTACGAAATTTTCTTTTATAAAAAAGTACATGAGAAAAATTGCTAACATTTATTTTGTCAATGACGTTCCATCTCATAACAGAGTGAGAGAACTTTGAAACTCACTAACTTTAGAATTAGAGCATATTATGGCTTTCATTATTGTTTGTTTTGTTTTTAAACCTGTTGTTTTCATCATTTTTAAACCTGTTGTTGTGTGTGTGGTGTTTTATATTATTTGCTAAAATTTTTTGATGGTAGTCTTTTTGTAGGTCTGTACTGTGTGTAGACAGAATAAACATTCATTAAGTTCTTTGATATTTAAATTTCTATTATCAGAAAACACTAATCTAGATGAAATCAAAAGGATAAATTTCATGTTACTCATAAATTACATTTTATGTTGGAGAGAAAAAAAGAACCTAATTAATTTCGCAATATTTTACAACAAATTGTGAAAACTCAGTTTAATTATTGAAAATAATTTCAGAACAAAAACGAACTAATTTTAATAAATTTGTTATGAATAAGGAGCTTTTCACTTGCTTATCTTTTATACAATTATAATATTATCATTTTGTTAATGTATTTTTTTTAAATAATTAATTTTTAAATATTTTCTTACCTATTTGTGTCATGTCTTGATGTCACTATTGTAAATGTAGTTCAGACCTAACCTAAAAGATTGGTTATTCTTGAAAATAAATCATGTTTATTCATTTATTATGACTCGATAATAAACCAATATTACACCAAGCTACATTACATGACAAACTAGTAGTTTTATTGAAATATTTTTAAAGCCAAATACAATTTTTGGGTATTCCGGTACAAAACTAAGAATTTCCTAGAGTAAAAGATATCCTATACGTCTGGGGCAAATGAACAATGTATACAATTCTATTATTGATATTTAACGATCCACGGTCGTTATAAATTATTATATTTGTAGTATATTTGTAAATTTAGATACTTAATAATGATTGTCATTCGTTTCAGACGTTCGGATGCAACTCATGTTGTTTTTAAATAAATTTAAATAATATGAAGTCAAGTTATTATACTTGTTGTTCTTTTGTTCATTAATTTATTTTTCTAAATTTTTAATAATTATCTTTTTGAATCGTTGTTTCCACTTTATCAATACGTGCACGTAGCAATAGTTCGCTTGTTTGCATATTATTTTAATTTATATTATGAAATTTTTGAGTCCTTTTAATTCGAAGCACTTTCCAATTGAATTTTGTAATCAGTCTTCGGGGAATTTATAGTAATTAGCGCTGTTGTTAACGCTTTGAAAACGGTGATCCTTATAATTGTGTATGAATTCTGTTTAATTGCAGGAATGATTATATGAAATCGAATAATCATAGTTCTCATTACCGGTACTATTTCTCGGACAGTTTTAAAGGACGTAGAAAATGTTATTATTATTTATTTATTATTTATCTTCACGCCATATCCCTTGCGGGGTAGCCAGAGACGAAAATGTAAGTAGTAAAATATTATATAAAATATAATATAAGTAGAAAATGTATCGCTAATAATTTCAATTTCTAGCTTTGT
Source organism: Melinaea menophilus ssp. n. AW-2005 (assembly GCA_918358695.1). Taxonomy (NCBI): domain Eukaryota; kingdom Metazoa; phylum Arthropoda; class Insecta; order Lepidoptera; family Nymphalidae; genus Melinaea; species Melinaea menophilus. The sequence goes on along the minus strand of OU911039.1, from coordinate 33,302,179 downwards.
ATGTGTCTTCAATGTTTAATGTCACAAAACACCACTACTTTATGTTTCGATATTTGGAATCGACATAAGCTAATGAGTTAAAAAACTTTACAGCTGCTTGCGTGGACTTTTTCCTACATAAGGTATTACAATCTTATATAATTGGAAGAGATTTTGTACTCTATTTTTTAGATATTGGGCTTACGGAGTTTTGCTGAACGACAAGGTTCCTGTTACGTGGCTGAAGATGAACATAAAGCTCGGAATTATTAGATGGTCAATCCTCGATATTGCTTTGAGAGCAGATTATATAAGGTGTTTAGGTGTTGATTTAGTGAAGGTATTATTTTTAATCAACAAGGACATCAATTCAAATACAAATTATCCACAATGTAATTAAACCACAGTCAAGTGATTACCGAGTATGTCGGGTCACCAAATGCCCGTCAGAAATAAACAATAGCGGTCGCCGGCCGCCGCAGTGAAGAGGACGTAACTAAACTCTCTGTGAGCCGACACGACAACTATGAGCCTCGCTGGTTTATGCATTTATTTATTGAGAAGCTTTCTCATAATCTGACCTTTAGAGTAAGATTACTTGACATTAATTGAGGCCGATATAAATCAACCTTTGTAAGGCTAGGTTGAAACAAGAAGAGCCAAATAATATTTGTGAGAATCAATATAAATTCGTATTTGTAATTTATGTGATTTAAATGTTGAATAAATTTGAATTTTGATTCCCTTATTTTTTTTTTTGGACATAAGATTTTATAGTAACGTAAAAAAATGATTTTGTTTTTATTTATTTCTTATATCATTATTCTCGTTGCCGAATCAAGGGATACGGGTTCGATCCTCAAATGTGAAAATTTGTGTGAGTTCACAAATTGTTGTTTGAGTCTGGTACTACTTTATGTCCGTTATTTATGTTTTCAAAACTTCCCGTCACAAAAAGATTGCGGAAGTTATTTATTTAAAAATGACGCCCCTGATTTTATTTGTGTAGATAACGGATTTGTTTAATTTTACAAAATAAATAAGCCTATTTGTTAAGATAAGACGTATAATTCAACGAGACAAATTGAAGAGATTTAAACAAACAACACACAATATTTTTAAGAGTAATTTAAGATTATACAAGTGTACGATCTATCAAGGTTGTTTTTGTCTAAAGTTTACTTTTTTTCGTTCCAATCGAAATTACAATAATACCTTTGATTATCTTCACCCAGAGGTCAAAGAACAGAATGGATAATTATAATTGGCCGTTGTTTATTTGTCAATAGTTAATTGTTCCAATATGTAAGGGTCTTATAAATTATTTTATTCAAATTGTAATGTAGTAATTTTATTGTAATTTAATATCCAAGATTCATACACTTCTACTCCGTTCGACCAATCAATGTGGACATAAAAGTGTTTCTTCATAAATATTGATTTTTATTGAATTTGATTTTATTATTTGATTCTCATTTAGATTTTTATAAGATTTTTATTTTAATTTTTATTTAGAATTTCAATTTATTTAGATGAATAAACATAATAAAACTTCAAACTTCTTGTTTAATATTACTTTTCTTTCTTATCTTGGAATCAATTTGGATTAAATTTTTTATGATGCTTTGAGATTGTTAAATATAACGTTTTATTTTGTAGAATCCTATTTTTTATATTGAGTAGTCTTTTGGGTTAGATTATTTAGAAAACTTTGTAATCAAGCGATGCAGCCTTCTGTTAAGCTATCCAGAGCCTCATCAGAGCCCCGCTTTATTAGTTGAAAATTTATTGTTTACGAGTGACGTTAACATACAAAATAAAGTAGAAGTACCAGTCCGTCCTCGGCTTTTCTGAGGTCTGCAGAGATAATTATTTTCAATAGATAACTAAACTTTCACTTTGACTTGACTTTACAGATTTACTACTTACGAGTATGTGAGTGTTTATTTTTATTTATTTTTTGAATAATAAATGTATCTACATCCATCGTATTCACTTTGAATCGCATGATCTTGTTTTACATAAGACATACCCGTCGTCGACGAACACCGAACTCCCTTATCATATTTTGTTAATTATAATTAATTCCTAGATTATCCCACGTCAATGACTTTGATAGACGACTCATGGATTTGAAATACATTGTACAAAATATAAAACGTTTTTATTGCTTTTGTAATAAAAAGGGCTAAATAGATATAAAGATATATTTTATATAATATAATATTAAAGCCTTTATAGTTCCGCTTTTAAATTCATACTTTACTACTTAGACTGAATAGGAGAATTTACGAAACAGTAATAAGACTTGCCGTGTTGTATGAATCGGAATGCCGGCTACGAAAGAAATATAATAAATTAAAGGATAATGCATGCGGATGAAATATGTATGTTGAAATCCAAATGTATGTGCCGCGGTGCGTCGAGAGGAGGATGGATAGATTGACAATTGATTATGTAGGTTTGAAAGATTAGGAAATGATTAGGTAGTTTGGAAGTAACGATTACTCCTTTTTTGGACAGGTTTAAAGACAATTTTAATATCTGATATTATATCTTTGTACAGTATATATATTATTAATATATTTCACTAGGGGTACAATTTCTTTTTAACCTATAAGTTAAAATGCTTCCAGTTAATACCGAAAATACAAAAATACAAGAAATAAAACTCATATTATATTTCTTAAGCACTAAATACTTATAACGTTAATTAAACATGGGTTAATCGTAAGGTCTAGAGATATCGAGTTAATTAGAACTCGCGCCGAACGGGTGCTTATTAAGAAGAACTTTTAATTTAACCTTAGTTACTGTCTTCAAACTCGTCTTAGTGGCTTACCATTTTAAGTCATTCTAAAGAGAACTTCCATGTGCATACGACACTTACATTTTAGAGAACATACTCATTAGGATAATTACAATCTTTAACTGTGTCTTGTATTTTTTCATTTCAACTTTACCACAGTTTAAGGCGTTTCATAACTATAGAGTATTAGAATTGGTTACTTGTAAAATAAAATGAAAATGATAGTACATAATATACAGTATGGAGCATTATTACATATTTTATATTATTTCCCACAACATATTGGACCAGATTTTAAATTAAATTAAAGGTATCTGGTATATAGAGTTTGCTTATTAGCGATAAGGCCGCCTTTTTCGTATCTTTAAATTATTGTGTTTTCTTTTTGAAACTGTTTTTTTTTTTTAATCTTTGTTTGTCTTTCTGGGTTGCAATAAGGTATATTAATTGTTATTTTTATTATTTTAATATCCGTCAAAGACAAAAAAATTGGGCTGGCTTATTATTATATATAATTATAAACAATTCTTATTATTACTAAATAAAAGACATGTTTACACCAAACTTAAAATGTTTCTAACGAGAATATCATTTTTATAATTCACCCTTCGTATTTAAATATATCTATCAAGATGTGTATCATTTAAACACTGTATACAATAATACATATGATATATATGAAGAGCAGAGCCCGGTCTCGCAGAGGGGCCCTCGAGACTAGCGCTAAGCCGAGACAGATTTACTGTTTGCGTTTTTGCGATTTATATGATAATTACCTTAAATCAGAGAATCCCTGAATATACCTTTACTATAAATGCACATCAATTATGTTAAAATGTGATTATATTTTTAGACCTATTTTTTTTGTTTTTTTAACATAGTCATTTAATTATTTGCTTTTATTTGTAATTATAATATTTTCTTATTTACATAAAAGTTGGCTATATGCAAAATAATAACAACGGAGTCCATTGCCCACTTTAGATGTAAATGTGAAAAACGTAGCTTAAGTTTCTATAAAGCAATATATTAAAATATAGATAGTAATTTATATATATATTTATAATATAAATATTAAATTGTATATCGCAAATGATTCAGATAATATAAATTGTTCGAACTACCTTTTATGTTAATATAACTCTACAGATAAAAATAACATTAACTCACATAGTTTTTAACATATATTATGCTTTCAGAAAATTATGACCTAAATAACCATTTTTACTGATCTGCAAAAAATAAAAGGAATCATCAAAACAAAATCATGACTAATTTTTTGGATAAAAATAAAAATCCTTTACGTTACAACAATGTGTATTCAACGTGCCTAATCTAGCTCGTACTAAATGTATATAAAGTGTGATTGCTTTCATTTTATATTGGAATAGAATGAAAATAAATTTTATGTTGTTATTACATTCTGTAGTGTAAACAACTGCATTTTAATTTAGATCATTTATTTTAGAGATCAACGTTATATATAATATGTTCTTATTTCTTATTCCCATTCCCTAAATGCGAAAGTTGGTACGTCAGATAGATTTAAAATTTTTACCTAGTTTGAATGTTTTGCTTTATTTTGGTTTTATTAAACCGTTTAATCATTATTGTAAATTTTAAAACATCGTTTAAATGACCAATAAACAAATTAATTATTCAAATTCCAAACATCGACACTTAATAATAATATTGCTCAATTAAACGATTTTGTGATTTACTCCATTCAATATCCATACCTATACCTACGAATACATCAGTATATCTCTTAAGGATAGGAGAAATTAAACATAATTCGAATTAAAATATATAAAAATCTTGATTTGAACAAAGTACAATAAGAAGATGTTTTTAAATAAGAATGTCTCAGTCTCAGTAATGTACGCAATTAAATAATAAATATTGGTTTTATAATTAATAATCTTTTATATGTATACTATATACGTATATGCATATATATTTCAACAACACCTACGCCTAGGTGTTGTTGAAATATAATTATTATTGTTATATTATTACTAAGCCTGAAAAGTTTGTAGAGCCAGAGATAAAAAAATTGATATGATATGGCTGAGTCAGCGGTCTTATTTGACCTGATTAAGTAAACACGGAGCCAGGGTTCATAGTGATATCTATATATGGATAGGCTAAGTTAAGCTTGCGGTTGACACTTTTGTTCGAGCAAGTTTTATATAGTATATACCGGCAGTAGTCATTGTATTTGCCTTTTTACAGCTTTCATTTAATCACGCCAGAAAACTAATTGTGAATTATGTGCAACAAATGGGATTATAATTAAGACGTACAGTTTTATTCATTAAATTTTATGCCTAGTCTTACCGTATACCTTTTATAAGGAATTTATTATATATTACCGAAAAAACTACAGATTTATTACTTTTATATTTTAAGATGCTCACATCTAAGGGGAACTATCTTAATTATCTATACAAGAACTATTGCCTTATTTGTTAAGAGTATAACTTTGAAGTAATTAGTAAATAGATTTGGTAAGTGCAGTTCACCCAAACACCTGACGGCGTTTAAAGTACGCACTTAATTTTCCTTTTCAATTGGATGTGAAATGATTATCATGTTAAATTTAAAAATTAAGTCTATCATTAAATTCTTATTTAAATTATTACATTTACAAGGTTTTTTTTGAGTTCAATCGTAAAGCTAACAGATATAGTAAGACAAAAAAATACATATAAGCAATATGTAGATGGGAAAAATGGAAACGTGGCTTAGATATTTAGTTACATGCCGCAAACATAGAAACGTCATCTAAAAAACAGCCCACTGCAATTAGTAGGTTTAGGTCTTCAAAAAATTTACTACAATATACATGGAGTGCATAGCGAAGCTGTTGATGAATTCTTCGGTTGATGTATATTAAATAGCGATAAAGAAGTCGGATGAGTATTTTTCGAAAAAAAAGAGTTATGAAAGACATATATTTAGGTTATTGATGCAGGAATCAGATGAAAAATTTGAAAAGTTTTTAGTAAAGTTCAGGAAATATGCAAACAAATGTAAATTTGCTGCATATTTCATAAGGAAGAAAGACTTATTGATCAAATAATCTCAAAATGTTCTTCTTCGTAATTAAGAAGGAAAATGTTAAAAGGAGGAGATAACGTCACGACATATGATATTATTCTTGTAGCTAATATATTCGAAAATATTGGCAAACAAATGGAAGAACTCGGTAATAGTAAATACATATCATAACACAAAGAAGTTAAAAACTTGTACAAGATGTAAATATAATCATGGAAATAAAGAAGTTATCTGCCTTGAAAGAAAAATAAAACGTCATTATATACATAAATATTTTTACTGATAATAATGTTTTCTGAAATAGAAATTCGAAAATAAATGTGATAGGCGATGTGCCTGTAGTATTTATTACAATATTCGACTTTTTTTTGCAATGTCGATCAAAATCCAAATTTCACTTTAAATGATTATTTTTATAGTTTTTTACTTTTCTTACCAAGATAACGTTCTAAATTGTGTTTCTGACATTAAAAAAGTAACATATTTTTTGACCGATGTTTAAAAAAAATATGTGTTATGGGTTAATAAAGTAATGTAAAAATATTTTTTGACGAAGTTTTTGGATGCTCTAACCAGCAAATTTATATTTTTGGAAACAGTTTTAAGAACTTTTAAAACCATATTACCAAATGAAGAATTTGAATATGCCATAGCCATAACAATTGTTTTCTGATATATCACATTTTTCTAAGGAATTTTGTTTATTATTTCTCATTTAAGTTGCAGGTATTAGTTTAGTTGAAGGTCTCTCTTACCGCTCACTTTTCCTATATAAATCTTTTTTACTATTCTTTCATCACTGTTTCGTTCGACGTGCCCAAACCACCTGAGCACGTTCTTCTTCATTCTCACCGTGACATCTTCACTAGTACTTGCCATTCTGTTGATCTCTTCATTGCGGATTCGATCAGCTAGACTGACTCCGCATATTTTGCGAAGAGATCGCATCTCCACAGCATTCATCTTACTTACATTCTTCTTCTGTGTTACCCACGTTTGGCTGCCGTATAACAGCGTCGGTAGCAAAACCGCATTGTGTACAGCCAAACGTGCAGCTATGCTGGTGTTTCGTCGTCTCAACAATGCAGCCAAAACACCGTTGACTCTGATACTGACAGCAATACGCCTTTCTACATCCATATCGTATCTTTCGTCTCTGCTAATCATACTTCCCAAATATACCACTTCATTCACTTGTTCTATTATGTTATCATTCACGTTGATCTTACATTCTGTTCTTTCTTCATTTCTTTCAAATATCAGAAACATCGTCTTATCTACATTCAGGTTTAGACCATTAATTTCACACCAATCTTTCAGAGTGGTGACCAATGCCTGCCAATTGCATTCTGATGATGCAATGAGCATTGCATCATATAGCAAGCAATTGACCTTAAGGTCACCTATTTTCACTCCCGTGTCACTGTCTTTCGCGCCTTGGAGATAACTATCCAAATACGAATTGAACAACCAAGCTGACATAACGCAACCTTGCTTAACACCCGATTGGATGCAAACCAGGGCGACATGCCAGCTCTTACTCGCACACAGGCTGAGTGTATGTATCTCTGTAAAGAGAATTATTATTATTTATATTATTTAACCTTTTTCAGTATATCTGTGAGAGAAGCAGCTAGTCACACTGTGTCATCGTCACAATGGTATTCGTTAAGATGCTGTATGCTTGAGGTATTGCGAATTGAATGTTATAAATAACGGAGAGGAAATTTTATTATTATTATTTATATTTACCTGACTACTATATTTTTATATTTTTTCTCGTTTGTTAGTTATGTTAATAAGAGTTCATTTAGCTGCGAACGTAACTTTTTTTAGGTATGGTTAGGTACTAGGATTTCTTTGCATGCGAGATGAAACGAGAAGTAATTGAGAAGGGAATTTAAAATAAAATTAAAAAAATATAAACATGCACATAAAGTACTTACACACAAACTTAAGTTTTTCCATAACGGGAACTCAAATTTGTTAGAATAACGCAATTCGGAGACGACCCGTTTTAAATAAATAGAATCAGTATTTCTTTGTAATGGAATATTCTTCTCGTTTAATTTTTCTGACGAGTTGAATAAAACAAGAGATTGATAAAATGCCGATTTATTTAATGAATATGTATTACTAAAGGATATTTAATAAATTACTAGATTATAGTATTTCGATCAAGTGAGTGAGCAATAATAAAAAAAGAGACTAAATATCTTTTATAATAAAGGTAATAACCGTAAAAGCATCTCCAATAGGTGAAACTTTCAGTGAACTCACTGTCAGAAAATAACATTTTCTGATACCCGAAAGAACACTGAGGTATAACCAGAAGTAATAAATAATTGCTCGGTACAAATATTGTGTGTTATCACCAAATAACTTCTTAAGCTTTTGAATGAGTCACAAAATGAGTAACATTAAAACATTTAAACAGACATTCCAAATTTGATTTATATAATTTATTCTCAAATTATATAAATCAGTGAATTAGACGAATATTTATCTTTCAAAGTATGTAAAGAACCTACAGATTTATAAAGTTCTATAAGTTTGCTGAATAAAAGCAAAATTATTTAGCGTCGAGAATAAAGTTATAAGGAAATGTTTATTCACAAAAGCTTAAAACAGTTTTTGAACAAATAAAACCTTTCTACTGAAAGAGATTGCCTTCGAGATATTCACTGCCAAATTTTAACATGGCAATTGTGTGAAGACTGAAAGTGCTGCGTAAGATCTGTAATAGGGTTGAGTTTGTAACTGGAGCAAGTACGCAGACAATATGGGTCTGGAATTTTAATGGAAACGCCTGCATCATACGTACTTCAAAGAAAGAGCAGTAGTTTTACTTTTGTACATTTTTATTTCAAAGTAGGATAGTAGATATAAGAAACAATGACATATGGACTAATTCTTTTCAGAATCAGCACAAAATGTTCTTATAATGAAGAATATAGGAAAATAATAAGGAAAATGTTTGGATCTATCAAAGGATCTATTTTGATACGGTTTCTCTTTTTAAATTTAGTAAATAATATTCACGTGCTTAATGTAATAATATCCAAAATTAGTTTTTTTTAAATTCTACTCGTTTAAATAAACTTTTTTTTTTAAAGTACTGTTATAATTTTAATATTGTTGGTTGTTGGTTGGTTAGTTGGGAGTTGGTTTATTATTTGCATTTGTATTTTCATAAAGCGTTATTCGAATTCATTTTTATTGAAATAATCTGAATTAAGGAATACAATATCGAGAAAAGCATCAAAATTAACTGCTTTTTATATTAAAATCTTTTTAAAATTTCAGACATTGTATTGTCTATCTTTTTATACTACACAAATATTTTCTAACATTTTACAAAGAAAAAAATAATAAGGTTTTAGGCGTATATGGAATAATGTTTTGGGTGTGGTTCCCGTGGTGGTAGTTCCCGTGGGGAATGCGGTACAAGACGCACAGAGATGCAACGTCTCTACACGATGCCAAAAAAATCCAGCCGTTCACAGTGCACCGGGTTCCTGATAATCCGAACGGCTCTCGTTGGTACGCGGTCAAATGGTAGAAGCTGATATTAGGATGATCCGGACCAGAGATGAGAACAGTATTCCATGTGTGGCCGGACTTGGGCCTTATAGAGCGAAAGTCTTTGGTCAGGCTTGAAATACTGCCTCGCTCTATTGATCACTCCCAATTTTATCGAGGCTTACTTAGCCTTGCTCTCCAAATGACCACGAATATGACAATTGCTCGAAATGTCGAGACCCAGTATTCTGATACTTGGCGAGGCAATGAGAGGAGTGCTATCGAAGAGCGGTGATACGAAAAATTTGGGTTTTTTAGTGGTAAACGCGTAAACCTGTGTCTTTAGGGGATCGAACTGAACGTGGTTCAGTTCACCCCACTCAGGGACCATCCCCAAGGAGGTCTTCATAGAAGACACAAGTTTCTTTCGGCACTCGTCGACGTTTTCTCGAGAGAAGTCTACACGGCCGGAATATACCGCATCCCCAGTGCTGTCATCCGCATAACAATGTATGTTGGAAATATCCAACATATCATTAATGTGCAGGAGGAACAGAGTTGGGGATAGCACGCAGCCTTGGGGTACACCAGCGTTCACGGGCTTGGGGTCCGAGCAAAAACCGTCGAGAACGACCTGTATGCTTCGCCCAGTGAGGAAGCTGGTGATCCACTTGCATAAACTCTCGGGAAGCCCATAGGAAGGTAGCTTCGAAAGAAGCCCCTTGTGCCATACACGATCGAAGGCTTTTGCCATATCCAGACTAACTGCCAGACCCTCTCCCTTGCTTTCAATAACCGCTGCAATATATATATATATTGCTTGCTAAATAAAACAGAAGAAAATGTAAAATGCAAATCAGTCTAAGTAGTCTTTGTTTGCTTTACGTACGTTTTTACGTTATAGTAGGTACCACCGTAACCAGATATGACTTACTGAGGACGCCAGTTAAGCCTTTGACATCGATATCGTCCTTTACACCAATCCATTCCGAGGCGCTTTAGATGTCAGATTAGTATTAACAAAGGTCTATAGAGCTTCAGTTAAAATAATATTTAATTCAAATTCTATGGACACCTGTATCCTAGAAGTGTAAACTAAAAAAAACATTAAGTTAGGGTAGGATTTATTAAAAAAAACTCGACCACAACATACGTACCAAGTTTATGTATTAACATAAAAATCTATTTCAAAATACAAACAAATTTACTCGAAGTAATGAGTCTTTTTATATTCAGAGTGGGCTTAAATTGGTTTTATTACTACGCGTTCATAATATCTGTTTTTTTATTAAAGGTTAAGCTAATTTGATAAAATTACAAATATATTTCATTCACGAAGTGTTTGTACGATTAAAAATATGTAGTTAAATGTTCTAGTTGTATCTTGTAGAATCCTTTACCTTTATACCATCACGGAAATAATGTTAGAAAATTAAAATCTAGATAATATTGAAAAAACACACTAGCCAACAAACTCACATAAACATATGGTGATATAAAAATGTTTATTTCTCATAACATTCATATCAAATATGCATACATTATTAAATTACTCAATTACACATGTAAATGCTCATTTGTTTCTAAAATATAATAATTTTACGAAAAGGACAAAAAAATATATATAGCAATATTACTATTTTAAAGACCCCAATGTTAATCTATTATTTGTCTACAACAGGATGTAGCTGTAGCTGTAGCTGCATTTGTAGTATGTTTAATAAGCACAATGTCACCAGTCTAAGCAGAAATGTACTTTTGATTCCTTGTAGCACGTGTCTGCTCTTATTTTATCGCACAAACCTCTCTTTATATTATATATATTTTTTCCGAAACTATAAAGACTAATGTGAAACGTATCCCCTACAAGTTAAATGAGACTGTTTATATCGACGGAGGATTCATGTTGGTTCTGATTTATGACAGCACATTTCAAATGACGGTTGTGTTTCCTTAGTAGTCAATAATATTTTATGTTCTTATAGTGAATATGTAATTTTTCTCATAATGTGTTCTTACAAACTACAACCACGGAGTGTTAAAATTACTCTTAAACTCTTGTCTAATCAATTTTTAATTAATTAATTTAATTGTCTAATAAATATGAGTGTCTATTATCTTGGTAGGGCCGCTAGAGCCAAGTAACATATTTTATATTTTCATTAATTTGATATCTTATCTAACTTTATTTTATCAATATTATGTCTAAAAAGGTTCATAAACAAGTTACCGTAAAGAGAAGTGATAATTATGTCTCCTGTTTCCCTAAAAAAGGGAAAATTAGCGACGAATGAATTATTAACAAAGGGTGTGCGGTTATGACTCGAGTAATTGGATACGAAGGATTAAATCACCGCGTGAGATCCTCATGCGGACACTTTGATAATTTATTTGATATTCCTCATATCCAAGATGAATATTCCTTGCACGTCTATTCTATTTTTAGCTATTTAGCATGTCCATATTTTTATTATAAGTTTCTTATAACGTATTTATTATTATTATTATTATTATATTATATTCCTCATTGCACATCATCTAAAATATGCAAAAAAAAATATTAGTTTAGCGTTTTCTGCATTTTAAATGTTTTAATAGTCTTCATTACGAAGCCAACAGAAGTCAATTTAAATATTGCAAAGTCAAATATTGTTGTAACACTTCAAGAATAAGCTCATATAAATTGTTTGTGTTAATAACTTACATTACAACTAATGTTTCTGACAACACCATTATCGCAGGCAAAAAAAATATATTTTGATATTTCAAACTAGAATAGCACTTATCTTAAGTACACAAAGTCTCAACGATCACTATTGTGGTAGCGACAACGCTTCAGTCGGTGTAAGTGGAGTGGAGATGTCGTGACCCTCGAAAGATTATATGATTATTGCCATAACGTATATTTCGAAGCTTCTATTGACGATGAGGAGACTTACAGCTAACATGGTGCAGTTGTAAGCCTTGTTGTTTTTTGGACGACAATTTTACTGTTTTTTATATAGAAACACTAAGGAATGACGACGATTCAAACAGAACACATCCATTATTCTTTCTGTGTTTCGGTGCTCAAAAAATAAATATATAAAAAAAGTGTAAAATTATTTTGTTATTACGACAAGAATAAGAAAAATAAAAATAAAAGGTTTTCAGATTATAATAAATATCATAATAAAAAACCTTGCTTTGCATATCGCAACAACAATACGATGTGCTTCTGTTTTATAGAATTCGAATAATTAAGTAGTCTAGTATAAACCGCATTTCGCTTTTGATAAACGTGATTAAAAATAGTTTTTAAAAAATATTCTTGCTACTTGTAGTAACCAAAATTGTACATATCCTTATCAACTTCAAATTTATATATTTAATGTAAACAGTGGGTAGTGCTTGAAAATTTAAAAGTCAGCTTTATTTAGGGTTATTGAAAATACAAGACATATAGACGACTTGAGACGAAAACTCAACATGTGGCCATTGCCAAGAGCTATTTCATCTCCATTATGGTTTTCTATTTTTATTAACTTAATTGTTTCTAATTTTAAAAGCCAATGTTATCTTAACGTCGACGACTTGAAGCTTTGTGTACTAATTTGGGCATATTTTTAATACAATCAAAAAAATCATCACTTAACGTCTTTCTAAAGCGACTATGCTTTGTTATTTTTTTGGAAAAATAAATCTTTGTAAATATTAAGCAAACATTCAATAATGACCTAAAATTTGTTAAATTTTACTAGCCTACTGGATAAAATTGACTTACAAACTTTACTAAACGTCGTTCATAAAAACAGTTTAATATCTTTATACCTACACTTGTTTAAAATTAAAATTTATTCATAATACCACAAAAATTGTATACTCAAATAGTTTCACACTCAGGCAAGTATTTTATCACATCTTAAGATGTAACAAGGAATGTGATAAAATTGTTTTTATCTGAGAACGTATGTTACTGGTGGTATTTATTGTGAATGATGGGAATTACATACTTTTGTAAATGTTAACTATTTATATGCTGTTCTCAGAAAACGAGTCAGTGGGCTGAGTATATGCCGGTGATTTAGAGACTAGCTTATGTCCAGGGGACTTCGGTAGGTTCATAAGAAGTCTTGACTGATAGACGTCACGAGACATGGGCTATTATATTTATTTTGGAACAGATTTAAACGGTTTAGTAGGCTTAGTAGGCGGTAGGCTTTTCTTTGACGCCATTTATTAATATTAAAGCGATCCTTTGGATTTTGGTCTTAACATCCTTTTGATAACTGAGGGCGTGTTGGTTCCTGAACTCTAAACCTATCTCAGTCGTCGTCGTTGCTATCACGTCACGGGCAAATACGAATTTTAATACCCAAGTCGACTTTTTACATCCAGGAACGCCGTTGACGCAATGGAAATTTAGTTCGTCTCATTCCCAGGGCCTTGTTGTGTCCTCAACGGCTTTAGCCATTTGGAAGATGTTATCTTTCAGCGAGACCATCTTGCAGCGGCTACCATGAGTTTTTGAGTCTTCAATGGTTGTTAAATACTTGGGCAGTCCAGTTTCTCTTTTGGGAGTTTCAATTTTATTAATAAATCCATTTTTAATGCTGTAAGCTGCTATGTGGGGAATTCTATATGTTTTACCCCGTATACGAGTATATTCAGATGTTGTATTGTTGAAAATGGCGGTCTCTTCTTCCCTGAGTAATACTTTGGACAGGCCTTCGTTTTCTAGTACTAAGGTACGCCTGATCTTTTCGTAGATCCTAAGGTTAGTTTTGATAGGTCCCCTATAAATGCTGCATACTTAAGAAACGCATTTCACATGTGTTCGGCACCACTGGCTGATGGTAAATCGGGTACAGTTGTTTGCCCCATGTCCGCTCTGGTTCTGTTATTTTTTTATATTGTTGCTTCGGTTTTACAATTGTAATCATCTTATTTAATCCATTTTTGATTTATACTTTGTCCTGTCTTATTTTGTTCGACTGAATTTCGATAACAATGTTCTCTTGAAGGCGTGTACGCCACTTTGTAGGGCCTGTCTGCTTGGTTCGGGTGTTTTCGCTAGTCGTAGACTTATTTGTTAAAATATGTTAAACTTTTTATATATAATATAATATTTAACAAAAAAAATTGACTGACCGTCTTAAGTAAAATTGACAATTTGGTACATTATAGATAAACCCGTAACAAACAGAAGATTCGATATACGAAAAAAAAAACTCTTTGATAAACAAGCAATAAAGTTACTGACCTAGATATTTTGAAATATCTAGTTCAGTAACTTTATTTAACGTATATATATATATATATATATATATATATATATATATTAAATTACGTTTGTTTCGTTACACCTGTCGATTTCAATTATATATACATATGTAGTAAGCACATGCCATAGAAGTCTATCATTAGGGTTATAATTGTTTTCAAACTGGTTCAATAATTAAAGGATATTTTTTTTTACAACGAGTAACAAAATTTGAAAAATCAATAATTTTATTATGATAATTTTCATTTATAGTAATACAAAGCATCACAGAAACAAGTTTTTTTAAAATAATGAAACCTGTTGTTTGTCCGTTTGATAACAAGAGAGCAGTCGATTTGTTTCGTTTCATTTACAAAAAATTATGGAGTATCGAAAAAATAGAACGTCAATACGAAAGAAATAATTTATTACACTAGAAAAACTATCTCCCTTATCAGACCTTACAAACATTTATTTGATCTATACTATAATTCCAAAATATCAAAATGAATGAATGATTTTAATAAATATATTTCTTCGTATGAATATGACTTGACTGAAGTCTATTCACTTGGAGCTCGGTTTTAACATAAACCTTTTAAAGAGGTTTATGTTAAAACCGAGCTAAGCTAGTAGCTAGCTAGCTAGCTAGCTAGTATATGATACTAATACGATAAATTTATGAATTTTGTACAGTTTTTGTTATTCCATTTAATGAAATTTTATATATTCATCGTTCGATCGCTATATTGGACTCAATTTTAAACACCTAAAATTAGTTGCACATATTGAAACAAGTTAATTCGTTATGTTATGAATGAAAACTTAAAAATATTTATTTTGTTTAATGTTATTGTTTAATTTTAATGGAAAGGTAATAAACTTTTCTATTTTTGTGTTTGTGAAACGAAACACGAAACGAACACGAAATATGCACGCTAGACTCAGAGAGAGGGTACTTGAGGTTAACAACTCAAATACTTTTGTTGAATAAGATCCTTAATGTTATGGTCTCACAAATAAAAATAGGCACATACATACATAGCCCCCTCGTTTGTATGTACAAGAAGGCTGCAGTTACATACTTATTCTTCAAATATGAATACATAGTGTTGAATAATTATTCATATAATTTCTTAATATTTTATTGAGGATCAGACATTTAAGGGCAGGCTTCACATTCAGCTACAGATCAGAAAATTGGACATCCAGGTCGACGTCCTAAAGTTTTAAGTACATCCGCGGTACAAATATCGTCTTGTCCAATTGTCGAAACAGGACAAATACTGAAATTATGCAACGTAAAGCATTAAATAATGTTGTGAAAACAAAAAAAACATCTAATTTATGTTGAGAATTCAAATTACTTACCATATATCCCTCAAAGTGACTTCTTAACTGCCCGCGAAGTGTCGGCAATACGAATTATGGGTAACCATAATCTTCAATCAATAATACATACAAACGATGGTAAGGACCAACGCCTAGTAAGTATTATTAAGAACATTAATTACAACAAAACTCACCGGAGGCTAATTAAAGTGTGTATCTCAGAAGTTCTTCCGATAGCAAGAACTTGAAAGACAAATAATATTCAGCAATGTTCTTATATTCAGCAATATTACACAATATTACGCAATGCTTATATTACGAAAAACACTGAATCTAAATAGTAAAATAAAAGAGTATAAACTTGCTTTAAGATTTTGAAGGATTTAAAGTTGACAGAAACTAATTTCTAAAATAACACGAAACGTAACAAAGTATTTTCTAAGACTTTTGAATCACCTGTCAACTGATAATTAATCAACCTGTCTTCAGAAAAAGCTATCGATAAACATCATCACAGTTAGAATGTGTGACTAAGTATTTAAATTACTAGAGAAACGGAATTTATTAATAACATAATAGGAATAATATTTTTTATTATAGAAATAACGATGTATCTCGATTTTTTCCTTAAATGTCTTTCATTCATTTAAATTATATGAAAATATAAAAAAATGAATAAAAAAGAAACAAATTAATCCCAAGATGAACCAAATCCAAAGTAATTAAAATCTGAGGCTTGTTTAATTAAATATTATTTGATAAAACATTCTCATAATCCCTGAGATTAATAACGTTGTATCTGCAAGACAAATTATTATTAAGTACGTTGTGCTAGATATTCTGCAGTACTATCTATATTATGTAACCGTTTTCAGTATATCTGTGAGAAGCAGCGAGTCGCACTGTGCTATCGTCACAATGGTATTCTTTAAGATGCTGTATACGAAGTGAATGTTACAAATGAAAACTGATTTTATAGATTTGATAACGGATAATAATTTATATAAAATTGCGTACAAGCTACGTCCTTATTACACTTCAACATTTATATTTAAGAGATACTGTTACATGTTTCATATAGTTTAATAAAGCGAAAGCACGACGTTTCAAAATATTTAAAAAAGATTTTGTTAAGCTTAAAAATAGATTAGAAAACGAAACGAATCAAAACACTTGAAAACACTGACGTTTCTGAAAAAAAAATATTGAACGAAAATTAGGAACTAACGCTAGTTATTCGCTCCAACAAGAGTTGACTGCTTTTCTTTTATCTTATCGTAGGGAAGTCCCGACTCGATAGATCTATTAATAAAAGAAGACAGCGAAAGTGAAACGTATGCTATTAAATTATAGAAGTGTATACCATCAATAATGAATTCGTTTCAGAATCGCGGTCAACGACTAAGTATGTGATAAAAAGAAAAACATTTTCTTTCTCGTAATAAAAACCATCTTTGCCAAATAAATACTTATACTTTTCAATGAGACACAAAATGTGTACGGGTTGAGATTTCTTTTTAAAGAAAAATCGATTAGAAATGGAATCGTAATTTTAATTGGTTGAGTCACTTGTTTTATTGTCAATGGTATAAATAGAACCGATGCTGTAAGTAGATGAAGAGCCAACGGTTCTGTATAATTTTAATAACAAAGTCATCAATTTGGTTTTATATAATTTGAGAATAAATTATATAAATCAGTGGATCCGACGAATATTTTTCTTTCAAAGTATGTAAAGAACCTACAGATTTATAAAGTGCTACAAGTTCGCTGAATAAAAGATAAATAATTTAGCGTCGAGAATAAAGTTATAAAGAAATGTTCTTTAAATTTAGTAAATAATAAATTTAAACTATAATCATAAATACAAGTAAATGAGAATCAGTTGGATGGATAAATTAATAACAATAAAAAATCTCCTTCAAATAAACCTATGTTTAACGAAAGATACTGTTAACCCTAGATAACTAAACTGTTTTCATTGTTACATTATTACTACACCTTCGTCCAACGGACTACGGAATAAAACAATGAAATATAATAGAAAATATTTAATTAAGATAGGAACTTGTTTCATCGCACCAAAGTAAGGATTATAATGAACAAATTAAGTACTAATTAATGTTATAATATCAATTTACACAGTGACCACACATACCAACATTTTGTGGATCACAAATAGCTTTTCTACATCCGGTGCAACGGTGCTTGGTCATTCTCCGGGCCTTTGATGGACATAGGTAGCAAATTTTACGCGCGTTTGACGAAGAAGGAACAGGAGCTTCTATTGTTGAAGATTCGCCAAGAATATCCTCAATCATGACCCTTATATTACGCCCCAAACTCACGGTCTGTTATCGTTGCCCAAGCCAGGGTTCCATTAGCTGATCTCCTAACTTCATTACAAAATCGCCCCCAGTCGTTGGCTTTTTCTTATTTCTTATGTTGTTACAGACATGAATAGCGTAAGAATTAATAGAACATATATTGAGAATGTTATAAAAGTTACACACCGGCCATCTCTTGGTTTCCCGGTTAGAGCTTATATTTGCACACATTTGATCGACAGTGTCCACTGCACCTTTTGTGCTTTTATAAAAATGTTTTATTTCTGGTTTTCATGTCGTTTCATTAATAATAGGTTGATCACGAATAGTTGACAATAAAAATACAACTTCGTTGGATTTGGCGTTAAATGAAACTAATATATTTCTCTAAAATGTCGTCCGTTTCCGATGTTCAGCTGTCAGATCTCTATTCTGTTCGATTCGCTTTCCGATGCTGACTCCAGCCAATGACGAATCTGATCCTTTTGATTCCTCAAATCCATCTAAAACAAATATAAAAAAAGTGAAAACATCTCTACATTTCTCCGTACCGTGTATCTAAACCGAACCAAAAATTTATTTACTACTAAATTTTGCATTAAACTTTCTATTTAAATCAACCCAATAAATTAAATTAGAAATGTAATAAATACTATTCTACATTTATCGATAAAAAGCAGATCTAAAATATGTAAAACCATAAATATAAGAATTTATTAATGTACGTACCGTAACAATAAAGTTGTTGTTATTACTAAACCTTCGTCCAGCGGACGACGAAAAGGTCACAGAGCAGGTCCTATGATGCGCCTGGACCCAATAGTGTCACGGGCTACACTGTTTACTCAAATTAGGAAGGTAATGAAAGAGTCAAGGTCAGGGGACGGAGCGAAGTAGGTGATTTCGAATTTTGTCAAGTGGCACGTCGCCGCCTCGACGAGTGATTAGTTATAAAGGGTTAAAGTTTAAAATATCCAAGCCCGTTCGTTTATTATTTGTATTTGTATTTTCATAAAGCGTTTGTAGAATTCAGTTTTATTAAAATAATCTGATTTAAACAATACTATATTGAGAAAAGCGTCGAAACGAACTGTTTCTGATATTAAAATATTATATTATTAAAATTTCAGACCTTTTTTTTATTCTCTGTCTTTTAAAAGAATGATATTTTTAAAGTCACAATAATGAGTGGTGGTGGTGAATACTGAGTGGTGGAGTCACAATACAATAATATTCTATATTATATAAAGATTTTCTAACATTTTACAAAAAGAAGCAATTAAGTTTGAAGACATACGGAATAACATGTTGGGTGTTATTTCAGCGGTGTCATTACGGATTTTTTTAAATTATAAATTAATTACATAATTATCTCACTAAACTGCATAAAAAACGATAATAATACATTGGCAAATGGCAATACCATTTGCCAATATATTACAATATATTGATATATTTCAGTTTTTTAAAGTATATTGATTTATGCGCATTTTCTGTGAGACTGAAACATTTTTTAAAAAGTAGGAATAAAACACTTCCTTAATTTGGGCACAATGATTTTTTCTTTAGTTACTCGTACTCATGTCATCATGAGTTGTCTTTTGTAGACAGCGCTCTTCACACTACCGGTGCCCTTTACGACACGTACTGGCTTTTCCTCGGGAATATGCCATGTCAAATATTTATAGTTAATAACTTACTCTTAAAACCCAAACTCGCCTTCCATTTGGGTTTTTGTTCTTTAGTAGTATTCTATTTTTACCAAATTGGTTCAGTAGAATTTAATTATTTTAATCCTTTTATATTAAAACAGAACAAAATATTTTTATGAAAATAAAATGTATTAGTATTTAATTACAGTACAGTATTTAATTAGTATAGTATGAAATTACCAATAGGTAAAGAATGACTCGCCACAGTTGTAATATTAAAACATTCTTCCTACAAATTAATTTAATGTCAAAAGCCTCTCAGTGACGCCCGCGGTCATCGCACAGATTGCTCACTGGAAAAAATGCCTTAATCAGACCTTTATCTCAGTAAGGATATATGTCTTATAATCATTTACATAAATTTCATGAATAAAAAAATATATAATTTTCATACTCGTATAAAGGAAAGAAGTCATAAAACATAAATTCATAAAACATACGGCTACGACAAGTCTGTTGCACGGCATGAACAATTGTAGTCTCATCATTATAATAAAATTCCAAATTACATCTTTATTCACAATCAGTTCCTTCATCTTAGAAGTTAATAATTCTCTGGATTTTTATCCTAATAAAAATAATGGAGGGTTATCCTAATAAAAATAAAACCCTTCGAGAGATATTGATTTAAGAAATATTGTTTTAAGATTTTTAGCAATAACGCCATTTCAGTCTACAAAAAATTTAATTATCATAAACATTACTTTTTTTTCTCATATCTTATTTTTTACAAATCTTTACGTTTTGAGATTACAATATAGTATCTTATTTAAAGTAAAAGTATGAAAATATCGTGATCGATTAATTAACTACGTGGACAGATGAACTGTAAGAACTAGAGCAATTCCAAAGTGAACATTCTCTTGCACGAAGAAGTGGCTGAGGTTTGAGTGAAAACTTTTCATTTCGTTGGAGTATTACTATCAAAATAGACTGAAACCTTGTTGGTTGTCATTGATTTTTATAATTGACTAAATATTACATTTTCGGATAAAATTATAACACACTACATTTATTTTCCTATACTAGTTACCATTTTAGTGAATATATATACATAGTTCATGAAGTACTCCAAACAACTATGAAGTTCTTACTACACACAAAGCAAAATATTATCTCTCGATTATAAAAGATACTAATTTTGAATAAAAATGCATATTTCCTAAAAATTTCATTCAAACTACTTGAAATTCCGAAAGCTACCAAAGTCCTGTACTTAGCGAGTCGGTACAAGTTATCTCACACATGTCTAAGGCGAACTCTAAGTCGATGCAGAGAACTAAAACTTGACCACTTCAGACATGTAACACGTGTTCAATCCTAATCGAGTTCTAACATGAGACGGCCAAAAGTTTGTTGAAAGTAAATCTGTACTATTTATTACATTCATTAAAAATATGTTATTATAAATTTAAAATAACTTATTGGTTAAGGAAAGTAAGTAACAAAAAGAAAGTACAAAGTTATTAATTTTTTTTTAGTAACCAAACTATATTAATGGCACTAATGAGTCGACGGAGTTTAACTTTGGCTTAAAAGTTAGTTGCACTTTCCTAAAATAGCAATTGAATAAATTTTGGAACAAGTAAAAATTATTTTTATTACAATCAATACAAAAAACCTTTAAAATACGAATTAAATATTTAAAAATGATTAATGCAATTATAAAGGAAACACTTGCGGCGGAAGAGGTATGCAGGGATCGTAGCGTTTGGCGCTCCGTCGTCTCTGGCTACCCCGTAAGGGATATGGCGTGAAGCTAAATAAATAAATAAATAAACTTGCCCATAAATATTTATAAATACGGCGAGTGTAAAGGAAGAGTCGCGACGGAAACATTGGTGATTGTGAGGATCCTACGTGTCTACACGTCACCAGAATAATGATAATATAAAATTGCCAGGTGATGGCAATGATATTATTTTTTACATATAGAGTGATAAATACTTTGAGTCACTTCCTCGGTGTTGGGCGATAGCGCTCGCCATTCCCTTATGCGTATTACAGTGGCGCTGGGCGACTGTTCCTTGTCAATATTTTGTATCGAGTGTAATTACTCAGGCCATTCGTGATGCTGTCAATGTCAAGTAGTCTTATGTCAGTCAGTCTTATGTCAGTACCCTCAGTCTCAAGAATATATTATTGTTATACAATCAAAACAACTTAGTTATTGTTATCATATAGGTTATCTATGAGGTAATTTTTAGACTGAGTTATGTTTTCTTTTATTTTGCAGATATAAAAAATATCCGTAACGATTAATGGGTATTTAACAGTTTTAGATCTCATGTGTGTATATATCTGTTACCTACTTAATAATATCTTTCTAAAGGCGGATTCTATTTTTTATTATATATAATGATGGAAAATATTATTTTGAGCGACAAAGTAGTTTCTTAGTACATAAAGTACCTTTACTTTGATTATCTTTGTATAAAATGCAACTATGCATGAAGTAGATAAGAAGAATGGTAATGAAACTCATCACGTAAAAATCTGAAAAGTATAAAAGCAGCAGGAAGTTGAACTTATTTAATTATAATATGCGATAGCTCTTCATTATCGTGCCTTCAAGTACGGAAATATGTGAAATGAAATATTAAACAAATAATGATCGTTTTCAATTACAGACGGACGTAATATTTTGAGTTTTATGTTTAAATATTTTCTAATATTATTTTTAGACTTAATCTTATGTCTACTAACAGGGATAAAGTTTTATTATATAATTTATAGGGTCGTGTATACATTACAATTCTAAAATATGAATTTTATATGAAATATTATAATCATTTAACAATGTACTTACGCATTTGTCTCGATATATGAATATTTGTTTAATTATAAATCATTACATATCTACTTTACTATATTATTTTTATCGTTAATTGTTTATCTATATTCTGTGAATACAATGGACATATTCTGTCTTAGCAGAGTCGCATCTCTCAGATGATTTAGAAAGAGCTGTTTAAATATCAGATGGTTCGGGAAATAACATCTCTAAAGGAGATGCGATTCCTAAAGATAAATGCTGCCGTTATAAATATAAGAAACTTAATGTCTCATCCGTAACTTTGGAATTTTTGTACATTATTAATATTTTTTAATACAAGCATAAATATTAAAAATGAAACTAAATTACCAAAGTTACATCACACTAGGTGTTATGCAGGTGATATATATTAATGAAAAATTTCCCTACGGGGCTATTATATATTTTAGCCGTTTGCAACTTTAGGCGATTCAGTCCTTATAATCAATTTTATAATTTTAATTAACGTAAATTATAAAATAACGTGAGAAAAAAAGGAGTATAAACATTTCAACAATTTAAGACTAAGACGAATTATTCCGGATCAACTGTTGGATTCAAGGAAGCGGGGTTATGTTTCAAATTAATAAAAAATATTAAGTAGGTATCATATCTATGTATTGTACAGTGAGTAAGAGTTGGAAGGTGAAACTCTTTTGTATCTCTCTCATTTTGTCTTCGTTTTCCGAACTCTCATTTTCTCGATGCCATCAGGAATCGTTAGTAATTAAATCTCATCTACTTACTTTACGGACTGGGAAAGATAAATTATATAAATATGATTATTTCACAGCAGAATTCCTTATATAATACTTACTCACTTTCTATGAGGTGTCTCTACAAAAATGTATATATTACTTTGTTAGATTCAGATGTTTTTTTTGCTTTTAGTAGTGTCTTCCACATTAAGTGGAAGTCAAGTATAATAGTACTATAAAATAACAGTTCAAATATAGACATAAATTGTATAGATTCTATGATACAGTTGTTGTATTTTTCACTATTTGTGAAAGTACTTAAGACATGAAACGTATGTTATACTTTATCATTGATTGCAAAGATTGCCACAGAAATTGAGAAGATAGTTTAAGGGTTGTCAAAAAAGGTTGAAATATATGAACGGAATAAAGTCCATAAAGTATATAGAAAAAATATAAAATAGATTACTGATACTTACCGAAACCGATTAAACTTACATACCTGATTAACAAGTGTCCTTATATCTCTTGATTTGCGTCGTTATAGTTTTATTTTTTATTAGTAACTACGGTCCAGATTTAATTACTTTTAATACACTCAAACTTATAGAGTTTATTACTGCCTACCTGAGAAAATGTAAATTGCTTTTAGTAACTTGGTCTTGAAGGAATTATATAAACATACTGTCAAGACAACGATATTGTGGAATTTTGAAAATATTTACTCCTTTTATTTGAATATATCTTGGAAATTTGAACAATAAATTCCTAATGTCAAAACAAGCACTATATGTTCTATAACAATATAGGCTAGGTTTTGTAATCCTCGAAAGTCTCATTAAGTTTAAAATTATTGTCAATTCTAAGTATAAATTACAACTTCAGTGGCAAGAAGTTGATCTTGAAGAAGAAGTTGAAGTTGATCTTGAAGAAGTTGAAGTCGATGTCACTGCGATGAGCGAGGTTAATAATAAATATTTCGGTTAATATCTAGGATTAAATAAAATAAAACAGTATTGTACTTGTATTCTACTTTTGTATTTCCCATTGTTTTTATTTCTCTATTTCTATTAATATGAGCTGTTGTTCAAATTAGCATTTTTATTGTATTACAGTGTTGTATTTGACTTGGCCTTTCCTAACGGTTATCCGGATCGCGGGCCAGTAAAACCTTCGAAGCTTGTGGATTATTTTATTACAAACTATCATGTTTTGTAAATTTTTATTTACAATTATATTTCCTAAGCTTTTTTTTAATTTAATCTGAAGTTGGATTTTTTAAAATCTTTGTCTAAAAACTGATGATGTCTTTGTAAATTCAAATAAATAAATAAATAATAATTATAAATTAAAAATAAATAATATATTTATAATTATAAATACTTATACTTAATACTGAGTATATAAATCAAAATTGGCTTCACATACTTACATCTTATAGATTCTCCTTCAAACTAGAGTCAGCAGTTGATTGAAAACACGTTAAGATTCTTTAATATATTATGATCCGACGCTCGTGTGTTCTAATCGCAGCCTTCTCACTGATGGATTACTCTCGATGTAGTGAGGTAGGTAATATGGGAATAGTCGTATGATTTTTTAATTATACACGTCTCATACAAACTTTAGGATATAATTAAAGTCAAATATTTAAACAACACTACAACGTTATCACGTTTCAATTTTTAGGTAGATTCCATAGATGAATCTACCTATTGCAATCGATGCGATGACGGGACCCAGACCCCAGAGGGACCCCAGAGGGCGCTACGCCGTTTATGAACTGGAGATTGAGAATCCGTCGAAAAAAATTTTTTTATATATCCCTCTATATATATATGTATATATGATCCATCAGTCCAAATTCATCGTAGGCAAAATCTGACTTCACAGGTCGATAGGATAAATTAGTAGGACAAACGTAGCATCTCATTTTTTTGGAAAAAATGAAAGAGGGGGCTGGGAGAGGGGATGAAAGTGTAAACCTTTGGGACACGCTACAGGTCACAAATATTGACGGAGGATTTTCAAACTTGGTATACACATTTTTAAGGACAAAATTAAGGTTAAGTTCTTGAACGGGGGAAATCGGTCGGGGGGTTGGAGGGCTGGGGGGGGTTGAAAGTTAAAAACCGAAAAAAGTCAGAGAAGAAGACAAAATTTTGTTGTCGGAAAAATCTTAGAAAATTAACAAATTAAAAGAGGAAACTTTTTTGTCCGAAAAGTTTTTTGATGCGACCCCCCGTTTAGGAAATAGGAGTGAGGGCTGGTTCTCCGCTCACCCAATATATGCAGAGTGACCCGTCATAAGACTCGTAATGATCAGTAGAATACTGCTGGCTAGTTTTTCTTTGTCGATCCGACCGACGGAAATCTACCTAACACGATCGACCCTGTCGAACGAGGTATTTTAATCAATTCTTATTCACTTTACTTTGTTTCAATAGCTGAATAATATTCATATAGTATTTATATAGTAAATAAATGTAGCCCTACTTCGTTTAAACGCCTCGTAGTTTCTTAAGTTACTACAAGTAATTAAACTTTCATTGGATTAAATATTAACAGAAAAAATGCAAATTATGTGTGAAAGTGTCTTCGTGTATAATTACTATTTTCAATCAAATACATTATACTAAGCTAAAGTGGATTTAATATTGGAAAAAAAATTCACTGACTTTTCGGATATCAGTGATATTGATTGATTGACTGATATTGATTAATTTATATTGAAAGATTGATATTGATTTATATTGATTGATCAATGAAATTTAAAATACAATACGAAATCTATTGAGAAATTCGCATTTACGACTTATGACTCAACAATAATGATATTTTAAATATAATCAGAAACTTATCTCAAGTCTGTTCGGAACATAACTAAATTATATCATTAAGACTTCGCTCTAATGCAACAAGCATCCTTAACATACGACTGTAATATTAACGATACCTGGTTTTAATTTTGCGATACTTGTAACGTTTTCCTGGCGTATTCAAAAGAAAACTAGGAAAAATGTTTTTTTCTTTCATTCATTCATCTAAATAAGGAAAATACTGAAACATTGGTTCAAATACTTATTAATTATCACTGACTTGTATTTTAGAGGCAATTAATATTTTTTTCAGGCAATTATAATTAAAAGTACATACACTTAATACCTATAAAATAAGTTCCCGAAATAACTATAACATACATGACGTATAGGAGGTATAAAAAATATTTTATATTTTCTACACGTTTATCCAATAGTCATCAGGAGGGTTCTTGTGGGGTAGTTTTCGATATAATATAGTATTTCAACTTTCCAATTAAGATTCTTTAAATCAGAAACTAGAAACGTAAAGACACCGTTAAGTCGTTAACAATGTGCGTCAATTTTAACAACCAGGATCGCGATGCTTTATAATATTTTGCACAACAAAAAAAAAAAATTAAACATTTTAAGTATTATTCTCAGAGAACTCATACAATTAATGTAACCTATGGAGAACTCACAGCGCAATGACACAATGTACTTACATTACTAACATATTCTCGTGATAATACTTGCTACATAATAACATCTTAATTTAGCATCAAGAGTTTATAAATGACACCATATCGTTATTATATTAAGTTATCAAATCTTTTGCATCTCAGGAGGTGTTAAAACACTTTTTTTGAAAATTTAAGTTGAAAGGCGGAAAATTAGCAGACGCGTCCCTCTTTATTTCGTAGTTCACTTTGATCGACTTCCTTTCTTTAAAACTTGCTTCATAAAATATTCTTTAAAAGACCATTGGCCTCTAAAATTTATGCTTAAAAGAAAAATAATAAAATGATTTACATTAAAATATGATTCGAGTAATCATTATAAAAAGCAAAAACACGTTTAAAGTGTGATAAACTCAATAGGTAGTGCTTTTGTATGAACAAAATGTTTATTTTAACATGATATTAAATTGCAAAAATTTATATGAATCGACATGTTAACATTACCAAGATATTAAAGTAATTCAAGATCTTGTATTAGAGAAAATACTATGAATTTATATGTTACTTACCCTTGAGATCGGTCTTGTTCGGTTTTTATTCATTTTATTCTCTATAACTACACGTATTGTTTTTAGCTTAATTATATATAAATAATAATTAAATAAATGTTGAGTCAAAAATTTCATATATTCTTAAAACTATATATATACATCATCATTCATCTGGAATCAAACAAACATAAAATATGAATATCGTAAAAAACGACAAACGTATAAACAGTGTCGCAGCCGAGTGCGCCCGCTCCGGGACTCCGTGTGTGTTCTAATATTATATCTATAAAAAGTATTTAAATATCCAGTGAATTAAAACCAGTACATAAATGAGGTCTTCCCTAAAAGTTATAATTGAATCTTATTTCTATTTTTTGACGTGTTTTTCTTTGTCAAATTTTTATGGACAAACTCTGAAAATGTAAAAAAATCTACATTTTCATACTGTTTGACTCTCTAGTAAAATTAACGATCAGATTACAATATACCATTTCTGTTAATATCAACAGAAATTAACATAAGATCCTAAACCATTATTCATGTTGTATTTAACATAAGGAACCCGTAATCGGTTATTGTCGCTTACGTGAAGGTTAGCTAACATTATATTTTCAAACGCGGCTCAACTCTCCGGATATTTTTTTTAACGCACGAATTGAAAAGTTTTTTTGCTTCAATCCAGTAAGCTTATTTTATTTTTGATTCTGATATTGCAAAACATATTTATATTGTTAAATTGAACCCCATGAAAATATTTATGAAGGAAGGAAATGCCCACATTTATTTCTTTACACGAGAATATTTAATATTTTATTTTATTTCTTTATATGATAATATTTATATTTATTTTATTATTTATTTAACTTCACGCCATATACCTTGCGGGGTAGCCAGAGACGACGAAGTGCCAAACGCTACGGTCCTTGCATACCGCTTTCGCCTCGGCCAGAGACATCAACCTCTTAATACATGCCCTCCGGGGGTCCTCGTGCTTCCCCTGCCTCTCTTTTCCTGTATAAATCTTTTGTACTATTCTTTCATCATCATCATCATCATCATCATCGTCCATCTACTGAGACACCCGGCGGTAGATAGTCTGCAGCTGAACTACGGGTCAACTGCTAAGATCAGGGTACTACGGGACCCCGGTACCTAAGCCCTCCGGCAGCGATGCATGCGCTTGCGCGTGTAAACTGCCGGGTTACCGGTTTTGGTGTTGGATTCGTAGTGGTAATGTGGTTAGCTGTAGAGATTCGGCGCTATTCGTCTGGGTTCCCACAGTTGTCGGGGGCTCGCTGATCTCGTGCGCAGCGAGAAGTAATTGACCTGCCTAAGGCGAAGGGCTGCTGCGGTCTTTTACTTCGGGGCTTGGAACGGTCCATAAGCAGAGATCCCTTCGGGGGTCCCTGCAGTTCGGGTAGCCTCCTGCTTAGAGGTTAGATGGATGAGCTAGCATCTATCCGGTCACCCGACTGTAGTATAGGGTAGGCTTGCGGCCCGACCGCCTGTCGGGAAGTGAGCGTGCCTTACAGCTCCGGCACCAGCTGGAAACTGGTAGTTAGCCTCTCTGACGTTCTAAGCAAGTTATTGCTAGTGTAAGAAATCACACGGGAAGTGAGCGTGCCGTACAGCTCCGGCACCAGCTAGGAAACTGGTAGTTGGCCTCTCTGACGATCTCAGCAAGTTATTGCTAGTGTGAGAAATCACACGGGAAGTGAGCGTGCCGTACAGCTCCGGAACCTTTCATGGAGAAAAGGTAGCAGGGTGGTCGCGATTGGACTTGTCTATGACCGATAGCCTTGCGAGCTTATTAGGCTTAATAGTGCCGTTTCGGATGACTTCGGGGGTCAGATCTGCCGTAACAAGGATCCATGTGACCGGGGTAAAACCTGGATCAAATGTATAGCGGCTCAACCTTTATAACCAGAGGGTTGGTGGGGTTGAGATGCTATAAACATAATCATTAGGGCAGAAGGAGGCGAAGGAGGCAAAGGAGGCGAGGGCGACTATTCTTTCATCACTCATTCGTTCGACATGCCCAAACCACCTGAGCACGTTCTTCTTCATTCTCACCGTGACATTACATGATTATATTTTTTATTTCAGGCAAATATTTCTACAAAGATCCAAATATATTTTACTAATCATATTTAGTAAATAAGTTAACTTCTAAATTACCTTATAAATATTCATACAAATTATTCAACAATACTAGAGAGAATATAAACGCCGGTTCTTTGTCTTCGATTTTATTATAATAATACCTTTTTATAAATTGTTTTGATGATATTTCATAATAAAAATATATTAAAGGTTACGAAAAGGATACGAAAGGATTATTTTAACAAACAGCCTTTGATACAACAATGTGTAATATAAAGTGAATAATAAATACAGTAATGTATTAGTAATTAATGATTATTTTATTTATTAGAAGATATATGAAGAAATTAATGTGATGATGTTTTTTTGTCATACGAAATATTCGCCACTTTTGGAGTATCGTCTTTAACATCGGAGTTCCACATATATGACTGATGTGAGGTGTTAATTTCTAAAGCAGAGGTGAATGAAGTACAAGTGAACTTTAAAAAGAAGACAACATGGTTTAGTGAACGCTGTTTGATTTGAGGCAGGATTATAACGCTGTTAATTAGATGTAAAAGTTTTTATTAAGTATCTGCTAAAAAAAAATTATACATTTGTTAATAAATTTAGTTTTGTTGATTTTATTTTTTAATTTATTTTATATTTATGCTTTAATTAATTTTTGACATGTTTGTTTTATATAATTTTATTATGTGAATTATTTTTTTAATAATTTTGTATTTTGAATTTTGATTTTGATTATATTATTGTATGTTAAAATAAAAATGTATGTATGTAATATATAACATGAACGAATGCGGCATTGGGGACCGCCAACCAACACGCCAAGTTCCGAAGGCGGGAGGTGGAGGACGGAGCTACAAATAGCTACGTGGAATGTAAGAGGAGGTATGGAACAGAAGATGAATGAATAAATTATTAGATGTGATGGATGACAAAGATCTGGATGTTATTTGTGTGTCTGAGACCAAGCGAAAAGGCAATGATGCGACTGATTTGCCTGGCAACCGAGTCGCTTTCTGGGCTGGGGTTCCAGAGGGTGAGCGAAGTTGCCAAGGTGTAGGCGTGTTGTTGTCCTTTCGAATGGTTAATGCAATGGTCAAGTACAAGGCCATCAAGCCGAGGCTTCTTTGGGTTCGCTTTAAACTGGGGATAATAAGAGTATTCTTGTTAGCCGTGTAAGTGCCAGTATTAAATGAGCGAGCTCGAAGAGTTTTGGGAGAGTGTCAGGGATGTTCTAAGTAGTGTCAGAAGTAATGAAAAGTTGATAGTATGTGGGGATATTGATGGATGGGTTGGAACCGCGCGAAGTGGTTACGAAAGCGTGCTAAGTAAGAATGGTGATAAGAGAGTAAATGAGGCTGGAAAGCTTATTTTGGAATTTTGTAAGGAGATAAATTTGTTTGTGGCAAACACGATATTTGATCATAAACAAATTTACATGTATACATGGGAGCGAGCGGAAGAAAGAAGTATGATTGATTTATTCCTGGTGGATCAGCGAATTCGAAGCCAAGTTATGGACACACGAGTGTTTAGGGGTGCTGATCTGGAAACAGACCATTATCTAGTCGTTGCTAGAATAGGAGGTCTGTTTGCAGGTTGGCGCAGCCGCAGGACGTGTCCAAGCTTGGAGTCGAATTATCGCATAAGAAGCTGGAAGCTTCAAGATGCACCGATCTCAGAGACGAATATCAAGAAAGGGTTTCCAAGAAGCTTGAAAGCTGTGATTCTGGAAATTAAAGTGTTGAAGTATTCTGGCAGAACCTTAGGAATGGTAAGGTGAAAGTAGCGACAGAGGTATGTGGTAAAAGGAAAAGAGGTTTTAGTAAAAAGCACGATGAATGGTGGGATGATGAAGTGAAAGACGCTGTGGAGTTAAAGAAGAAAGCATGGCTGGATTATAAAGCCTCGGGTAAGGATAAAAGTATGAGAGAGATAAGAAAAAGAGAGTACAAGCTGCAAAAGCACAAAACGAAAGCACTTATAAAGATGAAGCGTGAAAATTCTGAGACAGAAAGGGATGACAGATTGACGAACAACTTCCGGGAAAACACGAAACTTTTCTGGCGAGAAGTTAGTGATTCCCGGGGTGGTTCGGTAACCTGTAGAATGAAAGGGGTGCTTTCGAAGAGCGGTGAAATCTTAACAGAGCAAGAACCCGTTTTGCAGCGGTAGGCGGAATTCTACAAGGAGACGTATGAATGTGAGGACGCCTCGGCCTTGAGTATCAGCGAAATGCTGAGTCAGGATATAGCCGATGGTGAAATCAGTTTGGAAGAAGTGGAGAGCGCGATTCGAAGTCTGAAATGTGGTAAGTCTGCGGGAGCAGATGAAGTTATGCCGAGATGATCAAATATGGTGGGCCACGCGTCTAGGACCTGTTCTCGTTTTTGTGCAATTTATGCTGGAAATCAGGGGAGGTCCCAGGCGATTGGCGAGGTGCAGTCATCGTACCTTTGTATAAAGGCAAAGGTTCACAGATAGACTGTGCAAGCTATAGGGCTATCAGTTTGATCAGCTTGGGCGGTAAAGTTTATGCTAAAATGCAAGAGAAGAATGCAAGAGAGATCTGAAAGGCTGTTTTGGGAGGCCCAAGGAGGTTTTAGACCTGGAAGAGGGTGTATAGATCAGATCTTTTCCCTCCGCATGATCACGGAAAAGTTTTTGGCCCTAAACCAAAAAGTTTTCTGTGCTTTTGTGGATTTGGAAAAGGCGTTTGACAGGGTTGTGAGAAAGAAATTACGGGAGATACTGCCCCGATACAATGTGAGCGGACCCTTGCTACAGGCTGTAAAGTCTCTTCACAGAGATCACTCAGCCTGTGTGCGAGTAGGAGCTGACATGTCGCCCTGGTTTGACATCCAATCGGGTGTTAAGCAAGGTTGCGCTATGTCAGCTTGGTTGTTCATTTTGTATTTGGATAGTTGGCTCCAAGGAGTGAAAGATAGTGACATGGGAGTGAAAGTAGGTGACCTTAAGGTCAATTGCTTGCTATATGCAGATGATGCAGTGCTCATTGCATCATCAGAATGCGATTTGCAGGCATTGGTCATCACTCTGAAAGATGGGTGTGAAAATAATGGTCTAAACCTGAATGCGGATAAGACGAAGGTTCTGATATTTGAAAGAAATGAAGAAAGAACAGAATGTAAAATCAACGTGAATGGTAAGATAAGTGAATGTAGTGGTATATTCGGGAAGTATGTTTAGCAGAGACGGAAGATACGAAATGGATGTGGAGAGACGTATTGCTGCCGGTAACAGAGTTAACGGTGCTTTGGCTGCATTGTTAAGACGGCGAAACGTCAGCATAGCTGCACGTTTGGCTGTGCACAATGCGGTTTCGCTACCGACGCTGTTATACGGCAGCCAAACGTGGGTAACACAGAAGAAGAATGTAAGAAAGATGAATGCTGTGGAGATGCAATCTCTTCGCAGAATATGCGGAGTCAGCCTAGCTGACCGAATCCGCAATAAAGAGATCCACAGAATGGCAGGTACTAGTGAAGATATTACAGTGAGAATGAAGAAGAAGAAGGTGGTTTGAGCACGTCGAACGAATGAGTGATGAAAGAATGGTTAAAAAGATTTAAACAGGAAAAGTGAGCGGTAAGAGAGAGAGGGGGAGGCCTCGAGTAACCTTCGAAAAAACGGTATCTAAGATATTGGAGGAAGGTCACGTAAAAAGCATGAGGAGGGCATGTATGAAGAGGTTGATGTCTGTGGCAGAGGCGAAAGAGGTATGCAGGGACCGTAGCGTTTGGCGCTCCGTCGTCTCTGGCTACCCCGCAAGGGACATGGCGTGAAGGTAAGTAAGTAAGTAAGTAAGTAATTATTCACATTAACGTTTTGACGCCTAAACATGACTCCTTGCCTCCTGATGGACTGTTTCTTAAGAATTTTTTATTAGCCGACCTAAGTAGCAAAAACGTTATAAACGCGGCAATGATATATGAAGCACTGGCTCATTATATACTTATTATAATCGGTCCAAACCACTCGTTTTGCCTCGGTTTTTAAGCTAATATATAATCTGTGGTAACTATTTTTCTTCTAATCTCTTTAATGGAATATAACAAAAGACCGTAAACTTCTGTAAGTGGTTATCTTACATCTATTAGTTTATAACAATTGCAGTAACCGACATTAGTATGTGTTAATATTGAAGAAAGCTATCCTCTTCAAAAGCTAGCAGCTACTTCATTTGTACCTTAATATCTGATAATAGATTGATAAAGTCAATGATCTTGATGGTGTCGTAATATTGGCTCATTAGCCACCTCCTCGTGAACCGTGTTTATTCTGCTGCTGTTGCTGCTGCTTATCAAAGCTCGTCTATTTTTATTTACAAAGAAAATTTAAATCTCGTATATCTCATTCATTTTTTTACTATTTTAATTGAAAATAAATATGATGCTATTACAATAACCATATCCGAACCTTGGACTTCTATTTATTTATTTATATATTCATCACTTTGAATCCATACCAGTGATCACTTGTGTACGTCAAATGGAAGTGACAAGAGGGCCTATTTTGATACAACATTTATCCAAATAAGCCTTTCAGTAAAGACAGTCTCCAACTTACAAATAAGGCTACGAGGCTTCCAAACGCGCCCTGGTCTTAAAAGAACCACATAACAAACTCAAACAAAAAAAAAACTCAAACAAAAAAAAAACAAACTCAAACAAAGAAAAGTTAGTTAAATTTAAGAGATTATTTATAAACAAAAGTAAATAATTTTAAGCAAGTTTTAATGCACTCTAATATTAACAGTTACTAAGGAAAATAATATCGGCTTACACCATTTATTTGTCAGGAGTCACCAAGCTTAGGTTAACCCGAGTATATATTTAAAGACAAAACTGATTGTCTTTTTAAAATAAGTAGCCAATGAAAAAATTCTAAGGATTAACTTGAGTTTTACGTTCCACATTTTTAAGCCATCGCCGATATCACAAGCGTTAAAAAAACATTGTCATGACAATTGAATCGCATCCATCCAATAAGGAAGGGATCGTAGCCAGTTCTCAAGTATAAGGACAAATTGATTTTGTATCTGTAGTCCCCATGTTTCTGCAATTCCTACAGGAGAACAAACTGTACAATCTTTAATATTGTATACATAATTGCTATATCAAATAATTAGATTTTGAAACTTTTTACTGCTGGATATTATATTCTATATAAATTCTAATTTAATAAATAACGTTATAAAAAAGACAAATAAGAGTAATGGCTATATTTTGTGCAATATAGAGTGTATATGTAATTAAACATGTACACAAGAGTTACAGTGTGATATAAAAACTTGATTTGAACTATATTATAACTATAACTTTATAACCATATTGAAAGACAAATTTTATATCTTCAAAGAAGATAATAAAACCTTTATGAAATATTAACGAAAGAAAGTGTGGCCAGTCTGAGATAAGTTTAAATTAGAAAAACTTTACACTCAGTCGCTACAGAGAGGATCGGGCCAATACTTTATATAAAGATTTAATGTTGTTAACTCGTTATTGAAAAAAAGGATATACAAGTTTTAGTTTGTTAAATTATGTTGTAATAAACACTTATCATTATATATCATCAATAATGATGACACATGATTTATAATAGACCACTGTCGCCGTCGACTTTGATACAATACCCCTCCGGCCTAGAGATTTAAGTTTTATAAATTTAAATATATCGACATATTTTATTTATATTTGTACCTCAAACTAATATATGTGTTTCCTGGAGTAAGAAACATCCTTTATGTTGATTTAAAAATTAAACCAACATGGTGTACCAAATATGATTCTTAAGTGAAAACATAAGTTGTAATCATAAAATTTATTATTGTATATAAAATAACATTTATCATCAAAATAACATTTAATATATACTTTTAGTGTATTATCTTGTATTTTTTTTTCTTAAAACTATTTGACAGCTTTAATTATATTTTGATGATGATTTGAATGAAGCTGCTCGATTTAGTTTTTTTCTACTACATCGTTTTATTTTTATTTCAGGGTACTTTAAGCTAGCCCACTACTAATAACAATTTAATTTATCTTATGTACTACGTACATTCTTGGAATAAAATCTTATATTCTTCCTGCATTCTCTTGACTTGTGGTATTTCAAACCGAAACAACAGAATTCATTTCTCTACGTTTAAATGTCGGAAATTAACTCAAATAATTTTCATGTTCGTAAGAGTAAAATATTTGTGTGGATCTTTTGTTTTCATATAATATATTAAAACAAAAGATTATTGTTTGTCCGTGTATATTGCGGTGCACAATGTAAAGCGCTCTCTTTTTATTCATGTTCGATTCAAATGGTTTGCTAAATTAAATATTTTAAATTAAATATTATTTTCTACAGTATTCAAGGAATTGTTTTATATTATATATTAAATAATACAGTATACCTAGGATTTTCAATTTCACTATTTTTGAGTACTGAAACTTGGGTAAGTTTATTTATAATTAAATTTTACACTTTTGTGTTATTTATTAAATACACCTTTTGTTTAAGCCCCACTTGTTTTAATTATTATTTTTTGTTCATCGTTGTATTAATCTTCCTTCTTCCAACTATTTTCACTATTCGGTCTACGTATTAACACTGAATTAATTAATACATGAGAATAAACGTAGTGGTTGCCAATCATTGCTTTCAAATATTTTTATCGAAATATCTTTTTAAGGTTTTAAATAGATTTTAGTAATTTTTTCCTTTTATTTGAAAACTTATCAAACATATATTGTGATGTTCCCGTTCTTTATCAATCTTTTTGAAAACACCGATAATTTGTTGTTTATGTTTATTATTATAATATATTTTTACAAAATATTTTGTGAGTTTGAGAAACTATTTCCTGGCATAAATAAGATTATTTTCTCAAATTAAATTGTTAATTTTGTTTTGACTGTAAAAATTTTGTAAAATTATATCAAAAGAAATTTTATAAATAAAGATTGCAATTTTTTTAACCTAATTATGAAGTAACGCAGTAGCTGCGTTTGAAAGGTAAATTTACCTTCACAATATTCCAAGGTCCTGTCCTACCTTAATTAATACAGTTTACTTTAAGTTTACATGATTAATGACCGCAAATTGGCAAACTTTGACCGCGTCAGAATGTTGTTTAATCTTCCCAATAAACATTAACGTACAAATCAATGTTGATGTACTAAGAGGATCAAGAAAGGAAGTTAACGATGTAATGGTGAAAATAACTTAAGGTTGTGCGGCTACTTAAATATTTTGTTGGAAGGATATTACACATTGTTTTTTTTATTGGTGAAGGCGGACATGCAGTAAGTGGATTTTCCGAAGAACAAGAAATGACCTTTAGGTATGAAAATGTTCCTCACTTATTGGCTAATACCGACGACAATAGCTTTTGAGAAGTAAAGTGATGACACCCTTCTTAATTTGTAATTTTTATTTGCCTAAGACATGTTTCCTCGTTATATTTACATTAAAAGCCTTTTAAAATAGAATAGGAAATAAATCGTGATTGTCCTACAAGATGTAATGCAATAACATTTATATTCCAGAATGCAAATCGAATTATCTTAATCCAATTGCAAGGTTTGCATGGCCTGTCAATATTGGACTAGAGTTGTGAGCTTATATTTGATTACATATCTACCAGCTGCTGCTGCTTGACCAAATAGGCGTATACAATGTACTGCTTCTGAGGTAGTGCTATACATTGTAGTAGTTAAATTATGTTTATTATATATCACACGTGTGATAATGGTAATACTAAACGAAAAAATATTACCTTCCTACAGTTTTAAAATTACAATATTTTGTGTTTTACTATTTAATGATTCGTATGAATTAATATTTTATGTAATCAAATATTATTAAATGGCTAGAATAACTGTCACCAATTTATCCACAGATGTGATTTAACTATTCAGATATAGGAACTAAAAAACAGAATGAAAAACAAATACTAAATATAATTGGCAAAGCGCCGCGGCCCACAACTGGCACGGTTGGGTTCTTCGCGTTTCGATTCATTTTTCTTTATATATTTATTTTACATTTAAATAAACTTAATACACATTTTCACTATAGATAGGTATACATAATTTACATAATACTATAGAAAGTTTGAAAACGTATAATTAGTATAGTCCATAGTCTAGAAAAACATGATTGAAAAACTTTATTTACATTACACTGCAACACATTCTATTGGAGGTGTCTTCCCGTACACTTTATGTATTTTCTATGCTTGGAAAAATCTTAAGTCATTTTTTCATATGAACACTTACTACGCTCAGTCACCTCTATGAATATATATTACTTAAATTATTTAATTTGCAACATAGTAAAGAATAAAGTCTTCTATTTAAAATAATTGTCATATAATCGTTATATGTATCATCAGGAGGATGATAATTCTTTAAAGACACAAATTATCCACAGTTTATTTAATCCTAATATTCAGAGCCTATAAGGTTATTCAAGGTTATACTTCAAGGTTTTTATTAAACAGTTATAAATTGTATATTTCAACTAGATACATCTTGAGTTTTATAAAATGAAAATTAATAAACATTTTTTTTTATAAAACAAACTGAATAGCTTATATTACAACATAAGGAAATAGGCTAGCGCGACTCATCGGTAGGTCACTTGTATACGTATTCATTGTGAATACTTTTTATTACACGGTATGTATTGCTTACTATGTATGTTTACTAGTCTGCAATTGAATTTATTAAACTTATCTCTTTAGATTGAAGATCACCAAACAGTATAAAAATGACTATCAGACTCACATAATTCAGAAAAACAGATTTCAAAATAATATTTATTGATGTTATTTAACTGTAATACAATGATAATGTCGGTCCTTTGTGAAGCGTCATGGTATAAATTATTTTAATAAATAGATATTTTATTTCATTGAGTAATTTTCCACAAAAGTATAGTCCACAGGACGACATCTTTAATTATTGTCTGTTCAGTTACCTGGCGTTTGATCCAACTAATGACAGAGTTTTGTGTCCATCGGACCATTGAGATAGTCTCGTCTCGTCTGTTGTTCTAGCCACCAATTTTGTTCTTAGCATGGCTGAATGTAATGCCAGTAATTTCAAAACGACACATGTGATATCAATTCAGTTGCGGTCTGTGTATGTGAGTGTGTGTGTACTATACTACTCCTGCCAACTTTGGGATGAAGAAAAGGTACAAAATTAAATTATATGTTAAATAAAACTTGAACTTTTACGGCCTGTTTAAAATTTCACGGAAGATGTTAATAGCTTTCGAGCCATGAACGCCACGTATTTCATATAGTTACGATGTAAGCGGCTTGAAAGATTTACATTCTATTGATTCAGTATGGAATCAGCTTATGATCAACTAATTTGGTAATTCGACTTACGTATTATATCTGAGCAAGGGGTTATTGTGTAACACAATGTGGATTTAACCCTAATGGGCTTGATTTGGTTAAATAATATAAAGAACTTTAATTCTGATAGTATAACACTACACTGTCTCTTATTTCTATAATTGCTTAAAATAATGCAATAAAACTATCATAAGTTGCTTTAACAAAACTGGTTAAACCACCTATAATGTGGTAATAACAATATATTCTCGATACATCTTGAAAAAAAGCTTTATTTTACGTGGTGCTGCGCTACACCAAGTTGGATTTTGAAGAACACCATAATTATAGGAATGCGTTATTATACTATAACTCTAGATATCGACGTTACTCCATATTTTAACTCGAATGAAATCGAAGCCAGTTTAACTATTTTCAATATCTATAAATAGTCAAATAATCAAAATAACGGGGCAAAGTCTATAAATACATTTAATTTTTGGACAAAAAATGTCTCAAATAGCCGTCAGTACGTAACACAGTACATAACTGAAAATAATATTTTTTTGCATGTCTGTTAAAGTAGTTGAAGATAACTAGTGTTATAATATTTATCAATAGTTTCTGTAACAACTGTGTACATTTTTTACAATCTTTTTGATAGTCGCTTCGGTAAAATGATACATCTATTCTGATTCAAAGCAATTGTTTTAACCGACTATTTTACACAATAAACAACTTATCAACCTCCTACTACTAATCTACCTCAACAACTTATGTAAAATTACCGTTTTAATTAAAGTATTTAGTTACCACATCCTTCTTCATGTGTAACAGGTTTTTAGTATTCTTTAAATGTGTGAACAATATTAAGATATACGTAAGCACTCTTCAATATAAGGGACGTTTACGATACTATGAATAAGTATTACAAAGCCACAGCCCACACCTGAATTCAAAATCAAAGACTAAGCGGAAAGTTAGGCTCCGTGTACCCGAAAGCCTCGCTCGCTTCCATTATAAGGACGGTCGCCGAATTAAATAACTTTGTTCATTAATATTTATCGAGGGTTTACACTTCTTCTGTACTACGACAAGTTTACATTTTAAATGCGCCATTTATTACCTGCAGTGGTTCCCAGTAATAAGGGTGTTTATTGTATGCTGTTATTTTTACTCTTGACATTAATCGAAATTAATATTTGGATTATTAGAAATTGATCGAAAATTAAACAACGACGAATTCTGCAGTTTGTAATTTACTCACTTACAAACAATTGATTTATAATACATCGACTGATTGATTGATTGATAGGTTGCGATTGAGTACAAATATCTTTTAACTAGTACCTCACAAATACAGTTTTGTTAATTAATTGTAAAAGAGTTAATTGCAATAAGTCTGGCAGCCAACTCAAATCAAAAATCAATTCCACCACAAATGGAAATCAAAAAACATGTACGTCTGCACAAAAAAAAAAAGGCAATTCAAAACTAAAAGCAAAGTGTAAAATAACAAAGAGATCTTAGTGTGGTGATCTGTATGTGATATAATAACGAACATTTTATATAAATGTAATAATATGTTTTATAGTTTAAGTTATTATTATTGATATATATATATATATATATATATATATATATATATATATATATATATATATACTCGTATATTGGTAATAGTTCCAATTTAAATCTTATATGTATATGAGATTTATATTTTTATTTTTTTCGTTTGAAAGATTAATTTAATAATTTATTTTGTATAAAAGTTATAATAAGATGTAGTTTAATAAAATTGTAGAATAATAATGAGGTGTAAATAAGTTTCAAATATAATATTTTAATATGTATGTTTTATAATAATTTGTTGTTTATTTTTGTGGTTTGAATCAATTTAATGTTGAATGCACAAATTAAAAATATTGAAGATAATAATTTCTATATAATTTTATCGAGCGAATAATTAGCAAATTGTTTACCTTTTGTTTTAAAGGTTGTATCCATTCATTATGGTGAAGTACAATAATTGTTATTTTAATTTTTATAATATTGCCTTGCTACAGACTGTAAAGTCTCTTTACAGAGATCACTCAGCCTGTGTGCGAGTAGGAGCTGGCATGTCGCCCTGGTTTGACATCCAATCGGGTGTTAA
Source organism: Melinaea menophilus ssp. n. AW-2005 (assembly GCA_918358695.1). Taxonomy (NCBI): domain Eukaryota; kingdom Metazoa; phylum Arthropoda; class Insecta; order Lepidoptera; family Nymphalidae; genus Melinaea; species Melinaea menophilus. Next base: position 33,261,011 of record OU911039.1, on the reverse strand, counting down.
GCAAGGTTGCGCTATGTCAGCTTGGTTGTTCAATTTGTATTTGGATAGTTGTCTCTAAGGCGTGAAAGACAGTGACATGGGAGTGAAAGTAGGTAACCTTAAAGTCAATTGCTTGCTATACGCAGATGATGCAGTGCTCATTGCATCATCAGAATGCGATCTGCAAGCATTGGTCACCACTCTGAAAGATGTGTGTGAAAATAACGGTCTAAACCTGAATGCAGATAAGACGAAGGTTCTGATATTTGAAAGAAATGAAAAAAGAACAGAATGTAAGATCAACGTGAATGGTAAGATAATAGAGCAAGTGAATTAAGCGGTATATTTGGGAAGTATGTTTAGCAGAGACGGAAGATACGAAATGAATGTGGAAAGGCGTATTTCTGCCAGTAACAGAGTCGATGTTGCTCTGGCTGCATTGTTGAGACGGCAAAACGTCAGCATAGCTGCACGTTTGGCTGTACACAATGCGGTTTCGCTACCGACGCTGTTATACGGCAGCCAAACGTGGGTAACACTGAAGAAGAATGTAAGAAAGATGAATGCTGTCTCTTCAGAGAGATGAGAAGAGATGCAATCTCTTCGCAGAATATGCGGAGTCAGCCTAGTTGACCGAATCCGCAATAAAGAGATCCACAGAATGGCAGGTACTAGTGAAGATATTACAGTGAGAATGAAGAAGAAGAAGGTGGTTTGGGCACGTCGAACGAATGAGTGATTAAAGAATGGTTAAAAAGATTTAAACAGGAAAAGTGAGCGGTAAGAGAGAGAGGGGGAGGCCTCGAGTAACCTTCGAAAACACGGTATCTAAGATACTGGAGGAAGGTCACGTAAAAAGCATGAGGAGGGCATGTATGAAGAGGTTGATGTCTGTGGCAGAGGCGAAAGAGGGACCGTAGCGTTTGGCGCTCCGCCGTCTCTGGCTACCCCGCAAGGGATATGGCGTGAAACTAAAGTAAAGTAAAGTTCTGTAAATAAAACATATAGTGCTTTAAATCAACATTTGCTTATATTAATTATGTAAATTAAATAATATAAATGTTTATGAAATGAGAAATAAATCTGTGAGAGAACTAACAGAGTTATTCTTTGTTGAGAGCAAACCAGTTTTATTTGAGCATGTATATTTATTGGTAACATTCCATTAATTGTTTGGTATAATTTCATGTTTATAACTACCGGATATACTATTCATACTGACAATTGCAAACAGCAATAGGTGCGGCTTTGTGTACCATATAGTCACAAAAATTAAAAGTTATTGAACAGAATATAATAGAAATATCATTTTATAAACAAAGTTATTGAAAAAGTAAGGGAAGTAAATTAATAAATTAATAATCTTTATTTCAGGGTTCCTCAGGCATTAGCAATATAGTTTTGTCAAGTTCGACCGTTTTTCCCTCCCTCTGCTCAAGCTAGCCTAGCCTTCTTTTTAGCTTCTGGAACTCATTTTGAATAGACGCCTCATTTCAAGGGAGGAAGGCGACATTTATGTTGGACACCCATTCACTAAACCAGACGGTTGTTGTCGCTGTCATAATAAAACACCACGGAAATGTTTACCCATACCATCGCGGTACCAAAGACGGACTCCTCGAAGACGGCATCCTGCAACGAGATGCATCTTCTGTACTCTGCACACTTATAACGCCTGGGGTTATCCTCACCCACCTAAGCCCATCTGAAGAAGAAGGCCTAAGCTCTCTTCTAGCCGAACCCAGTTTGAGACAAGATAGTCAAGTACGACCTTGCCGGTTGGAAGGGGTGGACTACTAACTCACAACTGCCGGGCCAGATCAATTCAAAGGTTACAACACTGTTGTATGTATAGATGTAAATAGAATAGAAACACTCGTCCCCATGTTTAACAAGATTATAATTCTTAACTGTAAAATATTTCACACTATATTTGAATAGAATAAAACAGGAAGTAGGTATTAATACTCTTTTAGTACTGTTTTTGTAGTTCTGGATATACATAAAGTTATTTGGATCCTGAGATAATTATCTAGCCACTTATCTATAAATTTTTATAAAATACTAAATCCTTACTACACTAAAAGTTAAATATTTCATACACCTACCAACAAATTTACGTCGTTTAAAGTTAGAAGTCCATTGTCTAGCGATAAAGTTACCGCAGTGGACAGCTATGGACTCGAAACTCAGTTATTTTCAATGTATAACAAGCTGCAACAAAAGGCAGGTAACTGAATGCAGCTGCTGATTAAAGATACCACTTTGCAATCTGGTCGTTGTATGAAATATCTAGTTTATATAATTAGTAATAATTTTTAGTTTATGCCAACTATCTTGATTAATAACTGCTTATTGGGTGGCGCTGAAGTTTGGTACCGCGTCAGGTCTAGGAGTGCATAGTACTATAATAACGTCGCCGTCAAATCAAAAGAAGTGAAGCAAATCCATCTGATGATCAATGGCAATCTTTGCTCATGGAAATCTGCATATAGCGTCAAAAAAGTGTAAAAGTGAACGAAAAAGTAAACAAATATATCCAGTGTTCGTTTATTATGTTAATTTCCACATAAATAGTTATTCTAAATACTACCTTCGTTAATATTTATTTATTTATTATTTAAATAAGAAAAGTTGCTTTGAAACGCTCTACAGTTGCAACCTTTATGTGTAAAATTTATATATGTATTGCAAATCTGCTGAAAAGAATAATAAAAGTTCCATCGTGTTTTCTATCCTATCCTACTATATAGTAGGATAGGATAGAAAACACGATGGTCGGTTGAGTACGTAACGTGCCATAGCAATATTGATTATATTACGAGGTTTAAGGCATTCTAAGTATTTTCTTAAGATTTTATATCAAAAGTTGCTTTAACTTGATACATTTCTTTACATATCGATAGGCATGGAAGATTATAAGTTCTTGATCTTATCTAGCAAACTAATCTTAAAGTAAATGAATAGACAACAAGGTTTCTTCTCTTCTTCATCACTTTCTATTCTTTCTATTTTTGCGTATGCCTATAAAGTTTAGAATTTGAGGTTTAATGGAATCCATAACATTTGAGTAAGTATAATTTTAAGTCGATGACGATAAAAAACGATGTGCTTGTTTTTTATTACTATGATTTTATTAACACCTTTTTTATTCAATGAACCAAAGAAATTAAAAAATAAAAGAAATACTAGCAAACATTGAACTTTCATGTAATTTAGACCAGATATACAGATTTTTACTACATTTCTTTAGACAACAAAGTTGTTTTATTATGTTTAGAGAATGTATCATATAGTTAATGAAAATATATCTAATCAAGACGTATTAGAATACTAAGATGGAGGCTGGGATGTACAAATTTAGAAAAATTTAAACAAAAAGAAATAATATATATTTTTGAAAGTTCTTTAACAAAATCCGGTGTCAGCTGCAGTCTCGTTGGCAGTTGCTGCCCATCATATGAATGAAAATTTATTTTTAAATAAAGTTTGTCACAGGTTTGTTTTTATACAATGGTTTGACGTGTGACATAAATACTTAAAACATTTATTAAAATGTCATAATTGTTATAATATTCATTAACATTTTAGAATTTTTTATTACAATAGAATGTAAACTGTATATAATAAAGAAATGTAAACTATAAACTGTTACTTATTTTCTTTTATAATATTGTTTTTGTATTTTTGAGCTTATGACATAAAGTAAGGTTAATAGGATATATTAAAATATATGTATTAGTAGAATCGAAAGATGTTTGGGTTGGTTCTTGATGACATATTTAATAAATTATAATTAGTAAATATATCACATTTCTTCAGAACACAGAGAAACATTATGAACAAAGTTCACGAAAGTTAATATTTAGATTTTACAATTACTTCAATATTTGTTATTAAAATTATCTAAAAAAACAATTCTTATCACAATTATGGTAACTATGGTAAAACCAAATGGTGAATGAAATGCAATGATATGTAATCTAATGTAATGTAATTTACAGTGGCGGTATACAAAAATAGTGCCAATAAGTATAACAGCGTTACCACAAAAAATATATTATGTTATTAAAACTATTCACGAATGTTATATATTTTAATATATAGCATTAGAAGTTTAGACTATGATAGTCCACATATACTAATATATCAATCTTATCGGGCCATAAGTTTAATTCACACTATAGTAATATACCCATCTGTTGTCTCTCTCGCTATCCCATATAAGATATGATTATAATGAGATCTCGTTCTAATAATTTCTTTATTGCATCAATCGGTTTGAGATCGGTGTCAGATAACGACGCACAGACATCTCTAAAAAGATTGTTCACCAGTAGTGCTAAATTTATTTACCATCAATAATACAGCGAAATTACAAAATTTCGCTGTATTGTTGATGTAAGAAAAACTATGCAATTTTTCGCATGATATCAAGGCACTTTCATTAACTATAAAATAGGAAATGAGGAGCTATATTCGGTAATAGATATGCCTTTGTTTTAAGACAATTGATGCATTTCCTGTATGCTGTTCGACCGAGAGCTAGGGAGATATTTACTTATAATTCAACACGAGTTCCTTTTGCATCTCTGTGTAGTACTTTACTGCTCTGATTGGTCGACTGTAATTACGTGTGCATCCCTTGCTTACTAGGATCCGCCGTCGTGCGCTGCGGGAGTTGAGCTGAGCACCCTCCCCTTAACAAACTTAGCATATACATAATATTGCTCTATAACATGCTCATCAACTATCGGTTTAGAATCTCAATTCAAAAGAAAATCAGTTCATAAATAAAATTATAGCCATATCATCTTTTTGTCTTTTAAATGAATCTCAACATTAACAAATCTTATAGCGCGCGCACTGCATGAAAGAAAATAATAAATGATATGGACTGTGATATCATCGTTCGTGATCGGTTACCTCTAAAACTAATCATTTGTTATACACGGAAATCTCAGTGAATGATGAGCAGAAGTTTTTTTTTATTTGCAGAACCATCTTTAGTAAAAGATCTAGCCATGTGCCAAACTCTAAAAAAATACATCTATAGGTTTTAAAAATCAACAGTTAGGAGCTTCGCTTACGCTCAGATCAATAATATTTTAGATCCTTCGAGGCGTTTCATTCCTAGATATTGGGTCGCTTATATTATCAACGCATTTATATTTAGTTTAAATAATCGTATTAAGCATATTTTCCAAGCATAGTTTTGTAGTTATAGAAACACATGATTGTTTGTTTTATATTTAAAATAGCTTAAAAAAAAGAAATGTTAAGTTCAGTTAAATTCAATCTTTAACTTTATTTCATTGTTTAAATAAAAGAAACGCGTACATAAAAAAATCCATCATTATTTTGGCATAATTCTAAATAAATATAAATTACGAAGACCACAATTATTGATAACATACGCAATGAATTAGTTGATATCGTTAAAGAATTAAATACTACCTAAATAAAATTTAAAAGTAATTTTCAGTACAATGTAGTAGTTCAAATTTTTAAATAATATTACCTCCTTAATTTGTAACATTCGATATTGACTCGGTTAAATTACAAATGTTTACTTCTTCTGTTACATTAAATTATAAAGGACATCAAAAGTTTTATGTAAATTAATTTATAAAAATCACATTAATTGATCAGTCAGTTAATGGGCAGTGCTCAAAGCTCAAAGCACTTTTGAGAAATACTATTTGAGCCTTCTGGTGATAAATATTTACTCATCTTTTTGGCACTGGAAGATTGATAGACGAAGACTTGTATACTGTTATAAGTAGATACCGTTCTCATCCCTGATCCGGATCAGAGATGAAAACAACACTCCATGTGCATTCGGACTTGCGTTCTGTTAGCCAGCCTTAAAATACTGCCTCGCTCTATTTCATTCCCAATTTCATTAGGTCAATATAAAATCCTTGGACTTGGCCTTGCTCTCCTGATCATCAAGAAACCGACAGTCATTCGGCTCGAAATGTCGAGACCTAGTATTCTGATAATTGGCGAGGAATTGAGAGCAGTACTCTCTAAGAGCAGAGATACAGTATTCTCATTCTGAGAACATCTCCAAGGAGGTCTGTAAAATCAGCTAACATAGGTGAATATAAAACACTATTTAATACAGTAACGCTTTGTTTAAGTTCGAGTTCTCTTTGTTTGGTCATAAAACAATGGACTTTATGATAAACATAAAGACAAAATGACAATTTGAAAAAAAATTGTGATATTTATCGATCAATTATATTATTTTCATCACAGTTTGATATTTTTTTCGTCATAGTAGCATTATCAGTCGGAGGTTTCCAACATTTAATGTTATGTGAGTTATAAGGAGGATGCTGTATATTCCGGCTATGTAAAACTCTGTCGAGAAAACTTGAAATTTGTGTCTTCCATAGTTACTTCCCCGTAAAGAATATTTCAGAATAGTTTAAACTGAATCTTGTACATTTTACTCCCTAAAAGACACAAATTTTGGGCTATATGTATACTTTACAAGAATTTAAAAAAATATGTATAAAAATAATTAATAATGTTAAGGCCCCTTTAATACCATTTCATTCGACTCAGTGTTGGCAGGGCGTAGTTAACAGATCTATTTATTTCAAAAAAGTATAATAAATTTGCTAGAAAATTCATTGAAACATATATTTCTTATTTTAGAAATAACGAACGTTAAGAGGGCGTCTATAATTTTAAGATTTAAGAACAGAGTTAATTACATACATACTTGATGGCTCTTTAATTCTATTAAACATTTAAATTTCAAAGAACGTAAAGACATAGTAAGCCTTTCTGTTGAACGAATATTTGAACTAGTCTCAGTGGAATTAGAGCAATTCATTATGGTAAGTCTTCTTAGGCTACCATCTTCTCACTTTGAGCAATTTGAGAAAATTATGGATTTAATTGAAATATCAAATATAGTGAACGATTAATTATTTGTAGAAATTTAATACAAATATCTTAAAAAATAATTCAATAAGTGTTAAGTTATAAAATCTATTTTTGTTATACTTGTTTTGAAACATTTCTTTATTTCGCACCGAGAAACAAAAATGTCGTGTTCTTTTATGTAAATTTTAACTCGAAATATTATGATTAAAAATTAATTAATAATTATAAATTATAACATTTAACTTTGCAGTTTGTTTTTAATATTCCTTACTACAATACTATATTTTGTTACAACGTAACAAACTAATTTATTGACAGTAACAATTATTAACAGTCTACATTAAATGTAAAATAAATTTGTTATCTACAGAACGACGATTAGTTAATTTTTTATATCTTATTGAACATCACCGCATATCAACTTCTACATTAGTTCTTCATTGTCGTCTCAAAGGACCTGTCCGTTTGTTGATTTCAATATTATAATATGCAGGGGTTCTTTACTATCAGTGATAAAATTGACATTAATTAATTCCATAATACCATCCTTATCCTTACTATATAATAATGACCTAATTGACTCTGTATGCACGCGCATCACTTATCACCCACAAATCACACAATAATGTGTAATACATCAAAAAAAAGCTATTGAATCAGGCTACAAAATAGGGTGGGTGCCAACCTTATACGTGACATTTGACCCTTTCCGGCCCTGCGGGCCGGGAAGTTCCCTCGTATGCTAATAATATAAGAAAATAATTTGTCTCTGACTTTCAAAATAAGCTGATTTGTTACGATGTATTATAGCATTATATTTAATACATGACAGTAATGTTATATGATATTAGCTCGATAAAAGACGTATCGGTGAAACACGAGAACAAAGTAATAACGAAATGAAAACTTACAAAATGTATAAATTTGACAAGAAGTAGGTTATTTTTTAAGAAACTACCTTTTTTGCCAAAAAATATTTCCATTCCGTATTCACTGCGCATTATTGTCATCGTGATTTTTAACAAACTCGAGTTGTCTGCGTAGGGTCTGCAATGGGGTTGAGTTTGTAACTGGGAAAAGTACCCAAACAATATGGTTCTAGCGTTTTAATTGGGAAACACGGTTCACTTTTATTTTAAATGAACCGATCTACTTATATGAGTCTATTTCAAATCGTGTTATAACTATTGGAATATGATATACTTAATGAGATTACTAACAATTAACTTAAACACAGTTTACAAATTCATCAAACAGGGCTACTAAATATGATGAAGACATTCAATAATATTACTAATTAAAGTAATTGTAATTTTATAAAACATAATAATAAAAAACAGTAAATTAGATTGATAGTGTTATAAAAATAAGTTCAAATAAATATTGAAAACAGGAAGTCAAATATTATACTTGTATTGAAATTTTATAAATAAAATAAAACAAAGATTTTTTCATTAAAAAAAATGTGTATGGACTACATTGCTTAGAATGTAGATGTATAAAAATAATTTAATGTAAATAGTTTTTTTATAAGTGTTTTTTTGATGCCTCAAGCGGTGCAGTGTGTGTTGAACCAGACAAGTGAAAACGCCGATTAACCAACGCAAGTGTTTTTATGTTTTAAATAAATGTATATATGCAATATTATGATATTGTATTTTTAAATGTTTTATTCGTTTATTGAAAATATTATTTTTTTTTCACGAACAAACTTTGTTCGTTCTGTATTGTTTTCACTTTTCTGGGATGGATGTATGGATGTCTGTGGACAGGAAAAATTTTCATTACTGTCGAGAGATGGCGCTGTTTATAATTTACTGATTTAGTTTATTTTAATTTTTAATTATATTACTATTTTGTATAATTAATTATACACTTTTTTGATTTAATTATAAATAACCATGTATTTCACATTCTTTTCTTCAATACATAATAATCATTTTACTTAAAAATCAATTGTTTTTTTTATTAACATTTATAATTTCGTCAAAGATCGTTCGGGAAATACCCTGGGTAATTGTATCTTCACTGCTTAATTTTAAAATTGCTTATATTCTTAAATATATACATATAATAATATAGTATGGTAACAAAATTTGTAAATTTTTTATAACATTTGAAGTGATTGTAGGTTACGATACTTTTTACTTCTGAAAATCTTTTTTTTAGAAGCAAACACTAAACTGATTTTGGCTATAATTATAATACAACAACATTTTTTTTAATAATGAAAATATCTAATGGTAGGTAGGAACTACACAATTTTATGAGTAGTGTTTGAATGTAAAACGTTTTAGCTTTTAAGTAATAAAGGTTAACATTTTGAGAAGTATTATACATTTAAAAAAAACTATTAATTTACGGTTTAAGTTTGCCTGTATTGGTTACATCTTATTTTTAAGCCGCCATTTCAATCACTTTGGAGCAATAAGCGGTGTTCGATTAACATTCTACCACGTACCATTAAAATGTGGAATGAACTTCCATCGATGGTGTTCTCGGACCGATAGGATGTACCCACGTCAAAAAAGTCGTATACTCCCTCTCCCAAGGCTGCCAATGCTCTTGCGATTATTTTAATATTGCATGAGTTCGCGTCCGCGGACGTTAGTGATGATGTATCATCTACGAGTATAACCCACTCGTTTGCCATCTTCTATCATAAAACAAAACTCATGTTGAAGATTAAATACGTTACAAGAGGACCGAGTAAACTGAGCAATATTCTCTGACCCGAAGGAAGTATTAAGAGGTCAGCAATATATCTTGCGCAGCGCCCCTTAATAATGATCAAGATCACAAATGAGCGGAGCGGAGCGGAGACGAGACAATTAAGATTTGTGATAGGTGATAGGTTAGTCCTCTCGTATCTCACTGGTGTCGTAACTGCTAATAATAAATGACCTAATAAATAACCTACCTAGTTGAAAATTTTGTAAATAACCTTTTCATTAAAATATTTTTTTTACTTTTAGTACATTTGCCATTATTTAAATGTCAATTAAAGTTTTTTTTTTTTTCTCAACGACTCGACTTGTTTCTAACTTCACTTAATTTCAATGTCCAAGATAATAAATGTATTCTATTATTAATTTGTTAAATATAACTAGTAATATAACACCAGTATAATTAGAACATATGTTATGACAATGCGAATTCCAAATATATCTACTACTATAAAAAAAATCACATGAGAAAAAAACTGTCCACAATGTCAAACGAATTATTAATATAATATTTCAAAATTGTAAACTATGTCCAAGTTCTAGCTTAGAACCGACTCAAGGCATTCAAATCTTGTGATTAAAGAATCGCAGGAAGGGAATTAATTTGAGGAAAACTTTACAATATATCACCGACTCCTGGACGGATAAATTATATTTATGTAAAAGTTTAAGCTGTTGGCGAATGGTGATATGTTGTAATAGTGGGTTTAAATAATTTTAATGTGTTATTCTTAAGACTCTTAATAAAAAGCAGGACGCCGAACACTTCCTGAACTTGGACACAATGAATATTTATTTAGGAAATCGTGTCTACCTGAGATATCTTTTGCCAACTTTGCTCTTTAGATTAACAGTGTCTTTCATACCACACTTGTTTTTACTACCGACTTCGCTTCAGAATATTTAAATATTTAAAACTTTTTAATTTAAGTCGCAAGTTAAGTCACAGTTTTATACATTTTACTTCAATTTACTGGGAAATAAAACGTATAAAACTGCTTATAGATTAAATATAAGGCGTCGCCTCGTTGGGACCGGTCACGACTTTATGACAAAACATTCCTGAGTGACATCGGCAGTAGTTGCACAGATTGCTCTTTGAAATGAAGATATCTTAATAAGACTTTTGTTTCGGCACGGAGTAACTTTTGGTAACCATTTACACAAAGACTCTTTTTGCAAAGTCTGGCATTTTATTATGCAAATTTCTTTAATTTGCAGTTATATAATTATAATTTTTATCTGTTCCGAAATAAAATACAATGCTTTAGCATACAAGATTTGATATAAATTTTTGTCTGTGTAGTGCCGGATAAAAAGACTGTTTCTGGTCCACGTAGGCAAAGCGTGGTAAATCACTATCAGGTATTACCGACGTGATGCTGCAGCAGAGCGATACATTCACACCAAGTAGATTTATTATATTAAATTATAATTTACAAAGTGTAAGTTTAATAGATAATAAAAAAAAATATATTAGGTTTTTCACTAAGTCTAATAAAAATATCAAAAGTACTTATACAATCATATATTTGGTAATCTGACAATTATTATATACGCTGTAATTATTGCCTATTATAAGACAAGAAGAATATTGTATAAACGCTGTAATTATTGCATATTCTCCCGCTACTAGCTTTATTGTATTGTAATTACAGTTCAAAAATGTGTTCTTTCCCAATAAAATATGTAAATTTCCCAAATTCAAAATAATTTTATATTACGGTGGCTGAAGGTTATCAAATGTTATCAGAACTCCTTCTTTTCTGTGTTATTTAACAAACCAAGAGATAAACAGGCAACGTACATACATATAAGTATGCATACATTTTGTTCACTTTTCGTTACTTATTTATTATTATTATCATTTATTTATTTACCAACTAGGAAAAATATAAATGCCAACACTGTGTTTTATTCAGTCCGATTTTTCCGCTTTATTTATTGAAAAAAAAAATTAACGCCTGAGTACTCAAAGTCAAGTACTTTCGTTTGATTATAAAATACTCTCCCCCGGCTTACTCATTTTTAATCCTTCTCGAAAAAATCATCAGTCATTGAAGCAGTCTTACTATGAAATGCACTACCGATAGTCATCTGACAAGCACAAGCAATGGCTTTTTTTTAATATTGTCAAAAGATCACTTCTATTAGTATGGTTTATTATTAAACATATTCTAAACTATTTTATTTTAATACCATTAATGGAATCAAATAAATATAATATTGGGTGATGTATATAAATGTGAAGACGGTAAAGATAAATACTATAGGTATGAGTTATAATTTTCAAAGACAAAATTACAAAGATCAGTGTCGTTTTCCTTAACTTTTCTTCAAGTGTTTAGTATTGCTGATTTTAATAGTTATTTATTATTATTTTAGTTATTATTAAAATAAGAATTAATACAAAGGATGACTTATTTCTTAAAAGAGATCTCTACCAGAAACCTATTAATGGAGAAGAAAAATCTGATGATTACGGGATCGGTACACTAATTTCGGAAAAAGAAGATACGAGCAAAACGAACAGAGAAGGATTTTCTATAATGAATAGTATTATAGTGCGGCACCTCAAGAAATTGTAAAGACACTAGAGGGTTCAGGTAATTAGATACATATATTATAAAGGGATCTTTCAGGTAAGATGTAAATTTCGAAGAACTTTATAGAAAACTGTTAATACATGCATATTCTCACAGAAGAATAAAGGGAGTCAAAGTGTTAGTTTTTTTTTATTAAACAGCTCACTAGTCAAATATAAATAACAGATGTTATAGTAATCCCTTCATTAGGAGGAAATATAAATTTTTGTTTGCGTTTATAGAAAAGTAAGCCATAGAAACAAAGAAACAAAAGGTTATGATAGGAAAAATAGGTTGTTAGTTGAACATGAGTTAAAACATTTTCTGACTTTGACAAGGATAAAGCCAAGGCTTGGAGTTTGGAGGAAAATAATTCTCAGAGAGGGAAGTAAGTTCAAATTAAAGGAGAACATCAAGTTTTTTACGTCCAGAGTAAGGCATGTATTTGTTATTTAAATTATAAGAAAAGTATTGAAATAATTGATATGATGAGAACGGCTTTAAAACACTACATCAATTTTTTTTTTTACGATCTATAATTTAAATATCAGTAAAAAAATAAAATTATAATAGTTGTAAATGGTTAACAGTAACATAATAATAAAAAATAAAATAATCGTACATTTTAAGAGTAAAACAATAAACATATCTTATAAAACAACAAACGAAAAGGGAAAATATTATTGAACGACTAACACAACACAATAAAAACTGCTTTCCGAATGTTCCTAGAAATCACTAGTGACATTTCATAGTAATACTTTGATATTAAAAAACGACAACGTTTTTAGTTTGTTTATAAAAGAGTGCATACTTTTCTAAAAATTCGATTAACACTATAGAAATCGCGAAGTGATGATAATTCATAAAGTAACCCTTTAACTTTACAATTTAGTTACCTTGAGAGTACGACGTAGGTATAACAAACATACTGTATGATTAAATTTAAATAATATTAGTTAAAAATCTTAAAGTTTGAGTTAAATCTTAAAATGTAATATTTTAATTCTTATATAAATTGAACGGGAAAATATTACAATATAATAATATATTTAAGAAATAATATTTTTATACAAGACACATTTTAAAATGATTCAGAAAAATTTAATAAACAAAGAACTCATTCCTATCAAATTAACAAACAAAATTAATTTAAAATGTAACAGGCTTGATTAATGCAATTTTTGTCGCGCAGGCAATTTGTGATGACACGCGGTGACACGCGGTGACACGCGGTGCTGTGCGAGCCTGGACATGCTGAAAGGAATTTTATATGGAAATTAATTTTCAGGCAAGAATGTTTTAATATTCGAATTGTGGAGAGTCACCGTCGGGGCGATGCTCTGCTCTTGCTCTTGCATGCTCTTTATTTATTGGGCTGAAGGGGGGCTGTAAAATAATAAAATTGAAACTACCCCCACCCCCTCTTAAGGGGTGGTTGGGGGTGGTATTAAGTAAAAGAGGTATCAAATTCACTTTTGGTTTTCATTTTCGGTTTCATTATACCAAAAAACGTAGAAATACACATTTATCTTGATTTTATAGAAAAATAGAAATTTTCACCCCCCGTAAGGGGTGGTAAGGGGGTGATAGTGGTCATGAATTGATTTTTAATTATCATTTTCGGTTTCAGCATCCCAAAAAACGTAGAAATACACATTTATCTTGATTTTATACAAACATTTTAATTTTCACCCCTTAAGAGGTAGTAAGGGGGTGCTAGCGGGAAAACGGGCAATTAAAATTAGTTTTTTTAGTTTTGTCATATTCGGTTTCAGCGATCCCAAAACCCTAAGGATAATGGGGTCTTTCCTCTGGTTCATGATTTTTTTTTTGTGTGCCTCTGTTTTTTACTACAAAATGACTTTTTTAAAATATTTCTAACATTGATATTTATGTACATAGTGTTTGTATATATTTAGTGTGTTCCAAGTTAATACTTGTAGTATTCAAACACGGTTGGTGTCAGCATTCTTTAGCAAATAATTAATTTGTTTTACTTTCTTGTTTCAATTATTGAGGTTATCGTTTGTTTTTGGTTAAAGTTATTGTTTGTTTTTGGTGGTAAAAGTTAATGTAACGTAATATGACAAGACAAACAAAACAACATTTTTATAAATTATTATTTAGAGGAGTGCATCGTTATCAAGTCGCATCTACTTTTTAAGATACATTAGGGGTATGATATGACATCTAAAAACATGTTAAGGACGACTACTTACTATGACTACTCCTAACATTTTGAATATCAAACTATAAAACAAAAGGGTCCGTAATCAATGTAATTAATTCAAAGCAGGGTTAAATATAAAGAGGGTAGTTTTTACTAAGCTTACGATATAAACATAAATAACATTGGTCTATTATGTTATAGGTTATTAACACCATTTAAATAATGGTGTAAATTAACCAAAAAACATAATATATTAACAATACTTTATTAGAAGTAATTTTAATATATAATTAAACTATACGGTAGTTGTGTATATTTAAGGTCATGGAGGATGTGATGGATCTCTAAAAGATGAGTTAAGTAACAGCGCGTACCCTCTCTAAACGTTTTAAGCAAACTGCAAACGAAGTGTAAATAATGCAATAAACATCGATTTTACTTCAAAGCGTTTAGCTTTAGAAACAAATCGTTTACTTTATGTTTTTTATATATCATCTTGCCTTTTTGTAAATATTTTATTCCGGAACCGTATTTATTTTGTAAATAAATGAATCCTTCAATGGAAATGGTATTGGCTTCATAGTAATTGGTAGATCATTTGGAATGATTGATACAAGCAAGTCGTGAGTCTCTGCCGACGAAAATCATATTTAACTTATTCACTTTACTATCATTTTTCTACTTATTTCCTTTTCTTTATGTATTCAGGAGAATACTTGTCAAATAATAAGTGATATTATATCGTTTCTGTAAGAAGTTACTATTAATGTGGTCTTCTTAATTTTTAATAGTTCCATATTCTTAATCTCATTAAAAAAAACGAAAGAATACTTTATAATATACGTTTAACTTTTAACGGTTTTGCTTAATCAGTAAAGTTTGATGAGAAACTTTTAAAGACCATTTGTTATAAACAGCTTAGTTAGCACTCTTAAAAGATTTATTTCTTACTCAAAAGAACTTTTGTTCCTAAAAAACGTAATTAGATCAAATTGTATACTATTTCTCTTTTATCACATTGTATACTGTTTTCATAACAGTGCATAAATATTACTATCCCATATATTTATTTATTTATTTATTCATGTACCAGATTTAGTAAAAACAAAATATTCAGAGATATGAAGAACATTGGATGAGCTTATCTCTAAAGAGAGATCTCTACCAGCTACCCATGAGAGTGACAAAATTCAATTAAAAGGGCAGAAATAGGTACACACTTCATATAGTAAATATTCTTAGTAGTAAAAAACTAACTAAACATTACTTATATAATAAACTAAATTATACCGATACATAAATAAATTCAAATACTTATCAATATAATAAATCATAAATATATACAAATACATATATGAATATATAAATATATAATAATACAAATACAGATATAATACATATAATTATAACTGGGAGAGATAGTAGAGCTTTAATCTACGTTTAAACAATACAACATTTGGGCTACTTATAATATGGCTGGGAAGGGTATTCCATAACCGCGCTGCATGAATGGAGAAGGATTTAGAGAATAATGTTGAATTGTAAGAAGGGACATTAAAAGATTTAACAGGAACACAAGAGCGTTTGGGACGGCTACTCGGAGGGGACAGGTGGAAGAGTTCATATAAATAAGTGGGAGATGAATTTCTATAAACATTATACAGCGTGGTTAAAATATGCATATTCCGGCGAAGGCGAATAGGGAGCCACTTAAGTTGACGTCGAAAATTTGAAACATGGTCAAACTTGCGCAATCCGAAGATAAAACGAATGCACAAGTTTTGAAGGCGATCTAATTTATTAAGTAGCTCCTCGTTAGCATCTAATTGGCAAACGTCAGCATAGTCGAGAAGGGGTAACAAAAGGGAGTGAGATAGCAAGATTTTAGTTTTTAAAGGTAGGAAATTTTGCAGACGCTTGAGGGAGTGAAATGACGAATGCATTCTTCGACTAGTTTCATTTACTTGTGCTGTCCAATTTAGGTGTTTATCTATCACCAATCCCAGATTTTTTACTACGTCACAATAAGGAATCACGGTATCACTGTACATTACATTAGGAAACTGATTAAGTTCCACCTTATTTTGAAGATATTTGCTACCTATAAGAATGGCCTGAGATTTTTTGGGATTAACAGTGAGACCAAAAGATTCAGTCCATTCCTTTATTAAAATGAGATCATTATTTATGGCTCTAATAGTAGTATCAAGATCATTAAGTGAGCAATGTCTGTAGATTTGTAAATCGTCTGCATAGAGATGGTAGTGAGAAGATATTATTTTAGTGAATTCATTAATAAAAATGGAAAAAAGTAAAGGAGATAAAACGCCGCCCTGAGGGACGCTGGCAGACAGAACAGCCCAATCAGAGGATAAGTCATCAGAGCATGTAGTCTGTCGACGGCCGTACAGGTATGAATGAAACCAGTTAATCACAGGTGGAGATATGTTAAGGCTGCGAAGAACACCAAGCAATATATCAAAGTCTATGGAGTTGAAAGCATTGCTGAAATCCAGAAGGACAAGTATCGTGAATCTATGGTTATCCATAGCAAACCTCATGTCTTCGGTAACTTTCAGCAAAGCTGTTGTTGTACTGTGACAAGAGCGGAAACCTGATTGAAAAGGGCTAAGGAGTTTATTATGGTTCAGGAAATAAGACAATTGTTTAAATACAGTGTTTTCAAGGACTTTAGACAGGAAAGGAAGGATGGATATAGGACGAAACTGTGAGGGAGAACTAGGATTGCTGATTTTGGGCAGGGGCATGATATGTGCCGATTTCCAGGCAGATGGAAAGGAATTGGCTGTTAAAGAGAAATTAAGGATATGCGTTATAACAGTCAAGAGGATGTCGAGAATAGGAATTAGCATGTCACGACTAATGTTATCATTACCCATAGCTTTAGAACTAATATTTAAAATTGCTTTCTTAACATCACACTCCGTGATTAATTTAAAAGTAAAACTGTCACAGATAGGTGGGGCGGTCGTATTTAATTTGTTTAAGACCGAGGTTTTCAAAGAATCGGAAAGTTTAAGTGGAGAAGATGAGAAATACTGATTCAGAGAATTCAAGTTTAATATATTACTACAAGGGGTCATAGTTTTACCCACACCTAGTGACTTGAAGAGCCTCCATAATTGTGGAGGCGTAGAACTATTAACAGAGGAGTAAATATAGCGACGTTTGGCGTCTCTACACATCCTATTGCAGCGATTGCGCAATTTTTTATACGTGGCCAAAAGGTCATCCGTAGGGTTTTTCTTGAAACGAATCTTAGCAATATTACGTTTATTCATAATTTTTATATACCTATATTTTTGTGAAAGATTTATATTCAAATTTTTTTCAGTACGTATTAAAATTACATTCAACACTGCGATGTTAGATTTATGTTATTTAAAAGACAATAGGTAAAATCTATTTCGTTTATGACAAATATCTTATGAATTTATTAGTATTTATAATGTGTTTTAAACTTTCTTAATTTTCTATGACTGTTGGAGGAGAATAACGCGAAAAGACAAGCATCGATTATATATTAGTTGCTTCAAATAATATAATAATTTTAATAAAATGATATAAGCGTGAAAGCGCAATCCCTAACTTCTCAGTTAGTAGCAGTATACTCGTATATTACACCGTGATTATAAAAGAGCGTGTGTTCCGCCGCAGCGTCGGTCAAGTTTCAGTACTCTACTTCGGCGACTTAGAGTTAGTCTTAGACATGTGTTAGATAACTTGTACCGAATTGCTAAGTACAAGACTTTACAAGCTCTCAGCATTTCAAAAAGGTAGTTAAACATTTTAAGATAGTATGCATTTTTATTTAAGACAAGTACTTTCTCACTCTCTCTCAGTTTAGTAACTTAATTACTTTTTAGTCTTTTTAAGGATATTAACAACATTTTAGTACATATAGTAAAATAAAACGTCTTACCAAGTCTCACGCTGTGTATCATAAATTTTATTGCATATCTAAATTTACCTAGCGGTTAAGTCTGTCAATTTTACCAAATTCTGGACCTATTTAAGATTTAATAATTTAAAGTGTGGCAGGTGGAACTATATCTTGACAAGGAAATGATATAGTTTATGTTGCTTTGAATAAAAGTATTGTTTAATTTTTATAAAAAATATTTATGTTATTGTTCACTAGCATGTGCTTGCGGTTTTGTTCGCACTGTATAGGTAAATTAACAGTGTTTTTATGTGGGACAATCGTCTGAAATTTGTATTTCTATTCGTTACTGAAAAGTACTAAGTCCTGATATGTGTAAAAAAAGTAACAAGGAAACAAACAATCTCACAAAATATAATATTAGTTACGATAACATTTTAGCTTTGCGAAATAATCAAATAAATTTTGTTAAAAGCACTAAGTAGTCAAAAAGTAGCCATCGTACTGCAACATCCAGTTTTTATGAAAAAAGGCTAAAGAGGCACTTTGTACTACTTCTTTTGTTACTCATCTGTTTTTTAACTTCAAAGTGATTAAGATTAGTTGAGATTTGTAAAAGAATGTAATCCAAATATACATTTAACAATCTTCATTCCTTTTATAATTTTAATTTTTACAAGCATTGCAGAATTATACCTACGTTTATTTAAAACTATAAAGGAAATCTTGCCATTTTCAAACAACTAATTTATGTCACTATTATTTATAGTATAATTTACTGTACAGACGAAAGTTATCCCACTACAGAATCGATGTGATATTCATACTGAGCCATACTAATCTGTGACGCTGTCTGGTCAAATAATTACTTGTAGTTATTGTAAAACTGTTTTGTATATATTATTCAACGAGGATAGCCCTTTGCACTCGAGAGATGACTCTCGCTCACCACATGATTTATATTATCAACAAGATCTTATTTTTTCTTGTCTTGTAATACTATCTTGTTCAGAAAACATCCACCTAAATGAAGAGCTGCATAACCTTTTAACAGGAATACACACTTTAAGTAGCTTCTTACGTGCTTGTGTGAAAAGGGGTTAATTGACGGCAACCTTCACGGTTAACTTTAATGTAAAATTAACATATATTGTATTAAATTAATACTGTTATTATTATTTCAAAAGTACTTTTACATAATACTATAAATAATTTTAACTTTGTTGTATAGATGCTCATTTGAATGGTGGATAAGTTTGAATACGTAATTTACCTTATAACTCTTTGAAAAAGATTTGTATATCAGAGAAGATAACTTGTTTACTCTAAAATATGGAAAGTCCAGTAGACATGTATATTTGCATATCTTAGTGGCTACCGCTGTTCCACCAGGTGCAGTCAAAGGAGGAGGGTCAGGGGAGTCACGATCCTCCAAAATATTTATTTTTGCTACATTGCTGTAAACTTTACTATGCTATTAGTTGCAGTCGCTTCTACTTTCCACTGATATAAAATTTGTCTTTCAACTACAACAACAACATTACTTAAGATAACAGAATGAAATACTCGTTTGAAATATGTATCTTATATGTATATCATATATCATATATATAGTTAAACTTATTAACACATTTGACATAAATTGCTAATCGATATTTATTTTAAATGGCATTAATTACATACAGCAAAAGAGATACCTAAGAAATAATATAATGATAAGTGTCTTGATTCAAGGCCGAGATGATTAAATTCTATGTAATTTATTTAGCAACTAATTCTGGAAATTGAATGCATATACACTTTTGTTTTCTTACTACCTTATAATACCTTACTTATTCTCGTTAAATGCTAAAAAGCACATTTTTTTATATGTAGTCCCAGGGCTCCTAGACAAATGTTTGTAAGTACAATAACATCGTATACTTCTTTCATGCTCATAAATGTCTGTCTTTAGCAATAAAACTCTAATAACTCATTCAAATTATCTTTATTCAAGAAGGCATTTACACGCACTTTTTAATCGTCAATTATTACATTAAAAAGGTATGTTGTCATTTAGAAAAGGATTTAGATGTACTTCAAGATATGAGATTAATTTGAAGCTATAGATATATATCAAGGATCGAAGACAATATAATATATAATAATAATATGAAACAAACCAAAACTAAAAAAATAATAAATAAATATAGTTTAAAACAACTAAATATACACGTTTTTACATAATCCACCACCCTTATGTACAGCTCTGTATGTACTAACATTATGTTCTACACTTATGAACTTTCTTTATATAATGAGCATAACGAAATATACATTTATAAAAGCCAGAAATTTAACGCACTGATTATATATATCGGAAATTTTTTGAATTATTATTCTTTTTAAAAAGAAAAACAAAAAGTATAATCGCTGACCGTATACTAGTCATCGATTCTATTGTAACTATAATAAGATATACCGACTATAGTTCTATGATTTTATATTAGTTAAAGGAGTGGCAATTATCATAGTGAAATAATAACAGGTAAGAGAGTATTAACAAAATGAAACAAGTTAATTATTATGCTGAAACAATAACTTTTAAATTAAATTAAATTAAATTAAACAAACTGACATAGATTCTACTTACAATGTGTATTCCCCGAAAATCAGCAGCAATCTGAGCTCTGCTCATAAAGCACCGTTTTTTATACAAAAGATTCCCCTCTCTTAAAGTGAATCGTTGCTAGTCAATTACAACACTTTTTCACATAATACTATCAAACACTCTATTTAAGCAACTCTTATTCAGACAGCTTTAGGTATTACAATTCACAAAATAATGTTATAAAGAAAGAGTGATTATTTAAGAAGTTGTTTAAAAACATACAACTTTAAATTTAACAATCCATCGATTAAATATAGTCAAAATCACAAATTCTTAAATCTTACGTCGGCCATCTTAATAAATAAATCCGGGTGTGTAAATAACAAATGTGGCATTGATTATTATAATAGATATTGCTGAGTTGAATTTATAATTATTTTAAAAATAATTATAGGTATGTAAATCAATTAATTTGATTTTGCAATAATATTCAACGCGGCGACATATATAAATTGAATACAAAATAAACAAATCACAATTCAGCTACAACTAGCCAGCTTGGCTTAATTGTTATATAAATGGCTGACCCTTGCGTTATGCTCGTGAACGGGTGCTGCTTGCGGTGACTGGTCGTATTGCTAGCCACGGATTTCCCTTTTTCTTATTATTATTATTATGATGGCTTATCGAATTGATTGCGATGGTTCTAGTCGTTCGTACTACGTTTGTGAAAAAGTGATCACAATAAAAAAAAAAAAAACCCGGCTGAGTTTGTTGTGTGGTTCTTTTCAGACCAGGGCGTTTGGAACCCTCGTAGCCTTATTTTAAGTTGGAAAGTGTCTTTACAGAAGAGCTTATTTTAATACCTAGGCCCTTTGTTACTTCCATTTGACGTACACAAGTGATCACTGGTATGGTATCAAAGTGGAAAATACATAAATAAAAAAAAAATAATAATAATACTGGTGTGCCAGGCAGAGTTTATCCTGCCTTGAAATAAATATAAAAATCAGATTGCAGCGCCACCTAGTTCGCACGAAATTAAATACACCTACGATAACATCAAAATCTATTCAACTGGGAAAATTAAGTGACAGCTACCTACAGAAAGATTATATATATACATATATGTTTATATATATTGGACTGAAGACGATTCTAAGTCGACAATGAAACAATTTACAAATTGTATTATTTCAATTTATTATTATTTTCATTGTGGTACTTAATTTTACTTACAAAAAATTCATTTCAATTTTAGATCAAATTAACATTTGCAATTCTACCGGACGCTGTCTAGATTCAATTTCGCCATCTTAGGTAGCACTACTTCTTTTTTTAATAAACTGATATCGAATCTTATCAGAATAGAAAATCAATTCTATTGATTATTACTGGAATCTTTTTACAGGAAAAATATTAAAGATGCCCAAAATCTTCGCTTTCCTTTACTCTTTTAATATCGTAAATGGAATCTGTTTCAGTAAAAGGGTCGGTCGGTCGGTCGGAGCGATCGTTATGGCGGCCCGACTAACAGAGGCCAAAGCAGTCACACTAATCGGAGACACAAACCAGATTCCTTATATAGACCGGCTAAATCTGTTCCATATGAAATATAATAGCCCATACCTCGTGACGTCTATCAGTCAAGAGCTCTTAAGAACCTACCGATGTCCCCTGGACGTAAGCTATGCTCTAAACGAGGTATACAACGGCATATACTCAGCCCATTCATTGACTCGCTCTCTGAGAACAGTCAGGTTTACGGGTGCTACCATCGAAGCTGACTTTCCTAATACCCTGTACCTGGTCCACACACAGACTGAAAAAGCGGACCTTACAAACCTAGGGTACGGAAAAGGGGAAAACTCGCGCATCCTCACTATCAATGAAGCTCAGGGATTAACATACGAGTCGGTAATAATCATCCAAACGAAATCCAAACCAAAATCGTACCTGACAAGTGTCCCACACGCAGTGGTGGCTTTATCTAGGCACACAAGAAGTTCTACGTACTACACGGATATCGACGAAGACGCCATTGTGAGATTCATTAGGCGGGCCGGCGATACCTCCGATAGAACTCTTGTAGAGTACAACCTCAAGATGGCAATTTCTCACCGTGACTCCGACGCCATGAAAAAGCTAGTGAACTTAATAACCTAGCTTACTACTACTACTATTTACTTTATTTATTATTATTATCAATTTCTAAAATAGCTTTGGAAAACTTGTGTACAATTTCCTGCGAAGTTACCATCGCAATTAAATTCGTAATAAAATTGTTTAAAATCACAATGAAAGGCATGGACAAATGTCTATGGACTCTAAAAAAAAAAAAAAAAAAATCGTAAATGGAATCTGTTTCAGTAAAAGGGTCGGTTTAAAATTTTACAAATTCTTGCCAATACCCTTGATTCATAAATCTGTAAAAGAATATGAAGTTTTATTTCCTAATTCAAAATTGAAACCTCGATTAAAGATGGGAGTCTCTCTTACCAGATTCAGAAGTAAATGAAATGTATTATACACCTCTATTCTATTTAACTAAATAAGCGGCCATTATGTCTTCAAGGATTACCCTGAATTATTAAATTAATAATAATATTAAAATAATATTAATAATTATTAAATGTCGTTGTTCTAAATTTCTCCATCAATTAGAATGTATATACTAAAATTATAGAATATTTCATTTTCATATTCAATTCTTGAAGAGGCAACTGGTGGATATTTCTTTACAAGAGTAGTTTTAGACTGGTCCTTGCTTTATTATTATGTTTTAAGACTGAGAAGCTGTTGTAGGAAAATATTATAATTTTGTACAAAACCCTCATATTTATTAATTAGTAAGATATATCCATTTTTTTTAGATAACATGTTAGGTTAGGTTTAAAAAACACCAATAATACTACAAAATAGATTTTGTAATATATAATATTTTCATATAATCGTTTTTAAATACATTATTAGAACTGTGTATGAAGTGGAAGTGATGAGAAACCTCGAAGAAAACTTATTAATTATGGATGCAGCATTAAGTTGTTACTAGAACTTATTTAATTATAAGCTTTACTTAAGTTTTATATTGCTATTCCTTTGAGTATTAAAACAATATCAAATTTCAAGACGGTATTTGTAGAGTCAGTGCCAGCCAAACGTCCACTCTTCTCTTACATTCCTCACTTCCCTCTGCATCTCTCAAGAATGGCAACGCATTCATTTATAGTAGCAAATCTCTATGGGTGATGGAACTTCGAACTATTAATTGTGCCGTCTGCGAGCCACCGACCCTGTTCCGTGCTCAAAAGCAAAAAGCTAAAAGCTAAAGCAAAATAATTTATTATAACTTATAATGCTTAATTAAGCCAGTTGTAATATATGTTATTACACTTATTGATTTGATAGATTAATTAGACAAAATTAATCCCATAACACTTACTTTTTAAATAAAAGAATCGCTTATTATATTTAATTTAAAAAAAATCCTATTTAACAATTTTTTGCCAGTGTACTAAAATGATCTAGAAATTGCTCTTTTAAAATGGTACTGGTTAATGGTTGTAAAATATGTAAGAAAGTTAATCTTTTATACGAATTAATTAAACCAATGTAAAAAATTATATTATACCAAAGTTACAAAAAATATATCAAACATAACGATTCATTCTAATTATAAAATCCCACACTTTAATAATATCAGTAATTTTATAAAGTTCGCCGTCGTTCTTGAAATTTGATTAATTGCACCCTGTCATGAAATCGCTTTACACTTTGGTAAACTTATCAGTTTGTCGCAGCTGTTCATTAATCTTGCCATAATTAGAAATTTTATGAACTTTTGTAAAAGTGGCAATGACTCTGTCAATAAAACGCAACAACAGGTTTTAGCTAAATGAAAATATAATAATAATACGATCCAATGGTGACTGTTTAAATAAATAAAAAGAGTTAACAATAGATAGATTCTCTTTTATTAGTTTAATTAAATTAATTAAAAGTTTAATATTCAAGTGTTTATTGGTAGCTTGTATACTAATAAGAATATATATTGTCCCATAAAAGATTTGTAGCTCCGTCCTCTACCTTCCGCCGTTCATTTCGTTTACGATATTTATTTAATATACATTCGTGTAAACATAAAAATAAAAAGGATGAAGTTGTCTATAATTAGAGGATGTATGAAGTGAGAAAAAAAACATGCTTATAAAACCCACAAACGTTAAAATACTGAGGTTCTTATATGCTACGATGTATATTTGATTCCTTTGTATTGAAACAGAAATTATATATTTATTTTTGTTAATAAATGCATTGCCTCCAGAAATTAGTAAGGATGAAGAAAGCCAGGCCAAAAAAAACGGGAAGACTGGATGTTCTGGATTTCGGCTCTATCACTCGTCGCTGGAAAGATATAAAGGCAACTTCACGCCGGTCTCATGTGTTATGGTGGTTCTATCCTATCCAATCCAGTCTATACGAGCAAATTAATACAGGTATAAAAAAATTAATGCAATATCTAGCGCAAAATATTTTTGTCAAAATTCTCTTAAATGTTTGTAAATAGCAAGAATTCAATAAAATGGTTTTATAAATGGAGTCGACTCTCTTTTGTATTTTATTTTAAGGATTGAAATCCTTTTATTAAAAATATTTAAGTGTTTGAGCTTTTGTGCAAATGGAATCAAATGTTACACAAAAAGCTTTATAATTCTATTATGAAAACCGAGTCTTTACTAAATTAATTAAATTTTTAATAAATATATCTTAATATCACTTGGGTAAAATTTTAATAATATTATTATTAGTATATGCTAATAACATAACACATTGTTTTGTTTATTTAAAAACACGCCTGCTGGGGCATATTCCATCCAACCATCCGGATTCTGATGGTACAGCCTGCGTCGCTGACATACAAAGGACATTCAATTAGCTTTTTGTCTTTTCTAAGAGCTTCGAAATTATATACTAAGTTATTTAAGATTTCAGCGAAAAAGTTTTTGGCCCTAAACCAAAAGGTTTTCTGTGCTTTTGTGGATTTGGAAAAGGCGTTTGACAGAGTTGTGAGAAAGAAGTTATGGGAGATCCTGCCCCGATACAATGTGAAAGGACCCTTGCTACAGGCTGTAAGGTCTCTTTACCAAGATCACTCAGCCTGTGTGCGAGTAGGAGCTGGCATGTCGCCCTGGTTTGACATCCAATCGGGTGTTAAGCAAGGTTGCGCTATGTCAGCTTGGTTGTTCAATTTGTATTTGGATAGTTGTCTCCAAGGAGTGAAAGATAGTGACATGGGAGTGAAAGTAGGTGACCTTAAGGTCAATTGCTTACTATATGCAGATGATGCAGTGCTCATTGCATCATCAGAATGCAATTTGCAGGCATTGGTCACCACTCTGAAAGATGGGTGTGAAATTAATGGTCTTAACCTGAATGTAGATAAGACGAAGGTTCTGATATTTGAAAGAAATGAAGAAAGAACAGAATGTAAGATCAACGTGAATGATAAGATAATAGAACAAATGAATGAAGTGGTATATTTGGGAAGTATGTTTAGCAGAGACGGAAGATACGAAATGGATATGGAAAGGCGTATTGCTGCCGGTAACAGAGTCAATGGTGCTTTGACTGCATTGTTGAGACGGCAAAACGTCAGTATAGCTGCGCGTTTGGCTGTACACAATGCAGTTTTGCTACCGACGCTGTTATACGGCAGCCAAACGTGGGTAACACAGAAGAAGAATGTAAGAAAGATGAATGCTGTGGAGATGCGATCTCTTCGCAGAATATGCGGAGTCAGTCTAGCTGATCGAATCCGCAATGAAGAGATCCACAGAATGGCAGGTACTAGCGAAGATGTCACGGTGAGAATGAAGAAGAACGTGCTCAGGTGGTTTGGGCACGTTGAACGAATGAGTGATGAAAGAATGGTAAAAAAGATTTATATGGGAAAAGTGAGCGGTAAGAGAGACAGGGGGAGGCCTCGAGTGACCTTCGAAAAAACAGTAGCTACGATACTGGAGGAAGGTCACGTAAAAAGCATGAGGACCCCCCGGAGGGCATGTATGAAGAGGTTGATGTCTGTGGCCGAGGCGAAAGAGGTATGCAGAGACCGTAGCGTTTGGCGCTCCGTCGTCTCTGGCTACCCCGCAAGGGATATGGCGTGAAGGTAAATAAATAAATAAATAAATAAATTATGTTCAGCGAATACAATATTAACAAAAAATATATAGAACTAATATATATATATATTATAATTTTTAGTAAAAGTATATAATAAATAATAAAAACAATAAAACTATGAGATTCGTGTAAAATAAGCCTCAGTAATGTAGAAATAAAATAATGCGAAATAAATTAAAATTTTGTTCTAATGACACCGTAACGGCAGTAGTAAAAGGAGAGCTATTCAAACGCCAAGCGAATATGTTACACATAGGATCGTCAAACCGGTTTTGTCGTTCGTCATGGGAGAAGTCGATAGAAGCTTGTAGAACTTGGCGATAAAACTTCGTAATTATTCCAGCACAAATAAATGCTTACACAAACAATTTGAATTTTGATTTATCACATGTTACTCCCACTTCACGACCCTTATATTTCTATGGAAACTTGGAAATTTCATATAAGGCTTCTTTTCTTTTTCAATAATTTTAGAAAAATCTAATTTGTTAGTTATCAAAAATCTAAGGAAACTTATAATATATAACAAACAGATTTTTTTTTTAGTTTCATTGCTCGCTGCTGTCGCTGCAAATGCAAGTATAAATGATAATACGTGACTACTATGACAACAGGTAATGGATAATGGAAGCTAAGAACAGAAAGTAAAAGGCAAGTATTTGGGCTTGCGTCTTTTTAATATGGCATATGGCATTTAAATTTTAGCCATGTTGGCTACGCTTTACGATCTTCTAAGATCAGGGTAGTACTACCCCTATCGAGACGGCCCACGTGAGCTGCTAAATTGAATGAACACCTCTATACTCTACTAGTTGCAAAATGAAACAGTTTAATGCCTATTATCATAAATTAATATTTATCAAATGAAGCAGGTTTTCCAATACCCTACTTATAATTTGAAGATTCATTTTTTACGAAATTATTATTACGTTACATTAAATTTAATATTAAAATGTAATAAATCAAGATATTAAATATTATTTTAGGACAATCAAACGTCCTCTAATCTTATCTCGATTTGATTGATTATAGCCTTTTGTGTTACTTCCAAAAGGTGATGGGATATTAGGATTATTTTGGAGCACGTTTCTATCAAAGACTTTAATACACAAATATTTAAAATTGTGCCCCGTTGTTTCTTTAGTTAGAAGTGCAATTCATATCATTCAAAACCTTCAGTTTAAGTAACAAACAGTAAGTCAAGTTCTCATTAACTACACCTATTGCTTGTAAACTTGTTTTCATATAATGGTACGTTACGTTTATTTTTCCGCACAAATTAAAAGTCTTGATTCTAATTCAACGTGGCAAGTTTTTTTTTTATTCCATAAACATTCTAATATTAACTAAATTCAAATTTCTTCTCTGACAGGTGAACAAACTTGGAGTAGATTTGTAAAGTTTACTTTAATTAGTCGTTCTAAAGGACGATATTATAATAATAGAAAGCCTTTCTTTAAACTTATTACTATTATTAATTAAATATTATTATTCAATATAGTTTATAATTTCAAACATTTTTTTTCAATAACAACTGTTAGTCAATTCATATTTAGAAAAAAGAAAGTATTATAACCATTGAAAATGTTGAACTTTGAAAACATTTATATAAAGGAGCTTTTTTGGAGTATTATTATTATTACAAATCTTTCTAAGTAAAATATTCCAAATAATAAAAGAGGCACTTTATATATTTTATTACACGAGTGAATTGAAATATATATAATGTCATGGTTATAAAAAATAATTTTATGAAATACACTGACATACCACGAAGAATATTAATTATTTGCTGCGTTACTCAACAATGGCTTAAATGTAAAGAACTGTTGTTTAATTTCAATATCCACCAGGTTGGTAGTTCGTTGTTGTTAATTCTATTAAATAAACAGAAAAAACGAGGAGAGAGTAAGAACGGATAATTGAGCGGCGTAATTCAATATTGTAAGCGTGTATAGACCACCGTCTTCTAACGTTCGGCAATTCGATGAAATTATGGATGGGGTTTTACTTAAAATAATCAATTATAAGTAAACGACAGTTATTTGTCGGAATTCTAATATTAATATCTTATCTAAATGTGTTAAGCTTTAAAATTTATTTACATCACTTAATCTATCACACTTGCTTATAAAGCCTATGAGACTCATCTCCACTAACGCCACCTGTATTGATAATATATTCAATATTATTATTCCAACTTTTAAATATTTAATCAATGCGCTAAATTCTGACTACTGTTGTCAACTTATTAACTTTAAAAGTAACAATGGAACGAATTGAAAAAGGAAAATAACTTTTGTACCAGTAACTGCTAACTGAATAAGTAAAATTAAAAATGACTTAGTTTGCTATTTATCTTTATTACAATATCAAACTGAAATACTTTTATTAATTATTTAAATAATTATTTACTACTAATTCTCTTTCTTACAAAGTGCAAGTGATGCATTAGTATTTGGTGAAAGGGCACAGCAGAGTTAAATGAAAATAGAGAAAATTTATATCAACTGTATGCAATATAACTATAATGTATGCCATATAAATAAATTAACTGTATAAGAAGAGTAAAAAAAATATGTATAAATATTTGTCAAAACTTTAAAAAAAGTAAAGATACTTTTTTTAACTTAAGAAAGTTGCTAAATCAATATATGTAGGATATGTAGAAGGTAAGTCGCTAGACATCGTGATGAGTGGGGAGGACTAAAAAATAAAAATTCGTAAACTAATGGAGGTACTTTTGCACCAAATATGCCCAAAGTAATGGAAGTACATATTTATTCTACAACTAAATTGAAATCAGGACAATCGACGAAACCATGCAAGCTAGCAAGAAGCGTAGCCGTTAGCTTTAGATATCACCATTTAGAGTTTTTAAATAATTTCGTATTCTTAAACGATTGATATAAGAAATGACTTAAGTTAGAATTACCCTATTACTTACCTTTATTTTAAACTACGATTTCAGCAAAAATCTACCGACATAAAAAAATCGAATAATTAGTTGTTTATTAGCATTCATTTAAATCTTGTAACGAGTATTATTTTATAACTTTGGTATGTGTAGTTGTTTTAAGTAATTGTGTTACTCTGAAGTTTAATCGGAAAATATAGAACAAGTTTACTTCAAAAAGCGGTATTCTATTTTCCACTCTTTTTATTATGTGAATAGTAAAACTTTGACCGACCTTGTCTTCGTCGCCATTTGTTATGTACGCCCTGATGCACTGACTCATCAACCAACGATGTGCGCGGGCGCCGCGTCCGCTCCCCCCGTGTCTTGCGCGGTAATGGTACCCCGCGCGCCCCGCACACCGCGAGCTCGAGACAGTGTATACACGCCTAATATTTATCATTATAGATATAGACCAATACAAATACTACAACAAGGAAAATCTAGAGAGTAATTTATGAATTGAAAATATGAATTATATAATTAATTTTAACTTATTTTATTATGAAGATAATGAAATGGCTGCTCAATTATACTTAAAAAATAATAATAGACAAGCTTTGTAATAGCAAATCTTATTATTTCATAAATAATAGAAAAAAATATTTATTTATAAAATAATATTTTTTGTAGTAGTGATCTTCCCCTACAAGTAATTTAATAAAGTAAAGTAGTGCCCGCGACTCCAAACGCCAGCATTTGTTGTTATGGTAGATTAACATCAAACCATTAAAGTTTTTCAGTTTTATTATATAGTTAGCTAAAGGTTCAGGCAAAGCAAAAAAACAGTTTCTGAATGATATTTTATCAACCGTAAAACAACGGTAGTTAAATCAAACAAATGCCAACATTTAAGTGACCTTCCCTACAATACATCTGTGAAAACTCATTAGAACCTGGAAAGCTAAAGTAACAGACAAACAGAAACTTATTTCTGTTTGTCTGTTACTTACGAGTAAAAACCAAAACAATGTTAAGACATTGTTTTGGTTACTTAAGTATTACTAAATTATTTTATTCGAATGTCTTTTGTGTATAGACAGCAATCTATTACAAATTTATCTCGTAAGACTCCTAAAGTCAGCAAGAGAAGATGAATTTGGTATTCTTCAATTGCTACGATTACTTTAGCGAACGCAACATAAAAGCGGCAGAGCACATATAAACAGCACACAACACGCACACACAGCGTCTTCTCCGGCCAAGTCGAGGACCCCACACTACTATCGTTAAAATTAAAGTAAGAGATAAGACTCATGTCATTTTTAAAAAACAAAGGCCGACGGAGGACCTAAGGAAATGATATTTTTAGTAATAAATAGATTTATAGATCTAGGCATTTATGATACACAAGTAAACAAAGAAACTAAACCGGCTAAGCTAATACTTAAATAAAATTGTTTTATGGATTTAATTTGCGTAATTTGTTTAAATTTTAATTTTAACCCGACGTTTTAAATATTTTTAGAACATGTATTGAAGCTATTCATACAATATAAAATGCTATATTATAAACGCTTTGTATCAATAGCTTGATTAAAATTGTTATAGTATATCGTGAATAAATTATCGTAATACTTATCAGTTAATTTTTTTACTTAGCAACTTGAGTATTTTACGGAATTTAGAGATATGCTTATATTTTTGTTGTCCAAATATGAGTCGGGTACAATTATTTCGCGCTCCTTCTAGTTTATAAAAATTTTCTTCTTCTAAATCTTGCAATAATAGGTAGAGGCGAGATTTAGTCAGCGCTATCTTTGCTGGAACCCTAAGATAATTACGTAAACTTCGAAGCGATCTGAACGTGGCAAAAACTTCCTACTGACCTCACCTATCTGCGGGGTCCACGACATTTTTGGTCAAAAATGGTGATAAGGTTTTTAACTTTATTATTGTAAGGAACCTGGACACTATCTACATTAACTAAAATCAGATTACCTCGATATCATCCTTTGACTGACTTTAATTATAGTTTATTATATGATATTATTATAACTATAATTATATATCTGAGATAAGTATTGAGTGTGTAGAAATATTCTGAGAAATACGCGTAAGTTGGACATTTTGTAATTTCTCACATCCATTCTGCCTTTGAATGTTATAATTTATTTACAAACTTTGTAACATTTCACTCCACCACCAAGTATAATTGTCTATTACACTCTTCCAACTATTTTTTTCTAATTGTTTTACTTTTTCCCGATACAATAAGAACATGAAATATATTACTTCATATCTTTAGGTCTTGCAGGTATGCAAGATTTGTATTTCCCAAAAAACACAGACAATATTAATTTTAAATTTCCTTTCAAATTATATTTAATTATAAATTTAATACTTGGCTGTTTACTATGAAAGATTTTAAATTAAGATTTTGCGATGCAACAAATTCAAATTTAAATCCAATTCATAAAATACAAAACTACTAAGTGAAAAGAAGTTTATTCAAATTGAAAACCAGTGTACAGCAGCAGTATAGGGTAGAATCATAATCCTTACTTCTTTAGACACAAGGATCTATTTTGTTTGCACAAGATGATAACACATATACGAAAAGTCAGTAGATAGCACAAGCAAGTTTCATAACAAGTTTTTTACGATAAAAATTAAAAAAATATACCAATACCGCTTTTAATAAAAAAAATAATGGGTTTTCTAATATTTATTGACTAATATGTATATGAAATATTGCATATAAAAATACGATAAAATTGTTTTTCAGACAACAAGTTTTTCTATTTGTTTATTATTGTATTATTTCATATTATAGTACAATGATTCTTAAATAAGATCAATAATATTTTATAATTAAAATAATTGAACATATTAAATACCAGTTTAAACGAAAAAAAAAAAAATATAAAAACAGCATCCCATCGTCCTCCCGGCGGTCCGTCGAGGTTCGCATATTTTACACATAACCTACTTTGTAAGCCTTTAATAATAATAAGACAACACATGGTTCAATCTAATCCCTCTTCCGGCTCTTAACATTAAGTTAAAAAAAAAATCTCTTAAAAATTTTACGTCAGTTCTTTATCACTTCATATTACATATGACGCACGATATGTTCAGCTGCTATAGTTTTCTACTCGATGGAAAGGTCTTTAACAAGTTTAAAAAAAAACATGCTTCATTCCATGTAAGTTTTTTATTTTTACCGTAAATCGTATTTTTGTACGCGTCTTTTGACGACATTAAAAAAAAACGTGAAACGAATCCACTTAAAGATACCAGTCAACTATTTTATTAAAGTATGATATTGTATAGATCTTTATGAATAGGTCTTGGGTAATTTATATTTGAAATTGACTTATCTTTGAAATAATCATAACCCAATTTTTTTATTTATTTAAAAACTTTATTGTACTATATAAAAATTAAAAAAAATACAGACAGTAAAAATAATGCAAAAAAATATCTTCGCTTCATATGATCTGTTTTAATAATTATGAGAACAACTTTTAATAATGATTAACATTACGAAGTAAGAAAAGTATAAAGATAGTGTAAACTGGCAAAATTTACAAATATTAACATTTCTGTTAATACTTCTACTACAAACAACAAATACAAGTTTTAAAATATTTGAAACAGTAAAGCTCAGTTATTTAATTTGTATCGAACGATTTATTTATTTTTATGTTGTAGGCTAACATTGCTAATAGCTTGTTTGTTTGTTTGT
Organism: Melinaea menophilus ssp. n. AW-2005; assembly: GCA_918358695.1. NCBI lineage: Eukaryota > Metazoa > Arthropoda > Insecta > Lepidoptera > Nymphalidae > Melinaea > Melinaea menophilus. The sequence continues at coordinate 33,227,321 of OU911039.1, read as the reverse complement.
TAAGATTTAAGGTGCAAGTAAATATTAAGGTCAACTAATTATTTTAAGTACTTACAAATTCTCTTATTTTGAAATAAATACTTACAGAATAAAAGATATAAACCAACAGGATAAACCTCATAATAGATAGATTAGAATAAAGTTGATCTTGGTACGGGATATTTGTTTAATTCAACGTTTCATCTCGCAATGTAGTATAATGTGCCGAATTGACCAACAAAATATTGGAAAAATTAGACAAGATTTTGTAATGTGTGAAACAGTCTGCTCTAAATTGATTACTTAGGGATATCGCATGAATAAAATTATGTAGTAAGTATTGTATACATATACAAGGCGGGTAAGTTAGATAGCTTATTTCTTTAAGATATTAAGAATTACTTACAATATCTTTGTCACCGACCAAATGTTTAATAATATAAATATTTTATAAGAGATAGGGGCCGAACGCTGGGTTCGTAATACCAAAATTAAGTATTGGCCGTGCCAATATTGTCGAAACAGGCCGTAGCTAATACTGTCATGTCAACAGATGGTCATATTTTATTATTCTGTCAGGCTCTCCAGTCTCATTACAATGCAGAGCGCCCTCTCCGCCACTCCGGGTGTATCGAGTTATTCACACTCGTTTGTTTTGCGTCGATTTCATCCTGTATTGATGATACAATAAACTTCGATAAGAGCCATAGAGCTCAAAGTGCTTTTTGAAAAGTGCATTGTATTTTTACTGTTTTATATTAAAACATTTAAATTTAACTTATATATTAAAATGTTATTCAGGATGCACTCCTTTACAGTTGTGTTATCCATCTCTAATTGTACCCCAAACGCTGATGCTAGTGTCAGGTGAGGCGAGCACATGTGCGTTCTTTACATTTGTGTTATGCGTATCGTATACGTACGTAACATATTTTTGGCACAGGCTCCATTCTCAAGCGTTGTTTGGAGAATCCGCTATGTAGTGATAAGACCGCGTGTTTGCCCTTACCTCCATTCCTTATTTTTTATATGTCCCATCCTTTTATTATCCTTTTATATTTTTAAAATTTCTCTGTAGTTAACAACAAAATACTCTACTTATCTGACTATTAATAAAATATTTTTAGTAAAATTTCAAAAATAACTTGAAATTGAGCGTGGTTGTGAGTACACGATTTGTTTAAATTTATATCGTGTATATTCTTTAGGTCCCAGTCAGAAAATAACTTCAGAAGTTAGTTCCGGCCCAGTTCCGGCCGACCGATCCGAATCCTCAGCTCGTCCTCGAGCCTTAATAAGTTTAGCGTATGTCACGTCTTTTTCTGCTGCCTCAGCCTGCCACCTAATAAATATTACAGAACATCTCGGAGGTGGCAGCTTGGATTGAGCTATTTGTCCACACTTCGCCTTCGCAGCGCGGTCTTTTTTAGATTTTTGGTTTTGATCTCCATTTAATTTTTTTCCTTTTAATCAGCGCTTGATCCATAAGCAATGGAAAGGGAGCGATAATCTTCGATTGGAATGCATTTCTCTCTCGTCTCATTACCGTCGACCAAGTCGTCAATTCTGTTCTAATACCGCTACTGGGAGCCAAAACGGCAAAAAGTGCCTGGGTCGACCTGTCTTTGTTGTGCATTTTTATGAGTTTAGGTTAATAACAAGAAAGAAAGCTTTTATAGTAAGAAAAAACAAAAATGACTGAAATTGTTCCTAAATAATATCATTGTAAGTAAGAATTTACCACTTTACTAAACCAAACAAAAATGAATATTTTGTGTAAAAATATTTGAGGAACAAGCAGAGAAATAAGCACGAATACTAATATTTGAACTTTGATTTATGTTGGTACTTGAAAAGCGCTTTGAATAACAAGACAAAGCTTGTGTTCTTTTTGTAAAAGCGTCACCAAAATTTTATATTTAATTTAAATCTATTATTATTGCAAAGTATGTAGAATAATTAAGATTGTGCAACAGGTATTACTTAATGTTGTGTAATGTGTAAAATTCATTGTTGTCGCGAATATTGTAAGGTAATTGTGAAATAATAGTGGTGACTAGGGTCAGAAAGTCAGGTAATACAGGAGCGGAATCATCGGGTTCCTGAGCGTGAATTTAGTTAATATAAGTTACATCAGTGCTTAACGCTTGTATATATTTGGTAATATCATAGACATCGTCTGAATATTGACCATATTCACAAAAATAGTTTCGCCAGTAACGCTCAGTACCAGTATTAGTTTATTATTACTTGTAGAAACATACACATATATCACTATTGTAAGTTATTAGTTGACAAATTCCTTTATTTCAAGAGGGTGTGTTCTCTCCTTGATCTGTTTTAAATTTTAATAAAATCTACCTCCGTAAGAATTAATTATACTTCTATTCTGCAAATATTATATAGTTTGAAAGGATGCCAACACTTTCCTTTCCAAAACTAATGAACTCACATTTCAGTGACCCAGTTTCAGAAATATTTAAACTGCAAATTAAAGCCGTATCGGCATACATTTAGGATCATAATGTAATTATAATATGAAAGAAATCATTTTATTTTGTAATTTACCGTTAAAACAAAGCAAATAGGGCAGAAAATAAATTTATATAGATTTTAATAATTAAGAATACTTAACCAAAAAATGTAAAATCATCGATTTAATATATATATTAGTAAAAATAGATTTTTTATTTCTCTTTGTGTATTAATATGATGTAAACACAATATCAATAAAAAATGGCATAGAAGAGGACTATTCCTTATCATCCCACCGTAAGAACCAACGGAGGAACAAAATACTATCTCATACCTCCTTTCAGAAAGTAGTGACCCTACCTTCAGCTATTTATTAGATGCATGGGGATGCCCACCATGTAGTGGTTTTCTTTTTCACTGCTCTGAAAATGTTCTTTGAATTGTTCTGAAAATGTTCTTTGTTGTTAAGATTTGTTGTGTCTGTCGGATGTTTTAAATTTGAAGGTGTGAAGTTGGTGTAGGTATTTGTGAACTATTACTTTATGTAAGTTACTAATTTCCGCTTTTTTATTGATTTCTTTTTGTATATTATTAGTCTGTTTTTTATATTTCTGTATTAAACAAAATTCATATAAGTTGTTTATAATGTCATAGCTTTGGTTTCAACAAACGTTTTTTTTTTGTCTCTGCTGTTAGCCCTACTGTCCATAACAGCATCACCGGTGGAGTGGACGGGTGCAGAGACCCGCCCTTGAAAAAGGGAAAGCAGGGGAACGCGGGTCCTGAGGGCGCCTCCTGTGAGCCTCGGACCACGGCTCAGGATGGCGTAAGGTGGGAAGCGAGGGTTGGATGTGGGTTAGGACTTGACACTAACATCCTCCGATGGCAGAACGCCGGAGCGACGTGCTTGGGTGGGGGCTTCGCCGGCGAAGACAACTTGCTCGGTACGGCAAAGCTGCAGCGTTGAAGCGGAAGCGTGGGCCGGAAATTGGGTATCTTTCTGAGCTGAAGAGCTTCTAAACCCCGCGAGAGGTTTCATCTGATTGATTGAGACCAGTTTGGGGCTTCCATCGAACAACTAGACGGTTATTTCAATAAACGTCGAAATGATAGCATTATCCAAAATGAAACTGATGAAATTAGTCTACGAATAGGTTAAATAGTTTTTTTTAAAGGAAATTGGGTATGAATTCTTCACTTTCATTTATATTTCAGTTCACACAGATAAAACTTGCAGATCTATAAAATTCATCGTTAAAATAGTCATGTATGATGAATTATTTATTAAATTTATAACCATATTGATGAACTCAGCAAACTTGACTCATTCTGGAATAAATAATCCGTTCCAGTTATTTCATGAGCTTAGTAGGATATAACAGTGCCACTTGTACGGGATAACTGGTACTGTTTTTCACATGCGATACCATTATGGTACTAGTGCCAAATGTTAAGTACCTACTGTACTGTAAATATTACATATACTTTTTAAGAAGGTCTTTTCTATATCTTTGAATATAAGATAATCTAAAATATTGGGAATTATTGTTTTTTTATATTATCCAAATAAAACATTCAGAAACAAGCATTTATTGCACTTTCATTATTTAATTTTGGATTACTATTTAAGTTTTTATTGTTAGTTATTAGTTATTAATATAAACATAAAAATATACTTTATCAGTTGATTGACAATGTGTCGAAACGGGTTGCTTAAGCGTAGCCGATTTTATTCATTTTTAATTTTTAATTATCTGTGGTATACTATGCAGATTTTATTCTCCATTTTTTAAGTAAATCTAATAATACATGAGTCAAATACTTCAAATTTAAATATTATTCTGGTGTAGGTATGTTTATTTGCTTTTTCTTATGTTCCAAATGTCGATTTTACTCCACTATACAAAGTTACTGCGTACGTTTCTAGTTCACAGCCACTGAAAAGAGCTAGTTTAATTTTTATATTGTTCTGTTAGTTTGTATTGTATCTCAAGATTAACTAACTCTATGTCATATTTTAGTGGTCAATGAAAACCAGCGCAGGAGTCGAGTACTATCGCAAAGGTTGAATAATTTTTCCATTTGGATGTAAGGAAACTATAAACTTTTTTAGTGTAATTTAACCTATTTTGTTCAATATGAATATACAAGTACATTCATTACATTACTGACTCATTCGTGAATTTAAATTTGTAATATTAATTACTTATAAATTTATAAATTTATTTGAAATTAAAAATATTGAATTCCTTAAATGGGATATAAAAAGTTTTATTTCGGACTTCGAAAGTTTCAGAAGTATAACATTATTATATTTTATATGTTATCTCGTATTCTCAGACTTAATCACATCTCATACAAATTAATAATAATAATACTTTAAGAACAAAGAAAAAAACGGAACCCTTATAAGATTACTTTGTTATACGTCAGCTTCTCCGTCCTTCCATCCTGTCGTCTATCGTCTGTCAATCTGTCAAGATCCTTAATTTTGGCAATGCATTGAGATATTCATTTGAAATTAAAACCACATATTACTACAACTACTAGTAAGCTAGAGCCCCAAGGATCTGTAAAACAATAAAACTTCTAAACTCACATACAAAAAAGATACGGACAAGAATTATGACCCAGAAGTATAATTGACATTCAACGTGCAACGGGAATTTGACATACAACATCGTTTTAAGTAGGTATAAGTTAAAAATAATAAAACTGTACGTTTTAAATTATAGACTTTTAAAGATTTATTTTATTTTATCGTATTACTAAACTTATTGATATTTTTTTACTTATCAAATAAAACAAATAGAGAGAGAGGTATGTAATTGAGAATTCAACCATTTGACAACTTGGAAATAATACTTTGTTACGTCCTAATTATAGATACTATTTACACACAGTAGTAATAGTGTACCTTTTATTGATTATTTATGTTAATAAAACCCTCAGGGACAACGCCATTGATTTTCATATATATATATATATTTATGAGTTCCTCGGATGAAGATAAGAATGATTAATTGACTTATGGTATATGTTATTTTTACAGTGCTTCCTAAAAAACAATTAATCTGCATTTTAATTACAGTTATAATAGTATTTTAATAAATATAAAAACAAATAGTGAACCTTACAAAATATAATCGTTATAAAATGCTATATTTTTTGAAATTATAGTTTATGGGTATTGGTCTTTATAAGATCTAATAAAATAAAGTTATCAAGTTTCTTGTTTCAAAAGCATGGCTGACATAAGTGAAATAAATCGAAGACATTATTAAACTTCGATCCAATTGCTTAAGTGCAATTTGTTCTTGCGAAGGCAGAGAACCTTCGTATACACATATGTGTACAACCCTGCAACAGTACTCCTTATATATTTAAAATGTATTTTTTTTTATCTTTTAAGTAACTTGGGTACTTATAAATATAATAAGAGCAATCGCTGGCCAATTATTAATAAGTTTATTTTGGATAAGAGAAACTCTTTTCGCTTAATCAATTGAAGCTAAAAAAGTTTATTATATACACCTAAAACAAAGACTTGATATTATTTATAAGACTAACAAATTGTTTATGTGACGACTTATATATTATATATATATTGCTTTTCCATAAGTTATGTTTCAAACCATTTATATTTATAAATTACTTTGTTAATTTTCTTAATTTTGACAAATAAAACCAATATAGTGTTAAGATGCTATTAGATATTAAAGCACCATAAGCCATTTTATTTCAAAATGTAATCATTCCTTTGTGTTAACTGAAGCTTAAATTTCCACTACCGTATTACAAAATCAATAACAACTTCCCTGTTTTGAACCGGAGCCAAGTGTTTCAGTTCTGACGCTCAAAAATTTGGATTATCCACGTTTGCACAACGTTATATTTATTCAACTGTTTCTTAACCTTTTTTAAACACTGCGCGTCCCTAAAATAATATACAACGTAGTTCATATTTTTTGAATAGATTAATATTTACTTTCATTGTTTCGAATATGAATACTATTACAATACTATTACCATTCTAATATATTAGAAATAAAGATGTGTTGTTTATTGTTTCACTTAAATAGAGTCCAACAAGAAAGTATATAAAGAATATATTGTTGACGTTTTTATAAGGAAGCATGAAAATTCTGAAAACATATAATAAAGAAGTATTTTTTATCTTTTATTGCCATAAATGCTAGAAGATATAAACAACAATAACAATAATTTCAATTAAATGCGTAAATTACGTCGGTCACAACCGGAGGATCCAAAAGAATACAAATTTATTGACTTAATATTTAACAATTATAATTAAATTACAAACTACGTGATACTCGCTCAAAGTTGGAGACAAGAATGAATACAATAAAATGAAATTATAATTAAAAGAATACAGGGAAATAAATGTAACAAACAAAGGTTTCAGATAATACATTCTGGGATTTTAACATGATACAATGCACCTGCGTCTAATCAGCTTTTCCACGGTTCGTGAGAATATAATAAATGCGAATTTAACAATTTTATAACAAATAAGAATATAATACATATTTAATTAATAATTACAAGTATATAGGAATATAACACCTCCCTCCGTAGATCAGCAACTATTCCGTGACAGAGTTGCTGAGATGTTGCTGTGATCCACTCTTTTCTCGTGGGGATGAACTTCATTTTTATCTTGAATTTTACTTTCAGGGGAATAACTTCTTTTAAAGTGTTGAAAACCAAATCTTCTATACGCTAGATATATGCAGAGTGTACTCGCTCCAAATAGCATTAAATATACAGGAATCGTTATATGATATAGCACGCTATGATCTTCTAGTTGAGTTAGATTAACTGGAGCTTGAAGGGACATTTTTGAATTTATTAAATGGAGCTTTTGAAGTTTTATTGAATTCAGTATTACAGGAGATACGTTTGTCTGCACTTGCTTTTCAAGGTTAGGTAAATCTATTATCCTTATAGCGCATCCTTTTATATAGTCATTCGAATTTATAATCGTGATTGTAGGTGTCTTGACATAGCACTTAAGAGGGATTTCTAGTAGAAAGCTGCCTTGAAGTATCTTGTACAAATCTTGACCACAAGATATCTTAATTTTCTTAGGGGTATGGAAACTGAAGACATAGTCTTTTTCGTCTAGTTTCTCCGGTGCTTCATTATTAAGAATAACAGATGTTAGTTTGCAGGTTGAATTGAGTTCTTGCTTTACAATCAGGTTTCTGATGCAGTTAGCTTTATTTCGACACACATATCTAGTTTTTTGTTCACACAGGTACAGAGAGAGAATTGGACTTCGGGCATTCAGCCTCCATGTACATAGAATTCTCACTAGAAATTGCTATAAAGGGTAGGTTAGGGATGAGGACTTGATTGTATTTATTAGGAACAATTGATAATCGGTAAAGGTTATAGGACAAAGGTACGGCGAGCGGTACTTTTAAAACTATAAATATTTGATTACCGATATAGAATTAACCTAATTTAATTATATCATAATAATATCTAAGTTCTAAACTAAGGATTTCATTCTTTGAATATAAAATCCTTAGCTTCCTTAATATGTTATCAAGATCTACAATACTAACTATAGAATGAGGTGTGCTCAATGAACGTATAAAAACTAAAGAATTTTCTAGTTTTCTAAGTTCATCCGATAAGTCTATATTATCACCTAAAAGCATTAGATGTTGAGCCTTGTAGACATAAGTTTCCTTATTTTATTAATAATAGAATTTAGTACTATTGTAATATTTAATAATATTTATAATACTGACTATATGTTTTAGAAATACATAACGCCCAATCTTTTGTTAAGCTAATATGTTCGTTTAGTTTTGATTTTAAATTTAATTCGTTAGTGTGTAGAGATTGAATTGCATTATTATATTTAGTGGCATTGCTATAATTCAGATTATTAGATATACTTTTAATGGAATTAAAATTCCTCTCTTAATACGACATTGATCAAAAGTTAAAAAAAGGGCACTTAAATTATCTACTTTAGTATTAAAATAAGATTCATAAAGAGGTGTAATATTATTTAAATGTAATCAAATTACATATATTTCAGATTTAGCTAATAGGGTTTGATTGTTAAAAATATCAAGGTCTATATAGTATAAGAATGAATGATAATGAGATATATTTTCTTATCGTTTATTTTGAAAAGGAGTAAGCGCGGACCTAATTGTATCGAATTAATCATTACTTCTTGTCCTCGCGTCAGTTGGAGTGATACAGATATATAATGATGTCTTAACTTTGTGGTTCATTAAATTATCTATTAAGACTTTACGGATACAATTCCAGTTTTCTGAAATACCATTTAAATTTATAATACGGGTGGCGGGCCCAGTGACATTATTTAAAAAACCATTTATTAACGCTAGGTTTAGTATCTGCTGTCCTGGCTCGTTAGTAATAAATTCTTTAACAAACTGATCATAAATTCTTATAAATCGATGCAAGGTATTAGGATTCCCGTCGAATTCGGTGATTAATGGAATAGCTTTAAAAATATTCGTTAAATCAGCCATATCGTCTACACTGCTATTATTTAAATCTCTATTACGATCTAAAATATGATTTCTTCTATTAATATCTAACCTAGATTACCGTGGATGGAAAATATTGGATAATTAAAAGGATAACTTAAGGAATAAATGGAAGCAACTTCAGAAAGATTCTAAAGTACTTATAAAAATTTGTACCTTTTGGTGTTTCAATTTTCGGAAACTCCTCTTGCTGCAATACGGTGTAGATTCGAGATAGCCGACGTCCTTGATTGATTCACTGGCTCTAATTAATTTAATTAATTAATTTTTGGCTATCCTACCGACTGCACCAATTACGTCAGTCACAACCGGAGGATCCAAAAGAATACAAATTTATTGACTTAATATTTATTTATTTATTTATTTATTTACCTTCACGCCATATCCCTTGCGGGGTAGCCAGAGACGACGGAGCACCAAACGCTACGGTCTCTGCATACCTCTTTCGCCTCGGCCACAGACATCAACCTCTTCATACATGCCCTCCGGGGGGTCCTCATGCTTTTTACGTGACCTTCCTCCAGTATCGTAGCTACTGTGTTTTCGAAGGTCACTCGAGGCCTCCCCCTGTCTCTCTTCTTTTACCATTCTTTCATCACTCATTCGTTCAACGTGCCCAAACCACCTGAGCACGTTCTTCTTCATTCTCACCGTGACATCTTCGCTAGTACCTGACATTCTGTGGATCTCTTCATTGCAGATTCGATCAGCTAGACTGACTCCGCATATTCTGCGAAGAGATCTCATCTCCACAGCGTTCATCTTTCTTATATTCTTCTTCTGTGTTACCCACGTTTGGCTGCCGTATAACAGCGTCGGTAGCAAAACTGCATTGTGTACAGCCAAACGTGCAGCTATACTGACGTTTTGCCGTCTCAACAATGCAGTCAAAGCATCATTGACTCTGTTACCGGCAGCAATACGCCTTTCCACATCCATTTCGTATCTTCCGTCTCTGCTAAACATACTTCCCAAATATACCACTTCATTCACTTGTTCTATTATCTTATCATTCACGTTGATCTTACATTCTGTTCTTTCTTCATTTTTTTCAAATATCAGAACCTTCGTCTTATCTACATTCAGGTTAAGACCATTAATTTCACACCCATCTTTCAGAGTGGTGACCAATGCCTGCGAATTGCATTCTGATGATGCAATGAGCACTGCATCATCTGCATATAGTAAGCAATTGACCTTAAGGTCACCTATTTTCACTCCCATGTCACTATCTTTCACTCCTTGGAGACAACTATCCAAATACAAATTGAACAACCAAGCTGACATAGCGCAACCTTGCTTACCACCCGATTGGATGTCAAACCAGGGCGACATGCCAGCTCCTACTCGCACACAGGCTGAGTGATCTCGGTAAAGAGACCTTACAGCCTGTAGCAAAGGTCCGTTCACATTGTATCGGGGCAGTATCTCCCATAACTTCTTTCTCACAACCCTGTCAAATGCCTTTTAAACGCCACAAAAGCACAGAAAACCTTTTGGTTTAGGGCCAAAAACTTTTCCGTGATCATGCGGAGGGAAAAGATCTGATCTATACACCCTCTTCCAGGTCTAAAACCTCCTTGTGCCTCCCACAATAGCCTTTCAGATCTCTCTTGCATTCTTCTCGCTAAAATTTTAGTATAAAGTTTACCGCCCAAGCTAATCAAACTGATGGCCCTATAGCTTGCACAGTCTATCTGTGAACCTTTGCCTTTATACAAAGGTACGATGACTGCACTTCGCCAATCGTCTGGGACCTCCCCAGATTTCCAGCATAAATTGCACAAAAACCAGAAAAAGTCCCAGACGCGTGGCCCACCATATTTGATCATCTCGGCAGTAACTTCATCTCCTCCCGCAGCCTTACCACATTTCAGACTTCGAATCACGTTCTCTACTTCTTCCAAACTGATTTCACCATCGGCTACATCTTGACTCAGCATTACGCTGGTAGTCAAGACCGAGGTGTCCTCACGTTCATAGAATTCCGCCCACCGCTGCAAAACGTGTGCTTGCTCAGTTAAAATTTCACCGCTTTTCGAAAGCACCCCTTTCATTCTACAGATTAACGAACAACCCCGGGAACCACTAACTTCTCGCCACAAAAGCTTCGAGTTTTCCCGGAAGTTGTTCGTCAACCTTTCATCCCTTTCTCTCTCAGAATTTTCACGCTTCATCTTTATAAGTGCTTTCGTTTTGTGCTTTTGCAGCTTGTACGCTCTTTTTCTTATCTCTCTCATACTTTTATCCTTACCAGAGGCTTTATAATCCAGCCATGCTTTCTTCTTTAACTATACAGCGTCTTTCACTTCATCATCCCACCATTCATCGCGCTTTTTACTAAAACCTCTTTTCCTTTTACCACATACTTCTGCCGCTACTTTCACCATACTATTCCTGAGGTTCTGCCAGCATACTTCAACACTTTCATTTCCAGAATCACAGCTTTCAAGCTTCTTGGAAACCCTCTCTTGATATTCCTCTCTGATCGGTGGATCTTGAAGCTTCCAGCTTCTTATGCGACAATTCGACGCCAAGCTTGGACACGTCTTGCGGCTGCGCCAACCTGCGAACAAACCTCTTATTCAACATTCTAGCAACGACTAGATAGTGGTCCGTTCCCAGATCAGCACCTCTGAACACTCGCGTGTCCATAACTTGACTTCGAATACGCTGGTCCACTAGGAATAAATCAATCATACTTCTTTCTTCCGCTCGCTCCCATGTGTATGTACACATGGGAGCGAGCGTGAATTTGTTTGTGATCAAACATCGTGTTTGCCACAAACAAATTTTTCTCCTTACAAAATTCCAAAATAAGTTTTCCAGCCTCATTTCCCCTCCTATCATCATATTTGCCTAGCACGCTTTCGTAACCGCTTCGCGCGGTTCCAACCCATCCATTCATATTTCCACATACTATCAACTTTTCATTATCTCTGACACTACTTAGAACATCCCTGGCATTCTCCCAAAACTCCTCGAGCTCGCTCATTTGAGCTGAGGATACTGGCGCATACATGGCTAACAAGAATACTCTTGTTATTCCCAGCTTAAAGCGAACCCAAAGAAGCCTCGGGTTAATCGCCTTGTATTCTACCATTGCATTAACCATTCGAGAGGACAATAATACGCCTACACCTTGGCAACCTCGCTCACCCTCTGGAACCCCAGCCCAGAAAGCGACCTGGTTGCCAGGTAAATCGGTCGTATCATTGCCTTTTCGCTTGGTCTCAGACACACAAATAACATCCAGATCTTTGTCATCCATCACATCTAATAATTCATTCATCTTCTGTTCCATTCCTCCTCTTACATTCCACGTAGCTATTTGTAGCTCCGTCCTCCACCTTCCGCCGTTCGGAACATGGCGTGTTGGTTGGCGGTTCCCAACGCCGCATTCGTTCATTCTATAATAAAATCATTAAAAATTAGTTATTACATAATTACAACATATTAAAAAAAATATAATACTAAATTAAAATTAACATAAATTATAATTAAACAATAATACAAAAAAAATACAATAATATTATGATTAGTAAAAAAAAAGAAGAAATTAATATATTATATATATATAATTATAATTATAATATCGAAACTAAAAAATTTTCACTCTGCTGTAAGTCTTTTGGAAAGCTTCTAAATTGCTTCAGGACCAGGACTTAATGATTAAGCACTTGACACACTGTTTAAGCACATACTGCGGTGACTGCACTTGCTGAGATTTATTTATAATTAATAGTAACGGATGCTGCATGAATAAGGCTGTTACAGGTCTGGAATACGGATCACTTAAGCTTTTATTTGTCATTCCACCACGGAGTCTTTGATGCTGAACTGAATTGCCACATCAAAAGTCTTTTCGCTTTGTTAACTTTTAGAATAAGGTTTAATATAATTTTTGTATTGTAAAACACAGGAAAAACACAGGAACATAGGAATTTTAGATAATTATGAAATAATAAAGTAATAAATTATTATAATATTCAAAAATTTTTACTTGACACTTGTCAACTTTCTTTTTTAATAATTATATTTAAATTACAAACTACGTGATACTCGCTCAAAGTTGGAGACAAGAATGAATATGATAAAATGAAATTATAATTAAAATATTACAGAGAAATAAATGTAACAAACAAAGGTTTCAGATATTACATTCTGGGATGCACCTGCGTCTAATCAGCGTTTCCACGGTTCGTGAGAATATAATAAATGCGAATTTAACAATTCTATAACAAATAAGAATATAAAAAATATTTTATTAATAAACACAAGTATATAGAAATATAACACGTAGGTAAATATGATAGATGGCTTTCTACTGATGTGTGAAAATAATCAAAAGTACAATTATTCTTTCCCTATATATATAACATTTTAAAAGACTCTCTCGCGAATACATGAGTCGACAATATTGTTACCTGCGGGACGGAAATTGCTTTAATCAAGCCTTTCTGTTGATATTTATTAAGTTTATGAACAAATATTTATTTAAAAATCTACAGAGAAAAAATATTGTAGCATGTTTATATTATTCATAAAATTTTCTATTATTTTCTTCACAAGTGATTTCCGAGTTTTTGGTGGTTGGCTCAAAATATTAAATATTACTGTTTAAATATCTAATTAACACGTTTTGTTTTAATATTTATATATTTTAGAATTAAGAAAAACAGTTACAACATCTTACTAATACTATGCATCAGCCATAAAGTATAAATTCAGTGTTGCCAGTAAAAATGTACTGTACATAATACCAACAATTACCAATTTAAACATTGTACAAGACAAAATAATGAAACTATTTATTTAATCATTTTTTTAATCCCCATGAAGTGTCATTAGCTGTTAATAAATAAAATATACCTTTACATTATGAATTTTTCTTCTTCTTCTTGTCAGTCTATAGACATCCACTGCAAGGCATAGGCCTCCCCCAAAGACAATCAGGATAGCTGGTCTTGCGATGCCCACATTCAGTGACTTCCCACGACCTTGGATATGTCGTCGGTCTATTTAGTGGGGGATCTACAAACACTGCGTCCAAATATTTTGGTCCTATCGGCCGTCGGTTGCACGAGCGGTGAGCCCCGCCCACTGCCACTTATAACGAGCAATTCTTCAAGCTATGTCGGTGATCTGGGTTATTCTGCGGATCTCCTCATTTCTTATTCGATCTCGCAACGAAACTACGAGCATAGTCATTTCCATTTATTTATTTTTTAATTTAACCTTTGGTGAAAATTATCAAAAGTAATCCCTATGGCCTATACACTGTTTAAGAAGAATAATAATAATAATTGGTAACGCCACCTTGTGGCTTTATGTTCATAATAGTGAATGAGTCAATTATATGTGACAACGCAATCCATTTCCTTCACTCTTCCTTAAACCATGCACACCAGCGTCAACTGCGGCGCCCGGTCTTTCAAGTATTGGATACAGCACTAATCGGATCGGCAGAGGACGAAGCCTTCCAACTCCGTCTTCAACTCCAGCTTCCCGCTCGATCTTAAGTATTGCACTTCAGGATCGTGAAGAGACATTGTTATAGTCTCCCGCTATTAAGTGGTAGCGCCAAATCGTGACCGCGAGTGTTAATGACGTCTATAGAACTAGCCTGCGTGTTTGAACTTTAACCGTCACGCGCCGTCGACCTTCCTGGATTATCTGGCTGGAGCTGCCCTGGATTCTGAGGTTGGTGCACGCATGGTTCCTATTTACTCCTATTACCCTTGCGAGTCACACATTTCTACAATTTACTGCTCCCCGTTGAGCGTGTCGAAGGTTACTAGAATTGTGTTCTGGCGCCACCAATAATAATAATAATACTAATAATAATAATGATAATAATAACTCACGAGGGAATTACTTTTTGATGGCAGCAAAAGTAGCAATTAAAAACAAATTATTGTATAAAATTGTAGTACTCAAATCAAATCAAAATCAAAAATCTATATTGAAAATAAGTTTCATACAAAACATTTTTTTATTGTTAAAGCTACCACCAGCTCGGAAAATTATTTCCACAGACCTGAGAAGAGCTGGCGACAGAAACTCAGCGGGATTGTCATGATTTGTTTTTTTTTTTTCTTAAAATTATTCTAAATTACATAAATACATTACACAATACTAAATAAATAATCTTGAAGCAGCCTGGCAGCGATCGCTTCATACCCACGGTGCATTATCCTCTAAGTATTCACGGTGGTAGACCATAACATCAGGTCGCCGGCAAGGTTACCACCCATCGGACAAAGTCGTGTCGCAAAGCGACCTAGTCGTGTTCCGGCACGTTGTTCGATGAAGCCGTCTATATGGGAAATGGGTCTGAACAGTTGCGTTGCGTTGGCGAACCGGTTTGGCGTTGAGTTGGTGTTTATTGTGTCGGGTGTCTAGTAGAGGAGGGTAGCGGGATCCGAAGCGACGGCTTTCCGCTGGCCGCCCGCAGATAGTTGGGGGCCCAATTAGTGGGTCAGCCACCCTCGAAAGGCTGCCCCGCCAGCTGCGAGAAATCCCAGGGTGGCTCCATCGTGCTGGTTGGCGACCAGATGAGCAGGCCCGGTGGCGATCCCTGGGGGGGTTCGGGCGTCCCCGCAGTCTCCAGACTAGCCTCCCAGTGGCATGATATCACCAATTTTGACGTCGGGTTCGATACGTACCGCCTCGTTCAACTGCCATTTCTCATCCTATTCACTCTTATTTTAAATTTTTTTTAATGAAAAAGGCCAATAAAAAGATCAAGTTTTCACAGCGGTTGCACTCCTCCTCATTCAAAGTGCAGCTCACTAATATCAGGGGCTTGCACTCTAATCTCCAACCTGTCCACCACCACCTAGAGACAGAGCAACCGCACTTGCTCTTTTTGACGGAGACGCAGATACAATGTCCTTTGAGCACTGCGTACCTGGATTATCCCGGCTACTCGTTAGAGCACAACTTTCGCTCGCGTGCCGGGGTCTGTGTGTACGCGCGGAACGACCTCTGTATCCTGCGTCTTCGTCACCTTGAAGACCCCACTTTTTCTTCCCTATGGGTTTTAGTAGACACAGGAAACGAAAAAATCCTGTATTCCTATGTTTACCGTTCGCACAGCGGTGACCAGGAGACAACTAAATTATTTGAGCAACTCGGTGAGGCTGCTGATTTGGCTCTACATCAGTATCCTTCAGCGCAGCTCGTCTTTCTGGGGGACTTTAATGCCTGTCATCAGGACTGGCTGTTCCCGTACCAGAAGACCGACCATGCTGGAAGAGAAGCGCGGAATTTTGCGTTGTCCTTCGACCTCTTTCAGCTGGTGAGGCAAGCGACAAGGGTACCAGATGTAGTAGGCCATACAGCCAATTGCCTGGACCTTCTGCTGACAACTGATCCGGACAGGTATAGTGTTGAGGTCACCTCCCCCTTGGGAACCTCCGATCACTGTCTGGTGAAATCTGTGTTTACATATTCCCCACCTGTTTTCGAACCACATGGTGTTAGGCGAGTATGGAAATACAAGTCAGCAGATTGGGATGAGATGCGTCACTTTTTTGCATCTTATCCTTGGCGGCAGGTCTGCTTCTCTTCTTTGGATCCGTCGAGTTGCGCGGACGCTATAACCGATGTGGTGCATCAGGCAATGGAGTATTTCATTCCTTTTACTGACGTACCCATCGGTGGCAAAGCTCGCCCATGGTTTAATGCCGAATGTGGTCGTGCTGAAGACCGCAAACATTCGGCATACCTCATTTGGGCTGATGCTCGAAGCCGCAAAGCTCCGGATGTACGTTCAAAGAAGAGAGCCTTTAACCAAGCTGCCAAGTCCTATAAAAAGGCATTACGGAAGGCTTGACGCGATCGAATCGCTAAGAATGTCGAAAAGCTCTCTGTCAGACCTACTGGCAGTCGAGCTTTCTGGTCTCTTGCCAAAGCGATCAAGTCGAACTTCTGCCAACCCTCACTGCCTGCTCTGCTGAAGCCGGATGGATCTTTGGCCTATACAGCGACAGAGAAAGCGAATGTATTTGCTTCTCTGTTTGCTGATAATTCGCATCTAGACACTGGCAATGCTTCTCCAGCACATCTTCCTCACTGCGGTATTTCGATGCCGGAAATCCGCATCACTAATAAAGAGGTATGGAGAGTATTGTGTCGTCTTGATGTGAATAAAGCCAGTGGTCCTGATGGTATACCAGCCATTCTGCTGAAGACGTGCGCAGCTGAGTTGTCTCCTGTATTGACACGTCTGTATCGCCTCTCTTTCAAGACTGGAATAGTGCCGAAATCCTGGAAGCTTGCAAACGTGCAACCAGTGCCCAAAAAAGGCAGCCGTGCTGATCCTGCTAACTATAGACCAATTTCAATCACCTCCATACTCTGCAAGATTATGGAGCGTATATTGAACACGCGCCTTCTAGCGTACCTTGAAGGTAACGATCTCCTCAGTGACCGACAGTACGGGTTTCGCCGAAATAGGTCCACTGGGGACCTTTTAGTGTATGCTACGCACGTTTTAGGCGAGGCCATCGAGAAGAACGGAGAAGCGGTCGCCGTCTCTCTGGACGTCTCGAAGGCATTTGACAGGGTCTGGCATGCGAGCCTTATAAGCAAGCTTTCAGCGTACGGCATATCTCCTGGTCTGATCGGTTGGGTAACGGACTTTCTCAACCAGAGATCTCTCCGAGTAGTTGTCGACGGGTCTTCCTCGGAACCCTTGACAATTAATGCCGGAGTGCCTCAGGGGTCCGTTCTTTCTGCAACTCTTTTCCTGCTGCACATCAACGATCTGCTGAAGCCCGGTATCTATGGGTATGCAGACGACAGCACAGTTGTAGAAAGATACCTGCCGAGTAGTCGGGCTAGTAGAGATCAAGTACAGTCAGAAAGAGAAGCCATGGTGCAACGTTTGGGTGACAAACTTCAGGCAGTCTCCGCATGGGGCAATGCCAATCTTGTCAAATTCAACGCCACCAAAACGCAGACGTGTCTGTTCACCGCCAAAAGGAGCCCTTTCACCTTGGCTCCTACTTTCCAGAGTGTATCTTTGGAATACAGTGACCGGCTACAGTTGTTAGGCTTAGAGAATTCCTCGAACCTCAACTTTGGTCGGTGTATTGAGTCCAGAGCAAGAGCAGCTGCAGGGAAGCTTGCCGTTCTTGCGAAGGTCCGTCAGTACTTTACACCGGGACAGCTTCTTGTATTATACAAAGCACAGATCCGGTCGTGTGTAGAGTACTGTGGTCACATATTCGCTGGTGCCGCAAAGTCTCATCTTGCGGTTCTGGACTCAATTGAGAGGCGAGCAAAGAGGCTTATAGGCGATCCCGAATTGGTAGAAGCCAACCTCCACAGCCTTGAACACAGGCGTAGAATTGCTAGCCTCTCAGTATTCTATAGGATACATTTTGGTGAGTGTGCGCTGGAATTACACGAATTAATTCCTCCGTCCCCCTTCCATCACAGGACGTCCCGACGCACGGCAGGTATCCATCCTTACGTTTTGGACATTCCCCCTGTCCGAACGAAGCGCTTTGCTTCGTCTTGTTTAATTCGCACAGCGAAGGACTGGAACAGCTTGCCTGCGTCGGTTTTTCCGTCCGAATATAATGTAGGCGTCTTCAAGAGAAGAGTGAATAGGTTACTAAGTTAATGCGCTTTACCATCTAAGACTACATTTTCACTTTCCATCAGGTGGAATGTAGTCAAGCATTAACCTAGAAAGTACATAAAAAAAAAAAAGAAAAATAAATACGTTGTAGTATCCTTTTGCACACAAACGTTCCTTAGTTATTCTCTTAAATTTGTTAAATGGTAATACTTGAACGTTTGTTGGGACTTTTTTGTAAAACTGTATACATTTCCCCATGAAAGATTTACTCACTTTTTTAAGTCGAGTAACAGGTAGCGCGAGCTTGTGTTTGTTTCTGGTATTTATAGTGTGTATATCACTATGCTTAATAAAATTGTCAGTATTTTTATGTACATATTTAAGATTTGCAAAAATATACTGACTAGCGACCGTAAGTACATTAATTTGCTTAAACTTATCTCTTAAAGAATCTCTAGGGCCCAGGTTGTAAATTGCTTAAATTGCTTTTGTATAACGAAAATGGTATTTATATCAGTAGCACTACCCCACAGTAGGATAGCATAAGACAATATGCTATGAAAATAACTAAAATACACTAACTTAGCAGTAGTCTCGTCAGTTAGGGATCAAATTTTTTTAACAGCGTACGCGGCAGAGCTAAGTTTACTAGCCAATCCAGCTATATGAGGGCCTCATTGTAGCTTAGCATCAACAGTGATTCCTAGAAAAATGTGGATCACACCACTTCCATCGCTTCCTCATTTAAAAGTACATTAGTTTGCACCTGTTTAATATTAGAAGTAGACTAAGTTAACAATAAAACTTATAACTAATTAGTACTAAATAAAGGTTATTCCAGGTCAGCGACTGATCCGAGAATGCACGTGGTGCTGCGTCAGTATTTAATATTGAATTTTTAGGGAATTGAAGTGGTTCTTATTATATGGATTTGCCCTGGCTATGCATGTGTTATAATGGATAATAAGAAAAAAAAATAATAGCAGCTAAGGTCGCTGGCGACAGCTAATTAATAATAAAGATTACTAGGGGCGCCAACAGAACCACAATTTCGACTAGCTGCGTTATTTTTTAGCTATCTTTACTTAATTATTAAAAATTCGTTTATTTATGATTAGCAGTGTCTTTATGTATTATTATTAAATATTAAACTTATTCTACACTACCTGGCAATAAAACAACTTTCTCCCAGTAATCTTCTTTATAATATATAACTGAAATGGATCTACATAGTCAAGTGACAAAGAACATGGATGACATTATAAAAATGTTTGAGTCCAGAATGGATAGCTTTGATAAAGCACTCACTCAATCACTTATCACTAATAAACAGCAACCTCAGAACAACACTTTAAATGATATTTCTGCACTGGCTCACGATTATTCCATTTTTAAAGACCTCATGTGGAAGGCGCTTTCCATGTTACAGAATCAATTACAGTTGCTCTCTGCCGGTTTTGATAGGCATGAGGTATTCTCTCGCCGAAAGGTTCTCCTATTTCATGGCATCACTGAAACCACTAATGAGAACGCTGTGATGGCGGTAAATGATGTCATAAAAAACTTAAATTTAAGCTGCTTTAAAATCTCCCACATTGATATTTGTCATCGCTTGGGTGTGAAAAAAGATAAACCCAGCCAATACTGGTACGGTTCACTACCTTAAAGCAGAGGTCTGAAGTCTGGAATTCAAAAGTTTCTCTAAAAGGTTCTGGAATTACAATCTCTGAGTTTCTAACAAAACCCAGACAGGAGATGTTTGCTGTGGCAAGACGGCACTTCGGTATCAGAAGCTGTTGGACTGCTGACGGTATCATCATTGTTTCCTTGCCTGATAAGAGCCGCAAGAGAATTCAAAATATGAAGGAGCTGCAAGCTTTAATGGCTTCATTTTCTTCACTTCACCCTACTCAGGAGCATAAGACGAGATCCCGACGTGTGCCCGAAAACGTAGCTAAGTAGTTTTATTTAGTTTTACATTGTTTTTTATGTTTTGTATATATTTCCATTATTTTTTCTTAATGTTTTCAAATATTTCATGGTGCTGGCCGGTAAGCAGGTAATTTATTTTCCATTTGTTTTATGTATTCAATTTTTTAATTTCTAGTCTAGTTTTTAATTATCAGTTGGTTAACTTTATAATAATTGTACTTAAACATTTTTAACTCATATTTATTTTTGTATTTTAATGTCAATTTGACAATACTTTATACTACATTTAGAGTCAGTCAGAGTCAGTTATGTTATCGGAGATCTGTCACTCGTTTAAAAACCGGTCCAGTGGTATGATTTTTTTATTATTATATTTATACTTTTTGTTATTAGTATTTTTTTCTTTTGTGTATAATTTTGATTACTTTTGTAAAGATATTTTCTTACTATGCCAGTGAGTGTGGAATTTTAATAGTTAGTTTTTTTTTTATATATTTTATATAATTATATTATATTGAAAAGTATAATACTTGCATATATACATATATATTATATATAGTTTATTGTTATTTTTAATATATATACTCTATTTTGTTATTTTTTTTTTTTTTTTTTGCATATATTCTACTATGACAGACGCAATTTTAGATTTTAATAATATATGTTTGCCTTCATCCTCCTCTGATGAATTTTACAGTGCATCTAGTAATACTTCGTCTGATGATGAATTTATTCCATTAGATGTTAGACTTCAGTCTATCTTCTCTGAAGGAATTGGCTTTAATATTGTTCATATTAATGCCCAAAGCATACCGGCTCATTACACTGATTTCATTGCATCATTTAGTAACGTCCAAGTTGATTGTATTCTTGTTTCTGAATCATGGTTAAAACCCTCCCTTTCCTCCACACTGTTTAATTTACCTAATTTCACATTGATACGCAATGATCGCCTAGAATAGCGTGGTGGCGGTGTGTGCATATACTTAAAAAATCACTTTTCCTTTAGAACTATTAGCTCATCCCCTCCTTCAAACTCCACAAAATTAGAATACCTTCTCATTGAAGTACTTCTTCATCACTCTAAATTACTCCTTGGCGTCATGTACAGTCCCTCTTCCACTATTGACTACTTCAATGACCTTGAATTACTATTGGATACCATTTTACCTTCTTATGAGCATGGTATTATCATGGGTGACTTAAATACATGTCTAGTTAAAAATAATTATAGATCTAATAAACTAAAATCTTTACTTGACTCCTTCAATATTTCTATTCTTCCTCTTTCAGAAACCCACTTTTCACCGCACTCCGAACCATCTCTTCTTGACTTAATTATGGTCTTCACATCCAACAACGTGCTATCTCATGGGCAACTAAATGCTCCTTTCTCCTACCATGATCTTCTATTTGTCCGTTATAACCTTTCTACTCCCAAACGCAAAGGTAAGGTTATTCTGAGGAGTAACTTCAAAAAAAGAAATTGGACTAAATTTCTTTCAGATGGTAGAACATTAGATTGGATCAGTGTATTTAATGCTCCTACAATTGACTCTAAAGTGGAATTATTTAACTCTCTTATCACATCCTTATACGACTCTCATGCCCCCATCAAAGAGATCAAAGTTAAACACTATCCTGCACTGTGGCTTACCGCCGATATTAAAAGCGAAATGAACAAACGCAATAAAGCCAAGACACGGTACAAGAAGTTCCCAACAAATGATAACTTTGTTACCTATAAAAAATTACGCAATCGTTGCAATAGGTTGTGTAGAGACGCCAAACGCCGTTACATTTTCTCTTATGCTAATAAGTCTACTCCTCCACAATTGTGGAGATTTTTTAAGTCACTAGGTGTGGGTAAATCTCAGCCTTCTTCAAATACTTATATAGATTTAAATTCACTTAATGATTATTTTTCGACATCGCCACTTATCATAGATAATGTAAAAAAATCCTCAACTCTTACTAAATTAAATAATATCACTCCACCTATCTGTGACAGTTTTACCTTCGCTGAAATTACGGAGTGTGATGTTAAGACAGCTATAGTAAGTATCAGTTCTAGAGCAGTGGGAGAGGACAACATTAGTCGAGACATGGTGATTCCGCTCCTTGACATTGTATTGGATGTTATAACACACATTTGCAACTTTTCATTAACAACCAATTCCTTTCCTTCTTCTTGGAAATTAGCACATGTACTTCCTCTGCCTAAAACCAATAATCCAAGTTCTCCCTCCCACTTTCGTCCTATATCTATACTTCCTTTCTTATCCAAAGTCCTAGAAAGCATCGTATTTAAACAACTAACATCTTTTTTAAATAATAACATGCTCCTTAGTCCTTTCCAATCCGGTTTCCGTACAGCACATAGCACATCCTCCGTCTTGCTAAAAGTTACTGATGATATCAGGTACGCTATGGACAACCAAAACCTTACCATCCTTGTCCTATTAGACTTTAGTTACGCTTTCAACACAGTGGATTTTGATATATTGCTAGGGATCATGAGCTGTCTTAACATATCTCCACCCGTAATTAATTGGTTTCGTACTTACCTGTATGGACGTCGACAGATTACCTGTTCTGATAATTCGTCCTCCGAATGGGCTGAACTCTCTGCTGGCGTCCCTCAGGGCGGCGTTTTATCCCCTCTTCTTTTCTCCATTTTTATTAATGAAATCACAAAAATTATTTCTTGTCCCTACCACCTCTATGCTGACGATTTGCAACTTTATAGGCATTCAACATTTGAGGATCTAAATATCAATATTAACCATATTAATCATACCCTAAATTTAATAAAAGAATGGACTGAGTCCTTTGGGCTTCTTTTGAATCCCAAAAAATCACAGGCAATTATAATAAGTAGTAGACATTTTCAAAATAGGATTATTCTCAACGACCTTACTAATTTATTATATGACAAGTCAATTATACCATTTTCTAATACAGTTAAGAATTTAGGATTGACATTTGACAAATTTTTATCATGGACGGCGCAAGTTAACGATACTAGCAAGCGCGTTCATATGTCAATTCACTCTCTTAAACGCTTGCAGAATTTCCTACCAATGCGGACCAAAATACTCCTAGCTCAATCTCTTTTATTACCCCTTCTCGACTATGCTGACGTTTGCTATCTGGATGTATCTGAGGAGCTGCTCAATAAATTAGATCGCCTTCAAAACTTGTGTATCCGCTTTATTTTTGGACTACGCAAGTTTGACCATATTTCAGCTTTCCGACGTCAACTTAAGTGGCTCCCGATCCGCCTTCGCCGGAATATGCACGTCCTAACCGCGCTGTATAACCTCTTCTCCAACTCAGCTCCTTCCTATCTACATCAACGATTCCACCTTGCAATTACTAGTACTCGTCCTAAACGCTCCTGCGTTTCAGTAAAAACCTTTGACATTCCCCCTTATAAATCTAAATTTTATTCCAAATCTTTTACTATACAAGCAGCGCGGTTATGGAATTCCTTACCAACAAATATAACATCCAGCAGTTCTGTCATGGCATTTAAACGAAAATTAAAACTCTACTATCTCTCACAGGATTAAATTATAATGTGTAATATATGTATGTATTTCTACATGTTATTATTATATGTATGTACTTCTTAATTTATGTAGGTATAAATTTATGTGTATGTATTTTATTTTATATAGTATTATTATATGTATGTTCTTTTTTATTATTGTAGGCATAAATGTATATGTATGTATCATATTTTATATAGTATTATTATTATGTATCTGCATATTATTATAAAATATATATGTACCTTTCTCTGCCCTCTTAAACCTCCTGTCCAACACTCTTAAGGGTAGCTGGAAGAGATCTCTTTGTAGAGATAAGTTCATCCTATGCATATGTCTTTTATAATTGTCTTGTCTTTCTTTTTTTGACGATTATTCTTCAACGACATGAAATTAAAAAAAAAAATAAATTGTAACCATCACCTAATTATTGTTTTGTTTTTATTTCAAAATTTCATAATTTTCCGTCAAGTAGTTTTCGAGACAAAGACAAAGAATGTAAAAAAGTCTAAAGCAGAACGCTCCGCTCGCTTCGCTCAAAAAAATCAATCAACGCGATTCGACTCCTATTTGCGATCTCTGAAATAACCTCATTGTCGTACTGCTCGCTGTTTTACAGGGTTAGTCTTGATCATGCCAGTACTCGTCTTGCTAGATTTAGTATTCTATTATTTTCCAAGAAATTAATTATTGTTATTATATGATCAGGCTATGTTAACACATTTCATTGTACATCAATAACATGTTATTTAATAAGCATTCATAAGGGTTTGGATAGGAATGTAATAAATTACATTTTTGTCTGGAATCCAATCAGTCTTGATGATAATTTCATTTTATATAATATATAATACTAGCAGACCCGATCACGCGTTGCTGTTAGTATGGTTTTTGATATATTACATTGTAGTAAACTATATTAAGAGGTAACGGTAAGAGAACATCTGTTATGAGAACAATGTTTTCTTACCGTCGATATTAAGCGAAAATCAAAACAATTAATTTTTTTTTTTTTATCCAATTTTGTAACAAATAAGTATATTACCAAGTTTTTAGTCAATAACATGGAATACTAAACTTACGATTGAGGTAGGTAGGGTTAACATTTTTAACAATAATATTAATTATTTTCAATTTTAAATACTTATAATTTTAATTAAATTTAGTACTTATCGGTGAACAATATTTTTGGTTAACCTGTCTTTAGCTAACACAAATAGATTCGACGGTTTTCTTACACGTAAATATGAAATATGTAGTTGTCCATGAAAAAAAACATAGGTTTTCCAAATCTAAACCACAAAAAGACATTTTTTGGCCTTGAGACTTATTTATTGTCATGGCGACAGCTAAACGAATTGAAAACTGTAGCCTTTTAAAGGGTATTATCGTAGTATCGGGCGGTATTATTGAAATACGCGGTAACAGGACCTTACAACAAAACTTTAAACTTTACAATTAAAATGTCTGCTTCAAGAACATTTCCGGTAATTTTTCTGATTACCAAATGCGTACTGTTGCATAATCGAGGTAGATTCAAATTACGCAAGCGAATAATAGGTGAAGCAACCCTTAATTGAAGATTATTGGGTGGCATTCTAGGTGTATCCAGTGAATTTCAGATTCCAACTGGAACATTCACACTCTCATTTTCTTTAACATCAGTATCGATTGATTTAAAAGAAGTCAGATCGCTTTTTAACGACTGTTATATCTGGAAATTAATTTCGTCAGCATCAACAATTTTGGCTTCCAAAATAGCTTGATTACTGAGCCAGTTATGATTCAAGTAATTACTCCGTATGTCCGAGAAATGCTCGGAATTAATTCATCTGTTCAGTGACAGTGACAGTGCAGCAATTGTCTGGTAGTTTAATGTATTGCCTATTTGGTTGCAATTCTAGTTTACCGTTTCCAATATCTAGTAATTGTTCCGAAAATATTTGTGATGATGACTCATTTTACAACTGTACGTGCATTTTTATGGTAAGTCTAAGTGTCTCAACACTTTGCCGTAAGAATTATTGTTTTAAAGATGCGTTTATCTCATCCGTGGAAATAGAGTGAGGTATGACCGGTAAGGACTGTCGGAAATCACCAGACTACAGCAAGACTGATATTGTTTACATCACTCATTTGTTTGTTGTTCATTGATTGATTTTTTTTTATTAAATAGTTAATTTTACTGATAAGAGATAATTAAATTATAAGATGTATCTTGTTTTTAATAAAATATATTTATATTTTATTATAAACGAGAACTTGAATAAAATATCGATTTTTCAGAAATCAATTTTATTGATCTCAATATTTTTGTGAATCGTTTCATTTGGTCACCATTCGAATAGATTTAAAAATCGATCTTTTTTTAAAAGAACCTCCATCCCCAGCTTATATAAAACTTTGAACTGGGGGGGACACAAACATACACATGCAAACTTTCATCAACACTCGCACACACTCATGTACTCAATAGACACTCAGACTGTTAAATAATCATACCAACCACTTCCTCCTCTACTACTACTTCTACCTCCCGTACGCAATGACATCGTTGGTACTACTGTCGATTTATTATCAATATTATAAGACTTGTAATTGCAACTCAAATTAAGATTATTAATAAAGTAATACATATGGTAGATACATTTGAATACGCATTTATTGTAGCAATAACCCCTATAGGACGTTTAACATAGCACCATATAACGAATAATTACTCAATCCAGTCAACAAATACCGTTTTTAGTAAGTATCGTTTGTAGCTAACTGAAAATTTCGACTGCCAAATAATAAACAAATAATTTTAAGTTATTCCAAACTGCACGTTTAAATTTTATTAAAACTACTTAGTTTAGGAGTCCATCGCGGACAAACAACGTGACACGTAATTTATATATATATATTAAGATTGAGATGAATCAAATCAAATCAACTCAAAAATCTTTATTGAAAATAAGTTTCATACAAAACATTTTTTCATTGTCAAATCTACCACCAACCAGCTCGGAAAAATAATTCCCGCAGACCTGAGAAGAGCTGGCGACAGCAACTCAGCAGGATTTTCATGACTTTTTTCTTTTTTTTTTAATTGGAACTTAAATTTATTACATAAATACAATACATTACACAATACAAAGTAAATAATCTTGAAGTAGCCTAGCAGCGATCGCTTCATACCCACGGTGCATTATCCTCTAAGTATTCAGATACATTGTAGTATCCTTTTGCATACAAACGTTCCTTAGTTATTCTCTTAAATTTGTTTAATGGGAATACTTGAACGTTTGTTGGGACTTTTTTGTAAAACTGTATACATTTCCCCATGAAAGATTTACTCACTTTTTTAAGTCGAGTAACAGGTAGCGCGAGCTTGTGTTTGTTTCTGGTATTTATAGTGTGTATATCACTGTGCTTAATAAAATTGTTAGTATTTTTACTTACATATTTAAGATTTTCAAAAATATACTGAATGGCGACCGTAAGTACATTAATTTGCTTAAACTTACCTCTTAAAGTATCTCTAGGACCTGGAGTGTAAATTGCACGGACAGCTCTTTTTTGTAAAAAGAAAATGGTATTTATATCGGGAGCACTACCCCACAGTAGGATACCATAAGACATTATACTATGAAAATAACTATAATACACTAACTAAGCAGTAATCTCATCCACCACTTCCATCGCTTCCTCATTTAAAAGTATGTACTTTTAAAGTACTTTTAGTTTGCACCTGTTTAATATTAAAAGAAGAAAATCTAAGAAGCGTCCATAGTAGTGCATATTCAACGTTCAGCTCGCACAAGACCTGCGACTCTACGCGTTTGGCACTACAAATCAGAGAGAGTTAATGCCTCTTACCCATGGAGACTGGTTTCCCTAGTAATGATCCCAGTAACTGCGCTGCGGCTGTAGCTGATGTGATACTACACGGATGAAATTATTTGTACCAAACTCTGTAGCACCACTTACTGCCAGTTCGCGGCCTTAGTTTGATGCATATGTCAGGGCTGCAGCAGCTGGCAAATGAGAAGCGTATCAAAATTGTGCTCACTAAGGTTCCGAACTCTAGAGTTCTGAAGAAGAAGAAAAATATGATAGCGATTCCAGATTCTTTTAACGACAAATTGCTAGAGCAAAGTTCAAGCATATCGTCAAAACTGAGGATCAGCTGGCAAGCTGAGAAACTTTTGCCACCCATCCCTACCGTCATTGCACACTGAGAACGACTCTCTGACCCACACAGTAGAGGAGAAAAAGCCAATCTCTTGGGCACTCTTTTCGCCTCAAACTCGACCTTGGACGACCAGGGGAAGACACTGCCTATTAGCCCGCGGCGTCAATGCCGGAAATACTTTTTCGTCAAAAGTTATCCAAAAATCTCTCTCTTTTTAGACGTTCATAAATCGAGTAGGCCAGATAGTATTTTTCCAATTCTGCTACGAACAAGTGCCTTTTAGTTGACACTAGTGCTAACACGTATATTTTGATACTCCTATCTTAATGGCATAGACTCGGTCTCATAGAAATATGCCCTTTTTCATTCGATTCTTAAAAAGGCGATAGCTGGGACCACGCTCACTACATACCTATTACCATTAGCTCTTTTCTCTCCAAAGTAATGAAGAGCATCGTCAATCAATAGATCCTAACGTACCTCGAGAATCACCATTTGGTGAATGACCGGCAATATGGCTTTCGCCATGGTTGATCGGCTGGTGATCTTCTGTCATATATCTTATATATCTTATGGAAGGAAGAAACTTGTATCCTCTATAGAGACCTCCCTGGGAATGATTTCAGAATGGGACGAACTGAACCTCGATTTGTTTAATCCTTTCTCCAGATACTACTAAAATGTGGAATAAACAACCTTCGCGGTATTTCCAGATCGATACGATATGGTTGCCTTCCAGAAAGGCGTTTCCTCCCACCTCCAAGGCCGGCAACGCTCTTGCTCCCCGGATGTTGCAAGAGGTTATGGGAGGCGGTGAACACACATCATTGGTGACCCGCATGCTTGTTTGCCCTCCTCTGACATAAAAAAAATCTCATATTCCTCCATTCACGTCATGTAATTTAAAATCAATACAGAGTTTTTAATTTCAATAACATTATAGAGTCTTAGAGCTCCAAAATGGAAAAGTCCTGTATGTAGTAGTATTAAAACTGCGATTCGATTCCAAACATATATTAGAGTTAATAAGCATTCAGAGTTCACAAATTTTGTTTATAGTCATGTCAATTGGAAATAAAAATATTTTTTTATGGACGCCAAATATTAAAGGTAATTGACACTATGAAACAAGAGAATACACTTTTTACGAACGCGGCTTCTGAAGTTAACGTGAACTGAAAAGTAAATACGAGTAGATATACAAAAATATGTAAATATCTCGACCTTCACTCCTCTGTGAACTGTACAGTTGTGATATAACAAATTGAGTCATTGTAAGACAACCTTAGCTCGGTTGTCTGACTATAATCTCTAATGTGATTATACTCGTATGTTATGACAGCGGCGCCAATTGGTGATTCTAATAAAAAAAAATAACGCATATAGAAAAGACTTTGTCATTACAATTTATATATATTGTATTCGCTAAAGTACGTACTTACTTACGTACTTATATATTGTTAATGAAAATATTTCCACTGAAATACTTTTTCACTACAAATGTATTATTAACGTTTCAAGAATTAAAGTAATTAATTGTTCTACGCTCGAGAGCCCTAGATTTGTGGTTTATTGAGTAATGTATGTACGTAGTCGCATGTTGCCATCGACACACAATGGACGGATTTATAAGTACTTAGTATATATATTGGTATTCCATTTATAATTTTATATTAATGTAATATTTGATGTTTAAAAATTTATATAAATGGAAGATTAAAGAAAAATATGAGTTAGGCCTTTTTTTTAATTCAATTATTTCATAAAAAATTTCAATGGAATATATAATAAAAAACAAAATGAAAAAATACCAATTAATATTTTTAAAATCTCATATATTAACATAAGTTATCAAAAGTTAACAAATACACATAGTGTTTTGTTCTTACATAAGGCCTGCATAATATCAAATACTTTTACTTCATATGTAAATTATATAATATGTATGTTAAATGAAAAAAACATGACACTTATGAAATGTCAACGTTCCAAAGAGTACGTTTAACAAGAAACAGGAAGAAACTCAAAAAGAAACGGGAAGAAATGGTTAATAACATCCACAATGCTGTAAATCATTTTAAAATTGTATAGAAAGTGTAGGAGACATACTTTGTGTTTAATTTTTATTATAATGTATACATTGTAAGTAAATTTCGCTGCATGTAACTTAATTAAAATCAAGTTCATTAAGTGTTGCGATGTTTTAATATAAAAGCAGTTTATATACCTCTATTTCAAAAACAAAACTATTTTAAGTAACGAATTCTGTGCATGAAATCAAGAACCATAATAAAACGTGTTTCCATTTAAATGTTCATACGAGTGCGGGCGAGGCTGCTCTTGTTTTTAACCGAACAAGAAATTGAATTCCACCAGGTGCAGCCGCTGCGCTGTTTACTGCGAGGTTTTAATATTTCATTTCTGCTTCGCTTGCTCAATTTACACTTTGGCCCGTTTTATAAGTGATATTAACTTTTAACAATACACGTTCTCTTATATACCCTTTTATCACATAAAAATATAACAAATTAAAAGATAAGAAATATGAAATGATTTGGAAAATTTTAAAATCTGTATTTATTATAAAAGTATATTTACTTGACCCAAATTGTAACTAAATCTGCATTTTAAAACAACCGACTACCAATATATTAAATCATATAGCAACAAATTATATTAGTGAATGTTTTGTTACACTTTTATTAAATCATAGTTATAAATATTTCAATATATATATCATTCTTTAAAAAAAATACTATATGACATTACCTTCAAGGAGTTAGAAGAATGTACAGAAATAAATGAGAACCTTATTATGTTTATTAATCAATTTGGGATGAAAGGGTCATAGGATGCGGCCGATTACTTAGTTTTTTTTTTTATAAGAGAGGAAGGCAAACAAGCGACTGGGTCACCGATCATAAGTGATCATCCCGAATACGAACTCTTGCAACATAGTAAGAGCGTTGCCGGCCTTGGAAGTGCGATTATACGCATTTTCGAACGTACCTATGTCATATCGATCTAGAGATACCGCCGAAGGAAGTTCTTCACACATCCTAGTGGTACCAGAAACAAAGTTCCTTGGAAACCGTACAATAAAACAATATCCCCAATTTCATCAAGAACAAAAAAGGTCGCAATGCATTCTAATACTTGACGAGGCGTCGAGGGGTGTATTTTCGAAGAGCGGCGACATAACAAATGTTCTTTTTAGTCATAAACCAGGAAATTTGTGTCTTTTAGACATTTTCCCGAGAGACCCCTGCACGGCCAGAATATACCGCATCCTCAGTGCTGTCAAGCTTTACAGTATTTGTTGGAAATATCCAACGTATCATTTATGTGCAGGAGGAACCAAGTTGGGGACAGCACACATCCGACCAAAAATCGTCCAAAATGACTAGTATGCTCCGCCTAGTAAGGAAGCCAGTGATCCACTTGCATAAACTCTCGGAAAGATCAGAGACAGAAAGCTTCGACAGAAGCCCCTTGTTCCACCGGATCGAAGGCTGTAACCATAACCAGACTAGCTATTAGACCCTCTCCCTTGCTTTAAACAACCGTTGTCCAATGGTGTGTAAGCTATAACAGAAGATCACTAGCTTATCGACCATGGCGAAAGCCTTGTTGCCGATCATTGATCAATTGGCAATCCAAGAGGTAAGTTACAAGCTATCGTTTACTAAAATCTAAATAATGAAGAACATCCTAAAATTTTAGATATGTTGGAGACAAATAATAACGACAGGTCTATAGTTAGCAATAGTGAGCTATAACTGATCACGATATCATCAATCCGATGCAGTGACAGTTAAAAGGAAATTCGATATGTTACTGAGTTTCCTTTTTATTGTTTCACAATATTTTATACGTTTTTGAGTCAAATAATATACACATAACATTGTTTGGAGTTTGTGGCTTATATACTCAATTAACATTTAATTTTGCTATCACGGGTTAATTTATCGTATGCGCCGTCATATGAATCATCAAAGATTACCAACGTATTATGGTTTGTTTCGAATATCTTTGATAAATACATTGTAATAAATATGTGATAATACTTAAATTTCGATGTACTCGTACATCAAATAAACACTTCGGGCCGCGGGCTTACTGCACTCGTTTGTTCCGGTTACACACGGCCTTTATTTGTGTTCTGTCTACTCGTAATGTTAATTCGACTTAAACTCATTTTGTTACGGCTAAAATTATAAATAATATCAAAGGGGATTAATAAATTATATGTTTTATATGAACAAATTATTTATAACGAAGAGACAGGTAAGGTTTTAGGGGATATGTAGTCGTAATTATTAGTTAATTAATAAAATGGACTTAAAGAATAAGGGTTGGTTATGAAACATATGAGAGAATCAAGTAGTGCAATGGAATTATTTAATAAACTGTAATTAATGTTGTACTCGAAATAATAAAAGAAAGTATTAAGTAAAGTCTTATAAAGGTCAGCAACAAAGATTTCATAAGGAAATATTTAATGAATATTTAATTAATTAATCATAAAATAATGTTATAATGTCTTTCTCTTTCAACTTCAATTCAATACAAAAAAAAATATTTGTTAGTAGTTTTCAACGATTTATTCACAATGTGTATGTAAGATACGAAGTCCTCCAGGTTTTTTGTTGCAATAAGGTTTTGATCCAGGACGGCTCGCTTTGGAGAATCTTCTGATCCTTCTATTTGAAGAGCAGCAACCATATTTTGCTTAGTTTCCAAAGAAACTTGGTCGTCAGAGAAGGCCAAAGCTACAAGTTTTTCTATTAGCTACCAAAGGTGCTCCAACGCTTGTTTCATAGCAACTTTTGAAAGTGATTCATTCACTTTATTGTAAGCTAATAATCCTTCAAAAGTTGTAAGTCATTCCTTGGCGCAGACCATGCGCAAGGAGCTTGATACCAGTATTTGGCGTAAATTCGTACAGTAAAAATGCAATAGCCGCCGAATAGAAGAAAGAAATGCTAACGTTGTACTTCTCAGTATCACAGCCAGCGCTCTTGAGAGTTGATTTTAATACCACAGCACCTTTTCGATCGCTTAACTTAGCAATATCAAGACTTACAGTCAAACGGTCATCGATTAATTCCTTCCTCCCTTGTTTTCGCTGTGGCTTCGAGGTAGACGGTCCTGCCAATGGAGTAGCCGACTGTCTAAAGAGGTCGAAGACGACGACATTAAAAAAGGTTGGCTATATTACTACTTACTTAAAGACTAGCTCACACTCTATTGCGAAATTACAACTTTAATCTTTAAACCCTTTCTGTAGCTTAATAACCTGAAGACTGAAGAGGTTAAATAACGTGGATAGAAGATATGTATCAGGTACCTAACGTACCTTGTTTACGCTCAGGTACAAAAATACACAAAGGCACCGCCATTTTGGTTCCCAAGGGCTGCAACCCCATTGCCGTATGTAGCGCATTTGTCCAAAACTTTAATGGATGGTAGCGACCCCTAAAGTTGATTTAAATAAAAAAAATATATATATGGGTATATTTTTTTTCATATTGGAACCATATAAGACGATACCCCTATAAAAATTTAAAACTAGGTTTTTTTATATATATACACTTATTTGTATTTTTTCCACTTCGAATCCATATTTGTGTACATCAAACGGGATTGACAGGAGCCAGTAGATCTAATTAGTGTAACAAACAGCCCAGAAAAAATTGCATAGGTTACTAATTAATCGCTTAAATACATTTATCTTATTCCCAGACCATACGCTAAAATAACTTTTTTTTAGCACATTCCTCTTTATGAATATTTTAATTTTATTTAGGGAATTAAAATTCTCTGAATAAGATATGATCTAATAAAATCAAGGGCCTTATTTCTAATACCATAATCATATAATTTTCTAATTACGTATTCATACAAAAAACAATTTAATACCATTCGATAAATCACAAAAAAATCCAAGCCCGTATTGTCAATATAAAATAGACAAAATTATTTAATTTTGTAAATAAATTTTCGGAGCAATTCAAATCATCAGCAACCTCAGTGATGCTACAGACAAAAAAACACCTGATTCGTTTGTTCGTTATTTAAATAAAACAGTCTACCTACCAGCATCTTATTAAATATTCGTTGATATAGATTTTACCACCTAGGTCATGTGCAGTCTTAGGCTAGGTTTAGTTTTTAGTGGCTATTTCTTCTATTCCGATTTCCTCTTGTAATTAGATATAAAATATCTAACAATGATTCTAGACCTTAGGGTTAGAAGAATTGTAAGATATCTTTTTTATAACTGT
Organism: Melinaea menophilus ssp. n. AW-2005; assembly: GCA_918358695.1. NCBI lineage: Eukaryota > Metazoa > Arthropoda > Insecta > Lepidoptera > Nymphalidae > Melinaea > Melinaea menophilus. Next base: position 33,192,759 of record OU911039.1, on the reverse strand, counting down.
CCAGTCATTTTCAATTTTTTTTTATAATACAGAGCATTCATTTTTTATGCGTAATTTATAGCTCTTTATTTTTAAGTTGAATAGCAAATATTATATTTTTAGGGAGTTGAATAAAAAGACTAACATCAGTAGTTTTCTTAGTTCTAGGTGAACGGGCAGTACCTTATCTTAGAATCCTTTGAATGTGAAATACGTGTTATCTCGAAATTAAGGGTATCGACAGAAAGACAAGCGAAAGGGCGTAGGGACGAACGGACGGAAAGACAGACAACAAAATGGTCCTATAAAAATTTTGTTTTTTTAAGGTCCACGCAATTCTTAAATAGATCATATTATGGACAACGTTCAAATATTGGTATAAACATTCAAATAGAAGTTGATAAATTAATATACTAACATTATAACGAACAAATCACGAAAACGTTTTATGAATTGTATTTGTTTACGAAAAATAAACAAATACTAGGAATTTTTATTTTGCCTAGTTTCTATTTTATTACATTTATCGTCATTAATATTTTGCTAGGTACCAGTTAAATTTATTTTAAAAAATAAAAGTATACATTAAAAGTAATCCTATTTTTGTGCAAATATTTAATAATCCTTACTTATAGAATAAACGGTGACAACATGTAGCTCTGAAGTTCCCGTAACATGCCTCAGTATGTAAAATAACATTTAATGGAGCATAGAGTGAACTGAATACATGAATATAAAGTACTATTACTCCTTTGAGTATAACGTTTGATATTGTTTACAGCGAAGGACGGGGCCCGGAACTTAAAACTCAACAAGTCATATCAGTCATGCATTCTCTTCACTTTTTAATTTCTTGGCTTTAAAGTATTTTACAGCATTAATTTTATCTGGTATAAAAAAACAGCTAAAAAACTTTTGTGTAAACAAAACTAATAGGAAGCGGATTATTTAGTTTCAAAATATTATGAATGTATTTGTATGCCTATGACTAGTTTCATCCTTCTTTTGTATTGTTGAATAAAAAACGAGAAATATTTTTTTTACTTACCTACTAACGAAGCACACTGAACACACACTAATAGTAAATGTTTTTATGTTCGTGTATACTCGTACGTATATTTGATTATTTTATTAATTTTAATGGAACGTATATTTAAAATTGATTTTGACTTTTTAATTATTTCTATAAATTGAATTAGAATAAATTTTACAAAATATTTTTGTAAGTCTTAAATATTTGATAGAGTAGCGATGGTAGCTTTGGCAATAAATAATTGAGATAAGCTATCCCATGTACATATTTTATAATTTTAAGTATCTATGTAATAATGAGGTACATAAATAAATAAATAAATAAATAAATAAATAAATAATTCTTTTATATAAAACTATGTTCCAATTAAGATATATTTTGATTTTATTCTCAAATATTATGACTTTGTGAGGCTATACGCCTTAATGTATCGTTGTGAAATACTAAAATTTGATAAAAAAAAGTGAGACAATACCTGAGTACAATTAATAGAATATGAAAATATTTTATTGTTTGTACAAAGATAATATTTAGCTATTTATGCTTATCAGAGATGAAAATATTTGTATTATATATGTCATTTTTCTACATCTTGGGTAAAAAAATATGCCGGAGATTCAGGAAAATAAATAATCTAAGTTACTGGTAGGAACCAATCTTTAAGCTACAGAGCTTCTCCATTTAATATTTAAAAATCGTATTAGAGTAAGTAGTTTTGTAGTTTTCTACTGCATTTAGTTGGTATTCAAACTGTTAAAAGAATATTATATAGTACCAAGTCGAACGCTATTGGTTCAGTTGATATGTCTCTGTCAATGCTACTATCATAAAAAATAATTATTATTTGTACTATCACATACATAAAATTATTCCTTTACATTTGGCGCTTTTACTAACTGTTGGCAAAATGTTGAAAGCTTTATACCAAAAAAGAACGAACAAAAAATAATTAGCGACTTTTGTCCGATCAGTGTTTGTCTTGTCTTTCCAGCATATTGGAAAAAAAAAATATGAATACACGTCAGATTTCATTAAAAACAATAATAATCTATACAGTCAGAATTTAGAAAGGTATAGGTACGTTTTAAACTGAATTTTAGTTTCAGAACTATCAATTATTTCCACGTCATCTTTCCAACAGAATTCAAACAGCAAAAGTTACTAATGAGAATGGGTCGAAGTCCATATCTGAACGTAAAACTGTTACGAGAGGAGTCCCACAAATCTCCATTTTATGTGTTATTCTGTTTTTCCTGTATTATAATATAATTAATTCAATAAAACTTTGTAATTATGTTGAAGCAGTTATTAAGATTAATGAGTACTTAAGTAGCATGCACACATGTTGAAGTCCAATAATTTAATGTTGAAACTCCGCAAAAATAAATAAAAGGTATTTTAGAAGCATGATTTAGTAATAATAAAATATGAGAAATTACGATTTCAAAAACACGTCATATATTGTGTTCGCAATTGTTTTTGTAGGCCTAAACTACACTACGGCATACGGCAATACTTAAACACCAAAATATGCTACAATAATAAAGATTTTTTGTTTGATTTTATTCTGATTTATCAATCACTAAGATTATTTTAATAAAGATCTGCTTTGATACATTTTTCTAATATATTATTTATATTTATCTCTTATAATTCAAACTAAAAGCTTCTACTTCTCTTTAAAGATCCTAGAATTTATAAGATGGCTTTTTACTATTCTTGAAATATACACCTTTATGCGTTATGGAGTTGACAATACTAGTGTTCGCTGTTAATACAAAACTTATGTATTAATCACCTAAGCAAAGATAAGTGTTTACTTTTGTCACCACTAATTTAAAAGATTTTATAATTGGCGAATACGGGGTAGAGGAACCTGTACATCTGTTTAGTTTTCACGAACGAACTATGTTCGTTCTGTATTGTTTTCACTTTTATCAGATGGATGTATGGATGTCTGTGGACAGGAAAAATTTTCATTGCTGTCGAGAGATGGCGTTGTTTTTAATTTACTGATTTAGTTTATTTTCATATTTAATTATATTACTATTTTGTATTATTATTAAGCCACTTTTTAGTAATTTTTAAGTAATTATAAATAAACATGTATTTAACATTTTCTTTTCTTCAATAAATAATGATCATTTTACTTAAAAATCATTTGTTTTTTTATTAACATTTATAATTTCGTCAAAGTTCATTCGAGAAATACCCTGGGTATTTGCATATTGACTGGTTTTCTTTTACATCTACTAGTTGAATGGATTCCGATAGTATTATGTGCTGCTTGCCTAACTTTATTCAAAATACTTCATGATAAGTCATTGAGATGTTATCACATTCGTTGTTTCTGTGCTCAGAAATCTTAATTTCCTAACTTGACTATTAGTTATTTGGAGGTAAAAATAGGCACTGGGCAATACCATACTGGGTTCAAAGTTAAAATCGAAGTTTTTTATTTCCATTCTATTCAGAATTCAGTGCTCTTATAAAACGAAATATTCCATTTAACAAAGTAATAACATAAATATGTCCATTAATAAGTGGTATGATATTCTGCGTCTGCATCGATAGCTTTGCTAAAGTATAAATAGAAGGAACACGTGGTTGTGTTAAATATTTAACTATGTTTATGTTATGAAGTTGAGATAAGGGATTCGATTGATAGTTATTTTTGACATTAGTTATTTTTGTTTATTTTAACGTAAGAGTATATATAATAAATCATATGCACTAGTGTGCTGTAAAACAAAATGTAATGGATCATAAAGTGAATTGAATATATGAATAATATAAAGCTGGATTCCCCCTTTGAGTCTTATATTCGACATTACTCTAAGGCGTGACAGGATACGACGTGACGTCAAACATTCACATATATTTATTTTACTAAACTGTATTGTACTAAACTAGTTATACTCCTCTTTTTATATTTTTGACTTTTTTAAGGACATGTGGTCAGTAAGATCCGTTCTTGAAAAGTAAAAACCAAAAAAGCCCTATTATATATAAAATACTATATAAAATAATATCATTTATAATATAAATATATATATATATATCTGGTAAATTACATTCTTATAATTTTTATTACTGCAACTTGCATGGGTTATATAAAAAAAAGTTCCTGCACAAAATGGTTTTCCTTCCACATGTTCATGCCAGTGTATACCAGGCCATTCTTGTTCCAGCCATATACGAAATTCAATTCTACAGAGTGCAGACGCTGCTTGATACAGGTTTTAATATTTTATTTTAGTTGACTTCCATCATACGAGTTTGTTTGTTTCAAATACTATACTAATACTAAATATTATTATTACCATATTAAATATTAGAACTAGGTAGGTAGGTAGGTAGGTAGATATCTCCTAATGTCAGTGTCAACTCATAACTAATTAATTTAAAGAGTCTAGTGCGTCTTCTATCCTAACATATTATTTACATTGGGGAGTGTTCCGAAAAGCTGTTCCGTCTGATGCCTGCCGCCAAATTTCATCACCGCACAGCATGTCACCACCTCCAATATTATCTTAACCACCTGAATACGTGGAGATCTTTTACAGGTGTCAAGGAACTCGGTCCACGTACCATTAAGATGTGGAATTAAATTCCTACGGTATTTCCGGTTGGAAATCACATGTACCTCCAAGAACGGTAACGCTCCTGCGGTGATAACTTGTCACCAGTGACCCGCATAATCGTTTGCCCTCCTCTACAAAAAAAATGATAAAGTACAATTAAGATATATTATCTCAACTTTAATTTTTACATAAATGAGCTGGATCGATCGTTTCTACATATTATAGTTTGTTTTGATTTTTAATCTAAACTAATAATAATAATGAGGATAAAATTATGCAGTAACAAACCAACTTCTTGGCTGGGAGTGCTACAATACAATACTTACTTAGATACGACTAAACTGACTTATTTGGAAGGTACATTTTCTCAGTCAAAGTACAAAGTGCTCATAAAATATATTCTTTTTATCCGGCGAATTAAAGCATGACCAAGACAATATATAAAATAAGGGGCGCGAACCGGACCTCGATTTTGACTCACTACGCTCGCAAAATCTCGATAGAATTCGGTGAATTGAGCAAAGCGAGTATCCCCTCTTCAATTCAGCGTTCAAGGCTGAAACCAACAGGCAAAAAATTTTGAGTAATCAAATATCACATAGCTAAATTTTTTTGACTGTCATTTTTTGGTGATTATTCCTTAAGGACGTGATTTTTTTTTTCACTTTTTTTTTAAACCATCGCATTAACCATCACGCATGAAGATCGGTAAAGGCGTTTTCATGAAAACCCCGGAAATAGGATGCAAAAAGTCTCACATGGAGCGCTTCACTCGCTTCGCTCAATGCGTGAGATATATAAAGCAACTGTAATTTTTACAGCAATTGTTTGAAAAAAATGTTGATGTTGTAAACTAAAATTTTTAAAAAAATGTGTAGTGAATAGTACCAAAATTATATCGTGATGTAATGAGAACATGATTTAACAACGATTTAACATTTCTCAATGAATTGTTATTGACGTTATATCGTAAAAATACTTTCACTAAAACAGAAATTCAATTTAAAAAGCTCCGCTCCGCCCGAGTCGCAGCGAGCGCGGTTTATCGAGGAAGGTTTTGTTATAGACAGAAGGTATGCGATTGTAATTATACTTTTACAAAGTAATATGTAAGCTCTGTTGTACAGATGTATTCATGTACTTAAAACTCATTGAATAAATGTGGACAATCCACAAGTTAAATATTTATTATACAAGTCGGGATACTTTAATCGTTATAAAAAAATTACATCACCGGGCATAGCGCCACTGTCATCTCCGTCGAATCGCGCTCTCCTATGTTACCGTTGAATATTGATTTTTTCTTGTAATTGTCGATATTACGCGTCATATTGAACTATATAATATTTTTGTATCTTGTATTTGTGTTCGTGTATTATTTGAATGTATAGTATTCTTCCGTAATCCACTCCACAATCCAATATACAATGTTCGTCAGTTTTATCGTCATAAACTATTCTGTATATCTTCAAATTATTGTATTAGGTTGAGTGTACAACCATACAGGGGTTATGAGGTTAACCATACGGTGTCAAAACACAGTCTGCTGTATGTTATGCAATTTAAAGCTCTTTTTTCTATCTATTACACATACAGCTAATCTATTAATCGACCTTAATCTTAATAAATACTCATAAGAGTGTCCCCTATTTCCTATTAAACTGTAGCTATTCTCGTTTTATTGATGTAATGAAATGAGTTTTTTCTCTTAAATCTTAGCAGGAAGGCAGGTAAAGATATCGTAATAAAAGAACTAATAAAAGTTGCTTCTTTGTTTTCTACCTAATCTCACTTTACATAGATAGGGTTACAAATTTTATTTCAAATTGTTCAATGTATCGCACTATAATTGATATTGATTATAATATTTTTATTTCTTTAGCTCTTTAAAAATAACCTGCTAACATTACGACCATAACAAATTAATTCTTATTATTCTCTTAGGATAAGTTTATAGGAAATAGATTTTTGTGGCAATTTAATTTCTTGAAATTTTGAAGAAAAGTTAAATAGTTGACGGAACTTAGCAGTGACAACAATTAAAAGGCACATCTTATGAAATGTTACGTCATAGGCTTTACTCGGGGACGTTTATGGTGGTACCCTTAGACCCCTAACCACTAAGTAGGCTGAACTTTATAAAATATTTTTGCACATAGGAGATATCAGACACATCATGTCAGATTAAAACTATCACATCTATTCAAATAAATGATGGTAAAAGAACGATATTTAACGTGAAAGGTTTTTTTTTTGCAATCCGTATTTGATTCTTCTGTCACCATTTCAAGGCCCAAAAAAAAAGTATGCTGTTATTCCATCAATCGAAGGCCTGATCAATAAAAGAAACATTTCCAGTATGGATGTAAACTTTCATTGTTAAGCAGTAAACATTATAAAATAAACAAGTAATAACTTAACTTAATTTTTTATCTATTATTGATAATCTACTTTTAAAATGTCGGCATATTTGTACATGAAGCTGGTCGTTGAGGTTTTTTGAATTTGAATTTGACACAACGGTAATTGTAACTGTGTCCTGAAGGTAATGAAACATAAAGGTTGTATAAATATTGTATATTTTCTAATGTATTTTTTCTTTTTAATTTACAAACATTTTATCTAATTTTATATTAACAATTGTAATCCTAAAATTATTTTATTCGAAAAGAATACTTCACCTAACTATATTTCCAGCAGAAAAGAGTGTAGGGTTTAAATTATTATTAAAGAGAAATCTATAAATTAGTGAAGTAGGCAACAAGAATATTCCATTTATAATATATAATAATGTCTATAAATAATTAGTTACAATGGTGATTTTAAAGTAGTCGAATAATTTTGGGAATACCAGGGTATTAGGATTTCGAAATCCATACATATCTGGAAACATCAAAGAATAATAAACAAGATATTTCACATATTGACAATCCTAGTACAAGCCGACAGCAGCGAAAGATTTCATTAATAAAACTCGGAGTCAGCTGCAGTCATGTTTGCACTCGCTCTAGTTCGCGGCATGTGACCAGAGATGAGAACAGTACTCCATGTGTGGCTGGACCTGCGCCTTATAGAGCGCAAGTCTTTGGCCAGGTTTGAAATACTGCCTCGCTCTATTGATCACTCCCAATTTCATCTAGGCCAACTTGGCCTTGCTCTCCAGATGACCACGAAACTGACAGTCGCTCGAAATGTCGAGACCCAGTATTTTGATACTTGGCGAGGCAATAAGAGGAGTGCTCTCAAACAGAGGTGATACGATAAATGGGATTTTTTTAGTGGTAAACGCGCAAACCTGTGTCTTTAGGGGATTGAACTGAACGTGGTTCAATTCACCCCACTTAGAGACCATCCCCAGGGAGATTTCTATTGAAGACACAAGTTTCTTTCGGCACTCGTCGACGTTTTCCCGAGAGAGACCTGCACGACCGGAATATACCGCATCCCCAGTGCTGTCATCCGCATAACTTAAGTTGTTGACTCATTTGCAGGATTGATTTTATAATGTATACATCTAATATTGTTTCTTCTTTTAAAAAGAACAACTATTGAGTTTAAATTGACGATTGAAAAGTGCATTTTACTTAAAGATATTTTGAATTTGAATTTGAAATTATAGAGAAGAAAGCAGCTTCAGTCTTACAGCGTTTACGTTGTACGGCAGAACTAACGGTATTCTGAAATGTTTAGGTATTAAAATAAATTGTCCAATATTAAAATATTTGGTATCAATTGCAAATTGTGCTAACTCAGTTTCTAAGATCCGTTGTTAAGAACTCATTAACAATATGAATTAACTCTGGGTATTTTTACATTTAATAGTTCTTTAATAGTAACAGTTATTACTAATAAATTAAAAAAAAGTAGTTTTATTTATATTTTTTAGTCTACATCTGCTAAAATAACCTACACGTATGAATATACATATTTTTTTTAATAGCGTTTGACATGACATGACAAAGAGAATTCTTTCAGCATCAAACGCTATTAAAAAAATCGCAATTCATCGGAGCTTTAAATGTTCATTATAATAACCAATTATTTATAACGTTGAAATATACAATGTAAATGACTCATTATAAATGCATCTATTGGACGCCGCGAGGGTGACGTTGTCATTAAAATATTAAGTCATAAATTACATAATTGAATAATTGTTGACCGTTGCAATTAAGCAGCACGATAACAATTCAACATATATATAATTACAATAAACAGAAACCATTACTGCTCTTACAATACCCAGAGCAGCAGTAGTAGTAAGTAGCTTAAACAAGCTTAATAAAGTGAGCTGAATATCTGAATATAAATCAAGAGCTCTTGCTGAGTTAATCGTTTAATGTTATTTATAAGTAGTCAAGCCTTTATAAATGTTATCTAAATATTTTAATAATAGTAAGTAGCCCAAAAATTATGGTTTCACAATTTGTATTAAAAAAATACCATATTATAATATTGTAGATATATAATATTATAATACAGAATCGGATAAATAACCTTGAAAATATTTTTTTTGGTATAGTGTGTATGGAACAGCCGGACGAAGTAACTTAATTGGCAGAGCGAAGATTTCCAAGATGTCGGAAGTACGAGTCCTGACCAGATCGATAAAAATTTCATTCTACAAGAGAGTTATTAAAGTTTTTGGTAGTTGTAATTAGTTGCTGATTATTATTCTGCTTCTTACAAAAGCCGAGCACTTGATACTTGCACTTAAAATTCAGGATTCAACCACTGGACTGAGTTGCGACATTATTATTTGACATTATTATCCAGAGTAATAACAAGAATAATAAAAATTCTAAAATATAAGAATTTCAACCGTGAAGATGAACATCGCCTGTTTTAAACAAGGGACATCCTCGCCGCGACTCAACGTGCTAATGTAAACGTATATATATATTTTTTCAATGTGAAATATATATATGACGGCGCGTTGATTGAAGTTTATTTTAAATTATAAGTTACGCAATTATATTATTTGATTCTGTAATTGATTGTTATAAAAAATATTAAAATATGAGCGGATAATCCCGAATAGGATTATCTCCACGATAGTCTCCACGATAGTCTCCACGGAAAATGGCGATTGTCATGGAGTTGACAGCTGTTTGCAAGAGGTGCACATTTGCTAACCTATTGGCACTAAATCCAGTTTAATCTTATTGATTGTGTGTAATATTTTGTTAAACAGTTTTAAAAGAATTAATAATAACGTTTTGAAGAATACGAGTGTACTTCTATTTTTTAATTCCTATCGTTACAACGCTCATTATGAAAAATAACAGCCAAGACCGCTATGAGGCTTCTCCCGACGCTCTTACATCAGAAGTGGGATTACCAGCGACGAATAAGGAACAGAATAGAGGTCAGAACGTTAATATTTCTCTAAATAACGAGTGTGAACGTTGGAAATATCTCTTTGAAGTGCAACAACAGAATATGATGGAATTAATTCGCACTATACGAGAACCATTTGTATCTAGTACTAAAATAACATTACCCGAGTTTAACCCTGATACTCCTGAGTACGACGCTCGAGCGTGGTGTGAAACCGTGGACATATGCTTACAAGAAAAACCTATTTCCGGCAGTGATTTAGTAATCACAATGAGCAAGGCACTCAAGGGAACGGCGTCAGCATGGCTTGCGCAATCTAGTTTTACTGGTATTACGTGGCCGCAATTAAAAGATCTCTTCTTAGCTAGATTTGATACTGTTGAGACACCAGCTGCGAACTTATGGCGACTACTCAATAGTAATCCAAGGGCAGGAGAGTGTTTATCTGCGTTTGCCGGGCGATTTATGAGCACTATATTAGCAAGATGGAAGTCTTTATCGAAAGAACAGATTGCGATCGCGCTTACTTTAGCACATACTTCAAAAATTGAGTCGCGATTGCAAAGAATAGCATTTACTACTGAGATTGACACTCGTAATAAATTGCAACAGGAACTTATGGCTTTCGGCTTTAGAAAAAGAGGACCCCCGACTAGTGAGAAGACTACTCCGACTGAATTAAAGAAGTCGCGTACAGATAATGCACGGTGGTGCTATAACTGTGGCAAGTCGGGTCACGTATCTCGGGAATGTCGAGGAAATAGTAGTCGTGACAGCAATACTACTACACAATTTGAGATTTCAGATACTACCTCCTCTCAGCATTCGAAGGACGCTAGCTCGCAGAAGAAGACAATTACTCCAACATGCTTCAAGTGTGGGGAACGAGGCCACATTGCGCCCCGTTGCCCCAGTGCGGATGTCAAGGCCAGCGATGCACGAACTGAACGACGAGTGAATGTCTGTTCCATCCAACCTGCCATTGATGAACTTTTAGATGAAACCGGTGAGAAGTTTTCATTTTGCTTTGACTCAGGTGCCGAATACTCGTTAATAAAACGAGTTCTATCTGATAGATTTCTAGGTAAACGACAGTATGAAGCAGTATTATTGTTAGGAATAAGTAATGCGCATCTTAATTGTAACGTCCAAATTCTTTCTACAGTTTCAATTCAGGGTTATTCAGTACAGTTACTATTTCATGTGGTGCCCGATTCGTGTATTTCAAATGATATAATGATCGGGAGGGATCTACTTTCACTAGGGTTTCCAAAAGAGGTTTTTGAAAATAATCTTATCCTTAAAAATAATAAGGCCGTTTCTATTTGTGACATAGGTACAAAGGAAAACAAATTCGAAAGTATAGATTGTGATGTGTATGATTTTGAAAAACGGCAATTAGTTGCTCTACTGAACAATCATTCCAGTAATTTCGTAGAGGGTATACCTACTTGTAGGGTTAGTACGGGTCAGCTGATAATTAAATTATGTGATCCTAATCTCACGGTCCAGCGTAGACCCTATAGATTAAGTCTAGATGAAAGACAGGAAGTACGTCGTCAAATTAAAGAACTTTTGTCCGCTGGCATCATACGTGAAAGCTCTTCTCCCTTTGCTAGTCCAATTATCCTTGTTAAGAAAAAGGACGGGAGTGATAGGCTCTGCGTAGATTATAGGGAGTTGAACAGTAATACAGTGCCTGATAGATATCCTCTCCCTCTTATTTTAGACCAAATACAGCGTCTAGTGGGGGCAAACTTTGCAATGCATACAACATTAACTTTTGACTTTTGCAATGCATACAACATTAACCTACAAGTACATCTTACAGCTACCGGTACAAGTCATGCAAATGGGCAAGTAGAACATGTCACGTCCACATTAAAGAATATGTTAACTGCTGTCGAGGTAGATAATAATAAGTCATGGCAAGCTGCACTGCCTGATATACAGCTATCCATCAACTGTACTATGATTAGGGTTATAAAAGCGAGCCCTTTAGAATTGTTAATAGGAAAGGTTGCTAGGCTCCCAAACTTATGATATTAGAAACAGATGACATAGAAGTTGATTTAAATCTTATAAGAGAGCAATCGACACGAGCAACAGAAGCTAATGCTTTTTCGGAGAAAGTAAGGTTTGATAAAAGTAAAGCAAAATTAAAAAAGTTTGAAGTAGGTGATTATGTGCTACTTGAAAACCACGAGCGTAACAAAACCAAACTTGACCCAAAATTTAAAGGCCCTTTTAAAGTAGTTGAGCTGTTGGATGGTAACAGGTATTTACTTCGGGCCCTTAATTCTAATAGTAGTATAGTACAACTAAGTACGCACACGACCGTATAAGGGCTATGCTCGTATGTTATGTTCCATTAGAGTTGAGTGGTGGACTAGAGATTCCAATCAACCAAATCCAGTCAGAATGTGCCGATGACGGCCATGGTAAGTAATTACATAACCTGTGCATCCTACTTTTAAGTCTACGAGACAATGGGTAGCCTGTGTGGCACCTGGCCTGTGTGGCATCTGGCCTGTGTGGCATCTGGCCTGTGTGGCATGAACTGGCCTGTGTGGCATGGACTAGCCTGTGTGGCAAAGACTGGCCTGTGTGGCAAAGACTGGCCTGTGTGGCAAAGACTGGCCTGTGTGGCAACGACTGGCCTGTGTGACAACGACTAGCCTGTGTGGCAACGACTAACCTGTGTGGCAGAAAACTGCCTGTGTAGCAAATGACCTATGTAGCATTAACTGATGTATGTGACATATGTCATATGTTGAGTGTGACTTTTACCAAACATTTCGTAGTACTTAAATTAAAAAAAAAATGTAATTGCTGTAAGTTGTATGACATGAACAAATAAGAATAATATGTGGTCAGGAAGACCGATCGTGATATAGTATAAAGCGCTATATTTATTGTCCACAGATGAGAATGGTACACACGAGGACGTGTGACAATGCAGGACGGCCGTGACGGCGCGTTGATTGAAGTTTATTTTAAATTATAAGTTACGCAATTATATTATTTGATTCTGTAATGGAATGTTATAAAAAATATTAAAATATGAGCGGATAATCCCGAATAGGGTAGTAGGTGTCTCCACGGAAAATGGCGGTTGTCATGGAGTTGACAGCTGTTTGCAAGAGGTGCACATTTGCTAACCTGTTGGCACTAAATCCAGTTTAATCTTATTGATTGTGTGTAATATTTTGTTAAACAGTTTTAAAAGAATTAATAATAACGTTTTGAAGAATACGAGTGTACTTCTATTTTTTAATTTCTATCGTTACAACGCTCATTATGAAAAATAACAGCCAAGACCGCTATGAGGCTTCTCCCGACGCTCTTACATATATATATAATTTTTTACTTCAAAATATAATACTTATTAAATAATACCATCTACACAATATTTCGAAAGAATATTCAACTCTGATATTAATTAAAAGAAAGAAAAGTACACAAGTATATAAGTATACTTTCCTTATCTCTTATGAAAACTGATACTATCAGATGTTATAATAATTATCAGTACTGGTTTACGAAATATACTAGAATAAAGTACTAAAGTAATAAACATTTAAATTATCCTTAGATTGGAAGATATCTGTCTAAAGTAACTAAAAGAATATTCATTTATGTCATTAAAAAGTGCTTGAGATTACCGTCACCACGAAGACAAAATCACTAAATTTCCGATATTTCCTTAGAAAATGATAGTAAATTCTAAAGCTATAAATTATATTACATAATAACTTAGCCTTCGCAGTATCCAATTTTGTAAATGGTTGGAATAAAAGAGGCTCAACATTCCACACACGCATTCCTAAATACATAAATAAAGTCATTTAATGTGTGTGTGAGTATACTCGTACAATAGCTCGGAAGCGAAGCCGCCTCTGTAAAAGAAGTAGCGGGTTTCAGAATATCTCGCTGTTATATGTGACTCGTTAGTGGATTTTAGTAAAATATTTACGATTTTGTTTAATGTTTAACAATGAATTTGAATAAGGCCGTTTTATACAATAAAAACTTCCTTAATTTGAACTGAAATAATAAATCCGACTAACTCTGTAACTTTAGATTTATAATAATGCACAAATGACTTTCTTATTTTTAATTTTACAAGTTATTACTATCAGAATTCGTGTATATTGCCTATTTATAATCCGTACTGATGGAAGAGTCTTCATTTAGTAAGGCTTATTACATTATGAGTATTGAGAAGTAATTCTAAGTCAATGTTACAAACTTAAAAGTAGACCTTTAACCTTTTTAATCTATTATAGACTAGGAATTTTCCATATCTGAATTATTTGGAATAATCCATAGTAGATGCGACATAAACTTTTCATGTCGCCGTCAGTAACATCTCATTAATATCTACTTGTATTCTCAAATTAAGTTGAAATAACAACCTAAGGCATAATAAATTATACTATAAATGATGTCTGAATGATAAATGAAACTGTTTTCCTTCAATTACAAAGGATTGAAATTGTCTTGGAAATAATTAACAAACAAGAATTTCCTAAAAATTCGAGCACTCTTTGTTAGACTTCGAGTTTAAAAACATGTTTCACAGTCTGATCAAGGGGAGAAGAAAACGGCGATTGAAATATTTATTAATAGTGTTATTTAATGGTTAAATATAGATTAACAAAATTATGTGCAATAAATAATAATTATTACGAACGATGCTATAACAACGAACATGCCCAACCTCCCCCCCGCGCCAAACATGAAAGCGATGCCTAGAAGAAAAATACCCCAGGAGGGTACCGGCTTTGATGAAGCCGGGGACCCCATCCCCGAGCAAAATCGGGGAAATGATTCTCGGATTTTGCTCGGGCTGCCCGTCGTATCTGGGGCGGGCAAAGTATCGCCTTTTGTGTTTTATGAGGGCAAACGACGAGTCAACGCAGCGGCACCCCGACCCACTCTAAATGTGGACTTTTGCAACATCCGGGGACTTCATTCCAACTTGAACGCCGTCCATTATCATCTAGAGACGGCGCAGCCGGCCTTGTTGTTTCTGACGGAAACGCAGATATCTCAATCTAGCGACACAGCGTACCTGTCATACCCCGGGTATAAACTAGAACACCATTTTATACCACACGCCGGGGTATCTGTGTTCGTAAGGGAGGATATCTGCTACCGTCGCCTTCAGGTTTTTGAAGGTCGGGACCTGTCTATACTCTGGCTACGCGTGGACATGGACGACCATGTCAGAGTCTACGCGTGCCTCTACAGGTCCCATAGTGGTAATGCAGAAACGGATTAACTCTTGGGCCATGTTCAGGCGAAGATTGACGATCTGCTTTCACAGACTCCCTCCGCCGAAGTCGTAGTCCTAGGGGACTTTAATGCGCACCATGCCGATTGGCTAGGGTCACGTGCCACCGACTACGCGGGGAGATCTGTGTTTGACTTTGCTCTGGCAAATGGTCTGTCCCAGCTGGTAAAGACGCACACTCGTCTACCGGACGTGGACAGCCACACGCCCTCTTTGTTGGATCTTCTGCTGACTACACATCCAGAAAAGTACCAGATCACTGTCGAGGCTCCCTTAGGTTCCTCTGATCACTGTCTGGTAAGGAGTGTAGTGCCCATTCAACGGTCGGCTCGCACAACACCTGCGACTCGACGCGTTTGGCACTACAAGTCAGCGGATTGGGATGGAATGCGGTCTTTTTTTGCATCCTACCCATGGGGGCCGATTTGTTTCCCTTCCGATGATCCTAGTGACTGCGCTGCGGCTGTAGCTGATGTGATACTACAGGGCATGGAGCTATTTGTACCAAGCTCTGTGGTACCACTTGGTGGCAGATCGCGGCCTTGGTTTGATGCGTCTGTCAGGGCTGCATCAGCTGGCAAACGGCAGGCTTATCAAGCTTGGGTCAATGCGTTAGTCACTAAGGATCCGAACTCTAGAGTTCTGAAGAGGAAATACAACCGTGCCTCCAGATTCTTCAAACGGTAAAACGCTAGAGCAAAGTTCAAGCATGTCGTCAAAATTGGGGATCAGCTGGCAAAGTACCCGCCTGGCACGCGCAAATTCTGGGCGCTTTCAAAGGCCACTCTGGGAAACTTTAGCCAGCCGTCATGGGGAATGACTCTCTGGCCCACACGGCAAAAGAGAAAGCCGATTTCTTGGGCACTCTTTCCGCCTCCAACTCGACTTTGGACGACCAGGGGAAGACACCGCCTATCATCCCGCGGTGTCAGAGCTCAATGCCGGAAATAGTTTTTCGGCAGAAAACTATTAGGCAGTCTCTATTTTCCTTGGACGTTCGTAAGTCGAGTGGGCCGGATGGCATTTCTCCATTGGTGCTACGAACGTGCGCCCCTGAGTTGACTCCAGTGCTAACGCATCTATTTCGGTACTCTTATCTTAAAGGCGTAGTCCCGGTCTCATGGAAGCGTGCCCTTGTCCATCCGATCCCTAAAAAAGGTGATAGCTCGGATCCAGCTAACTACAGACCTATCGCCATTACCTCTCTGCTCTCCAAAGTAATGGAGAGCATTATCAATAAACAGCTCCTAACCTACCTCGAGGATCACCAGTTGGTCAATGACCGGCAATATGGCTTTCGCCATGGTCGATCGGCTGGTGATCTTCTGTTGTATCTTACACACCGTTGGGCAGCTGTTATTGAAAGCAAGGGAGAGGGTCTGGCAGTTAGTCTGGATATGGCGAAAGCCTTCGATCGTGTATGGCACAAGGGGCTTCTTTCGAAGCTACCTTCCTATGGGCTTCCCGAGAGTTTATGCAAGTGGATCACCAGCTTCCTCACTGGGCGGAGCATACAGGTCGTTCTCGACGGTTTTTGCTCGGACCCCAAGCCCGTGAACGCTGGTGTACCCCAAGGCTGCGTGCTATCCCCAACTCTGTTCCTCCTGCAAATCAATGATATGTTGGATATCTCCAACATACATTGTTATGCGGATGACAGTACTGGGGATGCGGTATATTCCGGCCGTGCAGGTCTCACTCGGGAAAACGTCAACGAGTGCCGAAAGAAACTTGTGTCTTCAATAGAGACCTCCCTGGGGATGGTCTCAGAGTGGGGTGAACTGAACGTGGTTCAGCGAGCGAGGCAGTACTTCAAACCTGGCCAAAGACTTGCGCTCTATAAGGCGCAGGTCCGGCCACACATGGAGTACTGTTCTCATCTCTGGTCCGGATCACCCCAATATCAGCTTCTACCATTTGACCGCGTACAACGGAGAACCGTACGAATTGTCGGGGACCCGGTGTTGTGCGAACGGCTGGACTCTTTGGCATTGCGTAGAGACGTGGCTTCTTTGTGCGTCTTCTACCGCATTTACAACGGGGAGTGTTCCGAAGAACTATTCGATCTGATGCCCGCCGCCGAATTTCATCACCGCACAGCGCGCCATCGCCTCCAATACCATCCTTACCACCTGGATGCGTGGCGATCCTCCACTGTGCGGTTCTCAAGGACATTTTTACCACGTACCACTCGAATGTGGAACGAACTCCCTTCGGCGGTATTTCCAGATCGGTACGACATGGGTACCTTCAAAAAAGGCGTTTATTCCTATCTACAAGGCCGGCAACACTCTTGTAAATCCTCGGATGTTGCAAGAGTTCATGGGCGGCGGTGATCACGTCCATCCGTGACCCGCCAGCTTGTTTGCCCTCCTCTTACATAAAAAAAAAAAAAAAAACATGTAGTGATAATAGAAATCTATATTTGACCGTAAGTTAAACTAACAATAGAAGTAGACAGATTTATTATATTTATATTCCATAAATCAACGGCAATTGGAAACATCCTGTATATAGTGTTGCCTTTCTATGATGTCAGTGAATAATAACAGAATTTACTAATTCTAAGTCGGATAGTTCTCACCTAAAGATGGGTGTTCCACCAGAATCTATTCTTGGCCCTTTTTTATTTTTACTTTATTTTAATGACTTGGTCTTTTTTCGTAAAAGATTATAAATACAAGAAATAAAATTAAACTCGTAAAGCAAACATTTTATCTTCAAGAAATTAAAAAATCCTTCATGGGTTTGATATATACGCATATACGCATATATAATAAAGTTCCACAAGATATCTTAGACCTTCCTTTTCTTAAATCAAAAGTATATTATTTGACAAATCTTATTATATATAACATTCAAGATTTTTTGTGGATTAAAATGTGTTAAGTTGATTCATTTGTAAGATTGATATTATAATGTATACATCTAATATTGTTTTTTCTTTCCAAAGAGCAAGTGTTGAGTTTCTAGACAGGTCTTCTCAGCAGAGCGGCATTACGAGACGGTGGTAGCTTAGTCAGGGACTGACTATACTGACCTTTTCTATTATAATAATTGACTATTCAAAAGTCTGTGTAAATGCCTACTTGAATAAAGATCTTTTGAATTTAATTTTGTACTTATTTTATTAATTTATTTATAACAATTATATTTAGTTAAAATATTTTTATTTTGAATTTTTTAAGATTTTTATTTATAACTTAAATTTATAAGGTTGATTTATTAGTGATGCAAATTTTATAGTGCATTTAGTTAGTTTGCGTGTGTAAAGTAATTGTAAAGAGAAAAGCCGTTGGAAATGAAAAAAAAATACGAATTTTAACAAACAATTCGTTAGACTTTGTGTCTTATATTATTTAATTGTATATTAATTATTTTACTTGCTATTATTTCAATCTCCGCACCCGGATATTTTTAAAACTTGCGAGGGACGCCGTAATTGTTTTTATGACAGGGTAATTTCTAGTATAAAAGTTTTGTAAAAAGCTGAATGCGGTTTGTTCTGGCAGCGTTCCTGAACTTGACAAAGGAGTTTTGTTTAAAAACTCGCGTCATCGCAAGTTTGCTTCGGGCGCTCTTCACACTGACGGCGGTTCTACGTCCCACAATAAGGTTAGATCAAAGAGCCTTGCTATTAAGTTATACTTGTAACTTTCAATAGTATATATAATTTAATTGTACGTACATTTTACAAAAATGCTTTGCTTTGTTGAATACAATGTGTCGGTGTACAATATTATGAAAAATTATAGTCGGTATAAAATTGTATTAACTCTTAGAATTATGTTTGTTCGTTTCAGTGTGAAGTGTCCAATCGCAATGACTCATCACAATATAATATTAAAACATTATTTTTGTAAAATTTATATAATACTCCGTAATTTAAGGTCGTCAGATTGCAGGCAATACAATATAAGTTTGTAACATTGTTAATAATTAAAATTGTAATTATTATTTAATTATTCTTTTAAATTTCAAATGAATTGTTTATAAAAAAAAATTACATATTTTATTACTGAGTATTATAAAATTATAATATAGAATACGCTATTAAAAAAAAGGACAAAACAGGATTTGCATAAAGTGGGCATAAGATTATCGGTCCATTTAAAAGAAATCTTTTTTGCAAGAATTTCACATTTTATTAATTTGATTAAAGTTTGTGAAAAATTATTTTAAATATTATATTACGTAGTGTAATTAGTGCACTTTTTGTGTGGACTTAGATTCAATTTGATAATTTGGAAATATAAAATTTGGCTACTAGTTATTACAACATAAATTGAATACTACACAGGAACAGATGACTCCAATCCATTCTACCAAGATAGTTAACAGTTGCGCCGCATGCCGGGCGGCGGCAGCAGGCTCAGTAAAGATGTGCAATTCACTCACCTAATTTTTTGTATTGATGTTACACTTATAAAAAAAAATACAACATCCCTACTAGAGATTTCATAAGCTAAATAATCACTTGTATGCTTGTATTACAGCAAAGCATACAATTGTATGTTTATATTGTTTATAATACAAGTTCTATTAATTTATTGTAAGTAATACAAGTTTATTGTAAATTCTTAAATCTAATAAAAACATAATAATAATACACTTTAAAACATTTACATTAAGTATTTTTTTCTAAAATTAAATAGTTTTATACACAATGATATTAACCACATTACACAATACTATACCGATATAGTCCAATATGTGAGTAATCACACATACAATATAATACACGTAATATAATATATAAAAATAAGATATGTATAAATGAGAATTATATGATTGATACAAAGATTAGAAAATACGAGTAAATGATTACTGTGAAAGACAGTACAACTTGAATTTATAATATACATCTGATGTTAAAGTTAATCAAGCAGTGATTTGAGTCAATTCTTGAATATCACACGCTCATGTGTTAGAAGAAATATATATTAGATATGAAATTATAAGATTAATGTCTAAATTAATACTATTATTATTGTAAAAGATATTTACCCTCAATTTTTTTTT
This sequence comes from Melinaea menophilus ssp. n. AW-2005, assembly GCA_918358695.1. NCBI lineage: Eukaryota > Metazoa > Arthropoda > Insecta > Lepidoptera > Nymphalidae > Melinaea > Melinaea menophilus. Next base: position 33,172,502 of record OU911039.1, on the reverse strand, counting down.
ATATATTTAGTTTATTATTATTTTGATTCTACGGCCGATTGTCACATTATCACTTTCTTAGGATTATTTGTTTGTGAATAAGTACAAAAGGATAATGGACAGATAGGAATATGTGATAACCCAGGTGAAGAATACACAATAGGCAAATATGGGCATGGTAAAAGAACGAAGAATGGCGCAAGGCTAGTTTCATTTGCTCTACAAAATAAACTAAGTATTCTTAATAGCTTTTTTAAGAAAAAGGAAACAAAGAAATGGACATGGATCTCTCCAAATGGTGTATATAAAAACGAAATAGATTTTATCTTGTCCAATAATATCAAAACGTTTAAAAACGTCTCTATTGTACAGAACCTAAATTTCAATTCAGATCACAGAATGGTTCGTGCTACATTGACAAGCAAACGTATACAAAAGAACAGGAGGTGGCAAAATGATAGTTTAGCCCTGATGTGTACTGGGAATAGCGACATGCTTGTAAACAACTTAACAGCATTGGTAAAAGTATTCAGAGAAGAATCCACACCTATCGAAGAAAAATATGGAAAGATTTTAAACGTACTTAAAACAGAAACTAGAAAAGTAAACAAAAAAACAAACATATCGAAAGAAACTCAACAGCTATTTGAAGAAAGAAGAACTCTATTACAATCAAACAAAGTTAATCGACAAGAAAGAAACAAGATAACAGAAGTCAGTAAAAAGATAAATGAAAGCATTAGGAAAGATAGAAAAATTAAAAGACAGGAAACATTAGAAAAACATATAAAAAGAACTGGTGGAGTAAAAAAGGCTATCAAAGAATTAAATAACAAAAAAGAATGGATGCTAACAATAAAAAATAAGAATAAAAAACATACAAGAAATAGACCTGAGATAATTAAAGAGGCTACAGACTATTATAGAGAATTATATAAAAGCAATAATCCGACAACAGCTACAGAAGAATATTATCCATTTAATTGTGAACCTGTACCAAAAATATTAAAAGAAGAAACTGCTAAAGCTATAAAAACACAAAAAGTAGATAAAACACCTGGGTCTGATCAAATAACCAACGAATTGCTCAAATCTACTTTACCAGTAATTGCTCCAATATTAACTGACTTATTTAATGAAATTATAGAAACTGAAATCATTCCACAAGACTGGACAAAATCAACAATCATACTGTTACACAAGAAAGGTGATAAAGCAGCAATTGAAAATTATCGCCCAATCAGTTTAATGTCCAACATTTACAAAGTCTTTTCAAAAATTATTTTGTCCAGAATTACTGCAGTACTTGACGAAAACCAGCCAAGGGAACAAGCAGGTTTCCGAAGTAAATTTTCAACTATAGATCACATCCACGTTCTAAGACAAATTCTACAAAAATACAACGAATATAATAAAATCTACTTCTTGGGATTTGTAGACTATAATAAGGCTTTTGACTCCCTGGAACACGGGTGCATCTGGGAAGCTCTGCGAGATCAAAATATACAGGAAAGATATATAAGAATCTTAAAGAATATATACTCCAAAAGCACAGCACAAGTCAGATTGGAAAAATCAGGCGAGGAATTCTCCATAGAGCGAGGTGTTCCTCAAGGCGATCCTATCTCACCTAAACTATTCTCGGCAGTACTGGAGATGATAATCAGAAATCTAGAATGGAAGGAACAAGGGCTCAATATAAACGGTGAAAATCTAAGTCATCTACGTTTTGCAGACGATCTAATACTGTTCTCTGAATGTCCTAGAACATTACAACAAATGCTGCAACAGTTATCGGATCAGAGTGCAGTAGCAGGACTAACAATGAACATCACGAAAACAAAAATTATGACGAATTCCTCAAATACACAAAAGATCACTGTAAACATGCAGGAAATAGAATATGTAGATGAATATATATACCTAGGACAGTTAATATCACCTACGAAAACCATGCATAAGGAAGTCGATAGAAGGATAGCTAATACATGGAAAAGATACTGGTCACTAAGTGAAGTTATGAAGGATAGGAGCATGCCAACTAAAGCAAAAAGGAAAGTCTACAATATGTGCATTCTGCCATGTTTAACGTATGGCTGTCAAACTTGGGCATTAACAGAAAACTTAACAAATAAAATAAGTGTCTGCCAAAATAGTATAGAGAGGAGTGTTATTGGAGTCAAGAGAAAGGATAAAATTAGACTAACAGATATTAAAAACAAAACACAATTCAAACAGGCAAATTCATTATATCGAACACTGAAATGGCGATGGACAGGACATATGTTAAGGGCAAATCAAGAGAAATGGACGAAAATTGTAACAGAGTGGTACCCAAGAGATGGTAAAAGAAACCAAGGGAGACAAAATAAAAGATGGGAGGATGATATAAAAAAGGTGGCTGGTCCAGAATGGATCCGAGTAGCAAAAGACAGGGAGAAATGGAAAAACTTAGAGGAGGCCTATGTCGAAAGACAAACTGTTTTTGAACCGAATGTCGATATACAAAGTTAAATATAAGTAAGATAACATAGAAAATTAATATATATATATATATATATTGTTATAAGTTTTAACAGCAATAAAGGCTAATTTTATTTTATTTTTATTTTAAGTACAAAAGGAATGAGACACTGCGGTACAGGCGAAATTGCTCTTCCGACGTTCAAGTGGAAATGAGAAGTGAATGCAGAAATTTCAAGCAATTTATTTAAATATTTTCACAATGTCAGTTATGTATATATATATATATATATATTTTATAGGTGTGGCTTTTTTAACTACATCCAAGTAACAAAACTGAAATCCAAACCATATTTTTTTCCAAAAGTACTTCAAGTATGTTACAGTAACAAGTTACAGATTACAGTGAGCATTATAATATACTTTTATATATTAATTACGAATTAATTTATTGTTTCTCTATTGGTGAAATGTAGTCGATTTTAAATAAAAAAATTATATAATAAATTTATGAAATAATATAAAGAAGAGGTTTGTTTGTTAACAAGAAAAGAATGGCTTAATAAGTGCAGGAATACAAAAAATGTTTATTAAAATAATATCTAATATTCTCTTAAAGGCGTTCTTTGGAGAGCGCCTTTGCAAAAGACATTTTGCAAATTTGAGAAGAAGCTTTCTTGTTCCTCATTTACATAAATGACTTACCTCACCTAGTGAGGGAAAAACATGGGATAGTGTTGTTTGCTGATGATACTTCTCTTACTTTTAAAGTTACCAGAAGGCAATCTGTTATTGACGATGTAAATAACGCTCTCTCAGATGTTGTACAATGGTTTAACGCCAATAATTTGTTGCTCAATAAAAAAAAGACGAAATGTGTTAAATTTACTTTACCAAATGTTAAAAATGTTAAAACCAATGTACAATTAAACAATGAGGAATTGGACTTGGTCAAATCTACTACTTTCTTGGGCATTACCTTAGATGAAAAATTGCAATGGGGTCCTCATATATTTGATTTATCAAGTAGACTTAGTTCTGCTATATACGCGGTTAAAAAAATACGTCGATTAACAAATATGGAAACTGCTCGATTAGTTTACTTTAGTTACTTTCATAGTATAATGTCATACGGTATACTCTTATGGGGTAATGCAGCCGACATCGATACCATATTCACACTACAGAAGAGGGCTGTTCGAGCAATATATAATATGAGACCTAGAGAATCCTTAAGAAACAAATTTAAAGAATTTAAAATAATGACTGTTTATAATCAATATATTTATGAAAATTTAATTTACGTTCATAAAAATATTTCTAAATTCAAAAAAAATTGTGATTTTCATAAAATTAATACGAGAAATAAAAATAAACTCGCTATGCCCAACACTAGGCTCCATAAAATAGGTAAATCCTTTAAGGTTAATTGTATACGTTTTTATAATAAGCTCCCAAATGAAGCCTTAAGTTTATCATTAAATAAATTTAAATTATATATAAAAATAAATTTGATAAAAAAATCCTACTATAGTGTACAGGATTACATTAACGACGGTATGGCCTGGGAATGAATTGTATTATATTGCGAATAACTAGTAATCTCCGCAATTTGTTTTTTGTTGTAGATTAATTTCGTTTTATCGACTTGTTGCATCACACCGATTCCTTGGAAGTCATTACTTGCGGTAGCGTCGGGAGTCGGGTTGCGCTCCTCCCTCAAATATGTGCGAAGAGGGTGATGGCTGGCTCTTGCGTTATGCTCGTGAACGGGTGCTGCTTGCGGTGACTGGTTGTGTAGCAGGCCTAATTTTATTTTTTATTATTATTATCATTATTATTATTTTTTTCATTATATTGCGACGGTTCTAGTTATTCCAAAATAGCTTTTAAGATTGACATTTGTGAAACAGTGATCACAATATAAAAAAATATATATCCGGCTGAATTTGTTGTGTGGTTCTTCTCAGACCAGGACGCGTTTGGAACCCTCATAGCTTTAACATTAAGTTGGACAGTGCTTTTACAGAAGGGCTTATTACGATAAATCTGGTATCGAAATAGGCCCTCCTGACACTTCCATTTTGACGTACACAAGTGATCACTGATAATGATTCAAAGTGGAAAAGATATAAATAAATAAAAAATAAAATAAAGTTAATTTGAATATATTTTAAATGCAAATCAAAATAACGAAAAAAAATTATTTACTTTACATTTTCTGAAAAAAGATATAAATAAAATGTTATTTTGTTACTAAATAAATAAATAGGAAAATACTTAATAATGTCAAAATAGCGTTTGCCTTCAAATACATGTACTAAGACTGGACAGAAGTTTCTATAAATACTATGGAAAGAATACTAAATTGAATGCACTAGAAGCACCACTGCGGGTTACATTTCCCCAAATCACCTTAGCTTACCTTAACCTTAACAATTATGATGGCTAACTAAAAATATTTTCTTTCACCGATTTACAAGGATAAATTAATATGTATCATATAAATATTTTTTCACCCGGATTTTATACCAAGTATCCACACGATGTACCTAACACAGAACTCAAAACAATAGTTTTAAAAAATATTGTTTGTGGTTTATTGGTTTGAGTGAAGTAGTATTCAGCTATCTTTGTTTAACAGGAACACAAGAAAAATATTAATGTAACCACAAACATATACTGATGATGATAAAAAATATATATATTTATTGTCAGTCAGTCAGTCAGGATCAAGTACAGATAACAAAGAGCCAGTGAGTTTTAAATGCAAATTGGGTTAAATGTTCATCAAATTACATTTTCAAGATGGCTAAGATATTTCTATCTACTTAACAGCATATATATTGATTACTGAATGAATTGTCCTATATTTTAATTATTAGATATGTGTTTGACTGACGAGCTTATTTCTATTAAATTTTATATGCAAATAGATATGGCCTTGTCTGCAAATGACAGTCTATGATCGTATTAAAGTTAATAATACTATTCGGTATGAGAGAGTATGGTATGAGAGACCATTTTGTGATTTTCGAGTAGCTCACCAGCTATCATCTTCTTTAGTGTGACTAAAGCCCTTGATAAATATGTACTGAAAGAGATCAAAGTCATTTAATTCGATAAGGCAACCAACAAGGTTCCGTTTATTAGACGAAAAGCTTCCTGTCCTATACATATTAATTATAGGGTGGTAAATGCTTTTACTTATAAAACTGTAACTTACAAAGAATCTTACACCTCCACTCTTCATATATTTAATGTTAAATAATGTTAATAATGATAGGGGTTTATTTTATTGTATGTATAACCATTTCGTAAGCCACATTTATATGATGTATATGTATGGTAATGTAATGTAATAACATGTAACAATAGTCCTATAAGTCCTATAGTCCTATAAGTATAGAAATAGAGAAAATAAAAATATCAGTCAGATGAATCATAAATAATCACAAATAAGATCAATGTGGATGTGGGGATGCTATGGATCACTTACCTATGAAGAGAAGCGAAGACGCACGTCGAAATACAAAGTGTCACTAACAATGCTAAAGCTTATAGGTACTTCTATAAGACGTAATTCATCGCTTCTTAATTAATATTATATTTTTTCAAAACAATATAAGAAATAAATTTATTACAATCTTGTGACATGTTAAACAATTTGCAAGTATTCATTATTTATAATGTTATTTCGTCCGTTTTTTTATTAATGGCTCTTACATTATTTTATTTATTGAAGACGCATATCATTTCATTACAAAACGTCTTAGTCCCCATCAAGTGCTGAGTTATTTATTATACATTTTGAGAAGTTTTAACATATACTTAGTTTTTGAGCTCTTGGTGACTAGTCTACTAACAAGTGAGGCTCGGTAACCTTCAATCTACTCAGTTATAATAAAATTTGATCTAAGAGACTATAGAGTATATCACATAAATGTACTTTTTTACCACCCCCCCCCCCCTTCCTCTAATAATAAATCATTTTTGTATTAGACTAAGATATATAAAATGGTATTGATAATTGTGTTCATTATTGTAACTAATAAAATGCCTCATTCTATAAAACTCCAGCTCAATTTTAGTGAAATTTAATTATTATGCCAACTAAATTAGTTTTAAAATGCAGTCGCAAAACTGAATATTAAATTAAGTTACGACAATGTTGTTGCTAACAGAAAGTTAAATTAATTATTCTTAAAATTATATAACTAAATTAATTTAATTGTTGAATATTAGAATTTTTCAGTGTGGTCGAGTTTAACAATATTATTATCTAGAAAATTGTGTAACAGTTATGGAAACACAGTAAAAATAAATGTATGAGTATTTCAAAAGGGAGCTAAAAGTTTCTATTATTTTCTTAAAAGATTAGGAGGTTGTTCGTATATTAATTCAGTTGTATATTCTGTTGTGTTCTCTTTTTAGTTGTAAACATTAATATTTATTAACTACAAAAGCTTTATATGCGGGATGTAAGAGTTGCAGATAATATAAAAAAATGACTTCATACTTGTTAATTTATATATCCTTATCCTTACTATATAATAATGACCTAATTGACTCTGTATGCACGCGCATCACTTATCACCCACAAATCACACAATAATGTGTAATACATAAAAAAAAAGCTATTGAATCAGGCTACAAAATAGGGTGGGTGCCAACCTTATACGTGACATTTGACCCTTTCCGGCCCTTCGGGCCGGGAAGTTCCCTCGTATATATATAATATAATACGTAATTATACTTAGAATTCTAAATGTTGTATCTATGTATTTATAGAGACACAATATTATTGTATTACAGTACTTTTGTATTATGAAATAATAATTATATTTGAATTCTGAACAGGTACAATCCCAATCAATTTAGTACTTAATACTTTGGTGGTTACCGTCACAGTAAAACTTGGGACAACATTAAGAAGTAGTTTCAGAAACAAACATCTTTGTAAATCATCTTCCTTAGTGTCGGTCGTGACTCAACACGGTTTTATATTATTTAACAAGTTTCAGTTGAAACATAAAGAGCATCGACTTAAAAGACTAGTTAGGTAATATATTTTTAAACTCATTCATTAAATCATCTCCCGAACACAAAGGATATAAACCAAGGATATAATAATAGTGGTACGTTACTAATGTAATGAGTCTAAGTAAACAATATAAGATGTGTAATGGTTCAGTTGTGTTGTGGTTTGTCATTAAGGTAACAGCGGTTACGCAGGCGACTGTGTACAATACCGCTATGTACGTATTTTAGTAAATAATGAGTAATCATGAGTTAAAACTACAATTTTATTTATGCTTCGTGACAACAAAAATACTGTCGTTTGAAGTCGGTGCCTAATCTATGATTATTAATAGATAAGATGTACACGAATTGCAATTAAAGAAAAAATGCGGAAACGAAGAGATTTTAGATTGAAAAGGTATGACCATTATGTCGATTATTTAATCGGAACCTTAATCATCTGAAGTTTATCACCCTCGTTGGCTCTCAATTATATCCGTTACCAAGTGACGGACTTCCCCCGAGTATAGTAATTGATGTTTCCGTTTAAAACTAGTCATTTAAACCAACCAGTGTAATGTCCGCGACATATGAATCTTACCAAAGTATTGCCTTTCTGGCATTAGTCAAATATGTCTTGCTAAAAATAACAAATATAAATGATAAGATACGTATATTATATCTTAATAAAAACAGCGATCTGAAGTGATTTTATTATAAAATATAAAAAGGAGTTGCTATAATTGAAAATTGTAAAAAATACATTTCGTGAAAATATTATAAAAATATTATGTCGGTAATCAAATAATTTAATTGATGTGTAATGAAAAATCTATTAGATGTAGTGTTAATTACCTGTAATGTGACGTATAAGTAACAAGCACGCTGAATGCTCAGTTTGAATGAAGATGCCTAATCAGGGAACATAAGAAGTCTGACTATATAATATATTCTTACGAAAATTTATTTTTGAATTTAAATTTTACTGTAACAACCTCACAAATTATAACTATACATTAAATGTACTTTATAATAGAAACAATAATAAAAAAAAACTAAGTATCTGTTGTTATTAATAGCTAGTTGATGGTCTTCTGTTCCGCTGCAGAGAGAAAGAACGGAAGCTAGGATTTCAATTAAGTCGTCTACCAGTCCGGAACATTCCGCGGTCTAGTTTTAATGCTACGTAGCTTCGGAAAAATAAGTTAAGTCCTGTGGATGTTTGTACTTGTTAATTAGTAGGTATTCTTAATAATATAACGCACTTGTCAAATGATATAATATAGTATTAACTATGGACGGGAACCATTAAAATTTTAATTCTAGGTTTCTTTTATAACTCTAATAATAATCAATTACTATTTTTTAAAAATCTAGGGCAATTTTATATTTGATGAGAGCTTGTAAAAAAATTTCATTAAAAAAAATCATAGTCTATAAAATTAGAAGTTCCATTTTAGGCATTTAAGTCATTTCACTCAATCAAGGGAGGAACGAGTCACTCAGTAACCTATAAATATACCAACATTTTTTTTTAACAGTGTGTATAATATTATGCATCTTTCCTGAACATGTAATATCGTTAATTGATATTTAATAATCAAAGTATTATAGCAGACTACATAAGTTGAGGCACTCAAGTAAGAATAAATATTTATAAAAAAAAATAATTGGTCGATTATCTCATTATTTAAAAGCAAACAATTTAAGAGTCACTCCACAAGGCTCTCGCTTCAGTTAAAGGTCAAGGATGGGAATTAGAGCATTTTGTGATTAGCGCCATTCCTGGCTCAATCTTTTTAAAAATCTTATTGTAAAAAATAACAACAGTACCAGTATAATATTACAAATTTTAATAATATGTAAGACCAATACTATTTTATAATTGAGAAAAAAAACTTTATCAGAATAAATATTATTTACCCATTTGCATTTGAAATATTGTTTTCTGTTTATCGAAGTCAAAAATTTGATCTGAAAACTTTATCACAAAACTCCAAAGAGTGAAATCACTTAATTATATAAATAGTTATATAAATGATATAAAGATTATGTCTCAATGGGCATTGGGATCTACTTCCGTATCCGCCAGAGAGGGGCAGCGTTGAAATGCGCATGCAGCAGCTCAGACGTGCCGTTGAGTGCTGGCGCGAGCATACTGACCTAGTTTGTTCAGAAATGTAAATTAGTCAAATATTTCAAGTATCGTTTAATTTCCTGTAAGCACTTTTAAAAGTTACATTATTGTAAAATATCTTAATTAGGTGTAATATATTTTTACCCGCGCGTACCAAAATGGCAGATATTCTTCCTAAAGTTTATAAATTGCGATACACGATTACTCTTGCTTGAAGAAATTTGTGAATTGCTTGTGAACAACTCATCAAATACATTTCAATTTCTAACAGTACTAATCAAACAAACATATCGTTGTGGATAGTAACTTCCTATAAAATTTTCAATTTAGGACCTATAAAATATGTTTTCAAGTACAATATTTTTGCTATACCTATTTAATATAATATTATGATTATAGAACTCAAAACAGTGACAAAATGTACGTCTGTGTTGTTAGTTATTTTGCAAATTTTCTCCGACTTGCTCTAACAAACAAACCCATTTTTACAAACCGTTCTCATCGAGGTCAATAAATCGCACAGGTGATGCAGTAATGCGATGTTTCCCTTGCATTTTCCTGTTTCCAAATGTTATAACCTTTTCATCAGAAGTATAATCCTTATGCAAAGAGCAATAAGGAATATAATAAGTCGTTCAAAATGAATTTTCTCTGCATTAGAAATTTGGAATACAATTTTGATAGCTCTTTTGTAAGATATCCCATTTGCTACGGCTACTGCTGGAGTTTGCCGTGCATATTTGAAAATGTTAATTCAAAATGTGAAATGAGTTTACTAAAAGTTATAAAAATGCTCTTTGTTGATATATCATTTGAAAAACTTGTCCGGTATCACCTTTTGATGCAACCTATATAACATTTTAACCGATCCAAATAGTGTAGGTATTTAATTATAAACATAGTACTTACCTTGAAGGAGCTTAACATGTTTAACGCGCCATTCAGGAGGACCCTCATTACGGCTAATGAGCAGCTCGGCCTCGAAGATATGAGGAAAACTGTCTGACGGCAAAAGTCGCTTTGTTGAGTGCTGACAACTAAGTAGCCTAAAGTAAAATCAGCTCAAGGACCATCTCCAGTTATCGGTATTTTCCTAATATATTCATAAATGTTGACAGGAATTAATGTTATAAAATCTTCTAAAAAAATTCCAAAGTTGCATAATCCTATGTAAACTTTTAAGTAAAAGACTTTTTTGTAAAAGATAAACTTTTTTGTAAAAGATATAAGGATGTTTAATTTCTGTAAAAGAATATACGTGTAAATACATGAGCGTAAATAAAGCCAAACAGAAATACCACAACAGACTTTTGGAATATTTTTCCATATTAATCTAAACCAACCGGGTAAATAGATTATTGTAATAATTTAAAAAATAACCCTTTTTACCGGTACTATAAAAGCTATTACTTGGCAGTATCCAGGAGTGTTAAGTGGGATCAATCAAGTTGTGAGCGTTTTCCAATAAATGATCTCGTTATAAGTTCAAAACTATCCCCAATACTACACTGTGATGTCGCGTCTTATTTAAGTTTTAATTATTAATAGGTGTATCATTGTATTGTACTTACTAATTGGGATAGTTGTTGTCATATTAAATATTAGTATATTGGCAGGAGCTTAAAAATATGATAAATGGTGGTAAATATTATATTTTTAATATACTTTTATTTAACCAGAATATGTTTAATACATTGGTATTCAACTTATTCATATCTGAATTGTAAAATATTTTTAATAATATTTATTTACCATTTCCTGACAAACAAATAAATATGATACTGAATATTTATTGCTGTTTCCAACTACCAACGAACATGTTATCGGGAAACGAGCTATCTCTTAAACTGTTATTGCTAAAAGTAGAGAAACTGGTTCAAACGTGTTAAAAATATCTCAAATGTAACTAGTTTTCAGTTTAAAGTAAATGATGGTACGTATAAAAGGTAGAAAATGTTTTTAATGTTACTGCTGACTTATATGCTCGTATATTATAAAATAGGAACTTATATAATACGCATACTATAATATACGTTTATGCATATACGTATTTTTAGACAAAAATATATTATTGGAAAGTTAATAGTCATGGGTAGTAAGTAATAATTAACTTAGTGTGTACTCTTTCAGTGTCATTTCAGCATTAAGTGAATTATTCAATAGTTCCGGACTTCAGGGACACTAGTAAAAATTGAATTAAGTTGAAATTCTGAAGTTCTGACACAAGGCCTATAGAAGAAAACTATCTGATAAATTTTAAAAGTGACGTCAAAGTACATATCCAGGTTCTTTTCTTTTACATTACATTCATTTCTCTAACACAAAGATATAAATGTTAATTTCCATTTTATAAACCGTGACCTATAAACTGTTTTGACTGCATGGCTTTTAAAACGTCTGCTGAATTTGTCAGTGGAAAAAATATAGTATAAATAGTGCAGAATTCTTGTGAAACTTTCTTTTCTTGGGGATTTTTAATTGAAATGTTTAACATTATGTATAAAATTGTTTTAGAAATATTTATTAGTACTAACTTGCAATGTGATATCACGTCATTTAAAAACATCAAAAGAGATGTAATAGATTTCAATAAGAAGTATTTATATGATAATGTTTAAAATTATCGATATCGGTGGATGCACATACAACACTACTGGCACACTACACGACCTGCTGGCGTCACGTCACTTAGCACGTGGCATTAACCACCGAGACAGGCCGCCACGGGACACTGATGTGTTTTGTTATAATTGATTTATTATTCTGAAAAAAGGCACATGGAATTGTAATTGAAATATGCTACATTTTGATATGCCTTAGATTATTCTTAAAAGTAACAAAAAATTCTATCTCTATTTAACAATAAATTCAGAAATAAATTTGATTATCTACACGTACAAAAACTAATAATGTAAAATAGTTATGTATGCACGAATAACGTTATACTTAACCTTGCATTCTTGATTTTTTTTCTGTGTCAGAAAAATAGCTAAAATTCACGCTGACACAAGCAAGTGAATGTATGATTTAAAATCATAAAGCCACATATTTAATATACGAGTATATTTTATTCGCCCTCTGAAGCTCGAGACGTTCAGTTAACAAGCAGCTTGTGTTCAATGTACAGATGTATCACGAAGCATATTTCAAATATTTATTTTTAAAATTATATTAAGTTATTTGATAAAACAATAAAACACTCAATTTCATAAGATACACACATACATTGTTTATGTCTCACAATAGTAATAATGAACAACTTCCTCGTAGTTAACTGTATTTATATTTTTAAATAAACAACCTTATATTTTATCTAAATTACTGCATTCGTCATTATTGTATGTACACAAAAATAAGATATCATTAAAATCCATATGTATCATTAAGTATGTCAAAATTGATCTAAATAAATCAATTAATTCCGCTAGTTAATTAACAGGACGCGTAGTAATTTACAAATATAGCATCGGTCACTCCTCGGATCTGTCTGTAAAATTATTTATTACTTAGCATTTTAGATTTTTTACAAAGGACACAGAGTCGTACATCCATGTATTTTATATTAACAGAAAAGCTGGAAATTGTTGTTATTATAAATTATATTTTGAACATAATTGTGTTTAAAATATATTTGTATTAAAAGTAATCCCGAAAGGTAATCCATACCGTTTAAGAACATAGTATAGAAAAATGATTCCTTTTCATTTGAAAATTCTTCAAAGTTTAAAAAAGTATTTAAATCGTTCTGACTAGAGTATTGTTTTAGATATTTTTGATTAATCGTAAAAATATTAGTTATCCGTTTAGAAGAGAATATTAACTAACACCTTCCGCCTTGTTCACATGAGCAATATACCATGTATAAAATAGACGCTACCGGGCAGGCATTTTAATGTTGCATATCCAGGTCTATTCTTCGTACAAAATTACGGCACTGAAAAACCGCAAAGAGGTTACTTGTTGCTAGTAGTCGTAAATTTGACTATTGATCTGACAATAATATGTGGTAGGTGCTGTCAATGTTAAATAAAAAGAAAGTTCATTTAAGTTGAAAAGCAATATTTTTTAATGACAGTATAATTATTTTAAGCTTCCGTTAAGTGAATTTCTTATTTCACAGAGTAAAATTATTTTGGAAACGATTTATTTAGCATATTATTCTAAAGCAATATGTGGGCGAAATTTACCTCAATGCTTTTAATTAATTAAGATTATATCGGAATGAATATCTGCTATAATAACGTTTAAGATTCTTGAATAAACACTTATAAATTTAAACAAAACTCAGTATAGCCTTATTTAATGGTAGAAATGTTGAAAACGATGAAGGTCTTCCTGCTCTCCAATTCGTCTAAACAGTAATCATTCACTTTGATCTTCAGTAAAATCGTGGAATTATAACCATTTAAGGAGCTTCAGTCGAATGTCTGGAACCACGCATTACCCATAAAACAAAGGCAAAAAAATAAAATAATATAAAATCACAACACAATTTTTATCACTTTAATGCTACGTAATATATCGTTTTTGTTAATAAGTTTTATTGTTTAAATTATGTTGTAATATACTTACTATACATACAGTATATATCATAAGAGTATTATTTTTTCATATAATAGAATTATTTGACCTGAATGTGCGACCTCAGGGTCGGGGACGGTCACCCAAACTCGGTGGTTCAAGTCAATTCAAGCCGTGCACGTGTTCATTAATTTTTCATTTCTTATTATTTAAAAACTTAAATGAGCCTAAAATGGCTTACTTAAAAAATCTATCAATTAAATAATTGCTTACAAAATATAAATTTTATTTATTTAATTAACTATTCTGACACAGAATAAGAAACGGGTAATGTTTTCATTAACACTGTTAATGATAGTTAATAATAATAAGTTTTTAAACAAGGCCATACAATTTTGATATAGATATATTTTTTTTTAGGAAAAATATACTATATATATATATATATATATATATATATATGTATATATATATATATTTATATATATTATTTTTGTATAATTTAAAGATTCCCGGGTAAACAAAAGCATTTAACAATTAAAAAGAATTGTTAGACTATTAAAAAAAAAGTAATTAAAGAATATATTTTTAATATAAAATATCTTTTTTTTAATAAAACAATATTTGAAGTAACAAACCAATTTGAACAATAAGATCTCACCTCAATAATTTGTGAGGTCAATACAAAAAACTGAAGAATTCCTTTGTTACTCCCATGTTATGTAGTTTTAAAAAAATATATATATTAATTGACAAAATCAAATCATATTTCTCCCTTATGGTTTCACTATAGATTTGATCCACACCGTGATAACGGAATCTTTCTTATCACTAACAAGCCGTTGTTACACGACCTCAGCTAAGCTTTTTGAACTGCGATAGCTTGTTTGATGGTGATTAGCGATCCTTATTATCTTGAAAATAAAAATGTATATATCGTTTATAGAAACTTTTATTTTTAAAGTTTTGGTAATGCATGTATCACATGCACTGCACATCGGTAATTTTATTAAAATTTAAATACAAGATGCCGGTCTTGACGAGCCGTGCGTAATTGTCGACTTAAGTCAAGTAACTTCGTTAGTTCTGTTACTTCGACAATCCGATATAAATTCTTATTGTTGCAATTTGATTTTTTTTTCCTAAAGTAAGGTAAGTATTATTCTATATTAATAGTCATAAGTATTAATATTTACAATTTCCGAGGGTTGCGTTAAGAAGATTCGCTGATATTAAATAAAAAATGTCAGGTCATTCGTATCTAAGTGAAGACGTGCGGAAGAAGATGGTCTTACTGAAATAAGTAATGAGATCGTTTACCTGATGCCAATATTGAACAAAAAGAACGGTAGTTTTGAGTTAATCTACTAATTATTGAATACTGGTAATCAGAGTACATGTAACAGTGCAACAGGAGCTGGTAATGATCACTATTTAAGTTATACGATTTTATAATAGCGACTATTTAAAAATTTTTCATTATTGTTGTTTCGTTATCTATCCCAATATTTCATAATAATCGATATTGCACAAAATATTAATGAAATATTATAGGAAGACATAGTAGAAAAGTAAACAAATATGTATTCTTATCAGTAGTTCATGTCGGCAATCCGTGAAAACTTTTGCAGTTGGATCAAAATAATCCGTTTTGTTTAATAGTATATAAATGTTAATCTTGTATTAAGGGGACATGCTGCAATTAAAAGTAATGTTACAAATTGATAATAATTTACTTTACATATTTCTCCTGGAGTCGCTTGTAATAGATAGTTTTTATACGCATAGTAACAGATTGCCAACAGTGAGTATCTCCAGGTGGTAGTAGATATCGGCTGATGTAGTAAATTACTTAACTTAACTATTGCGATAAACTTATTGTTTATGTAATTAAAAAAATGTTTTAAGATAAGTTTTTAAAGAATTAAGTCTAAAAAAATAAATTTATAATAAAAATAGTCCTTATTATTATTTATTACTTTTCTTTTATATGCCTATTCTATATATAATTTGAAAATGATATTTCGCACTACTTGGGTGGTAAGGCACGATTGTCCTCTTAACAATATAAGGTGCGAGTGATAAAATCTTTTATGAAAATTTAATTAAGCAGCCAGCAGATCCTCAGCCCAATATTTTGGGGTGGAGTTGGTCAATACAACAAATCGGAAGTTCTAATAAGAGTAGCTTTGATGTTACGACCTGGTCAGCACCAGCTACGGTTATTTCCAAACTTAAGCCTTATTTTTTGTAAGATCATTAAGCCGGTCTCACTTTACGGTCCAAGTACATTAACTTGAGTGTAAAGGTTAATAGGTCTTAGCACACAACTTCATCAAACATTAAATGCGGTCAAAGTTTGCCAATTTTCCGGTATTAGTTATGTATAAGGATTAAGTCGACCATCTCAGTAACCATCAATAAAGTTACCTTCGCAGATATTCTCGATTAGTTAAAAGATAATTACTACTATAAACACTTATACACTTTAATTATGTTATTACTTCAGAGCGTGATGATATTTATTTTATTGCACTTATTTTACTTAATAATATTTGATTTATTTAATGAATTATTATGTTAATAAATAATAAAAATATTTATATGTGTAACATCTTGTGTAGCAACAATTATATAATGGAAATACAAAACAAAAGCCAGCTTTTTTTAATATGTATACTTTTCTTAAGTATACGTGTATACTTGTTAATAAGAGTATGTTGGTGTGTGTTGAACACATGTGCTTGTGTGTGTTCAACACAAGCCATGTACTGCGGGCACAATGTTAACAGTAACATTAATATTTATTCGGAAAACAAAACCGAGACAAAAAAAGAATAAAAAGTATGTGTCAGTTAATATATGATACTTAGAAGTATATGTTAATTACTCTTTACAACATTATTAATAATATTGTTTCATTTTTTACTGTTGTATAGACATTTTGAATACATGAAAGTAAAGAAAAACGTACATAAAATGGATGAATAATAAAGTAACATTATTTTGGGATCTATCAACTTTATACTATAATTTTAATAAAACTTGATAAATATTTTTTTTTACTATATTATACAAATGAAAAAAATATATTTACGGTTTTGTGTATGGTTTTAAAATTTCGGTAATATATTTTTATTTTAAGCACTTGTTTTATTAATTTCTTATACTAACAGACCCACTTAAATAAATATTAATGAATAAAAATATTTAATTCAGCTACCAAATAACTTAAGAGTCCAAAAACAAAGCCTTCACTTATACAGGGTGCTCCTCTACCGCTCCCGCGGTGACTTTAAGACTGTGTGTGCTTTGTGTAATAAATATTCAATATATTTGAAAAATTCTATATCTATTTACAACTTTATTGTAGTAAATGAGAACTCTTAAAATTTTAATTGAAAGTCAAACAATATTATATCTTAACTGAAAAACTGTTTTCATTGTTACTCTAAATAGAAAGGTATAATATGGAGAAGCATCAGGCAAATCGATAACGGGATATGGACAATCTCTATCAAGTTGTGATTTCCCGAGATGAGACTGACATCCTATAGCTATACAATTTGTATTATATATATGGTTGTTATATTTTAACAACAAACGA
This sequence comes from Melinaea menophilus ssp. n. AW-2005, assembly GCA_918358695.1. Classification (NCBI taxonomy): domain Eukaryota; kingdom Metazoa; phylum Arthropoda; class Insecta; order Lepidoptera; family Nymphalidae; genus Melinaea; species Melinaea menophilus. The sequence continues at coordinate 33,154,773 of OU911039.1, read as the reverse complement.
TCCAACTGTGAAATGACATCGAAATAGATATTTCAGATTTTGCATCTTTAATTTCAAATGCCGCGATATGAATTTAAGACAATCTTTTTCCAAAACGTAGTAAAAAACATAACACAGTTAATATGTTAAAAATAATTGATATTTCGATTGATTGATATTGATTTTAATATTTAAGCAGTTACTTTGTAATGATCAAACAAATAATAAATAATAAATATTTTTACACCCAGGAAAATAACAAAAGAAGTAGGAATACTTGAGATTTCAATGTTGTATGTACTGATTAAATATTATACTAAATTATACAAAAGTCGTATATTATCAAAGTAACTAAGAATACATTTAAAATAAATACTTTAGACTGCTCAAGACTAATAATCTAAAGGAACGAATTACATCAGAGGTTACATTAAGTAAGGTCATTTCAGAAAAAAATATTCATAAAAATTATTTACAAAATAGTCAATTATAGATTGTATGAAGATAAATACTACATGAAATAAAATACTACATGAAAAAATTTATTGAATCTCATCATTACCCATCATAGAAATTATTGGCCTGATAACTATTTCAGTATTGAATCCCTATAATTTAAATATTAAACACTCAAATTACATGTGCAATAGACGGATGTAAATCTATACTTATAATAAATCTGTAGAGAGGTCAATTCTGTACATGAAATATATTTACAAAATAAGTAGCAGGGGGTGATTAGTGTTCGATACTGATGCCAAAAATGCAGTTAAAAAAATTTTTGTCTGTCTGTCTGTCTGTCTGTCTGTTTGTATGTTATTTATAGAAAAAAAAACTACTCGACGGATTTTAACGAAACTTAGTACAATTATTCTTTATACTCCTGGGCAGGTAATAGTATACTTTTCATCACACTACAATGAATAGGAGCAGAGCAGTGAAAGGAAATGTTGAGAAAATGGGAGAAGTTGCTTGATTTTTTAAGCTTCCGTCGCGTGTGCAGCCTTAATGGTTAGAGCTACATAGAAACTATGTATAACGGAAATATTCTACATAAAAATACACGAAAAATATTCCAAGACAGCATATATCTACCTTTTATAGTTAACTCACAATAACACGCATAACTCTCGATAGCTTAGCAGTTCGGAGATTTCTTATTATATTTGTTTACTTTTACGTTTATAAAACCAATAATGCTCACCATCATTCCTAATTTTAAAAAAAATAAACATTAGCACCAATTCAATAAAAAAAGAATCATTGAAATCGGTATAGAAACACCAAACTTATACTTACTTACATGAAATACGCCAACAAGACATCGCGCGTGAATAGTGAATCAAGCTATAAGGATTATTTTTGCGTAACGGTTGCCGCGCTCGACGGGGCTCGCGGCGGCAGAGTATAAAAGGGGCGGGAGGCGAGCGCAAGCGTCATTCAATATTTGGCTGTTGATGCGTTCAGAGTGTTGAACTTTATTGACAGACAATAATTGTTATTTTATAAACCGTGCTTATCAGCGCGACTTTTTGTCTTTAAATAGTTTATTTTAATTTCTTTTGTTGTTATTTTCTAAATTAGTTTTAGTTTTGTTTAAATTCTTAACTATTAATAGTTCCTATTTTATTTCTTTTTAAGTAGATTTAGATTCGATTTTTAGATTAGATAATAGATAGATAGATTAGATTATTGTTAGATTTTTAGTTACTGATAGGTTAGTTTTGGGCATTTTATGTTTAGTTTTTTTTGTATTGAGTAGATAAAAGCGTAGGTAGGTACTTTTATTAATTATAGTATTCATAGGTATTTTTTATTTATTTTTAAGTGAAGTAGGTATAGGTAGATATTGCCTACTATCTACCTATACTGCACACGTGTTTTAGCTTTATTTTCATTTCTTTTTTTTTTGTACCTAAGTTGTAGGTAGGTAGGTACATATTTCTTAGTTTAATTCTATTAGAATATTAGGTATTTAAGTTTAAATAGGCACTTAGATTTATATTTTTTTATTATATAGCAGCTGTACTTAGAACATCTAAGGTTTTTTTTGTATTAGCATAGGTACTTTGATTAATTACAGTAGTTGTAGGTATTTCTTATTATTCATTTTTAAGTGAAGTAGGTAAGTGTAGATAGTATTGCACACGCATTAAGTATAGCTTTATTTTCATTTTTTATTCTTTTGTAATTTGTAGGTACCTACGTACATATTTATAATTCGATTAGAATATTATTTTAGTTTTAATAGGCACTTAGATTTATATTCTATTTATTATATACTTAGCTATAGTTAGGACCTCTGACGTAAGTTTTTTGTTGGGTAACTAAATAGAATTTAAGTTACCGTCGATTAAAAATAAAATAAACGATGCCACCTAAAAAACGACCATCTTTATCTCGAACTTCGAGTCAAGCTAGGAGAATGAGAATGACGCGTTCTCAAGAATCGGAAGAGGAAAGAGCACATCGGTTAAACTCTATGAGAGTTAGTGCCTCAACATCTCGAGCTAATGAAAGCTCTCCAGAAAGAGAGATGCGATTAGCAGCTGAAAGAGCGAGACGAGCTACAACACGGGCTTCTCAAAGCTCTTCTCAACGAGAGCTAAGGCGTTCCATTGACCGGGAACAACATGCGTTATCCCGAGAAGCTGAAACTGCTTTACAACGAGAATTGCGACTCACAGCTGACCGCGAACGGCATACATTATCTCGCGAGTCTGAAACCTTCACTGAGAGGGAATTACGGCTTACAGCTGACCGCGAACGTCATATTTTATCTCGCGAGTCCGAAACCTTCACTGAGAGGGAATTACGGCTTACAGCTGACAACGAACGTCATATTTTATCTCGCGAGTCCGAAACCTTCACTGAGAGGGAATTACGGCTTACAGCTGATCGCGAACGTCATATTTTGTCTCGAGAATCTGAAACTTTTACTCAATATCAAGACCGTTTGACAAATGATAGGGCGCACCATAACATGATTCGATCTCTTGAAGATGAACATGAGCATGAACAACGACTAGAGTCGGGACGCGATTATTACAATTCTTTGAGACAAGAACAATTGATTACTTTATCTAATGAAAGATTAAGAATTGAAAATATTCGGTCGCTTGAAACAGAAGAACAGCGAGAGGCCCGTCTTACTGCAGATAGATTTCGACATGGTCTTAATGACTTAGATATACACGTGGTAGATCAATCTACAAATTCGGTGGCGTGGTCCGATAAATATAAAAGTGGGTTTGCTTATAACCTCACAATTGATTACAGATCATCTTCTGAAATAGGCGATATGAACGTAGTATGTTCCTTTTGTAATGCTTCGAAGTGGAGGAAGGAGTCTGCTGGTTTCTGTTGTTCTGGAGGTAAAATAAATTTGCCTTCGTTCGAAGACCCACCGGAACCTTTAAAATCACTACTTTTAGGGGAACATTTGCAATCCAAACAGTTTTTAGATAATTTTCGCACTTATAATAGTGCATTCCAAATGACATCCTTTGGTGCTAAACAAATCTCAGAAGGCCCTTTCATGCCTACTTTTAAGGTACAAGGTCAGGTTTACCATTTGATAGGGTCCCTTTTGCCTGAAGAACAACCCAAATTTCTTCAAATATATTTTGTATCCGATTACAACGAACAGTCGAATATAAGAAATCAATATTTTCCGAATTTAAATACTGAACTCATTTCACAACTTCAGAACATGTTACATCAGCTTAATTCGTACGTATGCAGTTTTAAATCGGCATTAGAAGCCCTTTCTCAAGATGGTAATAACAATTATAAAATTGTTATAAATGCCGATAAGCGTCCAACTCAGGAACACCCTGGGCGTCATAACGTTCCATCCACGAATGAAGTTGCTGTAGTACTGGTCGACCAGGAATGTGATAGGCGTGATATCGTTATACGTTCCAGAGACAATCGTTTGCAACGTATTTTCGAAACCCACAGGGCTTACGACAGTTTGCAATATCCTATGATATACTGTCGAGGGGAAGATGGTTATAATTTCGCTGTATACCAAACCGATCCGCGCACAGGCGCACCTAATTATAATAAAAAGGTGTCATGCCTTCAATTTTATTGTTACCACCTGCAAGTGAGACGGAATAGATTGGTATACTTTCAACGTTTTCGTGGCTTATTTAATCAGTTTATTGTTGACATGTACGGAAAAATTGAAAACGAAAGATTAGTTTATATACGATCTAATCAAAGGCAGCTGCGCGCTGAAGAATACGTGCACCTTCGCGATGCCATGCAGCAAGATAACGATACTGTGAATATGGGTCGTTTAGTTATTTTACCCTCTTCTTTTACTGGTGGTCCACGCTACATGCATGAACGTACTCAAGACGCTTTTTGTTACGTAAGAAAATATGGACGTCCCGACTTATTTGTTACTGTAACTACCAATCCCAAGTGGGATGAAATCACTCGGGAGCTTCTTGAGGGTCAGGCACCGCATGACCGCCATGATATTATTGCAAGAGTGTTTCATTTAAAATTAAAATCAATGATAGATCTTCTTACCAAAGATAACATTTTTGGAGAAGTATTGTGTTATATGTATAGTGTTGAGTGGCAAAAACGCGGCTTACCTCACGCACATATCTTGCTTTGGTTAAAAGATAAGGTTCGACCTAATGATGTAGACAGATTAATCAGTGCTGAAATTCCAGATCCGACTGCAGATCCCCTGTTATACGACATTGTTAAAACTCATATGATACATGGTCCATGTGGTGCATTTAACGCAAATGCTCCTTGCATGCAAGACGGTCGTTGCACTAAAAGGTATCCAAAAGCATTAGTGGATGAAACTGTAACAGGACATGATGGATACCCATTATATCGTCGCCGTTCAAGAGACAATGGTGGTTTTACTGTTGAAAAGCGAATGTCTGGACAACAGGTTACTTTAGATAATAGGTGGGTCGTTCCGTATTCGCCTGTATTGTCCAGAGCATTTCAAGCTCACATAAATGTAGAAATGTGTAATAGTGTAGAGTCAATTAAATATATTTGTAAGTACATTAACAAGGGCAGTGACCAAGCTACGTTTGCGTTAAGAAATGAACATGATGAAGTTACTAGATTTCAGTCAGGCAGATATATCAGCTCTTCAGAAGCTGTGTGGCGGATCTTAAGTTTTAATATTCACGAAAGATATCCACCTGTGACCCATCTGGATGTTCATCTGGAAGGCGGTCAACGTATATATTTTAACGCCGAAAATGTTACAGAACGATTAGAGAACCCTAGACAAACAACTTTATTGGCATTCTTTCGACTTTGCCAAACTGATAATTTCGCAAAGTCTCTTTTGTATGAAGAAGTTCCATCGTATTATACCTACGATAAACAACGAGGTGTCTTTAACCGTAGACGCCGAGGCAGGCCTGTAGATGGCGAGACAGGTATTTTCAAAGAACATGTTCTTGGTAGAGTGTATACTGTTCATCCTAACAACGCAGAGTGTTTTTATTTGAGATTATTATTACATACAGTGCGAGGACCAACATCATTTATAGATTTGAGAAAAGTAGACGATGTTGTTTATCCAACTTATCATGCAGCTTGCCAAGCGCGTCATTTGCTTGAAAATGATCAACATTGGGATGACGCTTTAGCAGAATCCTGTGTTAGTGATAATCCACGACGGTTACGCCATTTATTTGTAACATTACTCACATTTTGTAATTTATCTGATCCTGTCCAATTATGGGAAAAATATAAAGAAAAATTTGCAGAAGACTTTCTTCGGAATTTATCTCACAATAATGAAGGCGCAACTAATGATAATTTTCGAGATCTGGCTATAAATCAGTGCTTATTAGCTCTTCAGGAAGACTTAACAGCAGTAGGCGGTAAATCACTTTGTGAATATGGTTTGCCAACGCCAACCTCAGTCGGAGAGGTTACCAATAGGGAATATTCCGCAGAGATTGGTTACAACCCAATGGAACTGCTGGTAACATTAGAAAACGGTGTCCCAATGATGACTGCAGAACAACGCTTAGTCTATGATCGCGTGTGCGAGAGTGTGCAGAATAATTTAGGAACAATATGGTTTTTAGATGCACCTGGAGGAACTGGGAAAACTTTTTTGACTAAATTAATATTAGCTTATGTACGAAATCAGCGTAAAATCGCTCTTGCCGTGGCTTCATCAGGTATAGCTGCAACATTGCTACCAGGAGGTAAGACTGCTCACACTATGTTTAAAATACCAATTAATTTAGATCGCACGGAAAGTCCAACCTGTAGTATTTCAAGAAATAGCGACAAAGCTAAGGCATTGCGTGAGTGTAATTTAATCGTATGGGATGAATGTACGATGGCCCATCGAAAAGGAGTAGAAGCAGTAGACAGAACTCTAAGGGACATAAGACAAAATGATCGACCAATGGGCGGTATTACGGTTTTATTTTGTGGTGATTTCCGACAAACCTTACCGGTAATACCACGGGGAACCCGAGCTGATGAGATTAGGGCTTGCCTGAAAAGCTCTTATTTGTGGCGTGATATACAATCGGTGCATTTGACTATAAATATGCGAGTGAGAACTGGAGACAACGCAGATAATCGTGAATTTTCTGATACATTATTGAAGATTGGTGAAGGTACCTATCCACAACTACACCAAGGAAAACTTATTCTGACACCTGAGTTATGTTGTATAGTGCAATCCCAACAACATCTTATATCTTCGGTTTACGGTGACATAACAATTATATTAAATAGGGACAATTCTTGGCTTTGCGAAAGGTCCATTTTGACTCCTCGCAATGACCAGGCATCTGAAATTAATAATAAAATACTGTCTAATATACAGGGAGAAAGCAAAGTTTGTAGTTCAATAAATAGAATGGTTGATGAACAAGAAGCCACTAATTACCCGATAGAATTTTTAAATTCTTTAAGTATGCCTGGACTACCTTCTCATATAATTTGTTTAAAAATTGGCATACCGATAATTCTGCTCCGAAATTTAAGACCACCTCAACTTTGCAATGGAACTCGGCTAAAAGTAATCCAGTTGCAACAAAATGTAATCGAGGCTCAAATTTTAACAGGTTGCGGTGCAGGAGAAACTGTCTTTATTCCCAGAATTCCCATAATACCAAATAATTTTCCATTCCAATTTAAAAGAACGCAATTCCCAGTGTCGGTGTGCTATGCCATGACTATCAATAAAGCTCAAGGGCAGACTTTTCGTGTTGCTGGAGTAGATCTCGGTGTTAGCTGTTTCTCGCATGGTCAATTATACGTCGCTCTTTCCCGGGTTAGCAATTCTAGGAATCTTTACGTTCACGTGCCGGACGGGTCGACTCTTAACATAGTCTACCCAGAAGCTTTGCGCTGAAACATTTTAATTTGATCTAAAAATATTAGCAATATATTATCTTAATAAAAAACAAGGAGTTACACGCTGACCGAGTCGTGGGTATAGCGTGGGTATATTATAATATTCTGCGGTTACTTATATTTTTCAACAGTTTTGTGGATTGGCATATTATATTACTATTGCCCTTCTAAAATACGAAAGTGAATCTGCCTGTTACGTCAAAACTATGAGGGAGGACATCTGCTAATTTTTTTTCGAAAAACGACGGAAACGCGGACGAAGTCGCGGGCAAAAGCTAGTAATAAATACTTGTATCAAGTTACGCAATTTTACCAAGAATCTTTTCTAAATCTAAATTTTTTTGTTGCGCTAAAGCGGCAAGAATGCGGCGGCATAAATGCGGCAAGAATCTTAGTGTATATTTCTATTGGAATGCAGTCATAAACACGCTTTATATATTAGCGTTTTTGTACACAAATTTCTAGGAAATAATCTGCGAGAATTTTGTTCTCGGTATTCATACAAACTTATCTTAGGAGTGTTTTCAATTTCTTCAGTTAACCGAATGGCTTGTTTGGTTAATCAGTGATTATAATTTAGAAGTATATCAATTATAAAATATAATTCACTATGTAAATGAAGGTTCCTTAATAATGCTGTACAAAGTTAATTTTCACATAAAATAATTCACGAACTTCCGTCCCACGTTACTAACAGTCTCTTCTTTAATTCTTTGGTGGCACAGAGCTAATTAATAAGTTTTTAGTTAAGATATATCATATTTATTCAAATCATTTCCTTTTGTCGTTCTCTTTTCGAATATTAAAAACTAATAACTACCCAGTTTAGGTGAAGGTCGCCATCTTAATTTTTATACTTGTTAACTAATCTGTACACATAAAACCTTGTTTTAATGAGAAATGATGTATATTTGTAAAAAATATTATAAAATACTGTAATATATGTTTATAAAAATATTTCAGTTATGATTATCTTATACACTGTGTACAATGAATACCAACTGATGACTGAATGTTAAAGTTATTATATTAAAAAAATGATAACCACAAGAAACCGTGATAAAAATAGTAAAACAAGAATCATTTATCCATGATCCGTGCAAAGTAATACTTATATAGTATGAAATGTTGAATACTTTGAAATACAAATGAATTAGTGTGTCTGTGGTCCGTGTATTTATTTCTATAGAAGCTTAAAAATGGATTTTAAATGTTATTAACTCTTTTTTATTCAAGTACCCCCAAAGTTTTAAAAAATCTCTTTTTATTAAGAGTACCTCGTAAAACTCTCTCTATAAGATACGTATTATCTTGCACGTTTTGTGTTGGCTGGTAGAAAATACTTTACCGTTACGCCCACCCTTGGTACCTTGTTGTGCAATCAAGAATTAATATATATATATATATATATATATATATATTAATTATATATATATATAGAGTATTTTTTATTACCTATTCCGATAGTTTAAGTTGATCGTTGGAATGAGAAGGTAAAGCAAACACAAGACTAGTGTGTGACGATGATAAAAAGTTTCGTGAAAATATCCAAAAAGTTTTAAGCACCGTTTTTGAATACTACAAATGCAACAAAATAGCGATAAATATCAAAAAGTGCCAGCAACAACTTTCAGTTGAAAATTAAATAAAATTGAATATAATTATAAAAATGATGACATCTCGTTAAAATCAGTTGATTCTATTAAAAATTTTGGAATTCAGTTAGATTTTAATTGTACAATGATTAAGAACATAGACTTAATCGTAATAAACCGCTCTATTTTGTAAAACGTAAATGCACTTTTCGTGACGTAAATTGCAGTAAAATAGTCAGTTTCTATGTTGCTTACAAAGAAAAAAATTTATAAATTTTCCTTCATATCTTGTTGCTCACAATTACAACAAAATTTATTTTTTATGTTGGTCGTCACTGCAATGCATTGTTGTTGCATATAATATTGTTCGGGGATATCGATTGTACTGCGCTGTTATCTCATTGAATTTTCGAGAACCTGGCCACCGTTCACGGCACACCAGATTATTTTGTTCATCTATTAAATGTTGTTAAATAGTGTAGTCCTTTTTTTGTCATATTGAATGTAAACTTTATTCAATGTGTCTTTAAAACTCTGTTGGCACTGTTAGATTAATCAATAAATAAATAATAAAAGTAAACATATAATTTATATTACAAAATTAATTATTGGTAAAATTTATCTAATACATTAAAGTCTTATTAAACAAGCATTTTAATTAGAACTTTCTTGCGGATTGGTTTCTTTATAAATAAACTTACACGACGCCTATTTCAGATTATGAAATTAAATATAAAATTAGCTACATCCAGTTGCTGAATTATTCTATTTTACCTAACCTGTCCTGTCCGTGTGTAAGTCGTAAGACTAATAAGTGGATACAGTAACACAGTTTGAAGCTCTCGGTTTAACGACAAAATTATTTTGTATGCAAAATTAATTGAAAGAAAAGGGATTAAATACTTTTTACGGATAATTTTACCTAATATTAAAGATTATATCAAATTAAACTTATTGAAATGTAGCTTGTTTTGTACAATTTATATCAGTATTATTAAAGATATTACATGTTATATATGTGTATTAGATTCATAAATGCTTATTATTATTATGAAATATATGTATTTTTCTATTATTGCTCCTTTGCGGTGGCACTTATCTTTTCAGGTTGTTTTTCTTCTTATAATTATTATATTTGTTAGTTTAGTTTTGGCAAGAAGTTGTATAACATTTGTTTCGAATTAAGTTGCACCATCACCCAAAAATTATAAATTACACAATTTGGGACCCTAATTTATCTATTTGGCTGATAATAAATGTTAATTGAATTAATTGTAAAATAAAAAAGTTGTAGTTATCAGTTGTTGGACTGTGTACTGCCGTAAAGTAAACGTAATAGTAATGTGTGATTCCAGTTGAGACAACGCAGAGAACTCTAGTTGATAATAGAACACAGCAAAAGCCAAGGATTATTGAAAAGTTTGTGTAAGTTTGTGCTGTATCGCGTTTGTAATATATTCTTCACGTTCTCAACATCTACATCAGATTATTACACCATTTACCATTGTATTTCCTGATGATACTATTTACTAGCTCACTAAATAAGTTTTGCAGTACTGTCATATTTATTAAAGTCTTAAAAATAATTTGCATTGCAGTTAATACACTTAGTCACGCGTAAAAACCAGTTGTCAAAAAATTCATTAGATTTTTCTTCTGGGAGTTTTGAACATGCGTGGTCCCACGCAGGCAATAACTAAGAGTCGCTCGCAAATTTCCTGCCTTTGAGCTGATCGTTAACAATTGGAAACAAAGAAAAGACACAGAGACCAAGGCCTGGACTGAACGCAGGATGCTCAAGTACTTTTACAGTAATGTTCTTCAAAAATTCAAATGAGCGAAATGCACAGGAGCGTTATCGTGGAGAAAATGCCAACTGATCATTATTGGCTTTGGACGATTTTTTTTGAGTTTCTGTACAACTTTAGGCAAACATTCATTGATTTACTAATATGCAGTGACTGTGCGTCGACTATCCAAAAAAACTCGTTCCAATATACCTTGTCTAGTAAAAATACAGCTATCATTTTCTTCTTCTCTGATTACGATTTACAGACTTGAGTTTGCTTTTCCTCGTTTTCAAACAACCATTTTTTTGGCGGAGCATTAAAATAGTAAAGTCAGGTTACATCGCCCGTAACGTAAAGCCCGTAAATGTCATTGATATGACGCGAAATCCCATTTTCCTAAATCTTTAAAAAATGTTTACACCAATTTCTCTCTTATTTCTTTTGGTTTGGATTTAAGGTGTATATGCTTTTCTTACTTCAAGGATATCATGTTAAATTTTATAGACACTTGGTACACTAATCTGTAAGACCTCCTCTATCTGTCTGTAGGTAATATGATCGTCTGCTTTAATCAACGACTCGACTTTCTCTACATTTTCCAGAGCAGTTACGTCTACAGATCTTGGAGCATCACTAACACTGTTTATAGAAACTCTGTATTGCAGAACTTATCTAGTGACCTATGTATTTTGATCGTTTTGCGTATATCTTGATTTGTACAAAAAGTATGAAAGCTGTTAACATATTTTAATTTATTTAATTAAAAACGCAGATTGATATCTAAAAAAAGTTTATAAATTTGTAAATTATAATATTAAATTTAGTAACCCAATGCTCATTCATTAGTAAATCTAAAAAAATATTTTCAGTTGTAAAATGTGTTGAGACTAATAAATTTACTATTATTATTATTATTATTAATATATGTAAAAAAAACAAAATCTATGAAGACATTTTGAAATTAGTTAAAAATAAAAGGTACAAAACCTAACCTAACGTATTTTGTAACTACGTAACTGTGCATTAAAAATTAAAAGCCTAATAAGAAAAGTTCATTAAATACAACTGGGAGATAAGAAAAGCTAATTTACTAGTATTAATGACATGCAAAGATGGTGAAATAAAATTCATAATATTTCCTTAATGAAGCTACCGTACTCGTAACGACATTCTTCAAATGCACATATATTTTTTTGTTTTGTATGTATATGTTTGTTTTCCAACTTTTAATATTAAATAATATACATGTGTTTTAAAGAAAATTACTTAAAATAAACATCAATGTTTTTTCTTTTACTGAGGTAACTTGAATTGCAAATTGGAAATGTTACAAAGAGCTTCGACATTGCATTCTACATTTCAAATACGAAGAATGTCAGTTCAAATGCCTTATTATAGTTCTTATTGCAAAGGAATACGGTCATATTTTAGATGCAAATTATAAGATAATAGAATCAAGAAAATGCAAGAGAATATCCTATTCGCATCACCTGGACGATTTATTGAACTCGAGCTGAACGGTCGGTACTAAACTGCGGTTAGAGAAAATAAAACAGTTTTCTTAAAAATATTCTTAATATATTATATATTTAATATTTGTGAGATAAAACCTATTTTATATGTAATAAATTTATAGTTAATGTTATTTTACATACATTTATATTTCGAAAAAATGTCTTTTCCAGGGCCAATCTGATTCGGCTGTATCTACAGAACCATGAAACTACTGATCATACCACATTTTGGTGTTATATTAGTGAGTTCATTACATGGGTAAAAGTCCAGGAGGATGATTTTACTGTATAATATCTTATTTCAGTGCGCCAAATTCACATTGATTTGATTGTGATGATATATATATAGTGGGTAAAACTATTTTTAAAAAACAATTTGCTGTACTATCTTCTAAATGTTAAGGTTTTATCTCAAAACCATTAATCTTTACAGTATCTCGAATGTGTCGAGAGAAATTAACTTGGATAACGTAACATCAAGAAGCGTTATCTTTAGCCGAGAACGTGAGGAGAATCAATAAGACATCAAAGTCACTCTTGTTAACCATATGTGTTACATACAAATATAGGTTGTTTAGACGAAGTTAAAATACTCAATATTAGTTACACTTTATGAAACAATAAAATAAAATAATAAAACAATATATTAAAATAAATTCATTACTTTAGAATTGAAAAAAATAACAACAATATTAAGTAATATGTTTTTTTATTTATTTTATTTAAACATTTTGAATAATATATATATATATATATATATATGTATAACACAAAATTATTTTCTCCTTATACAAAACAGATTATAATGATCTCCTAAACGACTTAAAATAAACTTAAAAAATACTAGTAAAGCGTTGCAATATACTTCAATATCCAATGAACGTAAAAGGGTCGGGTAAAGTATCGAAATGACATTTGAATGATTATAATTTGAATCGTTTACGATATGTTTTTGACTATATTATCTACAAGGATCTAACGGTTTACAATCTCAAGACGTGGTTAGTGTTCTTTACATATTAAGGCAATTAAATTAAATAGTGTGTGTCTGTGTAATTTACAAAACGGAAATAAAATTTACTGAGTCTTAAATTGTCGGTGTTTTAAATTTCTTTCTTGATCTGAAAATTTTGTGGTGACAGAAGAAGACAGCGAAACGCTCTGGAAAGACAGCGGAAATCTATTGACAGACCACCACGTAGTTTACTTTTCTGGCAATGGCATTAGCAGCAGCAACGGTGTAGGATTATTAGTACCGATAGATCAGAGGAATTGCGTGATGGGGCACGAGCCAGTAAGCGATCGAATTATCAGCATCAAGATAAAATCATCACCGATGAACCTTAATATCGTACAGGTTTATGCCCCTACCTCAGCTGCAAATGATGAAACAATCGATAAGTTTTACTCCGAATTGGAATCTACGATAGCAAAGGTACCTAATAGAGAGTTATTAGTAATCTTAGGAGACTTGAATGCTAAGATTGGAGAAAATGCTGATCAGCTGAGTAAATGTGCCGGATAATTTGGGCTCGGAAAACGAAATAGTCGAGGTGATCGCTTACTACAGTTCGCTTCAGAAAATGACTTATTAATTGCGAATAGCCTCTTCCAACATCACCCTCGAAGGTTGTACACATGGGTGTCGCCTGATGGAAAAATTCGAAACCAGATCGATTATATCATGATACGGTCACGTTGGAGGTCGTCCATCACAAACGCCCATACATTGCTGATTGTGGGTCAGATCACCAACTTTTGATTTCAAAGCTACAGCTTAAGCTAACGGTCGCCAGAGTCATCAGGAAAACTAGGAAACTCGAAGTAAAAGATGCTCTGAGATTTCGTTCGGTTGTGGAGCGGAACTGGTCACAATGGTCAAGAGCGGATCTGGCTAGCGATACACCCGATGCACTAAGGGCCTGTGCTAAGTCATTCATTGTTTCAGCAGTCACAGAGGCAAGCCCACCAATTAGAGCCTCAAAAAAACAACGTTGGATGACTGATGACACCTTCAAACTTGTCGAAAAACGCCAGAAGATGAAATCATCAGGGGCTGATATCAAAGACCTTAATAACATATCGGCAAAGATACAACTAAAATGCAGACAGGATCATAATAACTACCTGCGCAATATTTGTACAGAGATCGAGGCCCATGCAGATAGTCATGAGTCAAGAGACTTATACCACAAGAACCGTCTCATTACAAAAACGCTGTCGTCTAAAACTTGGGCTATTGAAGATCAGAATGGCCAAGTAATAACTGAACTGGACAAGCATTTGACTCGGTGAAATGGCCAACGCTGTGGAAAACACTACTGGAAATGGGCACACCACAACACCTCGTACACTTGCTCAGGGGACTTTACGAAGGTCGAACAGCATCAGTGCGCACAGATGACCTCTTCTCAGATAATTTCCAACCACGTGCGGATGTGCGACAGGGATGTATAATGTCATCTTTGCTCTTTAATATATACACCGAGCTTATAATGCGAATCACTCTCGAAGATTGGACCGATGGTGTTGTGATTGGTGGATGCAGGATCTCGAACTTACGATACGCAGATGACACCACCTTATTTGCGACTAGCGTGGACCTCATGCAGGAGTTACTTCACAAAATGGAGCGCATAAGCCTAACGTTTGGATTGAAGATCAACCGATCTAAGACCAAGATCATGATCGTGGGCCGCGTCAATGACAACTCGCCAGAAGTTACACAGGTTGCGAACTGCGACGTGGTTCAAGTCTACGTATATCTTGGGGCCCTAATCTCAAATAATGGCGGCTGCGTAGATGAAGTTAAGCGTCGTATGGCCATAACCAGAACTGCGGTAGAAAAACTAAAAAAAGTGTGGAAGAATCGCAACATCACAAAAACCACCAAAGTCAGACTTATGCGAACGCTGGTATTCCCAATTTTCCTTTACGCGGCAGAGACGTGGACAGTACGTGAATTGGAAAAGGGGAAGATAGATGCCCTAGAGATGTGGTGCTGGAGAAAGATGCTGGGCATATCGTGGACAGAGTTCCGCACCAATGTGTCCATACTTCAGGAACTCGGCGTCACAAAGCGTCTATCGGCCATAGTACAGACACGTATACTACAGTACTTTGGCCATGTCTCTAGACGTGATAATAACTGCATAGAACGGCTGGTAGTTCAAGGAAAAGTAGAAGGAACCAGAGCACGTGGCAGACCACCTATGCGCTGGACGGATCAAATTAAAGCAGCAGTGGGAAACCGTGTGTCAGACTGCACCAGACAGTCTGCAAACAGGGAGAGATGGCGGGAAATCGTGATGAAAGCTGTTTCCACGTCTGACACTGGCAGGGACGCCTCAACGTGACCATGACCGTTCTGTCAAGAGCGAAACGACTAAGAAGAAGACTTCTTGTGACTTGTGTCCTTTAGCCATAAAGATTGATTTATCACAGGGTGGTTAAAGGTGCGTAAAGATTTATTTTATAAGCCATTTACTTACATACATACCTATTATCACGCCTCTTTCCCAGAAGGGTAGGTAGAGACCAAAGATTTCCACTTCCATATTTTTCTTTCGCTTATTTTACTCTCATATTTTCCTTCATGCACGCTCATCGGTCCGGGTGCCTTTGACCTGTGCCTTCAGGACAACCTCAATTTGATCAAGAAAAGTTCGTAAAGGCCTTCCCCTTCATTTATATATATAAGTAACTTACAAAATAACTAATTTTTAATTTTAGAGGACGAATTGAAGGCTTGAAGGGCAACGAGCTGGCGGGTCACTAAATATACGTGATCACCGCCGCCCATGAACCCATCTGGACATATGTTTGTTGTATCGGCACTCGTCAACGTATTCCCAAGAGAGCCCTGACTACCGGAATATACCGCATCCCAAGTGCTATTATAAACATAACAATATATGTTGGAAATATCTAACATATCATTGATTTGCAGGAGAAATAGAGTGGTTGATAGAACGCAGCGTTTGGGTAACGAGGCTTACGTCCTTCGCCTCCGTGGCCTCGTGGTTGCGGGGTTTTTAGGGGCGGTTAGGGTTTGGGGTTCTTCCTTTCGAGTCGCTCTCTAAGGAGCAGTTCGGGAGGTAGTTTCTCCAAGCAACAGACGGTGCCCGGATTGTGTGTGGAGAGTGACGTCACAAAATATATCACTGTGGCGCCATAACCACTTACACGTGTCTTGAGTTTGTTTTCATTATATTTGCTTAAAATTGATGCGTTCATTAATAAATATATCGATATTTGTACGTTTAACAACCTGAACTACGGTAAATGTATACAATATTTATACATGTTAAGAAACAATCAGAGTAACAACTAAATTATTAATGAAATTTGCATGTTCCTTCAATGTAAGTAATATTCTTGACACTGTATATTCTAGGTAGTGGTTGTGTCGGATAGTTAATTTGTTCTAAGGCGCCCTTCGCTTCTATATTATATTATATCACAATCAGTGGAAAGTGTTTTGGATAGAAAATAAAGGATTCTTGTTTTATATTTACATTACAAAACAATTTTAACTACTAAATTAAGTAAAAATTATTCCAAAAGTACCTCTACCTTTTTAATATATTTATAGACTTTGTAATAAGAACATCTGAATATCGTATTAACAGTATTAACAATAAGATAGAACTCAAACTTGAAATTAATTGAAATCTTGACAACAGATAGACAGATAATACTATATAGATAGAATACTATTAATAAATAAGATATACAATTTATATTCCTTGTAAAGGAAATCCTATGTCAATTTAGCGGCACGTTCTCGTAGATAGCTTTCCCAAGAGATATTGGACCCGCAGCAAAGTAGCTTGCAACAAGCTTGTCAATGCAGTAATGCAGTTTGTAAAAGCAAAATGGAGCACTGAGAGGAGATAAAAAGAACAGCTCAGTAAATATATTCCAATTGTACCTATATTATTATTTAGATTTCAGTTTAAATATTTTAGATATTTTAATTAATTGTAATTTATTCAGACTTAAAGTTTAAATAAAAAAATGAACTTTAATTAATATTTGTTTTTTTTTTCGTGGTTATATTATTTCCAATTCAACCAAAATATACCATTTTAATTAAAACACTATCCAAGCCGGCTCTTTCTTGTTTACTTTGTAATAAGCAACGGTTATAAATACTTAAAATACTAGCCCTTTTACGCGGATTTCCCTTACGAGGTAAAGAACTGTAGAACAGCTTGAAGTTTAAGGTACTTATTTCTAACAATAGTATGGTTTTATCCCGTTTTCTTCACTTTCAAAGGTCGAAAGATATAAATTTATGATTGAGGGCATTACGAAGTATCGATACGAGAAACATTTGTTAGTACGCAAAACGTTGGAAGTCAGTTCCCTTAGGTCCAATATTTTGTCACTATGCTTTTTATCTCAGTCTTAAAAAATGATGTCTGGATTTGCAAGCTGAGAGGGTCAAAGTTATAGCGAATATTAAAGAACTTTGAAAGGACAACGACCCGAGAGATTAGATCGAAGATTATAAACATTTTGGTAAACATTATTAGCTGTTGCTGGGGTATTTCTGAAAATAATTATAATATTAACTAATAAGCTTCACTATCTAGATTTCAAAGTTATCATTTTTCAAATAATGGATTTTTCCGATGTCTTTATATATATATATATAATTATGTAAGTAGCTAATTAAAATATATTAAATAAATATATTATAAATAGCTATAATAAGAGGAGTTCCTTAAGATATTTCGTCACATAATGACCTGTGACGTAGTGTATTCTTTTGACAAAAACTGTTTAATTTGTTATACTAAAACTGTAACTGTTAAATTAAAAAAGCAAGGTTTTTTTATGTACTAATGAAATTAGTTAGTATTAAGATTGAGATATACTGTGTAAATAACATGTACCTATATTGATATATATATAAATATATATGAAGTATTTATATGTTGATATTTATTTTACATTAATTTCAAGCCACCCTTTGCCCCTAAGTGAGTTATTTAGTAAGCTACCTGTATTATATAAATCAATCCGAGTCATTTATATTTCTGCACGTTTGTTTTAACTCCTTATTACTTGCGGTTCAAACCATTGATATTTGCTTTTGGGTAGACCTCGAAGAATTCGGTCTGCCCATTCAGGTGTACCCGACTTTCGAATTTTAGAAAAATTTCTTCACAGGAGGTCTTCTTATGACCCCCTGAGTCCGAAATGACCATTGGTCAAAAAGTTTATATATATATATATATATTTATATATGCGTGCGTGCGTCCAGATTCGACTTTTGTCAGCACGATAGCGGCCGCAGTTTTGCTCGAATCGTTTTCAAACTTTGCACAAAAATCAACCATCCAAAAATGAAGGTCAAGTTCGTTAACCAGAGAAATCCGGCCACAGGGGGCGCTAGGGCCTCACTTTTTCTGATTTCAGTTTTTCGACCATAATTTATTCCCTATCCCTTAAGTAGATCAATCGCGTTCATATTATATGATGTCTTTGATGAATACCTATAAATAATGTAGATAAACCGAAAACCTAACTTCAATAACTTAGGGGTGGGGGTAAAAAAACCGAAACTAATTGGAAAAAAATTCATAACTTTTTTCTGGTAAACATTCTTACAACACAAGTATTTTTAATAGAAAGGTTATTTCTTACTCTTTCATTTAGATTTCAAAAGTTTTTCCGTAAAAGGTACCGTTTCCGAGAAAAAAAATAAAAACCACTTTTAGCTTGAAAATTTAAGGTAAGTAAAACCACGGCAACTTTTTTCTGGTAAACATTCCCTCCTCGCAAATATTTTTAATAGAAAGGTTATTTTTTACTCTAAATTTAAGTACCAAAAATATTTCCAAAAAAGATACCTTTTCCGAGAAAAAAAATAAAAACCGCTTTTTGCTTGAAAATTTTTGATGTTAATAACGGCATCATGTGTTATTCTTAGGTAGTGAGTTATATTTTAAACGAGTTACACACGGGGTCTACCCACGCGTGTTCCCCTGCGGGCACGGATATTTAATACCAAATTATTTTACCGTTTTCTTTTACAATATTATTACAGTTCAAAATTATAGAGATAAGATGAGAGCGGGGCTTGAAGTTGAAGATTAATGACTGCTTTTTAATATATATTCATATTTTGTAAATGAAATTTCGTAGTATTTGAATATGATAAATGAAAATATTCTTATAAGAAACTTCTAACTTTGTTTGAAATTTGAACTTTTATAAACCTAGTGCTTACTGTTTTGAAATTAAGCAATGCAAGTAAGTTACTACTGACCAACGTTTCAATCTAAAACAATCTTATCATAATACTTACTGTTGGTGGCGGCGGAGATTGCAATTAAAATCAATTTATTTTATAAAATGAAATTAATGAATTACAATTAAAACCTATAATCAATTAATACTACAAAGGTGATTCCAGGTCAGCGATTGACCCAAGAGTCATCCAGAGTAGCGCCAGTAGTTTCTAGCACGTTTCCCACCGATCGTTGCATGCGGATCATTATTTGTTTCTTATTTGTATTCTTAATATTATTACTTTATAAATAATATGTTCGGATCTATTTCACAATTTGGAAAATAAAATAAATGGTTTTTATTTCTATTATTTCTATGCTCAGCTTGAAACCTAACCAATGTTATTTTTGTCAATTTTTTTTTACATCTACATAGATTTGAAAAGCTAATTTAATAATATATTTATAGAAGTTTAAATAGTTCAGAGACTGCTTTATTAAATATTCACTCATTTAAATATAATCAGTTTAATGTTATGAATGATCGCTCTGGAAAACCTGCACTGCCAATTGTTAGTTTATGCTTTACACTTTCTAAGAATTTTTATATTATAAGAACTGGTTCATTAAACCATAATATATCTTTTAAAATTATAATTCATAAAGTGTCCATGACTGATAATGAGAAAATCGTGTTACATCGTGGTTGTTGTTAGATGTATTATATTAAACTAAATACGAATCATAGCAGTTAATTCTAATAAAGTTATGTATACATTATAAAACATACATTCGTTTTATTATTCCCATATCTTCCTTATAGAACCTTTTTTTAGATTGATCCTCTACATCAATGTCGCTATCACATTTCACATAAATATTTCTTTTATACATATTGCGATGGTCTCAGTAGCAACAGGAGACGTGAATATATGTCATTTATCGTGACAGATGATCTTTGCTAAGACCGCAATAGAAAATAAAAACATGGATTTTATAAGAAGACATATCATTAGTGTCCATTTTTATTTACTTATTATTGAAATGAATATAATTATTTACT
This sequence comes from Melinaea menophilus ssp. n. AW-2005, assembly GCA_918358695.1. Classification (NCBI taxonomy): domain Eukaryota; kingdom Metazoa; phylum Arthropoda; class Insecta; order Lepidoptera; family Nymphalidae; genus Melinaea; species Melinaea menophilus. Next base: position 33,134,205 of record OU911039.1, on the reverse strand, counting down.
TATTACTGGAATTATATTTAATAAACCAAAACTTTATTATTTTTCGATTATTAAAAAATGATCATATATCAAGTAATTAATACTTTTATTTATTACCAATTAGTCATTTCTTTTAGTTTGATATGTATCATTTTGTTTTATTGTCTAGTGTTTTGTGAGGTTAAGAAACTTAACATGTGTATTTTTTTTGTGAAATATTCTTTCCTTGTTGTCTTTTTATAGTTTCTTGCAATTAGACTTTCAAAGTATTTCACTTACTTATAAAAGTACTTGAAATAAAATACGACAAATAGAATTATAATATATTTTATATATCAGGTAAAGGTTTTTTTAAAGGTAAAAATGAATTTACGGTAAAAATTTAATTTATTATGATGCAATGTATTTTTATATAATAAATAAATATTAGTATTAAGACAAAATCAAGCGAAATCTATTGCTAATGAGAAAATGAGGTTGACATTTAATCCATCTCGCTCCATGCGCGGTCGGTCAGTCAGTTATGGTCGGACGTGCGAGGTTAATTATATCGAGAGATAAAAGTATTATTAAGTTAAATGGTATCTTATATAACTGTAAGGTAGCAATTTTTTAAAAGTATTATATTATATAGTAGTACATAAACACAGTTACGGAGAAGGCGGGGATCTGCCACACATTTGCCCTACAAACTTTTTGCTTCAGTGTCACTTTAGCGAAATTTTAAACAAATTGAATCTCTTTAGTAAATTCTTAATCAATTAACTGTTTCAAAGTCAAATAAATATCTTCCCACAAGGCGTACGTGACACAAACTAATCCGTCTGATGCGCATTCAAGTCTTCAATGACTGCGGTCGTTCATATCGACGCAATATTAAAAACAGCCACTCTGATTGCGCTTTTTCAAAATGGTAGTGGTTGGTATTTAGGTTAGTGTGGAATCCTTGGATGTTGCAGAAATCCACGGGGTAATCCATACACTTGCATTTTCTCCTGTTTTCAGCACTAACTTTTTTTTTTTATTTTAACAATTTTTTGTATAAAATATCCACAACCGGTATGTGTACAATACGCAAGGCAAAGGAGGATTGAGGCTCCAGATATTCGCTATATATCTCACTTCTCTTCTGTTAGAGTGGTAGGTAACTATTACCTCAATTGACCCAGTCAGAACAATGTTATGATCTAACTATTGCATAATAATATATAGGTACTTAAATTTATTAAAATTATAAAACAAACAGGTAACAACACTTTTTTATGGCTAAATATTAAAAAGATATATAGATTTATCTTTAGAATATTTTAATTATTATTTAGCGAAATAAATTGCAAAAAAAAAAATGTTTAAAGACCCATAATTGAAGCTTAACAAATATTATGACCTAACATAATTTGCCCGTCGGGAGTACAAAAGCTACGTGCAGAGAATTTTATAGTATTTAAGGAGTTCTTTTTAGCTAAAAAAATTATGTTTATGCTGGCAAGGATTTGCCAGACATTCTGTTCAAATATTTAAAGCAAATGGCATGAACGAATGCTGTCTTTCTGAATGATGTTACTATGTTTCTGAATCAGTTATCTGGAATTTGTATTGTAATTTATTGTTTAATTATTTTAAAGTGCAATAAAGGTAATTCTTTTAAATTATGTTACATATAGAAATTGTATTAGAAAAAAAATATTGGGATGGCAAGAAAAGTTTAAATGATATTAATAATAATAATAGTAATAATACAAAAATATGAATATTTTTACTTTGATTTTAATAAAGGATATTAATTAAATCTTGCATTTTTTAAGGAGATATTCTATAACGTAATGTTTAAAAGACATAGAGACTAGCCCGAGACATCGAGCATGAGCTTTCCTTGATCTAAGAGCAGTCCTGAGTAATAAATTTAAATTTGCTTGAAAAACAAAGTAATATGTCACCACGCTTCATGAGTTAATTGAATATTCCATTGAATTTAGTTCTATACGTTAAAATAACATGAAAATAAATATATATACTTAACTCCTCGTAGATCTCATTACTACTATAACTTGCTGGTATCCAAACGTATAAAAAACAATGACCTGTTAACAAATGTTTAGGTGATTTCGTGACATTAATACAAGTTAGACATTTCTTTTAATATATAGAATAAACAAAAATTATCGACACGGGCTGGAACAAACCTGTGCAAACTAAAAAATAAAGAACAGAGTTAATTTATAAGTTTGTAACAGAAACTCGAAAACTTATTTTCCTTTTTGTATATAAGATAAATCTGCAAATGCTACTTCTCAATAGATTTAACGACACTAAGAGCGTAGGATATGAAGGACACGTAAAGCTAGTACTTGTCCTCACGCTATACGGGATAAAGGAACTTCCTGAACGAATTAACAATGCACTTAAACACTTAAAGCGTCTGAATGCGGGGAGACTGCACGTGCGGAGGGGTTGGCTGATAATAACTATAGAGTAGAATAGATTGAATTGTTCGAACTTTTAACGAAAATAGGTAGTTGTTTTACTTACTTTTGATGACATAAGTATTTTTATCATTACTTTAATTTTAATAATATTTTTAGATTCCTATTTTTTTTAATAATTCAATAAATAGTTTTTAAAGCTATTAAATAAGAAAAAATAAGAGCTGAACTTATATTTTGTAAGTTCTGATTCGGATATATAAATTACATCCTGGAATGTAACTGAGCGGCAAAGACATAATACCATTTATATTTCTTAATCTTCATAAATATACTAATTTTCGACTTAAAGCCTTCTGTTGCCGATAGACAAAGAAGGTTTGTGACGTCAAAGTCAAATCTACCAATGTTATACTGCTGCATAAGACTCTCTGTCTTTATACGATATATCTTCTATATTTTACTAGTAAATCTTAAACATCGCCAGTCATGCGGTTGGCACGTTTTTTTTATAAGAAAAGCAAATTTCGCTGAGGGATAACCGAAAGTCATCTGTGAGTTGTTATTATAAATTGTTTGCCTGAGTTATCCTTAAGGTTTAAATTACAAAAATAATAGCATCATATATACGTATCTACATTAACATTATTGGTGTGTACATTAAATATTATATAAGTTAAAACTAAAATTCCAGTAATAATTATTTAATAAATATGATGAACATAATTACGTTTATCAATTATCTCATGAACAGAAACAAATTATAATTCGAACAACAAAACACATGTTTCACCTTGACAGTACATAAACAGGAACCAACCCTTTTTACTGAATCTACAAAACGTTAAAAGTATTTTAAATACATATATTCCGTTTAATATAAAGCATTTAGTATTAATCTCTTTAAACTCTTTAATTCCCTCACTTATTACATTTTGCATGACAGTAGTAGTCAAGTAACTAATTATTTTGATCGAATAACATAAAAAACAAGGACCTAACGTATGGGTTTTATTCGTGAATAGGTTTTAGTAAGATAACAAATAAATCATTAAAAAAACGTTAAATACTCGTGATGAAGAAGATGAAGATGATTAGTAAACTATGGTAAATATTTATATCAAGAATATCAATAGCCCAATTCCCTAAACCTAACGCTAAGTATCTGTTGCATAGAAACTTCATTAATATTGATAAGCACTATTAGTTTAAGTGTCATCTTAGTAAAGTAGGAAACTGTTGAAGAGTAGAAATTATCTACAAAATCAGTATATTTTTAAACATATTATTTATTTACCAGCATGCCCCTTTCTGCAAAGTCAAATTAAAATATGTAAACCTTTTAAGAGATGTTATGAGACTCATTAAATCTTTAAATACCCCAAATATTTAACGAATCAAGCAATCAAGAGATAGATAAATATTATTTAGTAAACGTTTTAGGTTTTTATAAAAATAAACAAAAATGTATAGACATATTTTCACTAGAACTTAATAAACTTACATTAATTAAATTATATTATTATATTAAGGCCTTCTTAATGCTTATCACACTTTTGATATAATATATTTAAATTTCAATTTGTTTATATATTCTATCAGAAGTAGCAGATTGTTTAAGCAGTTGGTGATCACATAATGAATAAAGTAAGGTAAGGAATCAGAAATAGCATTTATATATTACCTCTTGTACATACCTATTACATATTTCAAAACTGAAGTGTGTAATAAATAAATATTTAATATTTTACAATAAATAAACCAACGACATGATGACAAAATGCAACTCCCCCAGCAGTCAGTTACAGGAATCATAACGAAACAATAACAAGTATGACAATTTTATTTCCTCTATATTGTCTTTCCAGATTTAACAATTTATCTCGAAGTTGCTATTGCTTGTATCTCATTTCAAATACATTCTTTGGAAGATTATTCTAAAAAACATTATCTTTACGAGTATATTTTACTTGTAATGAATCCTATTTGAAATACATATATCTTATCTATCATATTTACGCTGACCCTGCAGGACCGTGTAGTTCAATACACGTGAGCTAGACTTAAAAACACACAACGTCAGCCTTCCTCGTCATCAGTTTTTACACTAGACTTGACACATGACACGTTACATTATTATTTTTGCACACAACTACAAAAACCTAAAATCAATATAAATCTTAGTTACTTATATTCCTCTTTTTTATCATTTACCTGATTATTGAAATTTTGTTATCTTGCATATCAGATGAAAATGCGATAACTACCTAAAAAGAGGACATTATAAGAGTACGAGGTCAGTAAAGGGATGAGAAATACTTCTTCCGATTGTTTTTTCGTCGCTGAATTGGACAAGCGTCCGTGACCGCGCCTACCACGTCAGTCATTCACGCATTTTTTTCTAAAGGTATGGGGTATGATTGAGGTAATTCACTACAGTTATAAATTACAAGTCCTTTTTTAAGTTATTATATTTTACGCCCTGCTATTTGAAAGCAACAAACTCTGTACTTTCTCTGTTTGCTCGTTCATACAATGGACTTCATTAATATAATTAACTGCTTATATCATAAAGAAATAAAGACTATATTAAACTCTTTGTTATTTTTTTATATTTTTATATGTCTTTAATAGGATGAGGTAGTTAATGAAGTTTATGTTCGGCTATTCTCTAACCCCCAACCTTTGGAATTCATTTTACTACAGGTATTTAGTTGATGGCCCTTATATTTTCTTAATTGACAGGTCACCGCATAAAAATATTTTTTACTCACATTTTTATTTGTTTGACACACATTTATATATGTGTGAGTGTGGCTGTTTAAAAGAAATATTTTTTAAAACAAAAGTTATTTAATCCTCCAATAGCAATAAAGTAGTTCAGGAAGGTTAATTTCTTTACTTTTTGAAAATGGTGTATAAATGACGGTTAATTCTTATAAAGACACCTTGAATTTTAATAAATCCCTCACTTCTGTTGCAATCTTCCAAAGGATACATCGATGGAGAAAAATCAGTCTTGGATCCTCTTTAAACTTAATAATGAATAGTTAATTCACTATATGATGAGTGAGAACAAAATTTAATTCAAGTAAAACGTTGTACTAAAGGAAAACTAATCTAACTAAACACGCCGTTTCTAGTTCTATAATACTCTCACACTAACAATGACTCAAAGGATTATTATTGTAAGTATTCAATGTCATATTGATATATAACGGCCGTTTCCTGAAGTGATGGACAATACCTTGGAAGTTACAATAAAGCACATGTGTAGAACTGTTAGGAAGTTAATCATTATCAAGGAACAGGAAGTATCTTCAACATAGTCTTTATTTTAATTATAATCTTTTTGTTTCTACAACGAATTATATCTATACTAATACTCTAACTTTATACATTAAACAAACAATGTTGCTAAATATTTATTAGCTACATTTAATATTGTTATGTTATCTATACTCGTATTATATTATTTCATGCATCTGCGCTTATTTTAATTAGCAGTAAAATGGTAAAATGTTGTTAGTTGGATTGAGATGATAGGTATAAATAGATAAGTTATAGATTTTAAATATTAGTACTAGGCTCGTACGTGACGGTACTACCAAATTTATTCATCGTTTGTCAGAGATTGTGGCGGATACAGCATTTTGCTAAAATATTAAAATAAACAAATATATATTACTAAAATATAGTATTTACTTTACAGTTAAAATGAAAAAAATCTTATGACTATAAGAAAAGTTTACTAAGAATCAATTCTGATTCAAAATCCATGCAGGGGACAATATAACTGCCTAAAGAACTACCGCATACAACAGATAGTTTTAGTTTTCAATTATAACGGTACCCTTAATGTACAATTATCCTCATATTAAAGTTATTTTTATATAACTAATATATGTAACTGTTAAAATATTACATTTTGCAATGCAATAATATACTTAAATATGTTAAAAACACGTGTGAATTGCGATTGCTACAAATATATTTAGGAATTTCGTGTTTGTTTCATAATAACTATTTTGTTAGTATTCAGTCTTTGCGCTCGAGCGGTGCCTCTCAGGCGCCACTGCATGGGATGCAATAACTCGAGTGGTGTCTGAGAGGCACCATTCAGATCGATGCGTCTAAATGTCTTATCTCAGGTGATTCTATCGCCATAGGAGATGAAAGCTGTTCCGCAAACTGTTTATGTCACAGACACAAGCAACGTTTTCAGCGTAGCCGACAGGACCGCCAATACATAAGTCCCAAACTATGCGTGAATGGCTGTTTATCGCCACGATATTTAATCTGCGGAACCACTTTCATCTCCTATAGCGAAGTAGGACTTTGTCTTGGACATCAGTTCGAACTCAGCCTTCTTTACGACCGTAATATTTCTTTCAAAGTTAGTGAGCCCAATAAGGATGGAACATGACGACGAAATTACTTCTAGTGAAGATGAGTTACATTTTTCTGCAATAACGAACTAAATAACATCACTACATAGACGGTATTTTTTAATAATAGTATTTCATTAAGCTAAAAAAGCTATAATATTAAAATATACGAGCTTAAAGTATCTTATTGTGTCTTAAATTATTTTAAGTTAACAATAACGAACTCGTGAAATAAGCGGGAGCGCGTGAGATTACTCTCAAGTTGCTGGTTCACCCGACAGAAAAGAGCCTCCAGCGCAAAGGGTTAAACTTATTGAAATGTTTAAAGTTATGGTTATGACAAAGCGTCATAAATGGCCCCTGATGCTTCTGTAGCTTTTTTTTATGGAATAGGAGGGCAAACGAGCTGACGGGTCACAGATGATTTATGATCACCACCACCCATGAACTCTTGCAACATCCGAGGATTTAAAGGAGCGTTGCCGGCCTTGAAGGTGGGAGTAAACGCCTCTTTTGAAGGTACCCGTGTCGTACCGATCTGGAAATACCGCCGAAGGGAGTTCGTTCCACATTCGAGTGGTACGAGGAAAAAATGTACTTGAGAACCGCACAGTGCAGGATCGCCACGCATCCAGGTGGTACGGATGGAATTGTAAGTGGTAAATGCGGTGGAAGACGCACAGAGATGCAACGTCTCTACGCAATGTCAAGGAGTCCAGCCGTTCACAGAGCACCGGGTTCCCGACAATCCGAACGGCTCTCCATTGTACGCGGTCAAATGGTAGAAGCTGATATTGGGGTGATCCGGACCAGAGAACAGAACAGTACTCCACGTGTGGCCGGACTTGCGCTTTGTAGAGCGCAAGTCTTTGGCCAGGATTGAAGTACTGCCTCGCTCTATTGATCATGCCCAATTTCATCGAGACCAACTTGGCCTTGCTCTCCAGGTGACCACGAAACTGACAGTCGCTCGAAATGTCGAGACCCAGTTTTCTGATACTTGGCGAGGCAATAAGGGGAGTGATCTCTAAGAGCGGTGATACGACAAATTCTTTGTGACACGACAAAACGGGTTTTCTTAGTGGTAAACGCGCAAACCTGTGTCTTCTGGGGATTGAACTGAACGTGGTTCAGTTCACCCCACTCAGAAACCATCCCCAAGGAAGTCTCTATAGAAAACACAACACACTCGTCGACGTTTTCCCGAGAGAGACCTGCACGGTCGGAATATACCGCATCCCCAGTGCTGTCATCCGCATAACAATATATGTTGGAGATATCCAACATATCATTGATGTGCAGGAGGAACAAAGTTGGGGATAGCATGCAGCCTTGGGGTACACCAGCGTTCAGGGGCTTGGGGTCCGAGCAAAAACCGTCGCGAACGACCTGTATGCTTCGCCCAGTGAGGAAGCTGGTGATCCACTTGCATAAACTCTCGGTAAGCCCATAGGAAGGTAGCTTCGAAAGAAGCCCCTTGTGCCATACACGATCGAAGGCTTTCGCCATATCCAGACTAACTGCTAGACCCTCTGCCTTGCTTTCAATAACAGCTGCCCAATGGTGCGTAAGATATAATAGAAGATCACCAACCGATCGACCATGGCGAAAGCCGTATTGCCGGTCATTGACTAACTGGTGATCCTCGAGGTAGGTTAGGAGCTGCTTATTGATGATGCTCTCCATTACTTTGGAGAGAAGAGAGGTAATGGCGATAAGTCTGTAGTAAGCTGGATCCGAGCTATCACCTTTTTTAGGGATCGGATGGACAAGGGCACGCTTCCATGAGACCGGGACTACGCCTTTTAGGTAGGAGTACCGAAATAGACGCGTAAGCACTGGTGTCAATTCAGGGGCACATGTTCGTAGCACAACTGGAGAAATACCATCTGGCCCACTTGACTTATGAACTTCCAAGGAAAGGAGGGCTTTTCGGATGAGTTTTTGCCGAAAAACTATTTCCGGCATTAAGCTCGGAAACCGCGGGATGATAGGCGGTGTCTTCCCTTGGTCGTCCAAAGTCGAGTTGGAAGCGAAAAGAAAGCCCAAGAGATCGGCTTTCTCTTTTGCCATGTGGGCCAGAGAGTCATTCCCCATGTGCATCGGCGGTAGGGACGGCTGGCTAAAGTTGCCCAGAGTGGCCTTGGATAGCGCCCAGAATTTGCGCGTGCCAGGCGGGTACTTTGCCAGCTGATCCCAAATTTTGACGACATGCTTGAACTTTGCTCTAGCAATTTTCCGTTTGAAGAATCTGGAGGCACGATTATATTTCCTCTTCAGAACTCTAGAGTTCGGATCCTTAGTGACTAATTAACCCAAGCTTGATAAGCCTGCCGTTTGCCAGCTGCTGCAGCCCTGACAGAGGCATCAAACCAAGGCCGCGATCTGCCACCAAGTGGTATCACAGAGCTTGGTACAAATAGTTCCATGCCCTGAAGTATCACATCAGCTACAGCCGCAGCGCAGTCACTAGGATCATTGGAAGAGAAACAAATCGGCCCCCATGGGTAGGATGCAAAAAAGAACCGCATTCCATCCCAATCCGCTGACTTGAAGTGCCAAACGCGTCGAGTCGCAGGTCTTGTGCGAGCTGGGCGTTCAATGAGCACTACACTTTGCACCAAGCAATGATCAGAGGACTTTAAGGAAGCCTCGACAGTGACTTGGTACTTTCCGGGATGTGTAGTCAGCAGAAGATCCAACAAAGAGGGCATGTGACTGTCCACGTCAGGTAGACGACTGTGCGTCTTGACCAATTGACACAGACCATTTGCCAGAGCAAAGTCAAACACAGATCTCCCCGCGTAGTCGGTGGCACGTGACCCTAGCCAATCGGCATTGTGCGCATTGAAGTCCCCGAGGGCTACGAGTTCGGCGGAGGGAATCTGTGAAAGCAGATCGTCAATCTTCGTTTGAAAATGGCCCACGAGTTGAACCGTTTCTGCATTACCACTATGGGACCTGTAAAGGCACGCGTAGACTCTGACATGGTCGTCCATGTCCACGCGCAGCCAGAGTACAGACAGGTTCCGTTCTTCAAAAACCTGAAGGCAACGGTAGCAGATATCCTCCCTTACGAACACAGATACCCCGGCGTGTGGTATAAAATGGTGTTCTAGGTTATACCCGGGGTATGACAGGTAAGCTGTGTCGCTAGGTTGAGATATCTGCGTCTCCGTCAGAAGAGTAGTCAGAGAGGTAGCTGTTAAATACATACTACCACCAACAGACCCTCAATTTCGACTAGCTGCGCGCGCGAAATCTCGGGTGCCGTTTGCATATTGAGCGAAGCGAGCCCAGTATAATGACTCATCGTTTCCCATTGACTTTAATGGGATATCAGTTTTTTGACTATTACTCCTCAACAATATGACATTAAAAAAAAAATTAATTATCACCTAATGTGTGTCTTTTTGATTGCAAAAATTTCATAATTTTCCGTCAAGTAGTTTTCGAGCCTATTCGTGACAAAGAATGTGGAAAAGTCTCCAGTAGAACGCTACACTCGCTTCGCTCAATAAATACAGCTACAAGCAGCCATTGGATTCTTAAGAACATTTGCACTGGATATAAGAAAGCTAAGAATTTTTATACTTCTATTATTTTTAATATTTTAATTTGACGTCATTACTTTGTCTGTATTAATTTTTTTTGTATAATTAGTAATTGAGTAAGGGATTGTGTACATTAATATTCTTTACTCATAGCAAATTTTATATTTATTAAATATATATTTGATATTGATTTCTTTTCTTTTAAAAAAGTCCCCTCTAATGTACTTTTGTATATTTTATATTTTTGATATAGTAAAATAAACAGAACATAGCTTGATCAATAGATTTTCTTAATTATTTAGCCATTTTTGTTTATAGAGTTCATTTATTTATTTCAGTTTATTTTTGTGTTCATATGTTCACAGTCTACGCCTCTACTAGTCCCATAGTCGTAATGCAGAAACAGATAAACTCTTGGGCCATATCCAGTCAAAGATTGACGACCTGGTTTCACAGACTCCATCCGGCGAATTTGTAGTCATCGGGGATTTCAACGCAAAAAATATCGATTGGCTAGGGTCACGTGCCACCGAATTTGCTCGGAGATACAGATCTCCGAGCATATTCGTTTAACTTTGCTCTGTCAAATGATCTGTTCTAGTTGGTTAAGAAGCATACTCGTCGATTTTTGATTTGATTTGATTTGATTTAATTTGATTCAACGTCTAGCTTGCATAATACAAATCAGTTCAAGGCAGTGGATTGGCAGGAATGCTTTTTTTGCATTTATTCATGGGGATTTATTTATTTCCCTTCCAATGATCCCAATGACTACGTTCAAACTGTAGCTGATGTGATGTGATGTTGGCAGATCGTGGTCTTGCTTTAATGCTTCTATCAGGGCTGCAGCAGGCTTGTAAAAGGCAGGCGTACTAAGATTAGGTTAATGCGTTATAATATAACCATGCCTCCAGATTCTTCAAATGGCAAATTGCTACAGCAAAGTTCAAGCATGTCGTCGAAATTGGGAATCATCTGGCAAGAAACCCGCCTAGGGTGCGCCTTCTAAAGCTACTTTGTAAAATTTTCCCGGCAGAAAGCCGATCTTTGGAACCATTTTGTGCCTGAAATTTGAATCTCGACGACCAAGGAAAGTCATCCCGGTTAATATCCCGCGGTAGTTTTTGACAAAAACCATCCGAAAGTCTCTATTTTCCTTGGACATTCATAAGTCGAGTGGGCCGGATAGCATTTCCGCAATGGTGCTACGAACATGTGCCCCTGGCGTAGTCTCGGTCTCATGGAAGTGTGCATTTGTCCATCCGACCTAGCTAACTACAAACCTATCAGTATTACTTTAACTAATTAATCTCTTAAGTAATGGAGAGCATGATTAATCAACAGCTATTAACGTACCTCGAGGATCCAGTCCAGGAGACCAATTCATCAAGGAGTAGAAATAAAGTTTACGTGATGTTCGATCTGCTGGTGATCTTTTGTTATGTTTTACGCACTGTTAGGCAGCTGTTATTAAAAGCACCGAAGAGGGTCTGGCAGTTAGTCTAGGTGTGGCAAAAGCCTTCGGTCGTGTTTTTCCCAAGGAATTTCTTTCGAAGCTTCCTATCTATAGGCTTTCTAAGAGTTTATGCATTGCAATAACCAGCTTTCTTATTGGGGGAAGCATACAGATAGTTTTGGCTGGTTTTTGTTTTCACCCTTCGAGCTGCACGCTAATTCTAATTCGGTCGCCGAGATATACATTTATTATAGTCTGGGAGCACTCTCTCAATATTATGATATACGTTAAAGTACAAGCCGAGGCATTTTAATAATAACATGTACATGAAATTTTAAAATAAATCTTTACTTTAAAATATAATATATATATTTGTTATATTTTAAATATTTATAACAGTATTTCCTGTTCAAAGTGTTGAGGTAAGCGATTGTTTTCTTTTAATGTACAATAGTTTGATGGAACAATGTTTTGTTTAATTTTTTTGTCTTACCGATATACTGTCTTATAAAATTGCAATTTCCTTAGAAAGTCTTTCTCGGTGTATTTTCACTCACCTGAGACGATATCTTCATAATATAATTCATAATCATTTCTGTTATATTTTTTTTCTTTTCAACTAAACATCATTCTCAAAATTTCTTGAGTAAAACATTTAATAAAAAATAAAATATATATAAAGTGGATATAAAATATATTTGTAATGGTGTATTTTAGACAGTAAATTAGCAAACTACCATCAATTGAATAAGGATCTGTGTGTTTGAAAATGATATTTCGTCTACTACTGATTCTTTGCCTGTACTGATATCACCTTCGCTAAAAATGTCATTAAGCACCCAGCAGATTCTGACCCTCGTATTGCAGGGTGAAGTTGGTGATTACTGTTAATGGAACTAAAATAAACTAGTCGTTCTGTGAACAGTAGACCTCAGTACGTTAGGGGATGAGACATGTTTTAAGTGCCTTTTCCAAAAAGGAATAAGTATACCTATGTATGTATGTAGGTACATAACTACCGATCGATCGTCGTCGATCTGCAAAGGTTTTCAAATTGCAATACAGAGAGAGTGAAGACCATGAGTGTTATTTAATATAAAGTTTTAAATACTTATATAGCACTCAGTATTGAATGATTTAAATTCGAGTGATGTAGCAGTACGTGTATTTGTTTTTCATGAAGCTCATAAAAATTAGGGACATTAAAAGTATTATTAACTCTTGTTATTACAAGAACCCGCAAAAAAAAAATATGAAGACGTTAAACTCTCTTAATCTTAATTCAACAATCGGGTATAAAGAAACAAAGACAAACTTAGTTAAACAAACCAACTTTAGACTATTAATTATTGTCAAAAATGCAATGCCTAATGCATTAGTTTATAAAACAAAAATTAAAAAAAAAATCCTTGATAATTGATTTATATTAAAATATATTAATAAACTTTCTTACTTCTATAAAAAAACTAAGATTGCGTCTATTTCAAATAAATTAATTAAAATACAAAATTTACTATATCCAGTTGCTGAGGTCATATTAATAGTATAATAAAGTGTTATATTATTTAATATTATTATAATATTCTAATATTATTATAATTATTATAATATTCTAATTTATTTAACCTATTGGATCATGCCAACAACGAATAACTCAGTACAATAACACAGTTTGAAATTATTGGTTTAGCGACAAATTTACTTTGTAGTATTGTAATTGTTTTGTATTGCATATGCATTTATTAATTTAATATTGCATTATAATTTAGTTTTGTATTGCATTATATTTTTTCATGTTGGATGGACTTTACAGTACTTTTAAACTACACCATTCAAATCAGGAAACTTTTTGGAAGTGAAAGCATCCAAACCACAGTGCTATTTAGAATAAGTGAGAAAAAACATGAGCTCGTTAAAGCATATTGCAAATCGTTAGACAGAAATTATTATATGACAAAAGTGGCATCTACTGTAACTAATGAGACCAAATAGTCAACATTGATATCAATAATGTAATAATATTAATCGATAACATCTTAGAAATACTGAAGTTCAATAATAGATGGTATCTGATAGTACAGATAGTACAAAACGCCATCTGTTTTGAAAAAAGTAAACTATGATGTAACCGACGAAATGTTAAAAATAGTCAACTACACCACTCCATTAGATAGTTAAATGCACATTAAGAGATTACACCTCCAGTACTAAAACGAACCACAAGATATGGAAGATATTCTGAGCTTAATACAATAAGAAAAAGCACGATATGCAAAGGCTAAAACTCGAGAGATTAGAGCAAATTCAAATATTATAGAAAGAAAAAAGAATTTTTTTATTGAAATGGAAAAAAAAACACGAGATCTTGCACGAAAAAGCTGTAAATCGAGAAAAAATTGCATATTCTGGAAAAACTTCACAGTGAAAAGAGAACGAAAACTTATACGAGATGCTACAAAAATATATTATAACTTCAGAGGAAGCTCTCTGTAAAACTACGCTGTATAGACATTCAACAGTTTCCGAAATGTTAAGGTGTTGAGAGAAATTAACTTGGATAATGTAAAATCAAGAAGCATTATAAACAACGTGAGGAGAATCAATAAGATATCAAATTCACTCTTGCTAACTCATATATGTTACATACAATTATGGTTTGTTTAGACGAGGTTAAAATACTAAATTTTAGTTAGACTATAAAACAATGTATTGAAATAAATTCTTTACTTTTAACTAAAACCAAACATCAACAACATTAGGTATCAATTTATATTTACTTTATCTAAATATTATGAAAAAAAATAATTTGTTAAAATATACAATACAAAGGTTATAATGGTCGTCAAAATTACCTAAAATACAAATTTAAAATAACTAGTAATGCGTTATCAATTTACCTCAATATCCAGTGTACTAAAAGCATAGGGTAAAGTATCTAAATGCCTTTTGAATTATTATAATTCGAACGTTTACGATACGAGTATGTTTTTATGCGAGTATATATTTGATATCTACAAGGGTCTAATGGTTTACAATCACAAAACGTGATTAGTGTTCCTTACATAATAAGGTAATTTTAAACAATGTGTGTGTTTGTGTAATATACAAATAATATATAAAATTAATTAGGAATTAAATTGATGGGTTTTAACATTATTTTCTTGAACTGAAAATTTTGTGCAGACAGCAATTAAAATATGTTTATATGGTGAGAAAATAACGAAATTATTAATATGTAAGAGTTTTTTTTCTAAATATGACATATATTTATAAAAAAAACTGATGATCATGATATATTAAAAGAAAGATCCTTAGAAATCAACCAAAATACTCTTTATTAGTATATATTATTGTGCTATTTTTGCTTATTTAAATGATATTACAAGAAAAATTTAAATGACATTACAGCATATAAATGATAATCTATAACATAATTAAATGTGAATGAAGTACAACACAGGATATGAATATGAACATATTCAATAATTATAATATTATTTACGAGCAATAAGAAATAATACAAAGAAAAAATTATAAAGATTCGATTTGTGACTTGTTTCCGCATCACGGAAGGTCACGTAAAAAACATGAGACCCCCCGGAGGGCATGTATGAGGAGGTTGATGGCTATAGCCGAGGCGAAAGAGGTATGCAGGGACCGTAGCGTTTGGCGCTCCGTCGTCTCAGGCTACCCCGCAAGGGATATGGCGTGAATATAAATAAATAAATATCAACCGACAGCTCCTAACGTTGGGCAGCGGTTATTGAAAGCAAGTGAGAGGTTCTGGCAATTCGCCTGGATATAGCAAAAGCCTTCCATCGTGTATGGCACAAAGAACTTCTTTCCAAGTTTCCTTCCTATGTTCTTCTCGATTATTTATTCAAGTGGATCACCAGTTTTCTTACTGGGCGGAGCATACAGGTCGTGACGGTTTTAGATTGCGTGTTCGGAACGGGGAGTGTTCCGAAGAACTATTCGATATGATGTCTGCCGCCAAATTTCATCACCCCACAGTTCGCCGTTGCCTTCTTTACCAGCCATACCATCTGGATGCGTGGCGATCTTCCACTTTGTGGTTTTCTAGGACTTTTTTTCCACGTATCACGTGGAACGTACTTTCTTTGGCAGTATTTCCAGATCGATACGACATGGATACCGTCTAAAAAGGCGTATACTCCTACCTCCAAGGCCGAAAAACGCTGTTGTGAATTTTGCAAGAGTTTATGGGCAGCGGTAATACTAAATAAATAAACTTAAGATATTTTTTGTTACACAAATTACGGACATAATCATACATCACGTCTTTTTCCCGAAAGGGTAGACAAAGATCTTCATTTGCTACGATCCTGATATATTACTTTCGCTTTTTCTACTCTCATAAGTACTTCATGAAAACTTATCGGTTCCAGGCTATCTTGAACTTCAGGTGTTTTGAAAAAGGCAAAGAAAGCATTCATTGCCTTTTTCAAAACATC
Organism: Melinaea menophilus ssp. n. AW-2005; assembly: GCA_918358695.1. Taxonomy (NCBI): domain Eukaryota; kingdom Metazoa; phylum Arthropoda; class Insecta; order Lepidoptera; family Nymphalidae; genus Melinaea; species Melinaea menophilus. The sequence continues at coordinate 33,117,930 of OU911039.1, read as the reverse complement.
TGAAGAAACAAACTTAATCTGATGAAATAAATATACTTTATATGTTCGACTTATCAAACTCATTAGGTTAGGTTTCATTTCAATACTTTAATATTGAAAGCAACATCCACTATGTACAGTCATATGAGCTTTTTGGGACCTTTTCTTTACTATTCATATTTATATACATATCAGCGTCCAAATGATTTGGTGACAAAATTAATCTGCTTATATTTATTTTAAAGCAGAATGTCACCGACACACGAGTTTGGCTTTCGCTTTGCCGTGTCCAGATGTAGGTGAGACACGATATAGAAGAACAGATAGCACATTACTTTACAACGGATTTGTACCTATCAATTGTTCATTATTTACGTATGCACAGCTACACAATTTGAGGACTGTTATTAGTTGACTAACAGCCGACTAACGTAACATTTACGTTTTGACATACACTTAATTTTAGAAAAGAAAGATATTATTACAATTTGGCTTATCTAAACGGTCGAATTGCTTAAGTCTTTTTAAGTTTATTTTGTTTTTAATAAGAAAGTATGGGTTTTATTTATTACAGCATGATCTTTAACACATTTTGAATATTTAGTCTAAAAATTTTACCTCAACAATACAATCACAATAAAATCAAGCAATCTTACGTCACATTTTCTCTAATATATAAGTATACAAAATATCATGATCAATTAAAATATCAAAAAATTAAAAAGATCATGATCAATCTTCCCTCTTTAGAATATTAGTGTAGATTATAATATTTGGTTCACAAACAAATGTACAAAAAATATGAGTGAAACGGGAGTGAATTTACAAAACAAAATGATAAGAATATTATTAAAATATTTTTATATGTTTTAATAATATCCATATCATTTTACTTGCGTTACTTATGGTTTCCTTGTTACCTATTCATACACTGTACCGTTCCCTATGTGAATCTGTCCGCCGCTCTTAGGAACGGTGTAAATCATGAATCATCATTCACGTCCGAGAGGCTTTAGAGTGACGATTGATTTGTTACAAACGCTAGAGCATTGCATTGTTCAGATTTTTAAGTTAATACTGAAAATTAGCAAAATACTATTAAAATTAAAAACAAGAATGAACTCGCGTGTGGTAGTTTAATTCTAGTAATTACAAAATGTCAATAAGTATGATAATAAGTATTATATTAAATTACAAAATACAAGTTCACTTAAATAATTTTATGGTAACGTTTAATCATTTACTGCATTTTTGTAACTTATAAATATTCTTAAAGTCACTTTCTTCTAACCCATGAGCGACACTCCGGCGCCAGACACCTAATTCACGCACCTGCGCGACAGTGCGGCGCCGCGTTTTTTTCTTGTATGTTAGCACCGCACGCACCGCACCGCATATCCGCGCGATGTTATGGTGCTTTAAAACTATTATATTATATGTTATAAATAATATTGATACTTATACATATTTTAGTCGCTTCATATTTAAATTATCTATAGCTAACATATTAAATCATTAACGGCCACGTATAATATTATATATTTCTTACAACAACTTAAGAGACGGAGTGGTTTGAAATTCACATATTTTAAAGAAAGTACAAGTAACAACAAGTAAAGAAACTACAGTATTATTTTAAATAACAACATACTTTAGCTTATTTTATCTTTAGAAACAGCTTTTCAAGCATAACATATATATGTATAATTATTATAAATTATTGTAAATACCTTCTATTATCATGTTAGATAAAGTTCTTTATGGAAACTAACTCGCGGACTACAGCTAGCACTTATTACTTCCAAATTCATAATATTAGAATCAAAAACGTTAATCAAATGAAATTTTATTAGTAATTTATATAAATATTTTATAAAAAATCCTAGTAAATTTCACCTACGATTGGGAGCATTACAAAGTGACGAAATAAAAAAACATTTGTTATTATGGCATGTGTTGACTGTTAGTTCCCTAAGGTAAGATTGACTACGGTTATATCCGAACCAAAGAAATACACTTTTAGATTTTCAATATGAGATCGTCAAAGTAAAAAGTCGATGTGGGATCTGTGAGTTTCTGGTATTTTATATTCAAATTTCAATTCATTTATTCATTTCAAATATATCTCAAATAAATATTGCTAAATATTTTTAAAACTTCCCGAAAGTCATTTATTTTAAAGATAAAATATTTAATATTCAGTTACAGTGTACTTGAGCGATCACATATCTATTTATTATATTAATATTTATTTAGCTTCACGCCATATCCCTTACGGGGTAGCCAGAGACGACGGAGCGCCAAACGCTACGGTCTCTGCATACCTCTTTCGCCTCGGCCACAGACATCAACCTCTTCATACATGCCCTCCGGGGAGTCTTCATGCTTTTTACGTGACCTTCCTCCAGTATCATAGATACAGTGTTTTCGGAGGTCACTCGAGGCCTCCCCCTTTCTCTCTTACCACTCACTTTTCCGGTATAAATCTTTTTTACCATTCTTTCATCACTCATTCGTTCGACGTGCCCAAACCACCTGAGCACGTTCTTCTTCATTCTCACTGTAATATCTTCACTAGTACCTACCATTCTGTGGATCTCTTCATTGCGGATTCGGTCAGCTAGGCTGACTCCGCATATTCTGCGGAGAGATCGCATCTCCACAGCATTCATCTTTCTTATATTCTTCTTCTATATTACCCACGTTTGGCTGCCGTATAACAGCGTCGGTAGCAAAACGGCATTGTGTACAGCCAAACGTACAGCCAACAATGCAGCCAAAACACCGTTGACTCTGTTACCGGCAGCAATACGCCTTTCCACATCCATTTCGTATCTTCGATCTCTGCTAAACATACTTCCCAAATATACCACTTCATTCACTTGTTCTATTATCTTATCATTCAGGTTGATCTTACATTCTGTTCTTTCTTCATTTCTTTTATCTTTTCATCACATATCTCAAGATAGTTAAATCAACCTGTTGGATTCCTAGGCTTACGGGATGTAATTGGGAAAATTTGTCTTTCTTGAAGCGGTCACGTCCCCAGCTCTGATTGATTCGGAGGAGGATTAGAAACTTGTGATGGACGATCCTGAAGTTTTTTTTTATCATTAAGTCTTTCCCTAGTTAGGGAGAATCGCTGGGGCTACGGGGCTATGGGTATTGCCCATTGCCCAGTCAATGTGGTGAAGACTTTGCTTGGTGCAGGCTGTATCGTCTAACATAAAATCGGATGGTGTTAAAAATAGTTTTTTGAGAGATGTTGTTAATTATAAATCTAACAATAACTTATAAGGGATGCATAAAATATATAAATTTGTGATGTAATGTTTAATAATGTAATCTATTTACACCAGTGGTACACTCACCAGGCATGACAATGTGCGTATAAAATGCACATGCTTTGCTTTTTTCTTATGGTTTCTTATTTTAGTTAATTTCGTTATACTGTTTTATTTGGTTTTATGACTTAGCATTTCAGTCTTTTTTTATATGAGGATTTTCTTAGAACTGCCTGTTGTTATAAGAGTTTTTCGATATAAGTTTTCTAAATAAGATTATTTTTTCATACTTTAAAAATATAATGGTTTCCAATCAAATGCTTCCTTGTACATACATTGAGACGTGGTCTGCCGGCAGCTGGCTCCGAGCCAGTCTCCGACATCACGACCACTCTTGTGATATACGAGTGTAATATTATTAGAATTGCATGATGAATTATTGGGAAGCAGATAAACATATATAATATACTTGTTATTTGCCCAAATAAATAGTAATATAAAGTTATATCTTTCATTGGGTATCCCTTAATTATATTTTATTATTACTATGAGTTAAGAAAATATATAATTTATTGATTTTAATTACATACAAAAAATACTGTAAGTCTTAGGTACTAATGATAGAATAATTTAAACTTGCTCTTAAAATCAGTTACCAAAATATAAGGACACTACCATTGAAATTTAAAAAATGTATATCCATCTATCATCTGTCATATATGGGGACATTGCGATAAATTCTCTAATTTCAAATAAAATCGTTAATCTAAAAATGCTGTTTATATGTATATAAAAATTTTCTCTAAACTATTTTTTTCCAACTGTTGTTTATAAATAATGCACTTGAGTGGATAGTAAACGGGTTTTATTATACTTGAACAAAAATTAAAGTACCACTGCCCCGGTGAGTGGACGAGAGCCTACGCTAGGACATCGACAATACAAAGTTCGTTATCTTTGCTAATAAAAAACTTCAGGCGTTACACTAATTAGCCGTTCACACCGACACCCATATGCCATCATATCAGATCAACATTAAATATATTATAGAGTTTTGGTCAATCTCAAGTACTCCAGCCCAGATCAGGTCATATTTTTGTATAACGGTAATGTAGAAGCCAAAGTTTTTCCAAGGCACCGTGGACCGATTAAATGTAATTTTAAATTCCTAGCTGAGTTAAAAATGTTTGGCAGACAGACAACTTACCAACAAAATGATCTTATAAGTGGTCTTTTTTTCTTATTGGATTAAGGATGTCGGGTATTAATCTAGTTGTAACATATTACATGATACATATACCACGAGTAGAATAAAAAGCTTTTTTTTTTAATTCTTTAATCAAATCTTAATAACGTTCAAAGTCCAGACATGGATAGTGTGTATGTACTCTTATATGTATACTAATATTGACAAATGTTGACAAATAATAAAAAAATATGTAAATGAAATTCAGATTATATATCCATAAGTATTCGGCTTGACCTTGTATTTTACATCCAAATCAAATTATCATATCATATAAAGTATTTGTGTATTCAGATTATCAAAGGGACAAAAGTCCTCCATATCAAATATACATAAAAGTAGTCATCAAAATTATTTCATGTTAACAATATAATATAATTTTACAAAAATTTTAAATGTTATTTCGACATTAACAGACCTAGAGATATATAATATGAAACGTAATAATTTTATTTGAAAGTTTAAATAATAAGTATTTATACATACATGTACAAGTATACATATGAAGCTATACTGTGTTAGTTGTTTGATAATTGTTTATATAGTAGGCTACATAAGGCGTGAATTATTTGTCATATATTTTAAATTAAAGCATTTGGGAAAAGTCGCACTTACATAAGCAAATGCAGTATAATAAAAAACCGTGACACTTTATTATATTATCTTCAGACATTCACTGTGGAGTGTTCAACACAGACCGTTTAATATTAAATGGTTTTTATTTTTCCACATAAGGGACATTAATTGAGAATCCCAAAAATTATATACTCTAAATTTTAAATGAATCTCATATAATATCAATGTTGATTGTATGTATTAAGGTTCAGATGCTTGGGAGTATATATTACTAATGAAAAGACGTGTGGTTTCTTTGATCTTTCATTTATAACTAACTCCGTTGATATAATTACACCTACATTCAATAATAAAAATAAATAAGAAACGGTCTACCAATGATATAATATGAAATTAAAATTAGAATCTATGGACCTTATTTTACAAGATCTCCGAAGTTTTACTCAAACAATATATCGTAACTTTATTTTAATAAGACGTTCGCGCACGTTATTTGAATAAATTTATTAATGGCTAGCTTTAATTAAATTTAAATTAAATTTAAGTTTAATAAAATCTTTAAAGATTTTTTTGGTAATTTTTTGTTTAATTGCCATAAGATTTTGTTTTATATATGAAAAGTAAAAACATGTTAATTCACTGATGTAAAACAATATTCTAGCAATTCATGGAATTAAAACTAGAAAATGGGGAAGTATTAAATATTTAAAATATTATTTTCTTGTCACTTAATATCAAACTAATTTTTAAACATTTTATTCTTTGAACCGTAAATTATTCAAACTAGCGTTCAGTGTCGAGGAACGCAGGCATTTGACTTCGGGCTTAGTCGTAGTCATAGAGCACGAGGTTCTGTTTTTTTAGTCAAAATAGCCCGGAACTCTCCCGGCTGAATCGTGGATCTCAAATTTGGCTTACTTCAATATTCTTATATTTGTAGCTAAGGCTTATTTAAAATTTAATGAAATATATAACTTTTTATTTGGACTTACTCGTATTTCATTGTACCCTCTGTTATAACAATAGAGTATGGGATAGCCATCGATTGTGAATTTATTTAAATGTCCTACAGAACCAAGTTGCGCCGTAGAACAAACTTTCAAAATATAATTTTCAATATATAATACCTAACTTTTTAATAATTTAATAGGTACTTCTAACGTTATCGATATTCTACAAAGTATGAGACAACCACTACATTACATTGTTATATACTCTGTACTGTTTATTTTGTATACTCTCCAGCGCCTGCGCTTAAGATAACTCTTTACCTTATTTTTGTTGTTTTTTTAAATTTATTGTTATAAAATTAACTAAAATGATGTGGAGTTCAACTTTTACAGTTCTACTGATACTTACTCTTTAAGAAAATAAAGCCATTTATAAATAGTGACTATAATTGCGTGATTAAAAATAAATACTTTTAGTGCCAACAAACATCTATTAAATGATTTCTAAACCTTACTAAAAATAATACTAACTTAATTTATTTTACACACTTTAAGAGTTCTTCTCCGTTCTTATTCTTTAAGGCTGGCAAAAGCATACGGAGTTTTACCCTAAACTCTTTTTAATATACTCGTAATAAGTAGATTTCATCGTAAAATAAACTTCTAGTATCTTACGTTTCATTTTAAATATTTTTTTATATGTATAATAAACTGGTAATAAAAATATTACAATATAACAATAAAGTAATACATGTTATTATTACAGGAATATTTACGATTTTTTATTTTCCGTAACTTATTCACCTATAGTCTCTAGAAATTATTTCACAGATTCTATATCACTAGATCAATTGATTTGTTTAAGGAATAATTATACATATAAAAAGTAATATTATGTTGAAACGTTTTTTCACAATAGTAAGATCTACAAAACAGGTTTTACAAGGTTTCTGTTCCCAAGTGAACATAACGAAACTTGAAGCATGTTCTACGAATATTCATATTCCGCGAAATATAACTTACATTTTCACAACACGAGCGACGTGAAACCTAATAAATGCTTTTCCTACATCGCACTGTAAAGAAAGGATTTCTCCGGAGAATTGAATAACAAGGAGAGAGGAGGTAGAAAAAAGGAGCTTGTTATTGAGTTCTAGCATATAAAAGCAATAATTATCAAAGTAAGTTAAAACACAAGTCTTTTGATTGGACTTCGTAAGAACAATACGATTTGTTTTGCAAACTGTATAAAATTTCGGTCTTTGAAAATTTGTTTACATTTTATGGCATTTTTGCCTTAAAATAAATGTAAATCGAAATCAGCACTGAAGTGAAAAAGGTTGAGCTTATAGAAAAGTTTGTTAAAAATATCTAATACTTTAATCTTAACCCAAAACCCTTCTTTCTATATAACCTACTATATTCGACTCCAGTCCTCGGCTGTGGTGAAACTTGCAAATCTTCATTTTTACAAATGTCTATGTATACGGTACCGCTTAGCATGAGGCTGACCGTGTGCTCGTTTTCCACATAATCTCCTTAAGATACACTGGACATGTGTAAAACGAATCATGCAAACGTTACTATTTGGAAAGCATTACAAAGATTTGTAGTCTCCTAGTGTTTCCTCTAGCAACAAATCTGAATTAGATCCAGCAAACAAACCGCATGTTGTAGCAAATTGGTACTAGACTACATAAACATACAATTAGATAAAACTCAAACAAAATTGATAACAACAAACGGAGAAAGGGAGGAAGAAAGGAAACGTTTGATGTTGCTTTAAATCTCGACAAAAGAGATTAGCACAAAGTAAACGACATTAATTATATACAAACACACACACACACACACACATACATATATATATATTTGTCGGCAGCCACGCTATTTATGTGCGGCTTCAAGAAACAGCGTCCAATAGGCGCCAGTGGAACGTACACCGAACGCAAGTTGCGGGTACTCCGAGAAAATAAAATTTCTCCTTCCTTGAGATTCGACTATAAAAGCAGCCCACTCCGAGTAGTCGGCACGCATTTCTAATGATTGCGTCTCGGTGTACGGATCACTGTCTCTTGATAGTCGAATACACCATATTGGGGTTGAGCGGCGAAAATTGTCTTTGACAATAAGTAGTGCTCATATTGCGGTGGGTGCCCGAACTCTGTCCCTGACAGTTAGTAGGCCCTATGTGACCGCCCTACATAGCCTTACTGATTTTTAATTATTATAATTCTGTTACGCGTTAGTTAATAACTGTTGTAACAATTGATCAAATTATTATTAATATTTTTTTTAATCTTACTAATTCTTTTGTTCTGTGTGTGTTTAAACTGTAAATAAATTTTGTTATTCTATTTGAATTTTCTTCCTGATGTCTGAGCAAAACCCGACATATTTATACACAAAGGAAATCCTGTGTGAATTTTGCGGTACGTTCTCGTAGATAGCTTTCCCAAGAGGTATCGGACCCGCAGCAAAATAGCTTGCAACTAGCTTGTCAATGCAGTAATGCTGTTTTGCGAAAGCAAAATGGAGCATGGAGCGCAGGTAAAAAGAACAGCTCAGTAAATCTAACATCCAACTGTACTGACTTAAAGTTTAAATTATCAATATTGAATTTCGTTATTTTTATTCTTTGTCAGCATAACTCAGTAAACTGAACTTTAATTAATATTTATTCTTATTTTATTTTATTATCCATCTCTAAAACCGACATAATTACAACAATATATTCTTATTAAAAAATATCGGATTTCCCTTACGAGGAAAAGAACTGTAGAACAGCTTGAAGTTTAAAGAACTCATTTCTAACAATAGTATGGTTTTATCCCCTTTCCTACACTTTCAAAGGTCGGAAGACATAAATTTACGATCGAGGGCATTACAAAGTATCGATACGAGAAACATTTGTTACTGCGCGAAACGTTGGAAGTCAGTTCCCTTAGGTCTGATATTTTTTCACTACGCTTTTTATCTCAGTCTTAAAAAATGATGTCCGTATTTACGAGCTGAGAGAGTCAAAGTTAGGACAGATTTTAAAGGACTTTGAAAGGACAACGACCCGAGAGATGAGATCGAAAATAACATTTTGTGTCCTAATCTTTTGATAAATAGTTTGTTAAACATTATTAGCTTTTGTAAATTTTAAATATAATAAAATTTCATTTTTTTTTATAAATAGTTTTCAAAGATCACGCTCCAAATCGTAGACTCCTTTCCCGGCGATGCCATAATAAAAATTCCACGGAAATGGCGATTTCAAAATTGTAAAATGAAATCAAAACAAAGAAGAGAAAACACACTTGACTGTGAATAAAATTATATCGTATTTAATATAACACATTGTTTAATACCACGTGATAACGGTTTATTCTTTTGATGAAAAACTGTTTAATTTAAATAAAACAAGCGACTTCGAATGACACGTTTTACTAACAGTCAAAGAATTCAACAGACCTTCTCTTTCTCCTTTATGGGGAAAACAAAGCTAGCAAGAGTATTAAAAAATGTTTTATTTTCTGTTCTAATGAAATCAGTTAGCGTTAAGATTGGGATATACTTTGTAAATAATATGTGCCTGTATTGAATATATTTATGTTATATATTTTTATGTTGGTATTTGTTTTACATTAATTTGAAGTCATCCTTTTTATATTATATAATAAATAACTTAGGGAGCTAGTTATTATACAAATAAATCCGAGTCATCTATATTTCTGCTTGTTTTCTTTAGACGTCTCATTACTTGCGGTTAAACATCTTTGATATTCGCTTTTTAATACCAAACTGTTTAACTTTTGTTGTGTTTTTGTTCTTCAATATTACAACTGTTCAAAAATAAATAGTTTTAAAAGTGATAATAAGACCTGAATTTTAAATTAAAAATTAATGAGTGTTTTTTTTATTATATATAATTTTTTTATATATTTTCATTCTTATATTTCTGGGTGTCAGCGTCTAAAGTTTCAAAATATTCTTATTTATAAAAAAAATTATGGAATAAATATTAGTATCATTTTTATGCACAATTAACTATTAACATTTTTTTTTAATTTTTATTTACCTCTGGTTGTGGTTTCATAAAACCTTTCGCTTCTTAAAAATAATAATACCATTGATTACTTTATTGTCAATAAAATTCTGAAAGTACACAGCGCTTTGGAACGTATATCCTCATTCGTAATTGAACAAAAATCCCTATGTTAAGAATTTTATATCTCACTTTTGTACTTCAATTAGAATTCCATTATCAGCAGTATAATAAAATTCACAATTTCATCCACTTTTTTTCCTCCATTTCATCTTTTATGTATTATCTGAATACCAACCAACAACCAACGTTTCAAACTAAAACAACTCAATTATGATCATTCATAATAATAAATATTTTTCGTGAATATCATAAAAAAATATTTTATATTTATATTTTTTTTTAAATCTTCTATTCTCCTGTTTTCACCTAATTACACGGTAAAATATTTATTACTTATCCAAAATCCTAATTTTATCTCCCAAAAACGTTTCTTGAAATGAATACTTAACGTAAATAAAAAAACTAAATAATATATTATTTAGTTTTTTTATTTAGGTTAAGTATTCATTTCAAGAAAATTTAAAACAGAAAAGTTGCATTTTATATAAATAGTAACTGAGAACAAACTGAATATTCATTCCAGATCTGATTTCGCATACTGGAAAGAAAGTAAAAAAAGAACTGGTTCATTGAACCGTAGTATATCTTTATAATTATAATTTATAATGAGTAATTGGTAATGAGAAAATAGCATTACATAGTGGTTGTTGTTAGCTGCATTACTTTATACTAAATACAAATTATAAATATAAAGTTTAATGTTTAAGTGCATTGTTAATTCGTTCAGGAAGTTCTTTTATCTAGACTTGGATCGTAATAACTTACTTCGTAGCTGCTACGACACTGCAGACTCCAAAGAATTTCTTTCTTTACATTGCTACTTCTAAAATCTATTTAAGTTTGTCGTTCCGCGATATGAGCTAGGTGTTGATCTGAACAATAATCCTCATACCTTATTATTTACTGAACTTAAGCCAGGTAGCACTGAATATAGAATATGTAACGAAAATATATTTTATGGCCTATACATTTTAAGTATAGTACATGCTTGTTTTAGAATTATGTATTTTTTTTATTTCGATTTATTATACATATTTTACGTATGAAATATGCATAATAACCGCAAGAGTACCAATTTTTTGCAGTTCTTACGTGTTTCGCTGTCGAGTCTAAGTTTGATATAACAAGTAAAAACAACAAGTTATTATAAACAATTTTATTTAATTTATTTAAATTCTTTATTGCACAACAAGGTACAAAGGGTGGGCTTAACGCTAAAGCATTTTCTACCAGCCAACCCAAAACGTGCAAGAAAATACGTACGAAGGCGGAGTGCAAAAAAAAAAAAGAAAACTATACAAACTAGATATCGATATATAGATATAATATATAAACTGTATACATACATAAACATACATAAATACTAACATACATACATACAAAGCTACAAATATATAAATAAATAAGTTTTGTACATATACTTAGATATACTCAGATGGGAAAATAAAAGATTATAAATTGTTGAGGTAGAACTGTTTCACCTGTCTCTTGAAAGAGTTTCGTGAAGGTGCCTTACGAATGTTTTCAGGCAATTGGTTCCAGAGTCGGACAGCAACAACAGAGAAGGAGTCAGACATGAAACCAGTGTGATGAGTGGGAACAGTACGGAGTTGGTTTTCACTCGAGCGCAGAGGCCTATCGTGGGCATGCGTACGAAGTAGGAATTTATTTTGAAGATATTTGGGATAAGAGGGATTGTAAAGGATAGAGTATAAGGTGCAAAGAATTCTCATGTACCTACGTTCGCGAATCGGTAGCCAGTTTAATTGCGAGCGATAACGCGAAACGTGGTCAAACTTTCGAAGGTTGAAACTAAATCTTATAGCAGTATTTAACATGCGATCAAGCTTGTTGAGCAACTCTTCGTTTAAATTTACGTAGCAAACATCACCGTAGTCAATTATCGGCAACAGTAGACTGTTGGCAAGCTGTATTTTTGTTTTAATGGGAAGAAAATGTTTGAGGCGCATTAATGAATGTAAACTAGCATAAAATTTCCGAGACACTTCTTTTATTTGACAGCTCCAGCCAAGACAACGATCCATCGTTAGGCCAAGATTTTTAACGTTGTTACAAAACGGTATAGAAATATTGTTAAGTTTTAATTTAGAAGAAAAGTCATTAATTTTGGCTAGTTGCTGTCGGCTACCAATTATAATCGCCTGACATTTGGAAGCGTTTATAGATGTGCCAAATCGATCGGCCCATGAAGATATGCGCATAAGGTCAGAATTAATAGAAGAAATAGTTTGATCGAAATTTGCGATAGTAGTGTGTTGATACAGCTGCAAGTCGTCGGCGTAAAGGTGGTAGTGTGAATGAATAAAGGAAGTAATAGAATTGATAAATGTCGAAAACAGTAAGGGAGATAATATTCCGCCTTGAGGAACGCCAGTAGTGATGTCACACCAGTCAGATTGCTTCTGTCCAAAGCGTACAGACTGCTTGCGCCCTCGAAGATAGGAAGAAAACCATTGTAGGGCAGAGTCTGAGATATTTGTTCGGGAGAGAAGAGCGAGGAGAAGATCATGGTCAACAGTATTGAAGGCATTACTAAAGTCAATGAGAACTAATACAGTCACATGCTTATTATCCATGGCTTCGCGGATGTCTTCGGTAACTTTAAGTAGGGCAGTTGTCGTACTATGACCAGCTCTAAACCCTGATTGGTATGTATTAAAAATATCGTGTTTAGTGAAATGAGAGGAGATCTGGTGATGAACAATAGATTCGGCAACTTTGGAAAGGAATGGGAGTATAGAAATAGGGCGGAAATGAGATGGCAGGCAGGATTTGATGTTTTAGGAAGTGGAATGATAAATGCCTTACGCCAAGTATCGGGAAATGTGTTACAGGATAAAGAAAAATTAATAATATGAGTAATTATGTCTAAAAGAGAATTTAAAATAAGAACTATCATAGGACGACTGATTTCGTCACATCCTATAGCTTTGGAGGAAATAGAAAGAATTCTCCTTTTTACCTCAGATCTGTCTACAGGTGAAAGGTGAAACTTTTTTAAAGGAAAAATCGGCAAGCTGAATATATCGGCCAGGGTACGGGATTTAATCGAAAGGTCCATATTAGAAGAAGAAGAAAAATTATCTTTTAAAGAATTGATGTCGATGTTGAGATTAGATTCGGTAGAGTTTCTTTTGGCCAACCCCAACGACTTTAGAAAATTATATGTTGCCGAAGAAGATAATGAACTAATACGATCAATGATATAATGGCGTTTTAAATTCCTACATAACCTGTTACACCGATTTCTTGCAGCTTTATATATGGACCAATTAACTGCATTACGATTGTTTTTGTATTTACGAAAGGCTTTGTCCCTTTTTAATCTAGCTTTACGAAAGTCATCATTAAACCACTGAGTGCTGTGATGTTTTAATTTGACGTTATGTAAAGGTGCGTGTTTATCAAATAAATCAAGGACTTCCTTACAGAAATATTTCACCTTATCATTTACTGTCTCCAAAACCGTTAAATCAGTCCAGTTGATTTTTGAGGCATCCAACTCCAGTCTATTTAAATCAAGTCCAGTAAAATTTCTGATTAATAAGGTCTTGGGTTTGGGTTTGGGAACCTTGATCGAATAGGAGACAAAGATAAGGTCATGGAGTGAAAAAGAAGGGGCCGGGAGTTGGCCAGATTTTGCAACAAGGTTACTATTGGAGACAATGACTAAATCTAAAAGAGTGCTAGTGGTACTTACGTGGTGAGTTGGTTCTGAAGGTAGTATTGTCAAGTTAACAGATTCCAGCAGCGAGCATAATTTATGGGAGCGGGAGTCATTTTTCAAAATACAAGTATTAAGATCGCCCATAATGATGACATGACTGTAAATAGATATTAAGTTTTCTAGTGTTTCTTCCAAGGTGGTAAAATAATTAATATTAGGAGGACAGTATATCACGCCAAGAACAATTTTAATGCCAGCATCCACCTCAAGGAATAAGAATTCAGGGGAGGAAGAATAGAGGGAAGGGGACTGACAAATGATTTTGTAAGGAAAATGGTTATTGAGGTAAATGGCCACTCCACCTCCAATCTTTCCAGTGCGGTCATTTCTAATTAGTGTAAAACCGGGAATAGCAAAGCAAACCGATTGTAGTGATGGTTTAAGCCAGGTCTCAGAGATTAGTATACAATGCAAGTTAGGGATATTAAAAGAGTCATACATTTCGTTAAAATGACAGGGAACGCTTTGGGCATTAATATGACATATATTTAAGTTTTTTGGAAAGGGCGCCAATACGTTTGACAAAGACTCACCAAGCAACAAATCATTGGTTAAATCGTTGTCAGTAGTAGAAAAAAAAGAATTGTCGCTGCAGGCCGAATGAAAAGATTCAAGACTGATATCCATGATAAAATAAAAAACGATGTATGTATATCTGTATGTATATAAATAAAAAAAGTAATGCTAATAGTTTTGTATATATGATGAACAATTATGATATATATTAAATTTTAAATATATATAAAAAAAACAATAATAATAATGATACTAACAATATTTATATAAAAATAATAATAATAATAATAAAAATAACTACAACGTACTTTAATGCACGTCCTGCTGGCATTTGATATAAAAAAAAAATCCGTGCCCGCAGGGGGACACGCGTGGGTAGACCTCGTGTGTAACTCGTTTAAAATATAACTCACTACTTAAGAATAATATATGATGCCGTTGCTTACATCAAAAATTTTCAAGCAAAAAGCGGTTTTAATTTTTTTTCTCGGAAAAGGTATCTTTTTTGGAAATACTTTTGGTACTTAAATTTAGAGTAAAAAATAACCTTTCTACTAAAAATATTTGCAAGGAGGGAATGTTTACCAGAAAAAAGTTGCCGTGGTTTTACCTACCTAAAATTTACAAGCTAAAAGTCGTTTTTATTTTTTTTCTCAGAAAAGGTACGGTTTACGAAAAAACTTTTGGTACCTAAATTTAGAGTAAAAAATAACCTTTCTATTACAAATAATTGTGATGCAAGAATGTTTACCAGAAAAAAGTTATGAATTTTTTTCCAAAAATTTTCGGATTTTTTACCCCCACCCCTAAGTTATTGAAGTTAGGTTTTCGGTTTATCTACATTAGTTATAGGTATTCATTAAAGACATCATATAATATGAACGCGATTGATCTCCTTTGTATAGGGACAAAGTTATGGTCGAAAAACTGAAATCAGAAAAAGTGAGGCCCTAGCGCCCCCCGTGGCCGGATTTTTCTGGTTAACGAACTTGACCTTCATTTTTGGATGGTTGATTTTTGTGCAAAGTTTGAAAGCGATCCGAGCGAAACTGCGGCCGCTATCGTGCTGACAAAAGTCGAATCTGGACGCACGCACGCATATATATATATATATATATATATATATAAACTTTTTGACCAATGGTCATTTCGGACTCAGGGGGTCATAAGAAGACCTCCTGTGAAGAAATTTTTCCAAAATTCGAAAGTAGGGGACAAATGAATGGGCAGACCGAATTCTTCGAGGTCTACCCAAAACAAGAAATAAATTACTAAACAAGCAAAGTAGGAACTTATATTCATAACATATATTCATAACAATTCTACTTATCGAATGCCTTACTTTTTATATTAACGTCGCCGGTCTCGCGATGCGGTAAATACATCCCGCGACGACTGAACTTAAACTAGTGTAAAGCGGAACTGGGGGATGAAATACAACATATTATTATTCCGTAGTACTTTTCATTTACATGAAAACTGCTTAATGTTTGTTCAGACTTATTTCTTATGGGGTTAATTTATATTTATTTATTTTAGCTTCACGCCATATCCCTTGCGGGGTAGCCAGAGTCGACGGAGCGCCAAACGCTACGGTCCCTGCATACCTCTTTCGCCTCGGCCACAGACATCAACCTCTTCATACATGCCCTCCGGAGGGTCCTCATGCTTTTAATATATAAAAGCTTGAAAAATCTCATTCTTATGATTTATATGCAAATTTGTTTCTATGATTTGAAATTGAAATTGAAATTTTATATCAATAAAAAGTGTTTTACTAGGAATTTCTAGTCCTAAGTTAGTATCATTACAATTATTGTGATAAGAAATTCAAAGTTCGGCTGCGGAACAGACGATCATTGGCAATAGCTAGTATTATAATATGTGACATAAACTTTAAATGTATATTGTTTATATTAAACGTGCCATAAAATCAAAGCAATAACCTTTATTTCCTCACTGTAAAGCGGAACTGGGGGATGAAATACAACATATTATTATTCCGTAGTACATTTCATTTACATGAAAACTGCTTAATGTTTGTTCAGACTTCGATATGTTGCTGCAACTCATTTATATTATTCACTGCTTTCGTTAAATGAAATAAGATATATTATAACTCATCTTGTTACAATTATGCAAGAATTACTTAAAACTTGTATTAGGAAACCGGTTTTTGAAGAAGTAGATAGAAAAAGAGGTAGGTAAGACGAAGAAGAAGAACCGGCAAGAAACTCTATGTAAACTTTGTTTACTTTTTATTGATTTATTGATTAAGTTACTGTTTATATGTAATAATAAATTAGAATTTCGGTATAACGTGCTACTAAAAGAAGTCTAAAATATTTTTTTTTTCAAATTTGCTCAATTATTATAAGTTTAAATAATTAAAATTATAGATCTTATATTTGAACTTATAACTTAATTTATTTTTTGACTAAAAAAAGAGAAAACCTTAAATTGAACTTTTTATTGTGTTCTCTTATATTCGCGCCAAAATATTATAAAATATTTCGCTGAGACCACTTCCAATAAACTTTATATTTTATTAATGGTTTTATATTAATGTATTAAACTAATTCACTGTAATAGTAATAAATGTTACGTACAATAAGGATTTTTTTAATCAATATTTATAGCAAGACTAAGTATAAGTTATAAAACTATTATACTGCCTATTTATAGCGGGATGTTATTATAAAAAACCAAAAAAAATAAATATATGAAACACTTTAAGATTTTTTTTGGATACAAAAAAAGAAGAATTAATAATGACATCGTCACAAAAATTCTTTGATGATTCTCGAAAAAAAACACAGAAATAAAAATTTTTATCATATTATTTATATTGTAAGAAATTTTCATATTTGTGTAATATTTTTAGATACTGTTTTTTTTTTGTCTTTATTTACATTGAATATTCAACATTCTGACTATTTATTTCTAGCTAGGCATTTTTCATTCAGCCATAATTTACATTTTTAATACTATTACTAAAATTGTAAAAAAAATACAGAATTTTTATTCCATAAGCTTCTATGGATTAACAAATAAAGTCTAATCGAAAATCATCAACTGGAAACGTGTTATTCGCGGTAATTATAATAGTATACTTTTTTTTTTTTTTTTTTTTGTGTGTCTCTGCTGTTAGCCCTACTGGCCATGACAGCGTCACCGGTGGAATGGACGGGTGCAGAAACCCGCCCTTGAAAAAGGGGGCCCTGAAGGGCCCCAGGGGAACGCGCGTCCTGAGAGCGCCTCCTGTGAGGCTCGGACCACGGCTCAGGACGCCGTTAGGTGGGAAGCGAGGGTTGGATGTGGGTTACGATTTGACACTAACGTCCTCCGACGGCAGAACTAGTATACCTTAATGGCTAAAGCGCCGTATCAAAACTCGTTTAGTTAAGTCGACGGACATAATGTAAATTCACTGTGCTTGTTAAGAAGACGATCCCGCTCGTTACAGCTATCTTTAGAGAAACTTTCTTGGCTTCTAGTCTTTTTAATTAAAGTTTTAAATAAGTTTTTATGTTTTTTTTTTGTAGTAAAAAAGTAACAAATAAAATTCAGGAGTGAGTAGGGGTAATTGAAGGTATATTATAAAACAAATTTATTTTATATTTACATAAAAACAAACATAATCAACATATTAAAGATCACTCTAGAGAGGGTTTGGGAGACTCCTTGTCGCAGAATCATCTTCAAGGAATACTCCATGCAGTTGCAGTTGGAATTCGTGTCCATAATCATATTATAATCGGCTATAATGTGAGTCATAAATAAAATTCTTACAATAAAAAACTTATTTAGTTTGCTACGTCGAATTTATAATACAAAACCACTTATTGGCTCCTTTTTGTTTTGTTTGGACATCTATTCCATTCCAACATAAGGCGTAATTTTTACTTCAATCCGTCTATTCATTCAGTAATTATACGGTAAAGAAGACATGGCTTCTAAAGATGTAAGTAAATAAAAAAATTGATAAGGTTAATATAAACTTTGTACTTGTCGGTGTTACGATGGATCTACATTGTGAGTGCAACTTGGAAGTGTGGAACGTTCTAGCTGAACTGCGGTGCACACTGACCCACATACAGTCACCGCGCTGCGATAGATATATCCTTTTTCAACGGAGATTGCTTCTTCGTTACTGTAACTTTGATTTTACATATGAGACATTCTTATGGGGTTAATTTATATTTATTTATTTTAGCTTCACGCCATATCCCTTGCGGGGTAGCCAGAGTCGACGGAGCGCCAAACGCTACGGTCCCTGCATACCTCTTTCGCCTCGGCCACAGACATCAACCTCTTCATACATGCCCTCCGGAGGGTCCTCATGCTTTTAATATATAAAAGCTTGAAAAATCTCATTCTTATGATTTATATGCAAATTTGTTTCTATGATTTGAAATTGAAATTGAAATTTTATATCAATAAAAAGTGTTTTACTAGGAATTTCTAGTCCTAAGTTAGTATCATTACAATTATTGTGATAAGAAATTCAAAGTTCGGCTGCGGAACAGACGATCATTGGCAATAGCTAGTATTATAATATGTGACATAAACTTTAAATGTATATTGTTTATATTAAACGTGCCATAAAATCAAAGCAATAACCTTTATTTCCTTACTGAAGAGCCAAGAGCAGCGTATAAATATGCAATTTCCTTACAACATGAAAAATTTAATATCAATTTGTCTCTCTGGGTGCATTTTCTCTATCCAAGACCGTTTTCATTGCCATTTTGTGTATTCATTCTTGTTTCATTTCTGAAATTGAAATTTGCTTCATCCAACAAATAGTAAAGCGCTTATTCCTACTGTATCATCGTGGTTTCTTTCTAATTTAAACTTCCTAACAAACACACTGCGTAGATATACTATTTAGACTTCTACTATATGTTAATTATATTTAACTGACTCTAAATACAATTTAAACTTTCATTAAAGATAATTAAAAATATATTTGTTTATTTTACTTCAAATTCTATAACAAATTGCGACAATATGCAACTCAAAAGCTCCCAAACAGACCTCATTCATCAAAATAACTTTATTTGTTACTGCAAAGACATTTAATTTGATTTGAATTACGGTTTTATATTAAAGATTAAAGACCAAGTGACCAAGAGACATATCATCTCAAAGTCGAATGATGATACTGTAACATCTCTCCCAAAAGATAAAATTGCCGCAGAGCTGGAGTCACGACTTCAATTTCATAAACAATTTATGATAGGTGCTCAAACAAATAAAACAGGGCTAGGATCAAGTAGGAAAGAACCAGACATAGAAATAATAAAATCCTTTATTCGGCACGATGAAAATGATAATTACCGGTTGCACGCGATGAGCCTAGAATTGCAAAACGAATGGGTGACCATAGGAGATTTTTGTATTCCATTAGCTTTACGATGGCGCACCCTGCTTCATGATTGGTCCCCAGCATTATTAAAATTTTATCTTAATGCATTCCAAATGACTCTCCCAGATCAAAGTAACTTAGTAAGATGGGGCAAAGCCACCGAAAAATCTTGCAACATCTGCGGGGAGGCAGTAGGAACCGCGAAACACTTGCTAGTAGGGTGTAGGGTACTATTAAATAGAGGTAAATACTCGCGTCGCCACGATAAAGTATTAGAAATCATACGAGAAGCGGTTAGTCTTTCTGTAGCAAGAGCGCAGAGGGGTATAACAACCACCAAAAAATCAGTAGAGTTCGTAAAGGCAGGTTCGTCCAAAAAATCTAAATTAAAACCTTATTCCATCTTGGACGCGTCTCCTGATTGGACTCTCATGATGGACACGTATGAAAGGCAATACAAAATCCCCGGGGATGTTTGTGTTTCGTCATCTAGGCCGGACTTATTCCTGTATTCAAAACAACTAAGGCGCGTTATACTTGTGGAGCTTACTGTACCCTGGGAAACAAACATACCCAAAGATCATACATTTAAGCTTAACAAGTATTACGAACTATGTAACGAACTGATCAGGAATAAATTTGTAGTTAATTTGTACGCTGTAGAAGTAGGAGCGAGAGGTATAACAGCAAAATCTCTCTACAACTTATTTAAGGATCTCGGCCTTTCTAGAACGATCATCAGTTCATTTCTGGAACGTATTTCAAAGGCGGCTTTAGTAGGTTCTTACGATATTTGGTTAGGTAGGGAGAGGAGCGTAAACAGTGAAGGTGAGCGTGTATGCGCATAGTAAAGGGGCCCCTTAAACCTACATCTGGGTCGCAAGTCCCAGGCATTGTTTGCGCTCCTCTTCTTGCAACGCGATGGGCCCGGCACCCGCACGGTGAATCCATGGAATGCTAAGAAGCTTCGCCTCTTCTCTTAATATTGAAAACGTTACATTATATCTTCTAAAACATATATGTTAAAACGTTTACAATGTTATAAAACTCATAATTACTTAACTAGAAGTAATTTAATTGTATGTATTTTTTTTAATTCTGAGATTCTGATTTAAGAATTGATTTATATCGAAGAACTTTTTATAGTCTTTTCTCAACATAAGAGACTAACAAAGTACTTGTAAACACGGATAAAAGACAAAAACAAAATAGTTTTATGATCTTTGTAAAATAAAGACTTAGTTTTAGTGAACATTTTCAAATCCTCAAAATTTGTTTGTTCCCAAGTTTTTGCACTTTTTTATTACATTTGTCGGCGCACCCGTACTATAACATCAGTGTTATCGGCAGTTGGCAGCTTGTCAAACGTCAATGTCATAACGAACACCGAACACTGGTGAGGCGGCCATATTGAAATAATAGACACTTGTCTTACGAACGTCGTGAAGAGAGCACGCGATCTCGAGCTCGGTGGACGTTAACTAAATCCAACAACATCTTGTTGATTTTTGATTCTTTTATAATTGTTTTAAGTGATTCGAGGAAGATTATAAGTAATTATTGTATTATCGCTTATATTTTATTGAAACACTGTCTCCAACCCGTTAATCTACGCCTACCCTCAATATGGAAAATATTACCGATAACAACAGCAGTGATTATGGCTAGAAGACTTTACATTTAATGGAGAGATTAAAGAGTACGTTGTTATTATTAGGATGTTATTAGATTATATATAAATTTATATTTTTGATCTCTGAAAGAGATACGGTTTCAGATGTTTATATTTCTGAAGTAACACATATATTTGAAAATCTTAATATTTTTCTGTAACTATTATCTTACAGTTCAAGTATTAGACTAAATTTTTTATTCTTAATTAACAGACTGAGTGCACAAAAACAACAATTAATTAAAAACATTGGGAATGATTACATTTGTACAAGGACTCTCTTTAATTTTTCCGTTCGGAGGCAGCTCTACAAGTGTCTGTCTGCAACGCTGATCGATGAGCTACTGTCTCGCGACGCTGATGAATGGCCATCAGGTGATGCTGTCCGTACTGTCTGTATCTATGTATCGTATCGCGGTTACGGACACTGACAGATCCTCTTGGAATTGATATTTTTATCTATTCATTTAATTCTTTATTAATCACCTTCCTGAAAAGATAATGGATGTAAAGTTTAGATCCTATAAACCTACAAACAAAACACTTACATTCTCACCATCATCGCTCTGATTTTGGACAGACCCTATTAACTTATTATATTTTTATTTTCTTGTGATGAATTTCGAATTGATATAATATATATTAACGTACAAGAAATAGTATACATTATATTATAATACATAATTTTGTATTGTATTACAACGATTTTAATATTCAACATAAGTTTCATCAGAAAAATATGAAATAGTTTAAGCAGAGTTGTTGAATGTTTCAATAATCTGATGTAAATATCGCGGAGCGGAATGTGTTACAAACTCGAGGCGGAACAAACTTACGAAAACTTTTTCAATAAGCACTCGGTCTCGTTGTGTTATCTGTCATCTCATGTTCTATTTGTACTCTTAAGTTATTTTCAAAAGAAATTTGTTATTTGTAGTTATGATGCAAATAATATATTTTTATAGGAAAAAGAACAAAATAATCCGTTATTGGTTAACTAATTCGCGACTGTACATGTCTAGATTTATATATTAAAAGTATGATTAATGCATTTTATGTAAGAAGAAGAAATATATTTTACAAAAAAAGAATGAAAATAAAAGAATTGGGATAAATAAAAATCTACCACATTCTACTTCAAATCAAACACACAACAATCATCGAACTATCGAAGTAACTCTGAAAAAATAATAAAAATCCACCTTTCCCAATATATGGCTTCAACTCCAATAGCAATCGCCGGATTCACAAATAGTTTCTGAAATTGCATTCTATATTACAAATGCTAGAATTTTCTGCTTCATTTGCTTTTGTAAACCTTATGGCGGTGGATATAAGGGTCACAATGCTATTGAAATAAGCTTCGGAGAATAAAGCAAATCCAAGAGAAACATCGCATTACTGCATCACGTGGGGTGAGTTACTCAGCTCGATCTGAACGATGTGTGCTGAATTGCTTGATGTCTGTTAGGAAATAGATTTAGAATTCAATGAAGATTGATTTCTTACCCTAGTTCTAGTGTGCGTTCAAGCTTTATATTCGTCCTATTTGGGAAGTGTTATAAACTAAACCTTACTACAACCCTTTATTATACAAATAATACGTTAGTTTTTTAGTACTCAATAAATAATAATTTATTGGCAAAGGCATAATCTGAATACACATATCATATCAATTATTAATATATAATATGAGACAGATATATTGATACAGACAATTTACATAGTATTACAAACCAATGTTTTTGTAAGATGCTTGGTCTCAAAAAGTGAGAAATAAACAAAGTTTAAAGTCACTTATCCAAAACACCTATCATCGGTATCCCGCGCGCTCGTTCACCCTACACTTGCATATAAAAGAGAAAAAAAGATATAGTTATCGGATCGGCATCGTTATTAGTTCTTTCGTCGGACATAGTCTGGACGAATCGTGGACGAATCGTATGATAATCGAGCAAAGGAAATGAAATATAATACTTAATCTTCAATATTTGCACTAGTCTTCAATAAACGAAACGTATAATGACGTACAGCGACCGTGCTGCCACTACCGCTTGGACAATGTGCTGCATCTCGTTCAGCGTCCGTACTCATCACCGCCTCCAACCTATGTATAATATATTAAAAAATAATACATAAAAAAAATCTAGTTGCTAATTACGTTCTAAATCCACTCATATAATAAAATAATGGGCCAGTAGTATAAGCACAATTTATTATTTTCATTTGAAAAAATCAATCACATGCTTATACCTTCAATAGTATTTTGGAAGACCATTACAGAAATGTCAAAAACCGCTACAAAATACATGTTAAAACTAAGGGCTTATACACATATATACATATATAGGTAGTTGAACAAGACAACGAAAAACAATTCTCAAAGTTTATAATACGTCAGCATACGTATAATATGTTGAATCATTGATAGGTACAAAGACGCTCTAAGGTACGATACATAGATGGTGTACAAAGGTGGTGCATCCACCTATGTATGTTTATATTGTGTTTAATTTGTTATGATACCAATAGTGATGCAATATTGTACATTAAAAGAGCTTCGCCAAATATTTTTTTACACTTAGCAGTGAGTGACTAATTGTAACATCATATCAATTACAAAAAAAGTCAATTACATATTACAAAAGAAAAATAGTTTGCTTATGCTCTCAGTCGATCTTAACATAATAATTGTTCATAGTCAAAGACAATAAAGAATGTCAGTCTGTACGAAGTTATCAGATGCACAAAGTTTGTCTTTACAATATTTATTAAAAAAATAACGAGAATCATACCTCTTATGCAATCACTTCAATATAAAATATAAAAGATATAACAATAGGTAACTTTTTTCTATTTCGATATTTTGTTGTATCGGCTAATAATAAATTAACGAATCAGGTTTTACGACTATTCATACTATTATTTTATAAATACTTTATTTTAATATTATTTATTACTTAATACAAGTATAATAAAGTTATATCAGTGTCTACCAAACAGATAAATAAATCAATACGACGATGATACGATCAGTAGAGGTGTTTTATTTAATATGATATAGTAGAATGTGAAAAGTCATACTTGAATTTTCAATTTCGTAATATTTTTTACCTACTACTTACATCTGACTAAATTAAATGATAATGAAAATATTTAATTCACTAACCTGTGCATATATATTTAAAAACAAAAAAAAAATAGACTATGACAAAATAATATTTAGGTTATTTTCACTACACTATTAGTATTTATTACCTAGCGCGGTTTAACACAAAGGATTTGAAAACAGAGCGTCGCTGCTCGGCTCCCCCTGGTCGTCGTATGTCACGTATTTCGGCGCATACATGTCAACTACAGTAGTTTTTAAATGTAAATATTTTGAAGAATTATAAAATTATACATCTATCGAAATACAACTGTAACACAATCGAACATTGGTTTTAATACTTAAAATCCTATTAACGGTCGATTCATTAATACAAAGCAATCAATTTTTATACTTGTCTTTAAAATCTATTTATCGATTAATCGATCTTAGATCCCATCCCTAGTCCCACAAATTACAAATTAATTAGTTTCCGCAAAGGCTTCTTTGAGGTGACACTCGTAATATATTTTTTTTCCGTTACTGAAAGTATATTCAGTGGTTGATGATGAAAGTATATTTTATAGTTATTATTATTTATTTATAACGAGCTTTTTTTGCAACAAAATGACCCTGATTGATGAGAGGACATTCCGTGCTGTGTTCAAGAAAACGATTAAGTGAAACGTAGCTGATTCTACGCCAATATTATTTAAGATAGAATTATTGAAGGTATTCAAGATAGGTCGATATGTGTCTTCATAAAACTAAACTACTCCTTTGTTTGTAGTTATGAAATAATCTAATAGAACTATCCCACTTTTGCATTATTAATAATGGCGGTCATATTGAAAAGTTGAAAATTTAACAATATTAATTAGTTATGAAATTTATTTAGTGGTTATTATAGTGAAAAATAGGGTATTAAATAAGAAGTGATCAGTGAATATGTTTCAGTGCAGATGTACCTACCCCTTGTAACGTATTTCGAGGTGCGCTGTTGCCGCTCTTCACAGTGACTCGTATCAATATTGACCACAAAAATGTTGTATTTTTTATCAGAATATTTTTTAGCTTCTTTTGTTTGAGATTTATAGTTTCTCTACTTGAATGTAGGAAATGAACTTATAACATTAATCATGTTTCATTGTTATATTTCTTTTGCCCTTTATGTATTGTACACCATACCTGTATATCATATCAAATACTACTATTATTACTGTCATTATCGTATAATATTTAAATTTAAGTTCGCAATAACTTTTCTGTTTCCACATAGTTTATTTTTTAAGGCAAAGGCAATGTTTTTGTATGAAAATATGTAGCGAATATATTGATAAAGAATTGTGATTTTTTCTTAGATATAAAACCTCTTAGGAATTTTATGAACCTTATTCTTAAGAATTTTAAAATTGAATTTATCAAAAAACCTTTTGATAAATGCAATATTAAGGACACGCAAGGACAGGGACGGTGTTTGGCGGCGGCGGTGTGACAGTGAATAAATAATGGTCGAACTGTTCAGCGCCAGCGTCCAGCGCCTTTATAAAGTTCTTCAGTAGGGTATGGAAAAGGTGTGATTTGCAGCACCAACCCAAGCACTGATGCTGTATAAGATACGACAGTATCTGGAGTCTGGATATCTGCTTGCCTTTTTTCCCACAACACCATTAAAAATAGCTAAAACTCCATCAAAACATCGCTGAAGTCTATAAACGCCCACGTTGTACTCTGTTGACTAATTGGGGAGCTTCTTTAGAGCTTTCAGCATAAATACGGTTATTGTTTTTATTAAAATTTTGCACAATCGTAAAAAAAAAGTCTCATCCGTAAACAATTTTTTCTGTGACCACCTTTTGCGTACCGCTTCAGTAGTTATTTTGATTTTAACACCATATTCCCTTTTTAAGTCATCAATTAAGAAATAACTAGTGCGTCTCGTATAAGCTGCAAGTCATCTTTTGAAATAATATGAAATATGCCATGTCGTGTAGGGGCTATCAATTTTAGATGGTATCTATGAGGAGTAATATCAAGCATATGAAGAATGTTAATTGTATTTGACTCCATTCCTACTTTATGAAATGCAATCATAGCGATACGGTTCTCTTTATCATCCCGCTCCATTTTAATATCACATAATATTTTACAAAATATTAGCGTGAAAATAAATAAACATAATGAACAATCGTATAAAAATGACAGATTACAAATCAAATTCAAAAGTGATATTTTGTATATTTTTAATTGAAAAAAAATTTCTGGCCAGACTGGAAGAAGTATATATGTAGTTTGATAACATTAACATAAAGTCTTAAATAACTAGCTAACTAACTAATACTTAATCCATTATAAGAATTGTAGAACACATTGTATAATTAATAGACAAATACTAATAAGATAGTACATTTAGTGTCTTAGAGGTTTCCTTATTTGTAATTATCATCAAACTTGTCACAACTCATGTTACACGTCACCAGTCAACGTCAGTGACGTCACGTGTTACATAACTTTGAGGTCATAACTGCCTGAGATACATTTGTCACTAAGTTGACTTAAGTCAAGATAATATTTGTATATTAAGCATTATTAATATTGCACTTTGTACTAATAATTATCTTTAGCGTAATAAATTAAACGTATGACGTTAATCCTTTTCTATAGTCAGCCCAAAACAAAATATTATACTTATTAGATTATTTTTTTAGATAAATAATATTTTTATTATTATTCATTGTATTGTATTGTATTGTATTGTATTGTATTGTATTGTATTGTATTGTATTGTATTGTATTGTATTGTATTGTATTGTATTGTATTGTATTGTATTGTATTGTATTGTATTGTATTGTATTGTATTGTATTATATTGCATTGCATTGCATTGCATTGCATTGTATTGTACCCCACAGTCGTGTTAAACATTTTCTAGGATATTCTATTTTTATAACAGCTTATATATATATAGTAATAGTAGCCTATTATATTTAATATATCACAAGTCCATTATATTCATTAAGATGAAGCAATGTAATTAATTGTTGGAACTTATAAAATTCATATCAACGTTTATTATTTTTAATAATTGTTTTTTTTGGATAGAATTAATGAAAAGTTTTAAATAGGATGTTAGAAAATAAATAAAATATGTACACCATTGAATTGTGTCCCCGTTTCTGATATTGGGCTAAAGTTAACATACTTTAAAAGATACGAGTTGAAAATAATATAACTCACCGCAATAAAAGATACCTTTAATAAACTAATTATTTTTATTTTATTTTTAAAGTGGAAGTGACAAATTTCCAAAGCTCTGCATTGTAAATAATAGGTTTTAGTAGGTAGTAGGTTTGTATTTTATTATTTATATTACAAAGACGCTTTCAAAATTAAATTGCTTATCGTTTTATTTATAGAATATGAAATAAAATACAAAAATGTATCGATTGATCCATGTTTATTAAAGTGTCATTAAGCAAGCAAGAAAACAAATTGAAGAAAGTTTCAACGACGGCTGTTACGAGTGCCGGTCCACTTAACATGCTCGGCGACTTACATTACGACCGGCTATTTAACTAAAAGGCTCCAGATATGGTCCATTAACCTCTGTATCTCGGACGATGTTGGCTTCAGGAGTTTAAACTTAGCTTATAAGCGATTTTAAGTTTTAATGGTGATACCGATAGAAACTAAAAATATTTCATGTACTTTAAACGCCATAGTATTGCTGTACGTGGAGCGTACAGAGTAAATAGTGGTAGATACTATTTACTTTACAGATATTGGATTTTTTTGCAAAATTATTTAAAAACAATATTCAAATAGCAGTCAGTATACATTGTTACATCGACTGTTCTGAGCGAAGATATAATTATATTGCTTTCATACCTCGGCAGACCCAACGCAACATAAACACATGGAGAATATTGTTTTAGAACGTGACCGCTTGCGTATGGCTGTCACGCCTCCTTTCAATTCCGTCAAGAGAACGTGACGCGAGAAATTATATTATTTCTTACGTTTTTAAAAGTATTTTTTTTTTTTATAGATGTTATATTAATGAATTGTAAACCAATAGTATTATAAGACTATAACTGTGTAAACGTGACTGGGCTCGCTTCGCTCAATATGCAAACGACACCTGTGATTTTGCGAGTGCAGGGAGTCGAAATTGAGAGTCTGTTGGCGCTCCTAGTATATCATAACATGATATTATTTTCTTGAATACGTTAATATTTCCTGATCATTAAATCTTGAAATTTGCAAACCCAGAAATTAATATATAAAATATTGTTTATATCACAAAAATACTATTTTTATGAATTAGTTGAGTTTTTACGCAGCCAAATCTGTAAATAAATAAATAGTTCCAACTACATAGATCAGAAATACACATACAATATAACAAATAAATAAAATCTTTAATAATTCAATAAACAACCGAAGACATATAGACACAGCGCCTTTATTTGTCAGCACAGGAAGACCGCAGCTGGAAACTGTAATTTTTCAAACAGTAATAATGTAGTGTTGAACAAATAAATCAAGTTGAACATCACCAGAAAATTTCTCAACAATACATTTAACGAGGATCAGAAATATAATGACAACCTTCACATTCAGCTTCAGCAACAGCTACGGATTAGGATACAGCATCCAAGACTACGCCCGAAGTTTTACGTATACCTGCGATGTAAATATATGCGGGTGAAATATATCCTCCATAAAGAAAGGCAGTAGATATAAATTATAAATTAGTATACAATTTCTTTAATATTTTGAGAAACTTATAGTAACCTCTAGATGACAACATTTAATTACTAAAAGAAGAAGATTGCTCATAAACTAATTAACTCATTTCAATTAGGTGACAACAGACAATTAATAAATTAATCAACCTAATGTTTTCTTTACTTCGTGATCGACGACCATTAAAAGTGTGCTTTAAGGTAAATTATGTGAGTAATGTAAGTAATAGTAACTATTTATATTTTTGAAATATTTTTATTTAGATATTTTGTGAAAATCCTTATAAATGTTTAATAAAAAAATTCAATATACTTATACACATTATAAAAGATTTACATATTTATAGAACGAAAGTATAATGGCCCCGTCCAAGGAAGGCGGAAATCATAAATTTCGATCCAAATCGAAGAGGCTTTTAAGTACCGTACATTTATTACGGCTCCGTTCACTCGTACTGTTTATGTTTAGGAAGATTATCTATTTATACATATTATAAAACAAAGTCCTCCAAAGCTATTTTTATATAATTGATTTTCTGAAAAAACCTACATGGATTTTAGTACTATTTTTATTAAAAGATAGTAAATTCTTGAGGATGTATTAGGTAAATAGCACATTACGGTATTATGTAAATTGACTGAAATATAACGATTACTGTTAAAGAGGTGGCGGTAAATTCCGCCCACTGCGAGATTTACTCGCGTGCATC
Organism: Melinaea menophilus ssp. n. AW-2005; assembly: GCA_918358695.1. Classification (NCBI taxonomy): domain Eukaryota; kingdom Metazoa; phylum Arthropoda; class Insecta; order Lepidoptera; family Nymphalidae; genus Melinaea; species Melinaea menophilus. Next base: position 33,087,886 of record OU911039.1, on the reverse strand, counting down.
GCGTACACCAACAGAGATACACTGAAGTAATGAGATTGTAATAAATTTACTAGAGAATTTAAAATCTTTTATGAAAAACTTAAAAACTAATTTTATGTTTAAAATTTCAATCTTTATCTAAATACATACATTTGTTGACTTTGCCATTTAATATAGATCAACAAAAGATTACACTAAATTTATTATATATTAAACTTATACGCCAACACAAAATCTTCAGCTCCGAGAGCCAGCGCTGTGTCCATGACAAGCCGGACCAACTCTCTTGACCCGCCCGCTCACGCTGTATAAGCCGGAAATGTTACGTACAACTTTATATACAACGCGAACGAAACTACGGATTAAAGCTAGATTAAATATCTACATATTAGTTGATTGTAAGAATATTTTTAATTTAAGTATATAGATGATTATTTTCTATTATTGTTATTCAATAACAAAATAGTTTACTATAAAAAAAAAAATGTTATATTAAATGAACTTACTTAATCTCATGAAACTTAATATAACAACAAGATATAGAAGATGTCGTAGTCTTGTGATCTATAAATACTTTATTACAGCATTACATTGCTTTTAACTAAAAACAAAAAGAATTCTATGGCCTATGACAGTGCATTGTGTTGACCGTTCTAGAATTATAGGGTGTGGTATAATAATAATAATAATATTTATTTATTTATATTAATAATCACTGGAAACAATTGTCTTAAATACAGAAATACTAAGTAGCGTTGACTGTTAACTCTGTGTGTGTGTGAACGTTTATTAAAATGCGATGAGCAAAACTTTAAACCTCTCAAATCAGATATTTTTAGGGTGTCTTTGATTGAGCCCTGAATAATGACGTCTACGATACTGATTTACGAGCTGAGGACATCAAAGTTAAAGCGGACGGGAGACCAATGTCGAGACACAATGGCCTGAAACATTAAGATAACATTATATCCTCAAATATCTTACTAAATATTTTGTCAAACCTTTCAAGTCTTTTTAATTATTTTTTGGGCGTGCTAAATGTTAATTATTGTTAAATAAATTATTTTTATAAATAAATTCTTACATACAAAACGCAGCGTCGTCACGGATGTCGCAAATACATATCTACTAATGAACTGTCCGCGCGAGTAAAAAGGTTTTTTGTCATTATTCTATTTATAATCTTTACTTCGTACTAAATAATAGTTTTAAAGCGGTACGAATCCGCTTAATACGGTAGAATATCTGTTGGAATTCCAACATTTACTAGTGCATTTACATCTTAATTTCCAAGACATGCATTTATTTATTATTTCATTTATTAAAAGAAGAAACAGTTAGTATTCATATTCAGTATTCATAAAAATTATTATATGGTCCCAGAATTAAAGAGCCATGTGGGTGGTACTGAGCTGGTAAGTGTGTAGGACATTCAGAAATACAAAGCACAAAGTCATTGCTCAATGTTTACATTTGAATCTAAATTATCAAAAAGATTCCTACGAATTCTTTAAGATTTTTTTGATGTCATTGAAATTAGCCAAAGGGAAGGTTCTTAAGTGATTTCATATACTCCAAGTGCGTCTCTGAGTCCAATTTATGCGACAAAATGGGAGTGAACACTGGATCCGATGATGATATATCTACGCCGAGTGGTTTGATGGCATTTATGCACTCGATTGTAGTGTCATGCATTTTTTTTATTGACGCTGCTGATTGTTGTTGCATAGTAGGTAGAGACAGAAGAATTTGCATGTAATATGTGAATATTTATCTAACGTTATTATATCTGTGATTCAGAATATCCCAACGTAGTTGATAGTTTTCTGAACTTATTTAGATTTAGATTTAGACTAACTAAATATTGAATGAGTTTTTCTGCCTCGCCTTTGACCTTATTCTTCAAGAATTGCCTCTTTTGCGCCTTTGATATGGACCCGTTGATGTGTATCGCTTCAGTAAAGAGATCTTTAAATGATACCCATTTGTGATAGTCTCCATTAAAAGTAGGAATCACAATCGTTGGAGTTATCTTGGTCTTATATGATGATGACCACATTTTCTTAGTCAACACTTTCTTAATATCATTATACTCTTTTTCATATCTGTTGAATGTATTCATATACTCCTCATCTTCTTCACTAAAAAGCTGTCAATCTCCCAGTGAAGAGAGTCAATAGTTCTCCAACGTGATACTATGTTCTTTAAAACATCTTCAAACTCCCACTTACCCGTTAAATCTTCTTTTATCCTCATTATAGTGTGAGAAAACGCTTTCAAGAAGCAACTTCTTTGCTTGCGAAGCATTTCTTCTAATTTGCGGTCTAAAAACTCACCTACTTTTTCTTGCGATGCTTGGTTGACTCCATTGAGTGGCGATGGTAGAGCTCGAATGGCAGACTTCGTAGGGGTTGGTCTTTTTTGAGAGACCTCGACCGACGAAATATCAATCTTAAATTGCCTGCTTTTGATAGTGGGTGGTACCTCAAACGAGTATATAAGGCCTGGTCGCGAAATCGAAGGTATGTCGTGGACTGTTAGATTCTCTATGTACAAGGAGTAATTTTCTAAGTAAGATGAAAGTTTGAAGTAGAAGTCCTTTGTCTTTTCATAGCAATTATGTTTAAAATAATCATGATCAAGATCTTGATAATCAATAAACTTTGTATGATTGCTGTTAAATTCATTCCAATAGGAATTGAGCGTCGTTAACCGTCTCTGTATATTGGAGTAGGTCTTGCGCTCGGGCCCATCTTTCTTAAAGTTCACAAGTAGCTTCTCAATGCTTTGCATAAGTTGATATTGAGTAGCGTAAATGTCTTCCATTGTCATATGTTTTATAAGTTAATTGCTAAGAATTTATATGAATTGCTGTTCTGATAATTTAGGATTGAATCACGACGTATATAGGATAACAAGTTTGACTAACTGGTGCGGCCTGATTTGATTTAATCCTACTTACACCGTTCACACAAATCGCTGTTAATATATTTAATTGGCAATGCTTCTTGATGATATTAACTAACACGTAATACAATCCACGTAGTACACGTATTACAGACACTGTCCGTAACGTAACTTATAAAATGCTTGTTATTCTGGTTTGATTCACACCCGTGTGGTAAATGTTACGAAATTATTCGAAATAAATTCACACACGAATTCGAAGGACCAAAAAGATGTATAGGATTTTCATACGTCTTGAATGATAGAAAATGATAATTGATTTGCTTGATAATATTTGATTTATTTTGGCTATAAAATAATGATAGAAATGATAGAGAGAACGCGCGCGATGATTGCTTAATGCGAACTGAAAAAGTATGTCAATTATGATTTATAGGGAAACAATTTAAAGCTGATTTGCCGAAATGTGCGGTGTTGCACCGTACAGCGAGATTATGTAGAATATCTTTTATATGTAAATAAGCCAACTTTACAGTCTTGAATTGAAACGACAAGCAAAATAATTTAAAAAGTGGCCATCTGACAAAAATAGAAAAGTAGGGAGTACCCGATTGCAACGCCACCTAGTTAAAACATTATCATTTTTTCTGTGCAGGTGCGGTTCAATTTCCTGCGAAGTTACCATCGCAATTAAAATCGTAACAAAATTGTTTAAAATCACAATGAAAGGCATGGACAAATGTATATGGCCTTTAAAAAAAAAAAAAAAAAAAACATTATCATTAAGTATATTTTTATATCAGAACATGTCTCTGCCTCTTGTTATTTCGGCTGTCAGTTAACTGTCAAACTGGACATTTCTATTATTTAGATTTGCACGTGTAAAATTGTTTACGACCACAAATAAAAATAAATAAAGAAGGAGACTAATCTATTAATCAGGCTATATGGAACTGTTTAGTAAATAGAAAATATACAAGAATTGTATTCATTAGTTGGAATTTATTTAAAAGAAAAGAAATCAATACCAAATAACATATTTAACAGTTCACAGTTACAATACTCAATTACTAATTACACAATAGATTTAAATACACAAAAAGTAACATCAAATTAAAATATTAAAGACAATAAAAGTATAATAACACTTAGCTTATCATATCTCGTGTAGGGATGGTTAAAGAAATCAAAAAGGGGCTCAAAGCCGTATTTATATTAATTTAACAAGTACGGAGGCGCCACTATTTTACATACATACTTCTGGTCGTCTGCGAGTCAAGGAATGCGAGGCATTCTTTAATTTTAATTAAAACTTGCAGAAATAAATACACTTTGTGCGACGGTTTATAAACGCAATCTATTAATGTCACAAAGGAAAATGTTAAAATGTTTTATTTTTCTTACTTTACCGGCCACAAAGACCTAAAATGGTTTCATGAGCAAATAAAACTTCTTCGATCAAATATGCAGATGAATGTTCAAAGTATTCGCGAAGATCACAAAGTAATTAAACAAACCAGCCGGCAGAGTGACGGACAGAGGCGTTTAACTTTTAACATAATTGCAGAGCGCGAGGTGCGGATAATTTATTTGAGAATTTGCTAAGAAATTTGTATTTTAGTAGTAAAATTTAACTTCGTAACATTGCATTTTTAATTCGAAACACTAAATGGCCTGATATAATAAGTTTCGAGTCATCTAAACATAATTTGAATATATACAAATTATACATACTTAACAAAACAGGACTTATTGGTACAAGTTTACTTTAAAAAAAGAAGAATAATAATAATATATTTATTAATAAAAAAAGTTAAAGTGTTTGTTTACAATTCCAAATTCACAGTATTTAGCTAAATGCATATGAAAGTATATACATTAATTACATAAAAAATTATAATTTTCTGTCTGTGTGTCTATCTGTTTGATTGCGCTAATCTCTGAAACGGCTGGACTATTAAAATAAAAATAGAAAGAAATATATTTAATTTAATTAAGTCGTAAGAGATTTCTGTATAGCCATAAAATATATTTGTGCAATTCAATTTCAAACTTTTTTGGGACTTCTTCCTAGGTGTCACCCACAAAAATAAGAGTAGTATTATCAACTCTATAAGAAAAAAAGTCCATTATATTTTATAAAGGTCATTAAGGTCTTAATTTAGAGTAAAAGATATTGGGTCTGGATATTGGGCATTGGGGAACTTCAGATATAATGGGAGAATCTAAACCGAAGATATTATTTATTCTAACTTGTCGAGATCTGTACTATTCAAAAAACCATGAAAATTTCGAGTTCGTTTTCTCTTAGTTCACACCTACGCTATCTTTTCAGAAAGTGTAGAGAAAGAGACAGTATCAAAGGCCTGACCCGGTTCTAAGAAAATGACTAGAAATTTTTGGCCCCCGTCTAGATTAGAGGCAACATATTCCATTAACAAATACATCCTTTATGGTACTATTTTCTAATGCGAAATCGAAATTTGCAATGAGTATAATTTTATTATTTACTAAAAAATTAATTAGTTTGTTGACTTTGTATGTTATGTGTCTTCTTTTATAATTTCTGGAACAGTGATAATAAAAAATAAAAAATACTATCTTAAAACATTACATTCTTTAACTCCTTGTAAAAGTGAGTAGTATTCTTTTGGTACTATGCTTTACAGAAATTCTAACTCATAATATAATTTATGAGCCAATGCTAAAAGAAATTGTAAATTAATAAATTTGTAGCGTAAATGTGAGCAATAATACAGTTGCAAAACAATGCAGTCAATACAAACCAACAAACTTATTAAAGGTAAATAGTTAAATTATAACAAACTTATTGTAACTTATTTACAAATAGTTACAATACAAACATATACGAAATAACATTTACTAAAAATTCACTTCAGATATTCAACGTGCCATAAGGCCTGAGAGCAATGAAGTTATAAGTACAATGATTACTTTCTGTTCATATTATATTACATTTTGAATATAATTTAAAACATTTAAGCATGTTCCAATCACACTAATCACAAATTAATTTATAAAAAACCACATAGCGAGAACATTTAGAAAAGAGAAAATTCAATTCTTTTAGTGTAATTAACATTTCGGTAAATTTAAAATGAATGTTAAAGTACTTCTGCTTTATTTAATGTAAGTAAGTTCCGTGTCCGAACTGAACGTATACTCGAATAGGCAACTGATCTTTCCAAACCACGCAATACTTCAATTTTAATAATATCGTTCATAGCATTATAAAGAGAGGTCGCAACTATTTTATGTTCATTGTTAAAATCTTATGGAATAAAACCACAATAGTACTAGACTATTTAACTAAAAATATTATATTAGAAAAAGCATAATATAAAAATATAAGTCTTAGTTATTCCTTATATAATATCTGAATATTTCTGAATTATTTCTGATACTGGAATAATATTCTATAACGTAGCTCTCTTAAACAAACTAAATAAATGAAATAAATTTAGTTTACAGAAATTTACTTACCAAAAAAGACTGCCATATTCAAAAATAATATATACATATTTTTTTCAAAAATAACTTCCTGACCACTGTCGCTTTTTCTATCGCCATTAATTTACTCAATTAGTCTTGTACTAAACATAAACGTAACATTACTATCCCTTGTATTATTATTAGTTATTAGTATTCCCATACATAAGTGCTATCGATGGAAAATCATTGTTTCCTAACGATAGAATATCGTTACATCGTTGATTTCGATACAATGAAAGTACATTGTATGAATGCTCACTTTACCAGCCGCATGGAAAAAACAGAGATAATTAAAGTGAAACAAGCGACCACTGCGCCTGTATGTGACACAAAATAAAGGATATTCAAGCAGATTAACAGTGCTCTTGAGCACTCAGTGCGTCGAGTGCGGGGCTGCAGCGCGCTCCGGTAAGAGGACTTGTGATGTTATCATGTAGAGGATACAGAACAGTAAAATGCAAGTCGTGTTTAACGTAACTAACAGAAACTAAATATTTAAATTGTGAGTGTAAGAGCTATCGTACAACTAGCTATTATCAACAACTTGGTCTGCAATTCTCTCTTCCTTACTGACTCAAATTAATAAAAATGTTTACAAAACCATATTTTTTTTCTCTATTGGAATTATTGATAAAAACAATTGCCAAAATTTACTTTTGAAAATTAGTAAATTTTTGCGGGTCAGAAGTATCTTCTGAGTTAATGTAGATTAAAAGACAACACTTCACCATTATTTATTGTATTGTATAGAAATGTTAATGGTTTTTTAATTGGTACATGCATTACACATTGTATCTTGCCATTATTACTTGCCATACGTGGAATAAAATTTAATTTAAATCTGACTGGTAATTTTGTTGCCTTGTAATAGCCTAAATAAGTTTTTTCGTCTGTTATAGATCTACATAAATATAATACCTAACTAATAAGAACGCAGAAAACAACCACATTTTTTAAATTTGAATATAAAAAGCAAATGTATTAAGTTTCAAAATCGTTAAGCGTCTAAAATCGTTGGGTTTTTTGTAACAAAAAAATAATGAATTATCTTAGCAACAAATTAGATACCACAGGATATAACAAAAAATATAAAGGTATACGAGATAAGTTAAATTTAAAAAAAATCTGAAAGGATCTTGAGTCGAAAAGTGTTCGGAAATATTCAATACATAACAGTACATAAGAAAATGATACATTGCAAACATTCTATTATTATTAGATAAGTATAGAATATTAAGGGGGTCTTCTGGTGTAGAGGCATGAATTTTAGTTGATTTTGGAAGGATCGTATAAGAAAGACAATCAATATTTACAGTATCCATTTTTTATGAGTTATTTGTTAACATTACAAAAATGCAGAAAAAAATAACAAATAAAAAAAGTTTAAAATTCCAAAAATTTGCAGTCGATAAAGTGGGGGGTCTTAAAAAATTGGTGCGTCACCATGCCGACGATGCCAACCCTCCTAGTGATCTGAAAAGTAAAACTAAAAAAGATTATTAATCTAGAGTAATGCCACTAAGTCATGAACTAGGGAAAAGTTGAAAAGTATTTTTTTCACAAATTGGCGGCTGGCTGAAAAAAAAAATTGTTTGGACTTTTTCTGATAATTTTGATTTCTTAACAATAGTACAAATTGGAATTTGGGGATGCGGCTAGTTCATGACATAGACAAGTCTATAAAGAAGCATCTGACAAAATTTCAAAACAATCCGTCCAGTAAAACTTGAGAAATCGTGGGCATTGTCTTAAAAAAGACAGTTTTGAGAAACACCGTTTAAAGTTACGCGTCAAATTTTTGGTAGTCTAAGTCATAAAATGATATTTTAGACTTACATTTATTTAATCTGCCATTCCTGCTTTATACATGGAATATCAACTGCAGATGCGGTCGTATGTTTGTTTTGACACAAGCATAATAAGTACAGATTGACATTCCTTGGCAAATATCCATCATACTGAAAAGATATTTAATCCTTCTCTTCCAATTTCCAAAAGTCGCATAGCAAACATAGCATTTTTTTAAGTGAACCGAAAGATAGTATATCTTTCGGTTCACTTCAAAAAATTTTTCGATCAAAGAACATTATGTATATTATCGCAATTGCATTGTAATGCAATTTTAAAAGCTACTCCACGATGACAAGTTCGTAAAAATTTGATCTCTTTGTTGCACAAAACTTGTACACAAAACTAAAGAACAAATTGCTGAAAAAACTTTGAAAAACTCCAGAATATTGTAGCCGTAATTATTTTCAATAATCACTTCATCATCATTTGATATACTCAATTTTGCCGCTGATGCACTTGTAAAGCTGGTGTCTTCTTCTTTTTCCGTGTATTTATCACTTTTTCGTTATCTTTTGCGCTGTGGATCCATTTGATTTTAAGGTTTGGTGTATGGTTTTATCCATAGTGTTTAAAAAAATTGAATTTAGCACTAAAAGTAGTTATTTTACTCACAGCACATACGTCCACGTGGTTAGAAAACTAGAATTCAACTGTTAGCACCTGGATATAAGTAAACCCTAAATATAAAAGATACAAGTGACCTTGGGTTATTGTATTATAATAAATATACAAGGAAACAAAAGAGTTTGCAGAGGTATATGGATTCAGGTAGACTGAGTCTCTTATCCCTAATGTCTTTTGTCCGATTACTTCTGGCCGAACCAGTTTATATCCCGCGTCAGCAAAATATCTATAACTCAAAAAAAAAATTCGAAAAATCCTCTCGTAGGTTTACTCTTAAATAGTAAAACTTTGAAAATATGGATTTTTTTTGTCAGTTTCAACATTAGAAGACCCTCCTAAATTATTTAACTGAGCTCACTTCCGTACATTGAGTATTTACTGCTGCTATTATGACAGTGTGCATGTTCCATGCTTAATTTTTCAAAGATATGCATCTCAGAAAAACCGATTTGATTACTAGACTAAAAACGTCCATAGTAAAAATAATATTAATGATATAGGTAATAGGATACGTTTATGTTTCGTCGAAGATTAAGTGAGTAAATCAATGGCAATAGACGAGTCAAAAGTAGTCAGGAAGTGAATTTTGAAAAATTTATGTATTATTTTTAAGTATGGCAGTCCTGGTAAGTAAATTCCTATAAATTTATTTAGTTTTTTTAATTAGAATAATATGAAATAAATAAAGTTATTCCAATTGTATTCCTGTGTATACATATTTATTAAAATGCATATTTTAAATACGATTATAATAATATTGATTCGCAGGCAGTTTTTTTCATCTTCATTGATTTGTAATACATGACTTTGGAAACTGCAATTTCTACATCGACAACACAAGTCGTTGCGGCTGCTGCATCTCTCGGGAGAGCATTCCTCTTTGTACCGCAGAAATGGTACAGAATTAATAAAATAAAATTATACATCATAACTATCACTGCGTCTTTAGCTCAGTAGTTTGAGAAGCACATTTGTCTGTAACTGTGAGAAAAAAAATATTTTGGTATCATCATGTCTTTAGTAAAAATAGATAATGTATATAATTATAAAATATTTTTAATTAGTTGGGAAAACTGTGAAATATAAAAATTACTCAACAAAAGGAAACAATAAATTATTGCTTTGCGACGTTTTTTCTTGTTTACGTACGACTGTAGGAGAGCCCATCATTAATGGTGCATTTCAAAAAAGCGCTATCAGTTATTACAAATCATATTTTATACGTAATAAAGATAAATGACATAAGTTTTACTAATTTATTTATCTAACAAATCAAAAATAAACAAATAGAAACTCAAATAACAATCTAACACAACACAAAATTCCTGTTTTTATGAAATAATTGAAAGTACTTAACTTTATCGAGTGGTCCGCTCAGTCCCAAGGCTCGAACAGAAAAAGGACTTATTATTCTTAGGAGCGGTCCTCGAAACCAACGAACCGGATTATGAACAAGTGGCGAACCCTAGAGCGTTCGTTTCCGTAAGTTGTATGTCAACTACAACTGAAGTTCTTTGGTATCGAGAGCGCTTTACAATTAAACAATAAACCATAACTTAATATTTAATCACATTAGCTATTTGGAAAATCTTTACATAAATAACTAGAATTATTGCAATTTAAATCAATGCTTATAAAACTAACATTAGTTTATTGAATAATTACTTAAAGTGCAATGATCGAGTGCCGTCACCCTGTAGGGGCGCCGACATGTATATTACTCGTAATCTCACTCTCTTTAACGTTTCAGTAAGTCCGAATATACTTTTATTTTGAATCAACTTTTAAACTCCATAACGATTTGATGTAAGTGTTAAGGATGCTCTCATCAAGTATAAAAACCAACAAAAAAAATTATAGGAAAAAGCAGTGCTATTATAAATATATAAGACAGTATGAAATCTCTAAATATAATTTAAAATATCACAAACTGTATTAATAAGAAACCTTATATTTTTGTAGTTTCTGACACTCCCTGACTCCAAGGGTAGATATTCTATAGTTTAATTATTATTAAACCATTGTTTAAAATATCAGCAAGTATTAAGATACAATACCATGCAATATACTAATATTAATGTATTGAACCCGTAGGCTAAATACAGTATTTTAAAACGTTAAATAATTTTGTTAACTAAACTTTTCTCGGATGATGACTGACAATCTTCTCTCGAGTCTGCGCCTCACACGTGCGCTGACCTAACTTGGCTAATGTCCGTTGATTGCCAATCGAGTTGTAATTAGTTATCACTGCCATGTCACGTCTCGTGTCTACACCGACCTCGTGGAGTCACCCCAGCCTCATAATGTTTAGAAGTCTGATCTATTATTATGAACAATTACTGTACTAATAATATAATTATTTTCCCAACTTTCCCGTTAGTTCAAAAAATTATGTCGCATAAATGAAATACATAGTAATGTTGAAAAAAACATTACCTATATAAATAGTGAAAATGAAATAATAATTTAATATCAATTATCTGGGCTATAAGAGCAGCGTCTACAGAAAAAGAAATAACGGCGGATAAAGGCTACGAGTAGGGATAATTAGGTTTCTGTATTACAAGGACTCACCAGCTTATCTTTTTACCGCCTATTAAACGAAATAAAGAACAGTCGCACAAGATAACTAGAAATATTAATACCAATGGCACAATACGTTACGCATATCACGCTATATTGTTCCTTAATAAGCTGGTTTAAAAGGTAATTAGCTAGCTGTCAGTACATATCTGTAACACACGTAATTGTTAATGTCAATCCCTTGACATCGCAAGAGGAAATCCAAGATGTCATAGCTGTGACGTCATGAGTCAAAGCAAGCCGACGCACATGATATATCACTATAACGTCATAACCACCTCGCTAGAGTAATTATGATAATAAAATGATCATAATCATTAATTTACTCTCACAGTGTGATGTTCCATAGACATTAACTTTGTCAGGAGATGTAATATACATTTTTTTCAAATCAGAATAGTTCCAGAGGCAGGAAAAATATAAAACATTAAATTTCTACATTAAATATTTATATCAATCTGCAAGTACTTACATTTAATATTGGTGGAGTACCTTTGCAATGTAGCATACATTAAAAAAATATATATGCTTAAGACTTTAATTTATTGTAAGAATATTATTAAATTTATTATATATTAAGCTATATGCTATATAACTATGTGACTATAACTATTTATATATATATAATATACAAAAGCCCTTAAATAAAGAAAACTATGTATTTTCTTTATTTAAGGCTTATTATTTATTATTTTATTTTAGGCTTTATTAAGGCTTTTGTTTATTAAGACATGCCAGTCCTATCGTACCCTTTTCTAAGATTTACAAACACATTAAAGTATTTAAAAAAAACTTATAAACTATCTGTGCCTCCGCTGAAGTTGGTGACGACAGGATGCCATGAAACATACCAACATCTAAAATATTTAATCCAAGATCATTAATTATTGTCTTCCTTAATGTTGCATTGCAATTACATTCAAATAATAAATGATAAACGTCCTCCACCTTTCCACATATTTCACAGTTAGTGGATTCAGATTTTTTCATTAAAAACAAAAATTTATTAATTATATTGAACATGGGACTACGAAGCGGCTGACACTGCAAAGTCTTATACCAAATTCCTTTTTCTTCGCGATGTTGATTAAAATATTCTTTTCACATTTCAAACATTTTGCATTTATATTTAACTAACAATTCAGAATAACTAGGTTTAAAGTATACTTCAATACCATTTTTAACTCTACTTTTTGATAAACGATCAGCCTCCTCATTTCCATGTAGTCCAATATGGGACGGAATCCGTTGCAACTTAAGGTATATCTTTTCGCTTCATGTTACTCGTATATATTTTGCAAAACAGAAAAGGCGATCGGAACACCTCTTACGCCAGAGGTGCTCCGAGTCAAATGCTGCAAGGCGCTTTTGCTATCTTATATTTTGTTATTTTATATTAATAATAATAATAATAATAATCATTTATTTTGGGACAAGTCCACATTTTGTTAGTAACAATTATTCTTAAAGACTAGTGTTAGTATTATAAATCAAAAATAAACAAATTATAACAGGTAACAAATAATAATTAATACTTAAGTATTAATTAAGCTTAAGCCAGCTATTATTGTTGAATTATTAATTATTATTATTTTGTTATTGGTTTCAAGGTATGTCGTTTTCTTGCACAGATTATTTATCCTCTTGCTTATTAAAGATATAACTATTGTATCGTGATATCATGAGGTGGATGAGATTCAAGACAGATGTTAAATTATCATATATTTTTTAAATAATTTTAAGTTTGTATTTACTAACAAGACGAATAGATCATAAAGCATTCAGTTGAAGTATGTTCACTTGATATATAGAGTAGAGATTTATATAAATTCTTTTCGATATCGTGAGTTGGATCGTGACCTGCGCCGCGACGTAGTCGCTACGTTCTCTGGAGAAATCCTTTCTTTACAGCGCTACGTACAAAAAGCATTTGTTAAGTTTCACGTCGCTCGTGTTCTGAAAATGTTAGTTACAGTCGGCGGTGTAGAATATGCTTCAAGTTTTGTTACGTTCACTGAGGAAACAGAAACTGCTTTGATAAATGTGTCTTTGTCAAACGAAATGATAAGTATATTTTTGAAAACTTGTAATAATTGTTACGAACAGTATGTTATATAAAATGAACTTCTTATTTTCTTATTTATATTTAACATTGTGTATAAATAATGAAGAATATTTTCCATATTATAAGTTTCTTTCCGTCAGCAAATATTCCTGAATTGTTGTCAGGAACGGTTTCTGTTCAATGTGAATTGAAATGAAAGACATGATAATAATGATTATTACAAATAAACATTTAAGGTATTATTTTAAATATTTGTTTCATGTAAGAGTCAAATATTATTTTGGTCTTTTCTTGGTCAATTAATTGTTTACAAATTAATTCCTGCAACTAGTAACTTATATATTTTCCTTTATTTGTGAAAATATTTATTTAATTAAGATGATAATAACATTTAACAAAGAAGTTCCAAAATGATACTTTAAGAATGTGTAAAATATAAGACGGCGTTGCCAAGTGCTGATTGTAAATTAAATAAAAATCATTTAGTTATCGACTTCTAAACATTTGTTCTTCTAAATGTCGTATCCGTAATTAAAAGCAATAGTCGATTAATTCGTAAAGTATAAGTTTTTATTTAATATTTAAAAAATAAATTCCTTATTTTACTATTGTTTCTACTAAAATGTAATCTTGGTACAACCGTAAGCTATCAAACATCTCTCATTATTAGATTACACGGTCGAAGCATGCCTACACTTTAATGATTACCGAAGGAATTTCTGTATCGGTGCGCCAATACTAGTGTAATTAAATAGAATTTTACATTATAAGTATATTGTATATAATAATAACAGTTTTATATAATACTGATATGACTCTGTGTATTTTTGTTTATCCGATATTTTGCTATAAAAATAACAAATATTATTTTAGGAACGTTGTACGGAAGAAAAATAAAAGATATAACAATGTTATATCTTATAAAATGTAGTTGATTGAAGTAAAGTTAGCCAGAGTTAATCTGAAGAAAAACTTCTTGGTCAGGTCATTTTAAATAAAAATATCAGAACCTCGTGCTCTGCAATTATGCACAAAGTTCGAACGCCGCCCCGTCGCTCCCGCGGGTAGTTTGCGTAATTACTTCGGGATCTCTGGAAACGTTTCAAACATCAACTTGGTAATTAATATCAGACTAATTAAACTTGCTCGATGACTTTTTTATGCTTATAAATTGTTGCTAAAGCAATTTTTATTAAATTATGTCATTATCTTACATAGTTGCTTTTATTTTTAATATTGACGATACTCTGAATCGACGAGAAATGTGAATCTAAGCGTTCGAAATAATAGTAGTTCAGTGAAATATTAAGGTTGCACTTGACAGACTACATATGATAAATATTAAAATACTGAGAAGAATTATGATTTACCTTCAATTGTTTACATCGTGTGCTGTTAAATTGCATACAATTAAAAAATACATATTAAAAAAAAAATCCATATGTTAAATATTATTAAGGCCACAACAAAATAGATATATATTACAACATATTTCAATTACGGGTTGAAGGTAATCACGATCGAGATCATCAAGATAAACTAATACGCTAATGATGGTAATTGGTTGCGTGGTTGTTGGTTGTTCCGGCGGTCAGGAGTCATTGAAATATGAGCTTTGATATGACACAGGTTCCAATATGTGGTTCAATTTTATTTACCTAATAACTTTAACCGCATATTAGTTTGTGTAATTAATATAATCTATACAGTACTATTGATGAGGTACTTAAGCTACAATAACATAATTGAATTTCCTTGACTATTAAAATTACTAAGAATGATTGTACATACTAACGAATCATCATTAGTATGTAAGATCATATATTTCAATAAAAAAGGGTTTTATTTGGCGTCATTACAGCCTCTATAGCGTTAAGTGTGATCTATGGCTATCGGTAATAATAACAGCGCGTGGTACCTCAGGGCAGTAGACACATTGTTAATTATTATATTAGATATAGAAGAAGTTCTCTCATACTATATTCTCAGATATAATTTGAATATAATTGTTTTAATGTTCAATATTACAAATACTTAAAATATAATTGGAGATATTCTGGTGATATATGGTTGCTCCGTGACGTCGGCTGGTGGCTCCGAGCCAGCTGTGACGAGCTCTCCGCGCTTAGTGTAATTAGGGGAAAGGTTTAGGTACCAATATATTTGTTTTATAGCAATTTGAGATTAACAATGAATACGGAAGAAATATAATATCCACTAAATCAATTTTGATCGCTTTATGTTAAGTTTGTTTAAATTATTGTAAAATCATACAGACTTTTTACTAAATTTATTTTGGTAAAAAAATTTTTTAGTACTTAAGAAAGCTTTGGGCAGTCACCTCTCCACCTCACCTTCACCTCACCTCATTCTTTCTAATATAACAAATTATGTAAGTTTTCGTATTAAACTGTATTTTAATTAAGTTGTACTGACAGAACACATTAAGATATATTTATTCTTGATCTACAGCATTTACTAACAATCCTTATTCAATTTTATTTATTAAGGTCAAAATGAATATTATTAATAAGTCCCCAATGAATGTCCTATATGTCCCAAAGTCCCATAGAATGTAAGTATGTACTTACATTTTTGATAATCACAATTGTTAAAAGACAAAATCATTATATTAAATTATTTTCAAATATTGTGATCCGGGATGTACCTACGGATATAAATAAAAACATTTTTTAATTTTTGATATTTGTCCGTTTGTTTATCGCAAGTTACTAAATTTTGATGAAATTTGGTAAAGTTAAAAGAATAAACAATATTTACTAAATATACTTTACAACAAAAATACTGTACCGATTTCTCTTAACCTTGGTATCGCGGTATCGCCCCGGTTACCATAACAGTGTTATTAAATTGGAAAGTTCACTAAAAAAGTAAGGTGCTAAAATGGTGTGTGTGTAAATCTAAAACTCTAAAATATTGATTATTAAAATATAAAGTTTAATTAAGGCTTATAATTTAGGCCAGGAAAGAGTTAGGAGTGCAGACAACAGTTTTTGTCATTTCTCACAATGTAGTTGTACATTTTTACATTAATCTTCGGTAAAATATTTCTAAAAACCGTTTTTCCCATCAAGATGAGATACCAGTGTGTAATATTGGAAAACTATCGCAATTAAGTAAGTGGCTGTTCTCATTTCCGAGTAATAGTCGGTTAACTGAAATATATATTTTTGTACGCTTATACTATAAACATCGTCTAGGTTTAAGACTATATATCAAAATAATGTGCTATAGAATTATATATCTTAAAAAGATCTATAAAAAGTCCGCGACTGTAAATTTCTATCTAATCATAAAAAAACTGTTATTATATACTTAAAAAAATATTATGTAACTAAACTACACCCCCGCATAAGATAATTAGAATTAAATATTTTTTTACTTTTTCCTTATTACAATAACTGCACTGTGCAGTTCTCCACACCCCTCCGGCGCGCACTATTTCAAACCCAGTCGCCGCGCGACGTGTTTATCGCAGCGCGGGACCGCTCACTACAATGTTACAACGTTACTGCAATAGATGAGACATTCTGATAAGTTATATGAATATAGCCCTTAAGACTCAAAGGATTATATAATAAAATTATTACCTTTTATATAAAACTAGGATGCATTTTTTTTAAGAAAGATGTATAAAAAATGTATCCTAAGAAAGCATTTCATTTTAGATAAGTTTAGCATAGCTTTTATTAAAAAACTATCAAATTGTCCATAACAACTCCAATACATTCTCTAGTATTAACCAGATCGCTGATGATTCCAATAGATGATGAAAAGCTTAGTTTCCGTCTCCGTCCAGTGTTACTACTACAGATGTATATAGATGTTTACTAAGAAATAAAAACTTCGTAGAAATAAGCATCTAATGGAGTATATTACTTCAATTTCTTTTCCTTGAAGCGTTTTAAATGTTGAGTCATTCTCATGTTCATGTTATAGAATTAACATCCTTCGTGTTTCGTTTTCAGAATTATAAACGCACACTTCACACCACCGGCTCCATTACTCTCCAACTACTAATTTACTTTTATTTCTTTTATTAATCGAGATATCTTTTAAACTTAAATTTACTGTTAGTTATACCATTAAAGATTGTAAAATTTGACATTTTTTTTTTGAAAAGTCAACTATAATAAGGAATTTATTAATATCAAAATGTAATGAAATTAGATACCGACGTACAAGTTTATAATCGATATTGTAAATAGTAACGATTACGGTCGATCCAAGGACATTCAAATATAATTGAACTGAAAGTAAGCGAAGCTTTTAACCGTTTGGGAGACCTTTTTTGTGTTTAGTTGTCTCTAGATTACGACGAGATCATTAGCTAAAAATTTTCTCATGTATGTTTGTTATAGCGACAACATATTGAAAAAATGTTTAGCCATTCAAAAGTATCAAGAAAAGAAGAAAGAAGAGGGGCTCAGCTCATCAACCGCCGCGTACGGTTGGCGGATAACTATTTACTTAAATCCAACGGGGCATGGACTTCTTCTAACCTGGTGATAAAATATAAAAGATTCAAACTAAAGAATAAGATGACTGCATGTCCTAAGGTATGGTTGAACGTCGCGACACAGCTCTCCGACCGACAGATCTACTCATGTGTACACTTTGTTAAGTAATTACAAAAAAAAATCCTTTAGTGGACTATGTAAAATGGAAAGCATATTACATGTATTCAACTTTATTGTGTTGCATTTTTATTACCTCATAAAAAAACTTTCTTTTGGCGGCAGAGTTTAAAATATAAATATTTAACAAACTTTGTCGGGTTTCCTTTTTAAGGTTAAAAATAAATTAAGACTGCTTGCTTACTCCTTATCATAAGAATTATTCTGTAAATACTTCAGTGGTTAAGATAAAGCGGAGCCGCTCCGGGGCCCGCCGCCATAACCTTATTACATTGTAACAACATAGTGTAGTTATAACAACTTTATATAACAATACTGTATATATATTTATTTTAATACACAATAATAACTATTTTATTTTTAAGGCATTTAGATTTTTTTTATAATTTGTATATTATAATAAATTCTTTCATTAGATATAATATGTCAATTATTTTATATATCACCTCGTACAGAAACAATTTAGTTTTACCATTTTTTTTTTCTTTCAACCTCCCTCAACTTACACAAGCACCTTCAAGGCTTTGAAAAAACAAATTCTTAACAAATAATAATCGTATTCTTTAACTTCATCGCACAGACCTCGGCAACGCGATAATATTAATGTGAATAATCGTAATTAAAACATAACATAACGTCTATATCTGGTACTCTGTGTAGTCCCACCTCCATGTCTTGTTGATGGTGTTGTCGTACACCGGGGTGGCGGGAGGGGGGGCGACGTCCTCCGTCTGCAGGAGTAAAATAAAGAACACAAATACAATATGAAAGCAAAGATGTAAAATGAATTTACAAACAGTTCCTATAATCGTACATCTTTATCTAAAAAACAAGTTACAGCGGACATAAACAGGTGTTACGTCGCGAGTCCGGAGACGAATACGAAACAAATATAACCGCTAATGGAAAAAAACTTTTCTCGTTTACACCTCAATAGAGTCTTTGACTTGTGTGAGGTAAAATGTGTCCGTGCCGCCGCCGGGGGTTCGGTTACAAAATACGAGAGGGCACAATACGGACGGATCGAATCAACACGGTAGAAATGTTTCAGCTGCTACAAATTAAACGACCAACAAAGTTTATAAAGAAAGCCAAGTACGCGACGTCTTTACCTAACTATTTATATTTATTATTAAGACACAGGTTCGTCTAACATTTCTAGGTGTCCTTTAATTTATTTAAATCTATGTTTAAGAAACAAACAACGATTAGCGATTGACGAAAATTTAAAGGGAAATTTAATCATATTATTATAGTTGTGATATCCCTGAGGTAGAATAATTAAAGGTAATCTTATAGTACTTTTAAGATACTTAATAATAAAAAATATATAGTGTTGTATTAGTATTGCATGAGTACCGTCGGTGCGTCGGCGGGGGGTCCGAGCGGTTCGTACCGGTCGTCGGACAGTCCGCTGTCGGGGGAGCGGTCCGCGAGTCGGTTCCCGTACCCGTGCGGCTGCGCGCTCGACCGCACGCAGTAGTCCCCCGTGAAGGGGTTGCGGTAGGCCACCACCGTCCTGCCACGGGATGGTATAATGCATACACTCGTTTAATTGGACTCGTCCGTCCATTATTTACTTACTCTGTATATGTATCGCAAACCTTAGTTGGTCGTTTTCATCTCCTTCTTTCTTGTGGGAAAACAGCACTTTGGTCGGTCTGAGCAAAATAGCTACCTGAAATATTATATTTAAAAATATCACCTGCGATACCTCTAAACAAAAATAACATAATTCATTAATATTTTAATGTATGTTCACACAATGTAATTAGAAAACGTAGCAGTTACAAATTATTTTGTTCAAGAGACATAATTAGTTTAATGAATTGTATGACAGTTTAAATTTTGCCGTATTAACGAAAACTTTAAAAACAACTTATATTCAATGTCAAAATATATTATACATTGTACTTTGGTTGGCAGTCGAGCTCAAAGACGCATACACGAGCATGTAACAACTTCAAACTTATCCTCTCATATTTTCTCGGCAACACGTTCAAAATAGAAATTGTACAAGTTCTCATAAAGGATATAAGAAATATAAAGCATAATATGCTCAACTTTAAAAGGTACTTGCAGAATAAAAGAACAATAGTGGGTAAATTACAAAACAAAACAAACGTACTTGTCCATTTTGTTGCAGTCTGTGTACGCGGTACACGCAGAAACCACAAGTAAACAGGACGAGGAGAAGCTGAAAACAATATTTAATAAGATACATGTTACATTAAGAGATTTTAAGAATACAACTTCAGAACGGAGTGCATTTTATATTGTAGACTTACGACAGTTGTGTAATATTTTCAACTGACATTTAGACAGTCATTTTTTAAAAGGAGTGATGACTCCTAAGTAATAATAATAATGGAAGTCATAATACTATTAATTATTAAAAAATATCAAACAAACACGTGTGGAATATCGAATATTTAAAGTTATATAAAAGTTAAACAAATTATTTACAATGTTGATAAATAATTTGATTATTAAAATAAATTCAAACTAATTATCTTAAACTAATCCACTACCACACGCACACAAGTGTGATAGATCTAATGTAATAGATTTATTTTAATATCTCAAGTGATATTAAAATAAATCTATTACATTAGATCAGCACCAAATGCAATGTCACTGCAATCGTCAATTTAGGGAATATATTAATTAAAAAACTCACCAACACACTTAGTAATATTATGTCAATGTATATAATGATCATATTTACACGATATACACAACCACTTCAACATTTTTAATAACACTCTGAAACAACTCAGAAATCTGTTGTCCTTTAGATCAGCATGAAAGACTAAAAATTGGCAAACTTAAATATTTCACTCCCATTGGCAATAATAAAACCGACCGGGTTGTGATTGGTCGATATAGTGAAGTTACAAAAAACCACCAATTGAAACATTCTACAGTTTTGATATGGTAGAATCTAAGCTATTGTCAAAGATTATGTAAGTGTAACTGACGGGCATATTTCGATTATATACATAACTACACACACTTTAAAATTAATCGTAGGTCATTTAAAAAAAAAAGAATCAAAGTGTCAAAAAATATCCCTTCATATTTAATAATAATCGGTACATTTGATTATGATCAGTATGTCTACCGCAAGTTCTTTTTTAATTAACAATATAATTTTACCATGAAAAATAGCTCAAGATATGTTCCGATACAAAGAAGATAAACTAAATTTCTGGCTCGAATGTAATAAAAAAATCACATCCTTATCTCAACAGGGAAGATATCTTCTGCGAATTTCATACTCTATGCACGAGGCATCGACTTGGCGCCAGTGCTGTCGCGACGTCTGCCTCCGAGCCACACGGAGCTATAACTCTCTTAGCTCTCCGTTACGTTACTAGCTTTTATTATTCATTTATTTTTATAAATTTATATATACACTGTCTCTGCTACCAAGACTAAGTATTTATTATTTAATAAACATATGAATGATCATAGGAGAATCACTAGTTTTTTTTAATAGGTAATTCCTAATAATTGTCTACTTTTTTTTAATAAATTGTACAATAAATCCTTAAATTTGTCATTTAATAAATTTAAATTATAATTTAAAGTAATTGGTTAAAAAAACTTACGTATTGTAAAGGATTACCTTAAGAATTTTATGGCCTGGAAGTGAATTGTTTACGCGATTAACAAGTGACCTACGCAATTGATTCTGACGCTGTTTGTATTCTCGTTAGATCTACCGGCTGCACCACACGGCTCCCTCGGCAGTCATTACTTGCGGTAGCGGGGGCGGCGGGGGAGGCCGGGCGATAGAAATAAATGTTCGTGTTTAAATTACATTAATATACACATGTATAATATAGTTTGGTTATGCCATATTTAAATTTAAACATACATTAATAACCGCACGAGTGACGTTGTGGAGGAGGCGCTAGTTAAATAAAATGAATGGTTTGAAATACAAATTGTATTGAAACTTTACGCCGGGGACGTTCAATTAAGATCGTATCGCTGTTATTGTTTGATAAACTTTCAATTAACTGAACAAAACGATCCCTTTACAATTTACATTATTCTATTATTGTGAGTTGTTTTGTTAAAGGGTTCTGTGATAGCTATTTGTACGTGAAGGGACAAGTTACACTGTCCACTAAATACGTTTTATTACAATTATATTATATATTAACAAGGAATAATAATAACCGTAACACTTAGTACCATACATTTAAATAAAATATATTTTAATATTTCAATCATATAATTGAACGAGAAAAGAGTGTACTTGTCCCTTTTCTAAAATAGAGTTAGAAAATCTGATTATTGAACTCCATCTTCGCGTCCTGGAAATGAAAGGTATTTAATATCTAGAATATAATGATGTTCTAATTGACCGAAGGACGAATGCTGAGCGTAGCGAAGCGTTTGTCCGAAGGACTACGTTCCCAGTAGATAGGCCCATTCTGCTAATTTTTCGTATGTATTTCAGTATGTTTGTTCCGGCGTAGCCGGCATATTTTTCATCCGATCGTCACGAAAATTGGCAGGCGTGTTCTTTGAATTATTTGATTTTTTATGTCGAGCCGTTTTTTTGCTTGGGCGCAAAATTCCAAGATGGCGGCGTTTTTTAGTTTTGTTTTTGGCGTAGCAGAAGCAATTTTCATCCGATCGCCACAAAAATTAGTGATCATGTTCTTTGAGTTATTATTTTTTTTGTCTGGCCATTTTTCTTACTGGGAGGAAAAATCCGAAATGGCAGTGATTTGAGTTTTTGTTTTGGCGTAGCAAGCGCATTTTTTATGCAATCGTCACGAAAATTAGTAGGTGTGTTCTTTGAATTATTAAAATTTTTATGTCGAGACGTTTTTTTTCTTGGACGCAAAATTTCAAAATGGGGAATTTCTGATCCATACCACAAAAACGGACTTTGCGGCAGCTAGCGGGCTGAAATTTTGTCTAAGTATTCTTTGCCAAAATGGAACGTGTTTTTTTGTTATTTCAAAATCCAAAATGGCGGCCATAGCGAATTATCAAAAATTTTAGAGTTGAATAACCCCGTTGCTATTTGGTGGAGCCAAATTTCGGTCGGTAGCTATGTACCTACATACATACATAGGTATACTTATTCCTTTTTGGAAAAGGCACTTAAAATATTGTGTCATCCCCTAACGTACTAAGGTCTACTGTTCACAGAACGACTTGTTTATTTTACTTTACCCATTATTGTTTGTCTTGTACTTTACCCATTATTGTCTTTTATGAATTTATATACTAAGTATCTATTGTTTTGATCGTGTTTTTATGTGATTACGTAGAGATATACTAACAATATAGATAATTAGATATCTTCATTTTTTTCTAAAATAAAATATATTCAAAGGTTTTGCTTCCTTAATAATATATTTATTATTTTATTAGTGTTCTCTTATATTTTTATTTTTATTGTATTATAATCAATAATTCTTGGAATAAAACCAAATAAAGTAAATATTATGTTACATTTCCTTTAAAAGTAATATTTTCATTTACCAAAAAGTAGATTTCTTCAAATATACATCTTATATTTGATTTACAGTTCACCGATCGAGTATTTAATCAATTTTTATGATTTGTGTAAATGGCCAAGACTTGGTTAAACTAGTGTTAACTATTAGTGAAAACGAGCGTCCAATGTACGGTCCTGCGTTATTATGCATTAGATTATAATTACATGAATTGAAAAAATCAATATCAATCAATATTTATTCTTCGCTCAAATTAGTACAAAGTGATCGCCTTGTCGTGACAAAACACATCAACAAACATTGCCATTACATGAATCAAATAGTTATTCAAGAGGTTTCCTTTATTATTAAAGGTGTGTTATAGGGAACACAAAATATCGCAGAATAACTTTAAATAATAATTAAATAAGTGGAATGTTTAGTTGGTTGTAGTAATAGTTAATACAGGTGTTGTTCGATTCCTTGATTCCAAGTGCGGCTTGCCGTCGGCGCGGTGAAGAAGGTTGTCCAGATCTGTCTCGGTCGTCTTGGGTAGAGGCAGGGAGCTCCCCGCGTCATAACAAGCCACCCACCGGAGTGGCGCGCATTCGTGTCAACGACGAAAAAACAGATATTCGATGATTATCGCTGTGTGTTGCTATTAATTAAAAAAAAACATTACCCCTTATTGTTACATAACGAGCGAATATTATTACTTATACATATATACTGTTAACAGATGGTCATTGTGGTTAATAAAATTTAATTAAATACAAATTCAATATCTTACAGAGTTTAATTAATTTTTGAATTGTAATCATAAAATAATAACATCATATTATTCATTAAATGTGTTATTAAATGCCAGTTTTTTTTATTATTTTTTCTTTTTATTATTACATTCTTTAAAAACTATTTTGTTTTTACGGAACGGCACATAATTTATTTATATATTTATAGAAATAAACATTTACTTCTTACTACTTGCACATAAGCGCATTGTTTGGTAAATATAAAATATATTATAATTCAATTAGAAAGCAATATACAAATAATCTTGGGGTTCAACTAACGGGGTCTTCACGATAATTAATTGTTGAGGGTTGCCTTACTAAAAGATCCTAAAGTGCCACTTATGTTTAGATTAGACAAGTTAATATAATTAGACAACTTTTAGATAAACAAGAAATATATAAATATCTTATGTATTGCACTATAATTAGTATGTAATTAAAATTGTAAAGAAATAGATTAAAGAAGTAATTTTTTTTTATACGAGTACGCAAATTGACTATTAAGTAATAAAACATGTAATTCTGCCATGACTACGCTGTCTCCTGTGATATGCTTGGCATTTATGTGAATGCTGAATCCTTCCTACTGTAAAGCCTAAAGACAAGTTTCATGCGGAGAAAAATATTCTCCCACCTCACGGCCACGGAATCACCACCATCAATGCTATGTTATTGCGTAAAGCCGCGTTGCAAATACACTTCATCACCGACACATACATACATCCCGGTAGTCAATTTGGTACAACCGAGGTAATTGCGATACCGCTCTTGTTTCGATTGAATTAAAGGCTTTATAAAGGTACATAGTCTACGCTGCTAAAGCGTTATTGAGAATCTACCTGGAAGTCATCACACTTGCTCTTTAGGAGATTCGTATTGAATCTGGAGAACAATTTGTTGATACGGCTCTAAAATGGCCCATCTGGTCTGTAATATAATAATTAATTAATAACACCTCTGAAGACAGAAAGAAGAATGTATAGTGTTATAGAAGAATGTGTATAACACAAGAATGTATAACAACGGTTGATACTTGAATGACTTATATGTAAAGAGAGTCGTACCATTATTATGTACCTTCTACAATCGTTCAAATTACAACCTTGTCTGTAAATAATAATTACATTATCAAATTAATTCAAACAGTCTTGTTGCAAAATACTACACGTGCGACAAAAGCCAGTTATGATTAGGTCCTAATTAAAATATTAAATATTTAATTGCATTCGAATTAATGTTTGCTGGATACTATTACAAAATTATAATGAAATTTTGATAATCAGAGAATAGTAGATATGCCTATATTGTATTAATTAGCACATAATGTAATAATGTTCAGAGCTGTGTTAAAATTACAGTTTACAGGTTTTCAGGGCGTGTCATCCACCTGCGCTTATTACAATTTATTTGGGATTGACGCAATATGTAAGTTCCTTCTACGCTCTTCTATTATAAGATATTTTTCACATCATTCTCGTGCACTCCATCCGTGACTTCTTCGCTCGCCCTCTTTTCTTATAACTGCCAACCTCCAAACTGAAATTTTTTTCCCTTACATGTGCTCCGCCTCTCTACATTATGTGACCCTACAAGAGCTTGATAAAGGTATTCATTGATTATACTATATTATATTATTAAATAACACGTACGTCAGATTAATTATAACAGGGCCTAAGAAATAATGTAATGTTAATTGTAACAAAAGAAACTTAAAATTAGTTTTCAAATTCAAATTAAATAATGCACCCGCCATCCTTCGAACAGTGCTTTAATCGAGTCTATTTACCCAACATTATTGAATATTTCAAGTCAATATCCTTCCAAAGCGACGGTTGCTGATTTGATTCCCGATCGTTTCCCTTCGCTCATTGACTTTATTACGTCTCCTAAGAAACGATTTCTTGATGTTGTTGGTTATTTTTATTAGTGATATAAATATTGATAATATTTATTTTTTATTCCACCACTGGTCTGACGAGGGAAATTATTATAATGAGTAGAAAGTCTTAATGTTTAGTTTTTAAGCAGATGAAGTTACACCGTGAAGAGTGGTCGGAGAGTATAAAACTTCCAAGAATTATAAAATAAAGTTTATAATTATAATTAAGATAAATTATTCGTTTGTAATTGTATTTTAATATATGGTTCTAGCAACCAACGCCATATTTCTTATTATTTACGGAATATACAATTACAGTGGACCTGCAACAACATAATATTTAACGACTTACATCCTTTCTGTTATATCTCGTATTATATATTTTTTTAATCTTTATTTTGGAAGAAGGTTAATATAACCGTTAACTTATTCACAAAATGTAATGTCTATTCTAATGACAAAAACACGTTATATTCAGACACGAGGCGTAAAGCAAACTGCTCCATGAATAATTCATCGTGATCGCCTAATACGAGCCGTGTAGTGCGTCGTGTGTGTGTGTGTGTGTACTCTACTTTTGCATTGTTTACTTGCTTTAAACAGATAGTACACCTTCAGAATATACAGTTTAATTAATAAAAAAACTTTAATAGTGATGACAAATTACTCGAATCAGTGTGTGTACAAGGAGAACTAGGCTTTATCGTAAGAACTAAATACGAACTAATTGTAATATGTTTATAATATGTTTTTTTTAAATAACAGCAACCTAAATTGCTCCTTACAACACCAGCGGTTACACAGTTAAAACCCAGTTACAATCGGTCTAGCCGTTTCAAAGGTCAGTCAGAACAGACAGACAGATAGAGAAAAAGTATAAAATATATTTTTATGTAAGTGCAGTATATACTTTCATTTGCAATTAGTGAAAAGCTGTTAATGTGGAATTACAATCAGACACTTCAATCTTATCTATATGTATAGATTACACGCTATTAGATCATTATATATATACATATACATTAAACATTGCCTTGTGAATGTAACACACTTCTCTAGTTAACGTAATTACTGCATAGTCTTTTACTATCCTCGAACGCAAATACTATAATTAGCACAACTATTGTAAGTAAACAAACTGCTGTTAGATATCAACAATTACCTGCACCGGTGTATCAATTACCAATAAATCGAATAATACTAATTAAATGATTAATATTAAAGTAGGTTTCATTGATACCTTATTAAGTACAATGTACAAACATAATTGGATATATAATTACTTTATGTAATCAATAAATTAAAAAGCAGTTTCCACTAAAATTTTGTAAAATTTATTGGTTATTGCATTTGACGTACTTCTATTCGAAACAACATTGTCATTTAGCCTTCAATGGTTTTATTTTTAGTATCATGACCGCTATATTACAACATGCACATACTTATTACGATAAGATCTATCTCTTAAGCTATAAGGCAGTCAATTTAATAAAAGTATATATTCTATGATATGGTAAATCTGAACAAATCTTCGAATCAGATTGGTTTTATCTACAGGTTTCAGACTGTTCCATCTATCAACACAATTACATTACTAGTCAATACTCAATACTTCAGCAATATCCTCTCAAAGCGACGGTTGCTGATTTGATTGCCGGTCTTTTTCCTTCACTAATTGATTGAGTTGAAAAAATTGCAGTTAGAATTTTTATTTACAGTGAAACAGTTCTGTTTACGCAGGTTGTGTTTAAGAGAAACTAGAAGAAGGCAGTTACTCAACTTCGTGGGTCCAGAATTTCAAGAAAGTCCAAGTTTGTCTAAGTTCTAACTTATTTGCAACATACCTGTATTTAAGGTGAAGCCCTCGGGACCCACATAAGTGCTCCTCGGTGTGAAAACAGCTCTAACTTTATCTTTTAATAAGTGGCCGATGGTAGAAGTAAATCAATTGTAAAGATACATTTAGTTTGACTACACTTTCATATATTTACTTATATTAGTTACAGGTTTGTTGATATGTTTCTAAACTAATCTATTATTGTTAAATGTTTATATTACAAACATCATCTGAGAACGACCAGTAAATTAATTAATTGGCAATTCTTAAATAAAACTTATTACTTAGTTTATATTACAGTATATCTCTCAAGTTTCATAGAAATTAAGATTTTATTAAAGTAAATTTTATATATATTTTTAAATAAAATGTAAAATATATTAAATAATGCCGCAACCATAGCAAAGCATATTTTTTTTGGCCAGACAGATTCATTTTAAGTATTTTATTTTTAACAAATTTTGAAGTACAAGTTACTTTTGAAAGTCGCTTACGGTTTGATCAAAATATCATCTGTTTACTTTGACATAATCGTTATATTTAAATTTTCGAGGAATTTTTATTTCTATTGTGTGAACGTATCTTTTCTATGGCTCAAAATAGCAATAAACTTCAAAGTAAACTAAACCAAAAAGCTAATAACCAAGTGCAAAGCACCGTGTGCGATACTTGGCGCGAGACGTTAAACAAACGGGTGCGTGAATAATGCACCTGCGACCGTCGAGTTCGCTAACCGTGTAGTTGCGCCCTTCACAACCATGTTGTTCTGGTAAATAGGTAGGAAATATGAATATTTATATTATTGAACTGTCTTTTCTCCCACATTTGACTGTTACATGTTCAATATTATGTATTAGTATGTTATTATATATTAAAACACCGATAACATATTAAAGAAATAGGGTTTTATTATCCGATAAAAAATACATATTTTATTAGGTTTCGAGTTGTAGAAAAATTCATATAGTTTTTATATTATCTTTAAATAAATTATAATTAATTATTATCACTTATTACCACATATATGATTGCCACAATTCTGTTTTGATTCAAAATTAAGGGCCATATTCGAAAAACTTCATTTTCTGTTTATCAACATTAATAAGGGTATAAAGGTATTTGATATTCGGCATTCAGTTATTATATTTCTTATCACCACCAGCACGTCGTACATTGTAGCTACGTGGGTTATTTGCCCCCAGTCTCTAATTGGAACTCTTCTCTTTCTCACTCTCTGAAAGTTTTAATATATTTAACCAATGTTATGGAAGTTATTAATATTTATTACAATGTTACAACTACAACTATTATTCTAAACTGAAATACTATTAATGTAATTGCTACGGACGACTTCTACAACAGAAAACAGATTATGATCAGATAATATTATTGCTGCTTTATCCCGGACGTTAAATATGTATGTATCTACCCTATCCGAGGTCGATCTTCGATTACAGTTTGATTAATATACTTAGTGTAGACTGTAAACAGACTAAACTATTAATCAATAGTTTTTCTATAGAAAACACGATCCCATAACTTCGACACCATCATAAGATATCATATGCAGTATTTCTAAACTTTGATAAAATTTAGAAACAGTTTCAAACTTTGATAAAATATTTAAGATAGTAGTATTTACAGATTCCTATAATAAAAATCCTAGTTATAAAACGTTCCAGAAATTGATAAAAGATATTCTTTAAACATAATTATAATTAAGGTTGTTACAAAGTCATTGAACGGGAAAATAAGAACAAATCGAAAAGTTGAACAATTTCTGCTTTGAATCACAAAGGCCTTTTATTATTGCATATAAATATATACATAGCCTTTGTTGAATACTTTAAAATAAACTTCATAACTTGAAGGACGCGTGCAACAAAATTATAAGAAGCATTTTTAATACTTTAGTCTTATATTGGTTAGAGGTTGTAATATTAGACCTTCATAATAAAATAATTAATTTAGAAAACATTTATTTCTTTTTCTCTTCTTTTAATCTTGTAATTTTTCTGTCTGGAAATCTACCAAATAATACCAAAATCCTCCTTAACTAATGTTTTCTACAAACAGTGTGAAATGTTCAACATTAATCTAAAATTTTAATTTTAGCACCACTATTAATCTTATCTTAAGGTGCGCTTTTGCACACTAATCACTGATTACTTATTACTTAATAACTAGGATCCGCCAACCGTGCGCGTCGGGTGTTGAGCTGAGTCAATCTCCTTTCTTTTTTTTTCTTGATAACTTTTGAATGGCAAAAAAATTTTTCAATCTGTTTTCGCTATAACATCCGCGTTCGGCTCAGACATACATGACAAAATTTTTAACTAATTATCTCGTCGCATTCTGGAGACAACTAAACACAAAGAACGGTCTAAACAAACGGTTAAGAGCTTCGCTTACGCTCAGCTCAATAAGTATAATGTATTGCTTAAGTAATGTAATGTAATTAAAGTCACCACATCAGTCAAGTCAAGCGACTGCTGCCGGCAGCAGACCAAGCTACGTGATGCATCCACGTGTATGATTGCTCACAAGTGCTTATTACCACTAGATGTGACAGTATATACACGTTTTGTTATTTTAAAAGATTAAGGTTTCTAGAAAATACAATAAATTGTCTACTACCCGCATCCATACATTCGCATTATACATAAGTGTTGGCTAAGACCAGACAAACTGATTATACAGGCTCTGTTATAAGCTGAAACAACTGCAATGAAAAACTTAAATACTCTGTTATTGTAGCGATAATACTGATGAAGTAATTTTTATATAAAAGTATATAAAATTTGGTATATTTTGAAATTTATTACAAGGTTTATTCTTTAACTAAGGTTTATTAAGAATGATGATATAAAAATGAGTCAGAACCTACACATTCCTATATTTAATTAATGAATGTAATGAACCATTAATAACACGACAACCTATAAATAATTAATACCTACCACATCTAGTATCTTATAAATATATATGTGAGGTTAGGCACGGTACGACGTATGTGTTATATCGAACTATTACTCAATTTGAAGAAATTTCTCTAATAAATAAAAATAATTTAGAAAAAAACCATGTTGCTATTGGTTTTCATAGCAAGCTATAAAGTTATATCCAGATGGAAAATGCACCCATACGTACCTTACCGTCGGTACCTTAAAATTATCTTAGTTATTGAAGGTACCTTCTTAATTACATGTGCTTAAAAGCCAATGTATTTCCTTTGCCACAGTCAAATTAATAACATTCAACTGCAATTGAAGGATCATTTAATACTTTCAATTTTGTATTTCCTTAAGTAATTAAAATTTAAACCATCCAACTCTTAAACTTTATTTGAGATGAAACGATTTTATAACAATAAAAGTTTTTAAAATAAAATGTAGGTTTTTCATAACGGAGATTATCTACCGTTTGTAAAAGACAATTTGTAAAGCCATTAATGTTAGAATATGAGAAAGGTATGGAGCTTAACCTGACAAATTTTTTGATAAAAACTTTTCCTGAACGAACCGGACTCAGATAAATGTTATAATATCTCTTACTATTAACATAGTCAAAATGTTGGATTCTAAAAAAATATTTTATGAATTAAGGAAACAAAACACCAAACAGTTAAGTTTTAATTACGATAATATTAGAATACGTTTTTATATATCTTATCATGTGAGATCTAGTTGCTCATCGGCCTTCTAATGTAGTTAAGTCCTGTGTACACACATCTGTTAATCTGTCATCTGTATGGTGCGGCATCTCCACGAATATTTACAACGGTGGATGAACCATTATCGTAGCCTGTCAGTACGTGCCGTCTTGTCCGTCCAGTATTATAGAAATACAATAAGTTTAAACACACAACGATATATTTGACATCACATATTTTTATTATATATATAATTTCGTTTCTATTTCCAATATTATTATATTACCCAAAGTTCAAATGTTAAGGGATTTATCTACAATATTAAGCAAAACCCTCGAGAGTTAAGTAAGTGGCCCTTGGTGTGGAAGCAGTTCTGACCTTAATCATTACTAAGTGGCCGTCATTTCAAGTTCCATACTATTACATAGAGATTTAATTAATAAAAGGAGACCCGAAATAACTTCTACTTAAGAACGTGAACGCGATATCTAAATAATAAAATAGTAAATAATAGACGGATCAAAATTACTAAAACAATACTAATAATGTTAAAAAGAAAAAACTAACAGTTACTCTCTGAAAGGAAGTTAAAAGTAAGAACGATTGGAAAACAGTGTCAATTGGCTTTAATTAGGTGTCTAAAAAGCCATCAAAAAGTGATCAAAAGGATTATGATAGCAAAGCTACTTAAAGTGGATTGGAAAGCAAAGTTACTTCGTATAATAATAACTTTTGAGAAACTGAATCAGGTAATAGACAAGAGTTTGTTGAAATAGGAAAAAGGAAGAACAGATCGTAAGATCGTTTGTAATCTTCGGTTTTGGTATCATAGTCCGTGATCGTTAATCATAAGTTTTACAATACTAGGTAGCCTCTCTCCTTTCTTCTTTTCTTGATAACTATTAAATTTGTAAACATTTTTTCAATCTGTTTTCGCTATAACATCCGCATTTGGCTCAAACATACATAAGAAAATTTTTAGCTAATTATTTCGTCGCATTCTGGAGACAACTAAACATAAAAAAGGTCTCCCAAACGGTTAAAAGCTTCGCTTACGCTCAGCTCAATAAATTATTTAATGAAATTTTATTCTACCTTGCGTTCCTATAATATTTTACTAAAATTGGTTTAACTTACAGACTAGCAATAAAAATATCTATGGTGAATTAGAAATTATATTAATGTTATATAAAGTCTCGAGCAGTGAAAATACAAAATAAAACATCGTTAGTTAATTAGGGGTACCTTTAAATAAACAGAGAATATCGCAAGAAATGGCTAGTTGTTACCAAACGTCGCGGTTTCGATATAGAGAAGCTTTTTAAACGGAATTCGCTAACTTGTTACCAAATTATTAAAAAAAAATATGATCCCTAGTAAATTTTTTTGGTACATTTCTCAGAATACTCATAATTACTTGTAAACTACCAAATACTATTTATTGATTCTCTTTTTAGAAACCACAGTATTCTTTTCCTAAATGTTTTCAAAAATGTTTCTTCATAAATGATAACTTCCAAGAATATTAACTTGTATACTTATTATGTTTTTTAAGAGTTCTTGTCCAATACAAGGATTAAGATATTTAATTCTATATTCTATTTCTTATTAACAAGATATAAAAGAAATATTTGTTCGACATATTAAAATATTTTTTATTCCTATTTATTTAATTTATATAATAAGTCTTAAGTAATTATTTAATTAATCTCCCTGTATTGTAAAAGTAATACAAACATCTAATAAGTGTCTTTGCTCGTTTCTATTTACATAGTGAACTATTAAATATTTTATATTTAATATTTTTCTTTATGAATAAGAATTTATGCGTCGTAAAAAATAAATAAAATACATTTTGAAAAGTCCACATCGATCCCTCTCAGATGACACTACGTTTGAACTAGTAGTACTAGTAGCTATAACTTACATTTAAATAAGATTTTTTTAAACATTTTTTTAAAAATCTATAGCGTTAAGATTTTTCCTTAAACCTTTATTATAAACCGATGTTACTTGTTTTGTATATTTTATAGTTCAAAGCAAACGGGAGGTACCATATTATTTTAGATTCCCATAAGTGTTCGACACTTACGAGTATATATACGTTTTTTGTATAATGAGCCCAATATTTTTATGAGTTTATTAAGATGTACACAGCTTAAGAGACTGTAGAACTTAGTGTATATAGTATTAATTACAACACGACATCCCCTTGCGATCCCGAAATTAATGGTCTTGAGACACAGACAGACCGACGGACTAGACGACAGGCGAACAAGAAAGTTTTTTTCTTTAAAGGTACGTAACCCTAATAAATTGCACACGACATGGTTTTCTCTTCAAGTCTAATTATTCTTTCACGGGAAGAGCGGTAGGCAACAACTAGTAACATATAACTGCCAAACTGCCGACTCAAGGCAAGTACTAAATTCAAGCAAGTCGCGAAAAGCAAACCGGGGTATGAATAATTCATTGTGCGGCGTATATAATTGAGAAGCGTCTATGCTTCTTTACAGTCAGATGTATTTTACCGTAGGATTAAAAAACTACATTAATAAAAAATATTTTAGTTTTACCATTTACTTGTTTAAACTTAGAATTGCCTGGCATCAATATTTTATTATAATTATAAGGCTGCCTAATTACGTCGTAATTACGTAGGACCATATAAGACCTAATAAAAGTAATATATTCAAGAAATACTCTTTAGGGACGCGAAAGGAGGGTTGTAGGATTTAGTTAGTGTTGTTACGGTAATCTTTATTGTTATTATAGAAATAACCTTAGTTACTTATTCTGGAACATATATTATTATTTTTTACCTGTATGTTATTTTTTTTGTAAGTACTGACTGAAATATTTAAATTATGATCCATAAATATCCTACATGACACGTTGCGAAACAATATTAAATTAGCTCAATGAGTTTCCGATAACAATTAAGAATATTTTAATGCCCCCGGAGGGCATGTATGAAGAGGTTGATGTCTATGGCTGAAGCGAAAGAGGTATGCAGGGACCGTAGCGTTTGGCGCTCCGTCGTCTCTGGCTACCCTGCAAGGGATATGGCGTGAAGCTAGAAAAAAATAAAATAAGTAATTCTGATATTAAATAATATTAAGAACATATAAATATTTTTATTAAATGTTGAAATTATTTCCATGAGGGTTGTTTTTAAAATATTAATAAGAATACGGTTATTCTTTTTTTTTAATTAAGAGTTTTGAATTATTGATATGTATAAAAACAACAAAAACATGTTAAATAATAACGTATATAACAATATCTAAACAACGAACTAAACCTCTGGATAATTTGGGATCATTTCTAAGAAATATGAGGTACTTTACACATGCTGCAAATTCGAGGAGGATATATTTCAATTTGTCAGCTATAACTATATTAAGCAATGTATCTCAGTTATTATATCATATGTCAGAAATTCTTATATACATATATATAAGAATTTCTGAACATTGACAAAAATATTACTATTGTATTCGTCAATCATTATATTTTATGATATAAAACGTAAGTCTCCTGTTTTCAGTGGATATTACACTGTTACATTCGTTTCCCTTATCTCAATCCATTTGGTAAGGAACATGTTCGCCAAATAATTTGTAATAATACGTAATCGAAACCCGCAGCGGGCCGAGGCTCTTCAAGTTTGAAGATGAATACTTGACTAATACTTGACTTGTATACAACAGTAACTAAATAACGGCAATATCTTCACAAACATAATATCTAGCGTTAGATATTTACGCTATGCATAAATTCTTACACCATATATATTCTGGTTCAAAAGTACCTATTCTTTAACCCTGATTTCAGAGTCAAGTTTCAAATTCTAAATCTTTAATTTGTTAAATTCTCAGAATAATTTCGGGGGATAAAGATCCCAGATCCCATTAATATTCACAAAATTTTGATTGACAAGATTTTAATCTTGAAGATGCTTTTGGAATAAGTGATATATTATACTCTATATTTTAATTAATTAATTTTTAGTTTATACAGGATCAATTTGGCTTACAATAAATTAAAGGGCAAATGAAATATAACAATAAGCCATAATTATCCTATAAGTTCTTTTCCTACACTCAAGTATAAAAAGTACTGGGAATGCGATATATTCCGGTAGAACGTCAATGAGTACCGAAAGAAACTTGTGTCTTCAATAGAGACCTCCCAGGGGATGGTCTCTGAGTGGCGTGAACTGAACCACGTTCAGTTCAATCCTCTAAAGACACTGGTTGGCGCGTTTATAACTAAGAGAACCCCATTTGTCGTATCACCGCTCTTCGAGAGCACTCCTCTTATTGCCTCGCTAAGTAACAGAATGCTGGGTCTTGATATTTTGAGCGATTGTTAGTTTTGTGGTCATCTGGAGAGCAAGGCCAAGTTGGCCTCGATGAAATTGGGAGTGATCAATAGAGCGAGGCAGTATTTCAAACCTGGCCAAAGTCTTGCCCTTTATAAGGCGCAGGTCCAGCCACACATGGTACTATTCTCATCTCTGGTCCGGATCACCCCAATATCAGCTTCTACCATTTGACCGCGTACAACGGAGAGCCGTTCGGATTATCGGGGACTCAGAGCTCTGCGAACGGCTGGACTCTTTGGCCTTACGTAGGGACGTGGCTTGTTTGTGTGTCTTCTACCGTATTTACAACGGGGAGTGTTTCGGAGAACTATTCGATCTGATGCCTACCGCCGAATTTCGCCACCGCACAGCTCGCCATCGCCTCCTTTACCATCCATACCACCTTGATGCGTGGCGATTTTCCACTTTTTGGTTTTCAAGGACTTTTTTCCCACGTTCCACTCGAATGTGCAACGAACTTCCTTCGACTGTATTTCTAGATCGATACGACATGGGTGCCTTCAAAAAAGGCGTATATTCCTATCTCCAAGGCCGGCAACGCTCTTGTGAATCCTCGAGTGTTGCAAGAGTTTATGAGCGGCGGTGACCACATGTCAACGGCGATCCGCAAGCTCGTTTGACCTACATAAAAAAAAAAGTAAAATTCTCAAACAAATTAAACTGAAACATAATCTA
Organism: Melinaea menophilus ssp. n. AW-2005; assembly: GCA_918358695.1. Lineage (NCBI taxonomy): Eukaryota > Metazoa > Arthropoda > Insecta > Lepidoptera > Nymphalidae > Melinaea > Melinaea menophilus. Next base: position 33,051,008 of record OU911039.1, on the reverse strand, counting down.
ATAAAAAATAAAACATTCTTAGGGTCAATATGGATATAAATATATGATCGCAATACAATACAAGTTACAGGCCCTTTTGAATCAAAACACATTCACTGATCACTTTTATTTAATATTATATTTTTCATTTTAATGACACAACAAAATTACTTTCACATAACATTTATAACAATACCGTAAAATGTGTTTAAATTTTCAACTTTTCAATATGGCCGACATTATCAATAAAGCAAAAGTTGGATCGTTCTATAATGTTTTTTCGTAACTACAAATAAATGCCTTTCTTATTTCGTCATAGAAAAATAATTAAAGGCGGCTAAACTACTGGATCGTTTTTTAAACTTTTGCACGTATACTTAGAAAGTAATTACAACTTAAATTTTTTGTCGGAGTGTTTTTTTAAACAAATTCTATGAAAGTGACTTAATTTTAGAATGAATATGAAAATGATTTGTATTAGGCACCAGCCCAGTTGTAACCATTTGACTTGTAAAGTACCCAAGAAAATATCAAATAAAATAGGCGTAAAACAGTTATGGTAGTTAGTTTCATACGGCGAGTGGAGGAATCGGATATCTAAATCACCTCCTCTCCCCGCCGTGTGTCCTAGTCTTCTATATCTTCCCTCTCATTGGTGTCAACACTTGTCATCAGATGGTGATGAGTGTGAAAACATATTTCCTGCAGCATTTATTCATTACATAACATATCTATTAAAAATATAATTGATAATGGTTATCCGACTGCTTTAGAATAAAAAATGGCGACGTTGAAAAGCTTTTATGAAATGTTAATATAGATATCATAAAGCTCAATATAGAGTAAGAAGTTTCTAACCCCAAGTGCAAGAACAAGAATATAATATTTTAAACAGGTTCTTTACTCATGTCATACAATATGACAAATAATACTATTGGCTGTTTGTAAGTCTATCAATGTTACTGACACTGTTATTGCGTGGTTTCAAATCTATTTGTTAGAACGAACTCAAAGAAATCAAGCCAATAATAAATTCTCTTTCTATTAAACGATTGCTGTTGGTATAACTTACATCTTCTTCGTCTTCTATTTTCTATCTTTATTAATTTATAAACTTGTATTCTATTTCGATCATATTATTTCCACCTGTATGCATGCCGAGGTTTTACGTCATACGTTACACGTCACTATAGAAATTACACTACGACCTTTACAAGCAGAGTTAGAAAGAATATTCTTAGAAAAAAAGTATTGAAAGTGAAAGCAAGAATACTTTTATACAATTGGATTTCATTGACCTATTTTAAATAGAATTAACAAAAATAATTCTGCTGTCTTCTTTATAACAGTTTTATATAGATCCTGCACAATAGTGTAGTACATTAGTAAAGTACAAAGCTTGACATATACACAGAAATTTTTGTACAAAGGCAGACTCATTCCACGAAAGGATTTCTAGTCGACCTCTGAGTGAATGAAAGAAACAATGTAAAATGTTACGTTATAGTGAAAAATAGGTTACAAAAAAAATATTACTATCTTACCCACATTTAAAATTCTTTAGAAAATAATACAAATTTCATATTTAGCTGATTTAGTGAAAAATTTCCCTTGTCCTCTACAACAGATACCAGATAGTGTAATAATATGTAACAAATTTTAAGTTTCGAAGAAATAACAGACTAGATTGACTATACCGCCAATACAACCTAACACAAAAAGACATTGTAATATTAAATAAAGAGTCTATCGCAAAATAACTCAGCTAAAAAAGTACAATGGTAAGATACCATAATTATAAGTAAGAAGTATTTATTACACACGATAAAAACAATATTTGTTAATAAATACAAGTAGTGGTTTATAACACTCACTGAACATATTTCTTGCCAACGAGTGTGGCAAGAAATATAATTGACTGTAAATTGTGCCACACAATGTGTTGTGTAAATAAAAAAAAATGAACCTACAAGTGGAGGAAGACATCTTTGTTAAGGAGGAGGATCATCTTGTCGGGCTAATGAGATACGAGTACGTACCTTTTTCTTGTATCACATTTTTTAAGGGTTTTGTAAAGACGAAAAACACACTAACCTATCATGTGATATACTTTCTTTACAGACTAATAAAAAGGTTTTGAAACAACAATGTGAATGTTAGGTTATAACAATATTAAATTAGCGACCGAAAAAGAAAATAGCTACAATCAAAATTTAAGCTTGTGCTCTAGTATCTAGTGCACCGTCACCTCATTTGCTCCTACTGTTATAAACCAGGCAGGTACTATTATAAAATAAGGTGTAGTAAAGTAGTGATATAAAATAAAATATAATATAATCCTTGTTAAATCATTTTCAAGAGTTTTTTATCTAAAAAAACGCCACTGAGTTTCATTACTATTGCTAAATATTATTATTGACTATTTCGCGTCAATATCGTTTGTCTTTGCCCATTGATTTCATTACAGATTCTAAGTTAAGAAGAAAAGTGCTTTGATATTGCTGGTATGGTTTATCTTACTAAGAATGGATTTATGGTCTCTGCCATTGGTTTGGAGATGATTTGTACTGATGAAAACGCGGACGTTTAGTCCTTTTAAACTCGAACACACAATTCTAGGGAAAGGTTTAACACTTTATTATGATACTACAGACTATAATGTGCAAGTGCTTTAAAAATAATATTATAGTTATGAATGTATTTCGCTCTTAAGCAGTCCTTGTAAACGGAGTCCCAGGGAAGATCCAGGAAGAGTCGTATATGATAAAAAGCTTACAAACAAAACAACCGATAAATGAGGCATTTTTTTTTTGTATGAATGGAATAATCTTAAAAATAAGCAATCTAAGTGTCTTTAAAAAACATATTATAATACATTGTGTCAATATGTATAATAAACTACATAATAGCACCGAGTACAAAATGTACATTTAAATATTTATACATGAAATAGAAAATATTTATGACGATAATTAGCACGTCATTATTTAAGTGACTTGAGTCGTGATTTGAACTCGATGCAACGAAAAAATGCTTCACGACAAAGAAACAAACGCAAATGCATACGAGAGAATGGGATAGAGGACATAACGCAATAGATGGCATTACTAATACTGTTAGTTGAGGAAAGTTTTTAACATAAATATAAGCAGCTTTATATAAAAGTACAATTAATATTCATTGCGATATTAAATACTGTTAATGTTGATATAAAATAATAAACGTTATATTTATCATAATAGTCCTGATACTCTGTATCCATCTCAACCTTTCGTAGGCCACTGTTCAGAAGTTTCACTGCCGTGGTAATTGCATACATGCACATTTTTACTGGTTTATTTATTGTCTGTTTTGTTTTCTCTTCAAGGATGCTCCACCATGTTACGCTGCACCATGAATCGTATTTAAGATTAGTTTCCTCTAGTTCAATGATGTAATTCAACATTGTGACTAGTAACTAAGTCTTTCAATTCCTAGTTATTCAACTATATAATATTAATATAACTTGGATCAGTTGAACTAATGGTATAGTTTAAACGAACTGTTTAAATATAATTATGTATATTTGTAATAAAATATTTATAGAAAATAAAAGCTTGTCTATAGTGTTTTTCAGTAAATATTATTATAGGTACCTATAAGAATATTAAAATTATTATTTCCGAGCACCGTGGAACCACTGATTGACGACAGTAAATTTGTACAACCAGACAATTAGTAGGATTACTAAAACATTTGTTTGTGTAGTTCTTATATTTATTTTTTCGTCTTCGTGTCACGTAGCTTGTGAGTTAGTAATAATGAATTATTTACAAGTTTCCTTTCAGCACAAGTACTTAATAAGTTAAAAGACGTTTGTTAAATTACATTAGTACGTATAAACAACTACATTCATATGTTTAATTAAAACATATTAATAAGATATCGCTCAAGAAAACTGTTTAATTAATTACAAACACAATATTTAATATTCCTAAGCTAATTAAATATAAATAAAAAAATATATATATTAAATATATATATATATATTAATATATTTTTTAATTTAACCGTTAACTTCTTATCTTAAAAACTAATCAGAATACCCTTTATGATATAAATAAATGGAAAAATAGATCTGTATTTATGTACGAGATCTATAACACATAGTTTTATTTGAATCAAGATATGTCTATTTAAGTTTCAATTTACGATCGTAATTAATAATCAATCTACAATCGGAGATTGATATTAAACTTAGATTGCTTTCAAAATACAAACCATGGCACTGTTAATTTTATTAGACAGACGGAAGGCGCTACAATTAATTTATTTCATATCAATAGTTTGGTTTAGATTAGAATCGATTAGTTGTTTTGGTCGATAAATAACAAGAAACGAAATCTTACAACTCGCTATTCTGACATTTTTTATTTCATACAAATATAAAAAATACAATGATTTGATAAAGTATTTAATACTATTGCAACAAAACATATATAATACCAATATGTCTCTTAGTACTATTCATTAATATAATATATTTTTTTAAGTATATAAAAAAAGTTCTTGTTACATTTACAATCGAGATTGACTTTGTTCCTCTAAACTTTAACAAAAATAGTATATAAAATATATATTTACATACAATTTAATAAAAATATTTACTTTACTTCTAACAGTTTTATTCCATATCCTATATACTTTATTATACCTGTAAATACTAAGTAAACGATATCTTATCCCTAATTTTGTATATTTAATTGGACTGAGTCAGAAGAGCCAGCTCGGGAGCGCTGGGAGCCTGCTTGTCATATATTTGAGACATCAATGCATCTTTCCGCTGCGGCGGCAACAGACCTCGCTTTGACGCCACAGCGAGAAGAAGAGTCGCCGATACGAAGAAAGAAACCAACTGCAATATGGAAATAGCCTTATGTTATATACAATTGACAAACATGTTAACTACCACATCATTAAGTTGTACGTTAGGCCCTCATTATTATTCTATCCTTAGTCCTTCAATTGTTTTGATGAAGATGTTATGACGCTGAGATGAAACTTAAAAAAGGAAAAATAATATATTTTTAAAAATCTTAAAAAGTACCTTAAGAATCACTTTGTTAGCTAATTTTCCAAAAATGCATGAATATTATGTAAGATGATATTTTGATTCAATAGCACGGTAGTGGGTAATTATATTTTATTTTAAAATCTTCTTAACCCACGCAACGACGGGTTAAAACGTTATCATTTTCCATTTATAACTCGTATGCGTTGAGAACTGAGCTTCTAAATAATAACTAAATTAAATTAAATTTATTTTCGTGATGAAATCATAAATTATCTCATTAAATCATAAATCACTTACCGCCGATACTCCAAAAGTAGCAAATATTTCGTATGAAAAAAACATCATCACCTAATAAAAAAAACGCAAATAACAAACGACAATCAGAATATTTAATCTTGCAAAAAATTAAAATGACTGAATTCAATCAATCATAACACACAACACACTGACACAATTCTTATACGATTTAACCGGAAAATACTATCACACCACGATAACTATATTATAGTAGGAATGCGCTCTGACACTGAACGCACAAAACGGCAACGCCTGACTACTACGTCAAATCATATGTAAAAGTATAATAGTCGATAACAGATCTGCTTGACACGTTGCACTAATAGTACGAGAGGCCACGATGCTAAATCGGGATTTATTCGAGCGTCATAGAGACCTATTGGGTTGTGAAGCTTAGATGATGAAAAGAAAAATGACATATAAAACATACCATTTCATCAGTGGGGGGAGCGGGTATAGGTTTTCAAATATGTAAAAAAAAACAGTTCCATGGACATACTCGAGCGTGTCAGATAATGATATTATACATGTCCTACGTATTTTTAAAAATGTACGTATGTTAATCTGAGTATTTCAGTGATGGGGGTGGTCGTACGTAGGGGTGAGAAATGAAAGAAAAAAAAACTTTATCGAGCGCATCAGATTTTCGAAGGGGATGTTAAGTGAACCTAAAAAAATGCTCTTATATAATAATCTGACGATTTAGATGTGACGCAAAGTCATGTCCGTTGTTAGAATATGCAAAAAAAATTGGTCATTTTGAAATACTCAAGCGCGTCAGATTAAGATATATATGGTTTATCTTGATGCCTTAGACGTGCTGTCTCATAATCTGACAATTATCTAGAGGAATTTGGCTAATCTGATAATTAAAAAATTGTTTTTTGTATTTTTTTAAACTATTGAACTTAATTAATTGAAAAGCTCAGGAAATAGCATGCAAATGAGAAAGTAAATACTGTTGTTGCTGTTGTAAATACGGAAAGTCTCGCTTTATTTTTATTGCTGTAAATAATTTATAGCAATGTGCGTGATATATTTTATTTAGAGAAGATTCTATCGAAAGTTCAAGATTATAGTATGTAGTTCGGGACTTTCGGAGAACCGGTTTGCTCCGACGATATTCTAAAATATTTATACATTTTTGTTATGTTTCTAATGTAAATTTAATTGTTTTTCCAAAGTATGTTCACCACAAAATATACATTTTATATTAATATCACTCATAGTTAATATTTATAAGCTTTAATTTACAAAACTTATATCAAAATCATAAAACACGTAAAAACATTAGAAATACGTTGTAAATAATGTCATGACACGAACGAGTCTGTGTGATCAGCTGCTATGGTGTCATGGCAACCGAAACTAGAGTCGGTCCGGAGTGAGAAAATAACAGATAGAAAAAGAGTGAGAAAAGAATAGATGCGCGTTGAGGGCTATACAGGCATCATGTAACTGCACGCATTAAACTTTATCGATGAATTTTTGTTGCTTCGGCTTGCGGAAATTGTCAGATTATATATTTTTCGTAATCCTTGAATTATTCTGTTCAAAGTAAAAAAAAATTTAGCTACGCTCGAGAATGTCCATGTGACGTTTTTTTTTACAATTTTGTAGCCCTCCCCCTTCTTTACGTTTCACTCAAATTGTCAGATTAGTAAAATCTACACGTTTTAACACGTAACTACCTCATCTTATCTTAATCTGACGCGCTCGAAAATTTTTGATGATCAATTTTTTTTTACTAATCTGATCCTTTATCCTTGACGGGCGATCATATATAGAAGTCTCATATTTGGTGTAAGTACTTAATAGAGTACTAGGTATCCCCCTGTATATTATTCTGCCGCGCTCAAGTAAATCCCGGAATCCCCTCTTCGGCTCCTCTACTATAAGTGAAAACGTCGTCGCAGTCGTGCGACATTCAACACTCACGCGGAGACGATCATAATATACTCATAAGAATACTGATAATACAAGTTCTGATTATATTGAATAGCAATGATGACTTTGTAAAAGTAAAAACCTTTTTTAGGCGCTTTACGTGTATGTGTAGAATTTTTCAAATATTAAATTTAACTAGTAAACAAATCATTAAAAATATATACCTGTAATTCTAGAGGAGACGCTTTAAATAAACGCGGGTGCTTTAAATTGCTTGTCACGTGACATCGTGAAACAACAATTTTGTATTTCTCTTTATTCTATTCGGTCATTTTAAGCTACTACAGAAATGTAAAAGGTTTTTTTTTGGGAAAGGTTTTGTAGTTTTCAGGAAAATGAAACAGTAACCTGTTTGATCTTTTATTCATTTATTTAATTAAGTACGTCATTGTTGCATTATTAAAATTTTCTAGTCTTCTTAATTTTATCATATATATTGAAATTACAATAGATTTCATAGGATTATCAAACTAAATATTTAACTGATCAGTCCTAATTCCGTAGTTTATAATACTTTTTAGCAACTCGAGCTGATTCTGATATACCTGCCCAGGTCTCCATGTTGACTTGGTTGATGTACGAGGGTGGAATCAGGAACCCGTAACCCATTCCCGGCAACTCCAGGGTAAAGGAAAAGGGTACTCCAACCGCCTAAATGTAATAAAAAATAGCATGTGATTTTTTTTATTATATAAAATATATGATATTTATTATAAGAATAAAAAGCTGGGAATGACTATTTATTTATTTTTTACTTCCCTGTTAATCAATTACCTGTCCATAATCCTGTGCGGTTCCTACTATTACCGACCACATAAAACGGAGCTTCGAGTAACTTTTTATTATCAATAGCTGCTCCCATTGAGGATCCTATTAGGTGTAAGTGTACAGCGTTAGAAGGATAAGATCTGTCGCCGTAACCATAAAGAATAAGGTTCCCGTGGCTGTATACGTTCAGGTACACTTGAATGCGATCAACATGTTCTAGAAGAATATCTCTAACGTATCGTGTTTCAGGTTCAGAAAACGGTTCATGTCCACGGAACGTCGCGTCGTGTCGCAGGGTGTCATGCTGGTCTCGACACCATCGAAATCTACGTCAAAGTTACGATTCGCATCAACTCCGTAGCATTCAAGGCTTCTAGTGGCGTTGTAGGAACGCGTGCGCCTCCAGCGACGGTCCTAATTTTTTTTTGTACTATAAACTGATAAGACGATTAAATATGTGTCAAAGTTCTCATTACGATAACTTACAGTAGTATGGCTATATTCATAACCGTCTGGGTTAACTATAGGCAACACAATCCAATCTATCTCATTCAGGCGGTGTATAGTGTACAGGGCCGGGGGTGTTGTGATCCACTCCCGAGCATGCATTGTAACATCTAAGAAGTAGATGGGCTTGCTTTTATCATTAAAATTTGATGTACATATTTGGTAAAGGATATATTATATGAGATTAGTTTATGTTATGAATCGGGCAGAATCATTCGCTATATTCGCTAAGCAATTTTTCATAAGGTTTTTGGTCACTGCGATATTTTGCAATGAGATTTAAGACAGAACTTATCCTTATCTTTAAAAAATAAATACCTTTAAATATTTAACAGCTCGTCCCTGAAAACTGTTTCCAGCATTCACTAAGGTTACGATCCCTGGATTTGCCTGGGCAATGTATCCACCTGTATGTATGTATCCAGGTATGTATCCACCTGTTAAGAAATCATTTATGTGACTTATTTCAAAAGTAACAATTTCACTATTAAGAAACTGTTATTTAGCGTGTTCTCTGATGATGTGAGATACATTTTAAAAATAGTATAATAATACAGAAAAAAAAATTGCCGATAGTAGTGGATTAAAAAGTAGATAAATAATAATTGTCCAAAAAAGTATTAGTAAAAATATGTTTTAATGTGTAATATAAATATAACCTCAGTGCATGTTGGATAGTTCTGAAAAATGCTGTTTGATCGACTTATCTTCCACTTAGACACCTCCGCGTCATTGTCTTCCAAAGCCCTGAAATCAATAATTGGTTATCTATTTTAATCTTTATTTATCACGATAAATAAAACCAATCTAATAAAATTTCATTTTTATCTTTAAAGTATGACATACTTACAGAGTATAATCATGTTACGGGGTAATTAGTTGGAAACTTAATTCTGTTTAAGGACAAAAATAATTTAAATTTCAAACAAAAAACATAAATTACATAAACTTAATAGTGACATGTAAGTATATTAATTACAACATTTATTTCATAAATCCTCTAAAGATTTATTTTCCAGTGGTATTTCTCAAAATCTCAAGTTTATCTGCATCAGGCAGGTCATAAAACGGTACATTGGCTACAGACTATGAGGATCCCGAGGGTAAAAGGACTTGTTTATGGCGGTCCTGATACCAGAGATAAACAAATCCCGAGCATGATAAGTAGCAGTCGAATTCCAAATGTGCTGTGTATACATTTTTTTACGACGCTACAAAAATTAGGCCTTTTTTAAAATTTCATATGAAAATAGCTAGAAAAAATTCCAACTTTTAAGTAATAATTATCCTACTATATTTAAGATACTCACTGTGACACATCAGAAATATGAAGGTGGTGGCTAATATCATTCTGGTCCAAGGTGTCTAGAAATTTCAATCTATTCTCCGGTGACACCATAACAAGAGCGTCCCGCACCACGGCGACCCCAAACTCCACTCATCTACATTCAGTATGAATTGCTGCTCGTAAAGGATTTTTTGATCTAATTCATTTCTGAGCTTTATACTATGTACGGTATATCTGAAAAATAAAACATGATTATACAACAAGTATTTGAATGAACTCGAGTAACACAACAAGGAAGAATAATTTTGCTGTTATAATTTTTGTCAAACTTTTTTTAGATAAAAATTAAGATGAACACATATATTTTAATATAATTAAATTAAATTTATTATATTAATACTAAAAAAAAACATATTTTTCCGAAACGGAAACTGAGAAAATCAGCAAATTACCCCAAATAAATATCATGTTTCCCAGCCGCCGTCGAGGACAAGAAAGAAGCAAACAGAAATATTAAAAACCATTCATTTTACGAAACGTTAGACAAATGAAATGGAATTATCTTCCCTGCTAATAACGCTTATCAAATTTAAATAATCTTATTGTGCCGATCGCTTATCAATAAATACAATTTATTGTTAACTATTATCAATGGACATTTGTAAAATTTTTTTTTTCAGAACCATTACAGTCATCGGTCTCTTTTTATGTTTTAAAGGTTTAAAATTTTACTATTACACCTACAATAATTCCTTTAAAAATGTTTAACAGATTGTTTTTTTTTATCTAAGCACTCGTTTCAATGCATAGAACATATTGATTTTATAATTATGGGAACTCCAAATCCTGACATGCCGCTCTTGGCTCCTGATCTTTATATTTTAAGATACTGAACGAAATTACTCTCTTACATTTCACTCTCCCCTATAAAGAAATACTGGATACTACTTTAACTTAACCCTCTGCGACTGACGTGGCTTAATTATAACTATTGTATTGACGTGGTAGTACATGAGACACTATTTCATAGGCAAATATTTTTATAGAAATAAATTATGCAGAAATTTTATTCACATTTATTGGATTTCTAACCTTTTTTTTATTAAACGTACCTTGAATAAAAAAAAACTATTTGTATTTTTAAAATAAAACAGTTTTAATTGACATCATATAAATCAGTCTAAAAATTTTAACTTAAACATTAATGACATAAAAAAATCACAAAATAAACTTTTTTTTTAATTTAACATTACACGTTTTAAAATTAACCATTACAATAATCAGTCTTGCAAATATGAAATACATTCATCGGTTAATTTTAAAATTAGGTAACTTCAAAATCACAGCTTTGTTTGACAATTATCACATAGTGGCTTGGAGCACTGAAGGCAATTGCTTTCGAACAATCATAGCAAACATACTTATTTAGTTGTCTTTTATTTTTGCGGGACAAATAATAACATAATTTTCTACCACTTGGTGAAACAGACCGAACTACTGGTGGTGGTGGGGAGACATCCTTGCCTAAAACCCTAGTAATAGTCATTCGCAGCTCTCTCGGCAATCTTTCATTGTATACTCTGTTTTTCATATGATTCAAAACTATATCTCTGGCCATATTCAGTAAAAAGTGTCTGTCTTCATTTAATCCTTACTGTTCCTGCAACTTTGATACAGTACAAAGCTGCCATATCCAACATCCTTTGAAAGATTGCCATAGGCCATCGACGAGTTTTACGGCTGCTACAATATATCGAGCATTTCTTATCCACCTCGTCTACTCCACCTTTTGTATGATTATAGTCTACAATCATAATTGGTTTCTCTGTATCATTATCTATTTCTTTAATATGATGGGAGTACGAAAGCAATAACACGGCTTTATTAGGTTTTGGCACATATGATAAAATTGTATAGTCCTTCGTAAAACCATACAACGAACTTTCTATAGGTCTTTTTCTGTTTGGCAAGAAACACATAAAATTATGTATTTTTCGACATGTTGGGTTTCTGGCTCAAAAGTCGGATCTTCATCTTTATTGTCAATATCGCTAAATTCATCTTCACTTTCCAGTTTTATCCACTTTAATATTTGATCATCATTCCTGGCAAAAGTCCCAGCCGACGTTCCCTTGTAAGCAGAACGTCCTGGCCTAGTTGGCCTACGTTGTCGTTTGATTCACCCATCCAAAAACAGGTATTTTTTAAAATAATGTACAGTTTTACGCTGTGATTTTCTTCGCATAAACTAAAGTTTATTTTTTAATTCTATAGATACTATTTCACCGACTATAATACTATTGCAACACGTAATTTAAACAGATTATATAATCATATTCTACTCTTAACAACTTCACAATTAACTTTAGTAAAAACAAATATAATAAGTAGTTTAATTAAGATTAAATTCTGAAATAAAGTGAAATAATACAAACACTGTACTGATGTGGTTGTTCAGGAGACACTATGAAAATATAACCATTTTACTGTGGTGGTAGTGTAGTAGACACTTACCTTAACACTGATGTGGTAGTCTCGTGGACACCTTCCGCCGTTTACGCACACGTGTGCTCATTTTGATCCCCTGCCACACATTGACCGATGCGCGGCCACGTTATGGTAAGGTACTAATAGCGGCCAGACACAAATTTGGAAATTATCGGAAATAAGTATATTTTTCTATTTCGCGGTGTCTACTGGACTACCACGTCAGTCGCAGAGGGTTAAAGATACAATAAATTTTAACATATAAATATATTTTATATACATTGATTTGCCGGTATCAACGTTAATGGATTCAAAAATTATTTGACTATTTTATTAACCTAGATACAGCTTAGTACACATACAGTATACTAATAGTAATTATGGATTATAAAAGTTTTAACACAAATGTAAAAGTTACATAGTATAATTAAGGGAGGTGCCCTTAGAAGATGGTTTTCATTGATTCATTTTCAAAATGTATCAGAATTTATTATGTAGCTATCGCGTTTTTAATTCATATTTAGTAGTAAAGAAAACATTAATGAATAAAACAGTTGAATTGATTATGTTCATAAAATTATAAGTATTTAAATATAACAATAATATAAGTAAATAAAACAACAAACACATGTTAATTGTTAGTAACTAATTATAATTATCATTTACCACATTAAATATTTGATAACTAGGATCCGCCGTCGTGCGCTGCGGGAGTTGAACTGAGCGCCCTCCCCTTCATTAATGCTAACAAATTTCATTTTACTATAACTTTTTTCTAGACTGATTTTTTGTTTTTTGCAGAACCATCTTTAGTAAAAGATCTAGCCATGTGAAAAATACTAAAAAAATACATCTTTAGGTTTTAAAATTACCGATGTCGTAAAACAGCAAAATAAACGGTTAAGAGCTTCGCTTACGCTCAGCTCAATAATGACCTCTGTTGAATATTGTTGACAAATAACGCATCGACCATGTTTAAATTTACAATTTGATTTCAGCGCCATCTGTTGGCAACCACAATGATTACTTAGGACGATCCAACGGGTTATTGAATTACGTATTGTGAAGGAACTAAACAATGACTGTATGGTATTACTTAACATTTACTATAGTATATTAGTAGTATATGGTATATCCTCGTAGCGGTTCATGTGTACTTTTCTTATTAATATTAATAAAAACCAATATTTTGCGTCTTTATATTATGTGAATGGATACATCTTATATAGTTCCACTCGACACCAAAATGGAACCAGTTCCATCAATACCAGTATTACAATTATTTTTACATGAGATATTTTTATAAGTATATTACCTGTGCATAATCCTGACCACTTCCAGAGACAGCGTAGAATACAAATTTAGAATTACCAACAATGTGCTTTGTGTAGCTTATGAGTGTCAATGGAGGCACCCATCAATGCGCCGACATGATAGATATGCAGAGCATTCTGTGGTAGCGTTCCATTATCGAAGCCATAAACAATATAATTTCCAAAACTGTGGACATCCATAAACACTTGAATCCGATCAGTGTATTCCAGTAAAATGTCTCTAACGTATCTAGTCTCCACCTCAGAGAAAGCTTCATGTCCAGGGTACTGATCAGAGCAAGGGTTGGAGGATACGCTGATGGTGTTAAATTCAATATAGAAATTTCTGTTTGGATCGGCGCCGTGACACGTGGCGCTGCTTGATGCATTCAAAGAACGAGTCTTTCGCCACATACGGTCCTGAAATTATTATTAGTTTCAAATTCTATTCAATTTGATAATCGTTATTATCTTCACGTATTAGTCCCCACATATTGTGTCTATAAATATAAACATTAAACGTGTTATGTTAACATAACACAAATTTGTTATCTAAATATTAATAGCAGATATTAAGATTAAATAATGTAGTCACAAAGACTGTACCTGTGGTATTTGTAATAATCATGTTGAATAGCTTCAATATATTAAAACTCACGGTCGTATGAGAAAATTCGTATTCATCTGGATTCACGATAGGAAATATAATCCAATCAGTATCTTCCAATAAATCCTTATTTTCTTTTCTCAAATTTTCAACTAAACGATGGATGGAATACAGAGCAATTTGTGTCGTAACCCACTGAACGTTGCAACGTTGTCTCTAGAAAGTATATAGGCTTACTCGTATCCTTGAATTTCCTTGTGGATATATGAATATTTTTTTAACTATGCATCTATAACACGAGAATGTTTTATTGCGCACCTTTAAGTAGGGTAGGGTGTCCCAAGTCTGCGCACTTAAGGTTTGATAAGCTGTAGAATAATTAAACAATAATCCAGTATAATCATCTTTATTTCTACTTAGGCTTACATTAATGTAATTTAATAATTTTATTATAAATCAAATGTTTGGTAACAACTTTGGGAGTAATTAAAGAAAAAATACAAAGAGATAAATGCGCAATCTTACCACTACGGGTCCCTGGATATTGCGCACTAGGATCGTTAAGATTGCGCATAGAGAACATAAACATAAAAGTAAGAATAAAAAAAGAAAAGTTATTTTAAGTACATAAATCGCACTTAAACTGTCCAATGCCAATGTAAGCTGTACATTTCTCATGCCACCATTCAGAACAAACAGAACAACCGATCCAATCTTCTGTAATCGGCTCTTTATACTCCTCATTACAGCCACCGCATGACCATTTATTTTTTTTAGTAAAGCTTTTGTAAAGCTTTTTGCAAACTTTTTTAATCTTTTTGTTAGGACTCTTTGTTTTATTATCTTCTAAAAGCTGTTGTTTGTACGGGGAACCACTAAGTATTTCAGATTTCTTATGTTTTCTCTTGTTGGCTGTCTTTCTAACATCTGTTTTAGGAATTGGGAAAATATCTTGTAGTTTCACTTTGATTGCCGCTGATTTATTGCTGCAAGATGGTACAGCTGTGGGATCTTGGAAGACATCGCCACTTGTTTCAGCTGGAGATCCGTCGACGCTTCTCTTTTCTTTTGACTCAGGAGTCACAACAACTAGTTGAGTTGGAGTTTCTGTTTGTTCAGAAACTTTCTCAGTTTCTAGCGAATTGACACTCAAAGTTCCTGATTTTTCGGGCTCTTTGTTTAAAACAGAATCACGTTCAATTTCCAGCACAGATTCTCTCTGTTCTTGGGGTGTAGCTTCTTGAGGATTCTCTTTTTGCCATCCTAAGCAGTTGTTATCAACAATTTCTCTTTCAGTCATAGCACTAGGAAGAAAATCTGCATCTGTAAAGATATCCGGATTGTATGGGTAGATTCCGGATACCTTGAAACATTCAGCAGCACAACCAACTGTGGCTGCTTTATTAAAAGCTGGAGTGTACAAAGACGTCATCTGAAAAGCAGTTATAACTCTGCCAGGGTGGTTTCTCAACCACTTCTCACATTCGCTCGCAAAATATATTTTCAACGCATTATGAAAACCTTTGTCCAGTGGTTGCATCTTATGGCTGCTATGTGGAGGCAGGGTAAGAGCTATTATGTTATTAGTTCGATAAAAGTCTACAGCCCCCATTGTACAATGCGACACATGATTGTCAAGCACCAGAAGGACATTGTTTTCTTTAGTTGGTCTTGTGTGGTCTTTGAAGTGAACTAGCCAGTTCAAATAAAGTTCGCTATTAATAAAACTTGTGTCAGATGCCATTCCAATAGATGCTGGTGGTGCGCCATCCAGCAATTCAGGTCTCATTCTTTTACGACCAAATATGAAAGCAGGAGGGATAAAGTGGCCAGACGCACTCATAGCATTAACTACGGTTACGTTCGTCCCTCTTTCAGCGCTTGAAATTTTATTAACAGCGCGCTTTCCTTTTTTCGATATGACCTTTGGAGGATTTTTGGGTACGGTAGACATACCAGTTTCATCCATATTATAAATGGAAGTTGGAGAAAACTTATACTTGTCCATCAATTCTTCCAGATTTTTGTAGAACCTCTCACATTGTGGTTTGTTAAAACCCATCGCCCTAGCAATACTTGTGGAAGTCGGACGTCTTAATGAAAAATCCGGGTGCCGTTTGAGAAATCCACGAAGCCAGTGTTTTCCTGCCATTTTGTTTTCGGTATTAAAACGATGAGAAATATTATTTTTAATCACAAAATCATAGGCAGCAATCCTTAAATCCTTAGCAGTAATTCCTTGAAACATGTTGTCAAGATCTTCTAAATAATTACAAAATTCCTGTTCCATTTCTGGAGAAAGAGTTACGTCATATCTACCTAGCTTTGTTGCAGCTTCTTTTTTCTTCAGGCGATAACGCAAAGTACTTTCTTTCATCCCGTATGACGATGCAACTTTCCTTTTGCTTTCACCATTTTCTATTCGTCTTCTAGCTTCCTGTAAAATAGATTGAGGACACAGCGAACGTTCTGAAGATTTTTTCCTTTGATTTGGCATTCTGAAAATGAATTTTTGAGATTGTTATATTCAATTAAAAATTATGGTATTGTGGTATAAATATGGTAGGGTAAGTCTGCGCGCGCAGTTTTACGGACCGTGACTCTGCGCAGTCTTAGGAAATAGCTCAATATCGAATAATGAGACTCCTAACGCCACCTACTAAAGAAATCAAAAATAATATCACTCACCGGCTGTTTAGGTGTAATCACGCGAACGAAAACAATGACCAGATCTTTGATAGTACTTTAGGCTTTTACTTAATTATACTTTCAAATTGACGAAAAATAACATCGAAATCAATATTTAACTTCAAACTTACCTTGCGAGTCCGTTTCGACAGATTTTTGAATTTTTTTCCGGCAGAGCACTCACACATGGCAATGACCCTAAACAGGACTGAAGTTAGCCGCAAATGTCATTTCGCTTTCGAATTATTGGTTCTGCGCAATCTTACCTCCTGCGCAAAAACAGGGCACCCTACCCTACTTCACAGGTCGTCCTTCAAAACTAGGTCCTGAATTTACTAGTGTTATTAAACTTGGGTTTTCTCGTGCAACCTTCTCCATATATTCGTTAACCTACAAGCAATTGTTTTTAACATTATAATCATATGTTAAATAAAGATGGTTGAAATAAACTAATTATTTTACGTTTAAAACGTTAACAACTAATATTACCTCATCGTATATCGGATATCTCTCAAAAATTGATAATTGACTTCCTTTACTTATTTTCCAACGTCTAATGTCTCTTGATCACTTTGTCTAAGATTCCTTTAAAATCGAATAGTTTGATATGAAAATCAAACTTTAGGAATAAGTGTCTTTATTAGAAATACATCTAATAATATTTTTATATTTTACTTTTAAATTATTGTAGGTACTTAGCAACGTCAGTGAGTCGTAAATAGTATTTCATGCCTTTCTTATCCAATTTATCCAAAAATATAAGTTTATTTTCCGGATTTACCATAACTACAGCGTCGCGTAGTTCTGGTACGCCATGTTGCTAAATATCAAGGTCTAGTTCTAGCTGTAGATTCAAAAGTATGCTTTGATGAGATGTATCCTGTATCTTAATCCCGTAGATGGTATATCTGAGTACATAATAACATATTTATAACTGAAGTGTATTCAAATTTCCAATACTTTACAACCTTCAATGTTGCATACCCAGAATACATATCATGTTTCCCGGCTACCGTCGATCCTATTAGAGTGAGACAGAGATATAACAAGACGATCATTTCATATGAGAACATATAAATGTATTAAATAAACCAGTAGTAAGAGGTACATGAATTATTTCAGGTACGTTGATAAAGATCAAGAAGTTCCGACGTGTAGTAACCAAATTCATTTGGTTATGTTCCGTCGGTGAGTGAGAGAATCCGGAAGCCCAACCTCCCCCCCGCGCCAAACATGAAAGCGATGCCAAAAACAAAAATACCCCAGGAGGGTACCGGCTTTGATGAAGCCGGGGACCCCCTCCCCGAGCAAAATCGGGGAAATGATTCTCGGATTTTGCTCGGGCTGCCCGTCGTATCTGGGGCGGGCAAAGTATCGCCTTTTGTGTTGTTTGAGGGCAAATGACGAGTCAATGCAGCGGCACCCCGGCCCACTCTAAATGTGGACTTTTGCAACATCCGGGGAATTCATTCCAACTTAAACGCCGTCCACTATCATTTGGAGACGGCGCAGCCGGCCTTGTTGTTTCTGACGGAGACGCAGATATCTCAACCTAGCGACACAGCGTACCTGTCATACCCCGGGTATAAACTAGAACACCATTTTATACCACACGCCGGGGTATCTGTGTTCGTAAGGGAGGATATCTGCTACCGTCGCCTTCAGGTTTTTGAAGGTCGGGACCTGTCTATACTCTGGCTACGCGTGGACATGGACGACCATGTCAGAGTCTACGCGTGCCTCTACAGGTCCCATAGTGGTAATGCAGAAACGGATCAACTCTTGGGCCATGTTCAGGCGAAGATTGACGATCTGCTTTCACAGACTCCCTCCGCCGAAGTCGTAGTCCTAGGGGACTTTAATGCGCACCATGCCGATTGGCTAGGGTCACGTGCCACCAACTACGCGGGGAGATCTGTGTTTGACTTTGCTCTGGCAAATGGTCTGTCCCAGCTGGTAAAGACGCACACTCGTCTACCGGACGTGGACAGCCACACGCCCTCTTTGTTGGATCTTCTGCTGACTACACATCCAAAAAAGTACCAGATCACTGTCGAGGCTCCCTTAGGTTCCTCTGATCACTGTCTGGTACGGAGTGTAGTGCCATTCAACGGTCGGCTCGCACAACACCTGCGACTCGACGCGTTTGGCACTACAAGTCAGCGGATTGGGATGGAATGCGGTCCTTTTTTGCATCCTACCCATGGGGGCCGATTTGTTTCCCTTCCGATGATCCCAGTGACTGCGCTGCGGCTGTAGCTGATGTGATACTACAGGGCATGGAACTATTTGTACCAAGCTCTGTGGTACCACTTGGTGGCAGATCGCGGCCTTGGTTTGATGCGTCTGTCAGGGCTGTAGCAGCTGGCAAACGGCAGGCTTATCAAGCTTGGGTCAATGCGTTAGTCACTAAGGATCCGAACTCTATAGTTCTGAAGAGGAAATATAATCGTGCCTCCAGATTCTTCAAACGGCAAATCGCTAGAGCAAAGTTCAAGCATGTCGTCAAAATTGGGGATCAGCTGGCAAAGTACCCGCCTGGCACGCGCAAATTCTGGGCGCTTTCAAAGGCCACTCTGGGAAACTTTAGCTAGCCGTCCCTACCGCCGTTGCACATGGGGAATGACTCTCTGGCCCACACGGCAAAAGAGAAAGCCGATCTCTTGGGCACTCTTTTCGCCTCCAACTCGACTTTGGACGACCAGGGGAAGACACCGCCTATCATTCCGCGGTGTCAGAGCTCAATGCCGGAAATAGTTTTTCGGCAGAAAACTATTAGGCAGTCTCTATTTTCCTTGGACGTTCATAAGTCGAGTGGGCCGGATGGCATTTCTCCATTGGTGCTACGAACGTGTGCCCCTGAGTTGACTCCAGTGCTAACGCGTCTATTTCGGTACTCCTACCTTAAAGGCGTAGTCCCGGTCACATGGAAGCGTGCCCTTGTCCATCCGATCCCTAAAAAAGGTGATAGCTCGGACCCAGCTAACTATAGACCTATCGCCATTACCTCTCTGCTCTCCAAAGTAATGGAGAGCATTATCAATAAACAGCTCCTAACCTACCTCGAGGATCACCAGTTGGTCAATGACCGGCAATATGGCTTTCGCCATGGTCGATCGGCTGGTGATCTTCTGTTGTATCTTACACACCGTTGGGCAGCTGTTATTGAAAGCAAGGGAGAGGGTCTGGCAGTTAGTCTGGATATGGCGAAAGCCTTCGATCGTGTATGGCACAAGGGGCTTCTTTCGAAGCTACCTTCCTATGGGCTTCCCGAGAGTTTATGCAAGTGGATCACCAGCTTCCTCACTGGGCGGAGCATACAGGTCGTTCTCGACGGTTTTTGCTCGGACCCCAAGCCCGTGAACGCTGGTGTACCCCAAGGCTGCGTGCTATCCCCAACTCTGTTCCTCCTGCACATCACTGATAAGTTGGATATCTCCAACATACATTGTTATGCGGATGACAATACTGGGGATGCGGTATATTCCGGCCGTGCAGGTCTCACTCGGGAAAACGTCGACGAGTGCCGAAAGAAACTTGTGTCTTTAATAGAGACCTCCCTGGGGATGGTCTCTGAGTGAGGTGAACTGAACCACGTTCAATTCAATCCCCTAAAGACACAGGTTTGCGCGTTTACCACTAAGAAAACCCCATTTGTCGTATCACCGCTCTTCGAGAGCACTCCCCTCATTGCTTCGCCAAGTATCAGAATACTGGGTCTCGACATTTCGAGCGACTGTCAGTTTCGTGGTCATCTGGAGAGCAAGGCCAAGTTGGTCTCGATGAAATTGGGAGTGATCAATAGAGCGAGGCAGTACTTCAAACCTGGCCAAAGACTTGCGCTCTATAAGGCGCAGGTCCGGCCACACATGGAGTACTGTTCTCATCTCTGGTCCGGATCACCCCAACATCAGCTTCTACCATTTGACCGCGTACAACGGAGAGCCGTTCGAATTGTCGGGGACCCGGTGTTCTGCGAACGGCTGGACTCTTTGGCATTGCGTAGAGACGTGGCTTCTTTGTGCGTCTTCTACCGCATTTACAACGGGGAGTGTTCCGAAGAACTATTCGATCTGATGCCTGCCGCCGAATTTCATCACCGCATAGCGCGCCATCGCCTCCAATACCATCCTTACCACCTGGATGCGTGGCGATCCTCCACTGTGCGGTTCTCAAGGACATTTTTTCCACGTACCACTCGAATGTGGAACGAACTCCCTTCGGCGGTATTTCCAGATCGGTACGACATGGGTACCTTCAAAAAAGGCGTTTATTCCTACCTACAAGGCTGGCAACACTCTTGTAAATCCTCGGATGTTGCAAGAGTTCATGGGCGGCGGTGATCACGTCCATCCGTGACCCGCCAGCTCGTTTGCCCTCCTCTTAAATAAAAAAAAAAAAAAAAAAAAAAAGAAGTTTGTTATCTAATACTTCCGTAAATTAAAATGTGAATGAATTAAAGTGTAAATCTGAAAAATACACGGAACCCCGTGTATTTTTCAGATTGTCCAAAGACAAAAGGAGAGCGTTGTGTCGGAATTATTAAATTTGTTTTCTAATAAATTTGAAGATAATTATTTATTTAAAACTATAACTATTCGAACTACGATATATAAACGTATGATTTTTTTTTTCATACTGAACTCTATTTCTTATCTATTTCTCAATACAAATGAATGTTTTCGATTTTTTCAGTTACAGCAACGACAATGTACTTACTCCTTGCGCCAAATTATGTTTTTGACATTGCTATTTTACAGTGTTAACGTAATCAATTACCGTCCACTTTACAAGATATAGTTTGACAAGCAACAGATTGTGAAATTGTATTTATTTATTTATTGTCCAAAAAAATTGCACAATAGGCGGACTTAATGCTATAAAGCATGTTCTCCAGTCAACCCGAGAAATAAAAATAAATAAAAATACATATAATTAACTTTTAAATCACAAAGTTTTGTTGTAAATTTTAAAACGTAATTGTATATACATATATAAATTGGTTGTATATGTATATAACTATATATTCAAAATTTTATCCCCTCCCTGCGAAAATCCATAACGGAGAGACATTTTTGTTATCGCCAGCTCCGTATAGGATCAATTTGTCAGGTCAATTTGTCCCGAGCTCATTTCCCATGATTAATGCCGCCATTGTGTTTGCTCTATTGAGTAATATTGTATTTACAAATGAATTTCTCAATATCAGCTCCCTTATTGAGAAATATATTTTATCCGGCATGTGTCCTTTATTAGATATGCCTTGTTATTAATTTTAATTATTTTAACAATTTGTTAGATATGCCTTAGTTAAATATATTCCAGTAATGTTGATTAACACAATAGTCTGTGGAATATTAACATCATAAATTATCGTCGAACAGCTCGCTGTATCAGACAGTTACCGAATTAGCAACGACGTCATCAGTATTCATCAGTTAGGGTCTATATTATGTAGGGTCATGAACGGATACTGGTACTTTTTAATATTTTTTTTATTTTATATTATTGGCCTAGAAAATATTTAAATCTTTATAAACATACATCTAAACTTTTAATAAATATTCCCTAACTCACTGAAGATTTTCACACAGGCGATAAGAACATTAGTTACTTCAAGAAAAATTTTATTCCCGAGAAGTATAAATTCAAAATTGAAAATCTAAGCCTGCACTATCAATCTTATATCGATGTCCAAACCATTTATCAAAAGTAGAAGTGAAAATATTTTAGAAATATTAAATTTTAATAAATAATTTATCTTTTAGATAACTTTCTGCAGTAAATTATTTTACTATAAGATAAGGTTTTGTTTCTTTATTAATTTACAATATAACTTAAGATTCACAATTTGAGTCTTGGATTATTTTTATGTAAACAAAGATAATATGGAAACAGCCGAATGCTAACACAGCACAGTATCTCTATAGGATTAGAAAAATTGCATATTATACTGTATCACTCTTCACAATCTTATAAAGATCCGACAGATGATACATCAGCTGTTTGAACTCAATTAATACAATCTTCTTTTGGAAGGCCAATACTTTTCTGATAGAAAAAAGAACAGTACATACGTTAACGAGATAAAAATATATCAAACAGATTAGACATTTTTAGTAAGTCATATTTACGTCGAATACAAATATTAAAAAATTTGAAGGTAAATAAAGTTAAAATGTCGTTTTGAGGTGGAAGAGATGTGTCGACCAGCTGTACGCTCCTAGCTTCAGAGACACACTGACTGATGGATTTTATATTTGCTATGGATAGTTTTAATGTTCTTACAACAATGTTATTTTAACTTTCATGTAGTTGTATTACATTTTGTGTCTTTACTTCAAATACCTATCTGCTTGAAGGGTAAGATATCAATTTGATTTATTGGTTTAAGCCTAATTTGTCTGAAGAAAGTGTATTATTTATTTATTTATTTATTTACCTTCACGCCATATCCCTTGCGGGGTAGCCAGAGACGACGGAGCGCCAAACGCTACGGTCTCTGCATACCTCTTTCGCCTCGGCCACAGACATCAACTTCTTCATACATGCCCTCCGGGGGGTCCTCATGCTTTTTACGTGACCTTCCTCCAGTATCGTAGCTACTGTGTTTTCGAAGGTCACTCGAGGCCTCCCCCTGTCTCTCTTACCGCTCACTTTTCCCATATAAATCTTTTTTACCATTCTTTCGTCACTCATTCGTTCAACGTGCCCAAACCACCTGAGCACGTTCTTCTTCATTCTCACCGTGACATCTTCGCTAGTACCTGCCATTCTGTGGATCTCTTCATTGCGGATTCGATCAGCTAGACTGACTCCGCATATTCTGCGAAGAGATCGCATCTCCACAGCATTCATCTTTCTTACATTCTTCTTCTGTGTTACCCACGTTTGGCTGCCGTATAACAGTGTCGGTAGCAAAACTGCATCGTGTACAGCCAAACGTGCAGCTATACTGACGTTTTGCCGTCTCAACAATGCAGTCAAAGCACCATTGACTCTGTTACCAGCAGCAATACGCCTTTCCACATCCATTTCGTATCTTCCGTCTCTGCTAAACATACTTCCCAAATATACCACTTCATTCACTTGTTCTATTATCTTATCATTCACATACAGAATTATTTGGGTATAATAAAAATATATATAAATAACATCAATAATTTTATATATTGAAAATATCTCCTCCTCCTTGAACGTTCAAAGAGATCGGCAGAGGGTGAAAGGTCCCGGATCAAATGGTATAACATTGATAACAATAATATTTGTTACTAAATCAAAATAGAACAATTTCAGAATAATCTTCCACATTATTCTTTGAAATAATTTATGACAACATGGAGAATAATAAGTTGGTTATGGGTAAATTATTCTTAGGCATTGCTTTGGCTATGACTTAATAATTTATAGTAAGTTATACATTTTCTGACTACTCATAAGTTTCGAAGTTTTTGTAGACTTTGTTTAAATTCAACATTCAAAACCATCTTAATAATGGTTTCACATACTTGTTTTAAAATGAAGCTGATAAAATTAACTAAAACAAATAATAAATAGTACGCTATCATGCTAAGAGTCAGTAAAATCAACTCTTTTTCTATATGATGTTTTACTATAAAGTATCATAAAATTTTAATTTGCCATGTTGCAGTAAAGTGTTTGCCATGTTGTAGTAAATTCTGTTAAAAATAATTTGAAAGTCGACAGTTTAGTGTTAGTAAAAACACACGCTGGAGGTGTCACTAGACCATACTTTTTCCTGTGTGAGAGGTGGATGTTACTAGTGATCGATATCGCGACATAATAACACTGTTAACTGTCTAAATAATATTAAGTTGGATGATGTGTTTTGTGAACAAGACAGTGCCGTGTGCTTTATTGTCCGTAACACAGATTGTAAATTATTGGATGACCATTGAAATGAGAATACCAATGATGTTGTGTCCTTTACTATTCTCTTAAAACAATTTAAAGAAAAAAAGTGTATTTTTTTAAATTAAAGAATTAATTAAATTAATATTAAATTATTTAACTTTCATATCGGGCAACTTTTATTATACTAATACCTATATATATTAATAAAATGAACTTCTGAGCAAACTAGACATTTTTAATCAACTCAACGTATAATAGAAAGAGTCAACATACTGCGTTGCCTTCACTCACTCACAAAGGTAAATTTTTATTAATAATTTCGATTAATAAAACATAAAAAAATAAAAATTTCGAATCACCAAAATGTTTCCGCAAAATACGGATTGTCGAGTATTTTGTTAAATTCTAATGACGATGACAGACGAATCGCAGTCGCCATTTTGGACGCTAGCAAAACGTCACTGACACCGGAGGCCACCTTGATTTCTTTAATTAAAGCTTAACTACAATAATCTACCCGTATTATGTAAAATATTGATGAAAAGAGTCACATTTAACCCGAGCGAAGCCGGGTTACCATCTAGAATTAGAAAATAATTTAATAAATGAAATTTAGTTTCAAACCGTCCTCTGCTCTAAATTTTCTTTTAAAGCCACGGGCATAAGCTAGTAATATTTAGAAGTAATTTTCTATGTAGATAAGATTATCTTTTACAAAAACATAACATTCTTCTACGGTTTTGTTAACCTAATATACGTTAACAAAAAGGATAATAAGGATTAATCTTCCTCATATGACATAATTGGAAATCTATCGATGATAAAACTGTGTGTGTTTGCAAGAAAACAACAGTTGACACGCGCGGTAATTTATTTTACACAAACCACCGTGTAGCGGTTTCTCGTTATATCTGGATAACTAAAATTGTTGTCATTATTATCTTTTTCATCTTCAACACCTCTACTATCTACTATCTACCACAATGAGTAACTATTGATTTATCTGAAAAACACTTAGCTTGAGTACAAATCATACTATCTGTTGTAGTTAAAAAATTACACTATCTTTTGTAAAGAAATTATATAAATTGATGGAAATATAACAATAAGTGTCAAATGTAGAGAAAACTATGCCATCTGATTGCTATCATCATATGATTTAGAGAAAAAAACCATTGCGAAGATTGAAAAAGTTGTAAAAAGCTAATCGAAGAAATGACACTTGCAAGTGTCTCTCGTAACGACGCATTGAGGTATAGGTTATTGAGTCTTGCTAAAACTTATTTACTTTACATTTATTTAAAAGCAAAACATATAACATAGCAAAACTATATGTCTTCTCACCTTAGACAACAATAAAACAATATAAACAATACAATATCTAGAGAAGAACATATTTCTGTCTTTTTCACTATTGCCTTAATAATATCATAGGCCGAAAATAGTGGCTGACAATAACTAGTAACCCAAACATATAAAATTCTGAGAAAAAAATTAAATCTATCATACAATGTAGATAAGTCTGTCAGTTGCACGAGCGAGTCTTGTGATAAATCAGCGTCAGTTATCGTAAAAATTTCCGCATTCCAACTATCTGCATTCTTCTCATTTTTATCTATGTTTGAAATGCAAAGTATTTGTTGGATATATTTAATAAATACTATAAAAATAAATAAGTTAAATAAGTATCCAGGGTTCTTTTCCTTGGACTTAAAATTTGAACGTTTAAAAATAATCTGTGGTAGAATGAGACTATCATCCCAGTACATTAATTCAACAATAACAGAACCAGAAAATATTAAAGTAATATATTGCGAGAGTGATATATGTTATTGGAATTACTTTAATAACTCGGCTATGGTATATCCACCGGTTTGGAAATACAATAGAATTTTTAATAAAATAATAACTAGTCTTTCTGTGAACAGTAGACCTCAGTACAGTTAGGGGATGAGAAAATGTTAGGAAATTATTTATAGTGGATTACAGAACTACCAAACAAAATTTGTCTCCACCAAATGTCAACGGAGTGATTCAGCTTTAATTTTTTTAATAATTCGCTATGGCCGCCATTTTGGATTTTGAAATAATAAAAAACACCAAAGGCAAAGAATACTTAGACGAAATTTCAGGCCGCTAGCTGCCGCAAAGTCCGTTTTTGTGGTACGGATCAGAAATCCGCCATTTTGAAAAATTTAAATAACTCAAAGAATACGCCTGCCGATTTTCGTGACGATAGGATGAAAAATACGCCGGCTACGCCGGAACAAACGTACTGACATATAATATAATATAATAGTAAGAAAAATGGCTGAACAAAAAAAAAATAACTCAAAGAACATGATCACCAATTTTTGTGGCGGTCGGATAAAAATTGCTTCTTCTACGCCAAAAACAAAACTAAAAAACGCAGCCATTTTGGATGTTTTGGCTTAATCAAAAAAAACATAAAAATTCAAATAATTCAAAGAATACACCTGCCGATTTCCTTGACGATCGGATGAAAAATACGCCGGAACAAATACTGAATTACATACGGAAAAATAGCAGAATGGACCTACGAGTATCTAGTGGGAACGTAGTCCTTCGGACAAAAACTTCGCTACGCTTAGCATTCGTCATTCGGTCAATAACAATAATAGTTTTAGTTCACAACGCGGAGCTCTAATGCAAGTCTTCGGTGCTTCTCCTCATAGTATATATCAATTACTTTGGATCACAAGTATATGTAGCAAATAATTTATATATTTTCTTAATTAAACTGTCCTCCTTTAGTTTCTTTAATAATTATATATAATCAGCATATACAAAATTATATCGTTATATAAACTTGTAATAAAATCAATAAATAAAGGAAAAGGACCGGGAATCAAATCAGCAACAGTGGCTTTGAAAGGATATTGAGGTAAAGTATTCAGTATTGTCTAGTAATGTAATTGTGTCTAAGTGCAGCTTGGTAGATCGAACAGACCTTAAGATAGAACGAATTTGATTCAAAATAATATTATCGCAAGTAGATTTATTTCTTATGGTAGGATATGTATATTTGTTATATTAACTACGTTATAAGAAATTAGTATAATTTTAAAACATCGTTCAAAACGTAAGAAAAAAATCCGTGCCCGCAGGGGGACGCGTGGGTAGACCTCGTGTGTAAATCGTTTAAAATATAACTAACTAAGAATAACACATGATGCCGTTGTTAACATCAAAAATTTTCAAGCAAAAAGCGGTTTTTATTTTTTTTTTGTCGGAAAAAGTATCTTTTTTGGAAAAAAGTTTTGGTACTTAAATTTAGAGTAAAAAATACCCTTTCTATTAAAAATATTTGCAAGGAGGGAATGTATACCAGAAAAAAGTTGCCGTGGTTTTACCTACCTTAAATTTTCAAGCTAAAAGTGGTTTTTATTTTTTTTCTCAAAAACGGTATCTTTTACGGAAAAACTTTTGGTACTTAAATTTAGAGTAAAAAATAACCTTTCTATTAAAAATATTTGTGATGTAAGAATGTTTACCAGAAAAAAGTTATGAATTTTTTTCCAAAAATTTTCGGTTTTTTTACCCCCACCCCTAAGTTATTAAAGTTAGGTTTTCGGTTTATCTACATTAGTTATAGGTATTCATCAAAGACATCATATGATATGAACGCGATTGATCTTCTTTGTATAAGGAAAAGTTATGGTCGAAAAACTGAAATCAGAAAAAGTGAGGCCCTAGCGCCCGCCGTGGCCGGATTTCTCTGGTTAACGAACTTCACCTTCATTTGTGGATGTTTGATTTTTGTGCAAAGTTTGAAAGCGATCAAAACAAAAAGTCGACAAAAGTCGAATCTGGACGCACGCACGCATACATATATATAAACTTTTTGACCAATGGTCATTTCGGACTCAGGGGGTCGTAAAAAGACCTCCTGTGAAGAAATTTTTCCAAAATTCGAAAGTCGGGTACAAATTAATAAGCAGACCGAATTCTTCGAGGTCTACCCAAAAAAATATTTGTAAAAATATGTGCATCTGAATGACAGACAGTGTTCCTTTGACTTGATTCTTTGTAATGTCGAAATGTATTTTATAATTGTTTGAGGTTATATATTTCACGTTCATACTTCACATGGCGACCATGTGGTAACAGCTGCTTGTCTCAGTCGATTTATCTTGTTAGCCTAATTGTAATTAAAAATATATACTGCCCATATTTTACACACTAATAAAAAAAATCAAATCTTCAACTTAATAGCTGTAACAAAATCAAAGAGTGGAAGAAAGCGATCGGGAATCAAATCAGCGACCGTCCGTCGCTTTGAAAGAGTATGGAGTTGAAATATTCAATAATGTACAGTACTGGAACTAAGTGCAGTTTGTTTAAAAGAAATAGATTCAACTTTTATAAATAAATTGAAGATAACAAGATTATAATTTGCAATATTATATAGTGTACTTATTGTAACTAGTTTGGTAACTAATGTTTCTTTCGTACTGTTAATAATAATACATATTGATAATGATTATTTACATGAAGTTAAAAATCCCTAAACAGCTATTAACTATAAAGGCAGAATAATATTTAATGTAATCTCTCATTATGAGCTTCACATCAAATATTGATGATTTGACAATATTATTTAAGTTCGGCAAATTTGATTAGGAGGTTCGGATATAATAACATTGAGAAACAAAAGCATGTCTAAGGGAGTTAGTTTATGCTAACAAAAAAGTAAAATTAATTATAAATCTGTTAAAATCTAATGTTGTTACATTTAATTAATTGTAAGCATAGCTAAAATTATTGTTTCAGAGGCATTAAAAAAATCTATTTTTCTTAATTAATTTATTTACGAGTGCTAAAAAAGTTCAACGAGTAAGATACATTAGCCGGGGCCAATCTTTAATTAAGGAATACCTACCGTGATCGTGGTCTCACACTCAACTGACAGCAGCGGTTGTTCCTGGAACCCACTTCCCTCCGAAGCACTCCACTGAGAGCAACGCTACAGGAAGAAACTACTTGTAGTTGGACTTACCCTAATCTTTCCAAATTAAACATTTTCTAGGAAGCACTATCCCATACCCCTTTCTATCCCACTGGGCAAGTCTGAATAAGATTGATATTGGATAGACATGCGAGGTCGTCTTGATCCTTAACTGTAAATACTTCCAAGCATTCTTAGAACACAAGACATTTTAAAGCTACTATTAATTCTTTGTTACTGTGTTAAAATTTGAAACCTTAAAATACCTTATATATTATTTTGTATATATATTTATATATATATGTTTTTATCTTAAGTATCTTATAAGCTATATTATACCGATTATTTGTTAAATAAAAGATGTACTCTATTTGCCATATCAGTTCCTTGTTCTCTTTCTTTTCTATTTGTATTTAGTATAGTGTACTTCACTGTCTTGTACACTCTGTTTCACACCAAAGGGTAACTGAGAGAGATCTCTAAAAAAGATAAGTAATCCTTTGTAGTAATGTAGTACACTTTGTTTTCTGTTTTTTTTTTGTATTTGTAATTTAAATTGGTATATAGTACATATTTAAAATAAATAAGTGGGAAAACAGCATAGCACTACAATTTTCAATAATATAAATAATTAAAAAAATAATGAATAAATTGAGTATCTCGATGTTTCTTATCCATAAACCTACCCTTTGAAATCATGAAACTAAGGTCTGTGGTTCTGTAATTACAATGTATAGATTCAAAACCAAAGGTTTGTCATTCTACTATCATCTCCTGCGGTAGTTTTAATGTTTTTTTTTATTGCATATTACTGTTAAGCCACTCTAGTGCTCAATTGAGAACTATAATGCTCATTGGCTCGTTCTCGTTTAAGTACTTCTCATAGCCATACCTTACAACTCATAAGTATTACAGTGGAGCATTAATGATTAATGATAAATCCTGAGCTCTTTCTTACTAAAACCATAAAGATATCTTTGAAATCCAAATATAAACACATGTTACTTCGATTTTGTAATCTTACATTATATTTTTTGTCGTTAATCTATATTTTAAAAGGTTACATATTAAATAAAATGAGATATTTTTAAAAGAGGCATTGTAGTTGCTAGCAACGTAACATTACCAAGAATATTTTTTTATTTCGTTATATTTTATTGGATTTTTTCTCTTTATTATGCAATAAAGTCACATACTGCAGTGGACTCGAAGCAAAATTACAACTTGCAGTAAAGAATCAATATTTATATATAAATTAAATTGTCTTTTTTATGTACACTAATCATAATAAGTAGAGGGACAATGACTTGATTTTCTTAACAACCTTTCAGTTTAACAAAACTTATTAGAATGCATTTCTCCGGTGACTTATTACGAACAGGTTTATTTCAATATATTGTAATAAAAACATTTGCGTACATTTGTATTCTCAATTCTTTAATTTACTTCTATTTTACTGCAGAGTTCTTTCGAGTGTATTTTTAGAAACTGACCACTTATTGTCACAAATTTCGTGCTTTTTTATTTAAAAATTCACCAGCTCCTCCACTGCTTCCGTCAATTAATGCTCACATGATACGATCAACAGCGACAATGACACTTCCGGTAATAAAAGTTTGCAATATATAACATATAATAACGTCATTAAGTTAAGAAAAATGTACAACAAACACACGTCACTTTTAATGAACGTTTGAGAACGAAAATTTAATAGGAGACAGACGTTCTTCAAGGTTGCACCAAAAGCGAATTAGGTCTAAAGCTTCTTTTCATTAATTTCTTTTGTGATTGTATTATTTTATGAAGAATACCACTGTTTTATCTTTTTGAATCGTTACATCTCAGAAGATGTGACTCTAAAAAGAATCTTAATACTAAAAAAATATATAATTGCATGATCTACATATTTGTTTGATCTATTTATATATATTTTCTAACTATAGTTTTTAAGTAAGCAAAGCGACCTTTGTTTTGTTCTATGTCTATTTTCTTAAAGCAATAAAGACTATTATATAAAAAATCCTATATCGAGGTAAGTGCCGCCCCTTGGCATGGCATCTTATTGGTTACAAGAAGGTTTTCTTGAAACCATTTCAGTCAAAGTTACATTTAATTTACTTTCTTTAGAAAATTAATAGATGGAAAGTAAAGTAAAGTGTTATTTAATTTATAAAGAAGTCCAATTACACTTACACCATTTATTATTATATCACCACAGGGCATTTTAATAGTTTAGTATATATTATTAGTTGTATATACATGATCATTCCATTATTTTTATTACCAACTATAGTAATCAACTTTCTAAATTGAATCATTAATAGCTTTTATCAGCCTCGCCTCAACCCATCTTTCTTCTATCCCTCGCTCTTTCCGACCCTTCCAATTTCTCCATCTACCCCTCGCCTGCAGAGTCAAATCATAACTACCACCACTGCAACTTCGATATATCCGCACTGTGATATGTATATAAATCCTATTTTTTATTTTAATATAATTAGAGACCAGACAATTTTATTGTCTTCTATATATTTCCTACTGGAGCAATAATCTATAATTATAGATACCACATTTTATCAAAATTTCTTTAGCAATTTTTCCATCATTATTCTTCTACAATCTGAAAGTGTAAGAAGAGGAAGCGATCAGTGAATATATTTTATAAATACGACAGCATTGTTAGTTTAAGTATCGTAATTGGAAGAGTTGTGTTTGATCTTAGGTGACTGGTTTCCCAAACGACAACAATCTTGTTTACTCAATTATATGTCTCTCATTTTTTTCTCTAAATACTATAAATGATTCTATAGATTATAGTATACTTTACCTGTATATGGATTTAAAAAATACACCTAAGCGTAACCTTAGTCGTAACAAAATCAATGAAACAGTTTTAATATAAATATACTTCGTTTTCTTGTAACCTGATTTTTTTATTGTTGAATGCAAAAGCTACTTAATATATAATATATTTATTAAATACCAAATGACTAGAAATGTACCAATATTGGATCCTTATCCTTATCAATGACAACATAAAACATAAGATTAATATATTCTGTATCCTGATAGCTTTTAAGATTACTGTCACAGATACAAATTAACGGCCATAACGTGAAACGTGTTCCAAAAATTCAGATGTTCGTTTTAGGGTTGCTGAATTCAAACCTTATTCAAAATATTTATAATGAAGTTTTTTAGCTTAAAGAGTTATAATTAAATGTTAGTCTTATATAATAAACATAAAATAAATAAACATGTTTCCATTTAAAAAAAATAGCTTTTTCTAGAATATGTGAATAAATGTAATAAAAAAAAATAAGGCAACCCTGCGCGGAAGACAAATTCTGGTATATACACAAAATAAACTATTAATAATGTTTTCATTATTAATTTATTTTTTCGTTAATTTCTTTATAAAATAATGTCATAATACCTTTTTAATATAGTGTGGGTGTCAATGACCGTCCAAGGGTTTAAGATAAAACTTACTACATTTATATTTATAAGATATATGTATATGTATATAATAATTTTATGAGCGAAGCGAATTATTTCCTAATAATAAAATACATATATTAGTATCAATATAATCACACGACCAATTTTATCATCACTAACCCAAACATACAATTATATTAATGAGCAATTAGATAACATTTAAGTAGATCTCGATAGCAATATACTATTTAACATATTAACAGCGCTCATGGCTGATAATGATCAATAAAATAGATGTAACTGTTAGATGTGGGCTGAACTATTGCGGCGAAATAATTCATGTAAATAAACTTTTTTGCCTCAAAGTTAATATAATAATATCTATGTATCCTGTCCTTATTCCAATTAATTGGGGTCGATGCAATATGTGAATTCCTTGGAAGCCCTACTATTATACGTCATAAAGAAACATATTTCCATTGAGAAATGGAACTTGCTTTGCTATATAATATTTAAGGCATGCATGTCTTGAATACTTACAAATGAAATGTGTTAGGAATTCTAAGTAGTGTTCACAAAAAAGGTTTTTCAAATAACTTAATTAACGTTTTGTGGTTGTTTTCCTGGTCTTCTGAACTTGAACTTGTCAACTTTGTAACTGATTGGTGACTGATATGTGTGACTCGGTGACACTCGCTGATATTGACATATACACGGAAGCAGTGAAACTGAATATGTACAGCATTATGTTCATTTTTATATAGGAAAAATCTGAATTTAAAAGAAACAACACAACAAAGCTGCAAATATTACCAGTAAAATATAATAAATTCTCATAAAAAGTTTTAATTTCGGGACCGACGCAACGGCGTGTATCATGTCATTTTACAATTTTTCGCATTTAAAAGTCCGATTTTAAAAAAGGACTCAAAGTTGGCAAAACAGTTAGCCAACATTAATTATACGATGTCTCTTAACTTCCCTACACCGCGTTTTATGCTTTCCTTTTATTTATATCCCGCAATGTGCAGTCGCCGGTGAATAGTTTATTCTTCTGCACACTGACACTATCCGCTTGATTTATTTTGTTCCTTGTTCTGCTCAGTTGCTATAATAATGTTTTTAAGACAATTTTTGATAAATTGCTGTTTGTGATATGTACTATTGTCATTTCCTTTTAAATAAATGAAACGTGAAGTCCTATTAAATTTTAAATAAATAGAACAAGAGACTGAATATATCATGAGCTCGACTTGGTGGTGTTATTAAGATTATTGAATTTTAAAAGATATCTTTTTCTCTCTATTGAAGATAGTCAAATTAGATGAAAATCAATATAAATGTTTTATATCCTATATATATAACAACATCAACATGTATAAGAGTTACTGCACTGTGAGCATTAAAGTGGAATCAAAAGAAACCAAGTTAAGTGCATTTTATTAATTTTTACAAAATTACTCGTAGAATGTTAGAAATTATTTGGTTGTTAAAACTTTTTGACTCTGACACTACTGTATGTCAGTTAATAATTGATATTAGTACGGTTACTATATCTGTCGTGTAGTGTGTGTAATTGGATGAATTGTAACTGAAGCATGGGCCGCCGCTGACACTAACGAAGTTATAGAGATAAATTGAAAGTAGTGTGTACTTGTCTCAATTGTGCTAATTGTAGTTACCGCATAAAATATTATATGTCAGTGATCGAAAAGCAGAAAAAAAATAGATTGTCTTTTACTAACAGCTTTGGACATTGTTATTTATAAATTAATCAAATAAAATAAAATTAAATAATGTTATAATTTTATTTGTATCATTTTTGTTCACGTGTGTGGAAAAAGTCCATTTTTTATGTTAAAAGTTGTTGTAACAGATTTAGATATTTCTTTTTTGATGATTCTAGATACAAACTTTAAAATAAATAAAAATATTGTCGCCGTTGGTGGTAAAAACATTAAAATAATACCAATAAATATAATATTTCTTTAGTTTCTGATAATATTTGTCTCATATCCATGTGACCATTAAACAAGATTCTCGAACTATATAAAACCAAATCTTGTAATAAAGAAGAGCAAATTAATTAAATATCCAAAGACTCGAATTATGGTTCGAAGCATTGTAGTCAAACCTTGTAATCCCAAACAACATTCTTATTACAAATTTAAAAATATTGTTAAGAAACGTTTGTTTACTAACAGATACTACTTTAGTTCCGAATATCTGGAGCATGATGATGAGTGAGAAGGAAACGCTCGCAGCAGGATACTGCAAGATTTATTATTAATGGAATGAAAACTTTATTTGGCTTAACAGTAACATAAGACAAGCCCGCTGAGTAGTAGTTTGAAGCTGTTCTCAGGTCTATTTGTTGTAACAAATACGTTTTCGAGCTGGTGATACCTTTAACAATAAAAATGTTGATATTAATCGATTTTTTAAAAAGTCGGATAATAAAACAGGTATTTGTCTCATTAAGCAAACAATAAAATAAAAATACCTACCACAAGTAACTACCATAAATAGCCGAGATTCATTTATCTCAATATTTTTAAATTTAAAGTGTTCAAATAGTTTTCAACGTGCATCTAGAGGTGTTTGTGAACAAACGAGCATCGTTAGTTCTAACGCTTCTGTAATAAATGCACATAATTCTTTCTTCCTCTACCGTCTTAATGCTTTCGAGTGCACCTTCTGAATGAAAGATGAGTGTTTTCTCAATTTAATAACGGGCTACTTAATCGTATAAAGTCAATTACATTTAAACTTATTTTTATAATAACAAATGAATAAAAACTGAAAGAAAATTTGCAAAAAGTTAGTAGAAGTAGCGAGATAAATTATATATTGGATATTATAAGTACAAGTATTTGTTTTTATATTTATTTTTTATAGAATTTCAATGATACAATGATAATTATAATATAACTATGATCAAACAGATACATTATAATACTGCAGTACCGTCAATAAATATTATCCATTATCGAATGGCATCGAAACAGGTAGGCTTCGAATCGTTGGTTTAAATTTAAAAAAAAACACGCATAATATGTTTTAAAATCGGTCAAGCCGCTTCGTGGAAGATCTGTCACAAACACACTTACAGGAAAATTTAAGATATATAAAATATATGAGATAATATTTAGTCATTTATATAGTAAACCAGTGTGGTGTGAAGATATACTTATAATACTTATAAAATACTACTAGATTTAAACATGTGTTTGTCAGTACATAAAATGTATAATTATTTTGGCAAATAATAAGTTGAAAAATAACTGACACGCTTCTTACTTACGTTATCTTAGGAAACATAAAAATGAATTAAGCAATTAAGTGTGAACACAAGTTAAAAGTCATGTACGTAAATAATCCTAAAATGCAACGCTAATACTAACTAATTTCATGAGATTCCCATATTTAAGGTGATTAACGGTTTCTAACTTTAAATATCATCAAATGTGTTATTTATTTAATATAATCATAATCTTTTGTTTCAAATTGTTATAATCAAAATATCAATATATGTTTAAAACGATAGGACTGTACATAAAGTTACATAATAATCTGACCAGAGATCTTAGAAAACACAGTACTTGATATATCCAAGCAAATGTTATCGTATTTCTAAATTGGATTTGTTGGGAAAGCTGTATTTGGAATAGTTTCGAAACATATTTTATCATATAGATCCATCCATCCATCCATCCAGGCTTCGTTGAAACTGGAATGATTTTTTTATCACATTTGTGTTTGTTCTATCAATTCAGTGTCTGTTCCCCACTTTTATGAATATACAAATTTCTCTTACTTCACACACTCACAAATTCTTTCTCTCTCTTTGTTGTAATCTACCTAGCTGTTCATTATATAAAATATCTGATTTCTCACATCATGTTCCTCACCCAAATAATTAACTTGTCTATTTATTTCATTCTCTTTTTAACTACTTTAGTGATAGAACAACAATAATAATACATACAACACAACACTGTATCACCTGCAGCAAACCCTTGAATATCGCTATAACGCAGATATATATAGACTGTATATTTTATTTATTAATATTATATCTAGAGATTCATCTACATTAAATGTACATTAAACATCATTCGATAAAATTTTATTATTATTAAACAACAAGTAAATTTTATCGCTAATTAGGTATAAATAAAAAATTTAATAAGAGAAATGATGAATTAATTATTAACTTTAATTTTACAATTTATATTTCCAGTTTTTATATAATTTTATTCCTGTTTTGCAATAAATATAATTATTTATATGCTAATTACTTTCCCATGTAAAAAATGATCAGAATTTAAGATTCAAATATATATAATGAATTTATTTCGTGCAAATGAATAAATGGGTTAATGCAGTATAAAAAACTTTTATTACAAATATATTTTTTTATTTCTTATAAACAAAAATAGGTAACATATAATAAGACACGATGACGCAAGTTCCGCTATGGGTGCAGCGGTGGCGGTGTTATTTAGTACTCAAGGAGCCAGGGCGGAGCTGATAGGACTAGGGCAGAGTCAACTGGATACAGTGGAAGCACGCTGTGACCATTCGCGTTGCTGTTGTGTTGATATCACTAATGAAGAAGATATTCGTTACATTATTTAACAGACGCTTCATCGATTTGTACGAATAAAGTAAAGTCTTAGTAAAGTGCACTGGGGTGGCAATTACAATCGAGGACATCCTCACGGGAAATATTTCATTTAGGTGCTGTGGGTCAAATGAACCATAACACGAAAATTAAAAGCCATTTACTTTAGTTGCTTCACATCTTGTAAAATGTAAAGGAAATATCGGAAATATATGCAGCGCTACAGGCCGTGCGTCGTGCACCATTGGATCCAGGATGGGGTATCTCCCATGTTTCCAAAGCTGCTCAGAATCACTTTAGTCTGTGTGCCATTGCTAAGTAAGGACCTTCTGGTATAAGAGTAAATTCTATAAGCCCAGGAGTAAAGTAAGCCATCCAGTAAGGATGGAATTTATGGAAAACGCCAAATATTATAGTAAATTGGGATGACTATGCAAAATTCACCGTTCGGGACCGATTATCGGAGCCGGATGAAATTGCTGATTTAGCATTATTCCTTGCGAATGATAAAGCCAAAGGGATTACTGGCTTCAATTATGTAATAGATAATAGTGCATTAGTAATAGTTGCATTTGTAACGAAATAATAGTTTCTACATATTTCTTCATTTCAATATCATCGAATATAAAATTGTTCAATATACGTAAGCATTTTTGTAGAATGTTACTTTTATTTGTTTATTGATGGCGATTATATACTATATTTTAGCTGCTTATCTCATCTATACTTAAATATAGATAAAACAATCTGTTTGTATAAACACTTAATATTGCCATTCTATTCAATATTACTAAATTTATTTAATTATACATATAATGTAGTACACATCTACATTCCAATTCTAAGGTATTTATATCTTTCACTCGACCGATATTATGTAATTTTAGGAATTATTTACTTTTATTTATTATATACATGTAGTTTAAATTACAGACTTCCTAGTAGACCTTTTCAAGACTTAATTCATAGGCATAAATATTAAATATACCTGTATAAATATACTGTAGTATAAGTTATTTAATTTCATAAATGTTAATAGAGACGTAAGCTTTTAAAATATTGATACATACTTTCTGGAAAAATATTAAATAATCTGGTCAAAGGTCCATTGTAAGTTAATAGTTTTGGGAATAACTTTGAAATTCATTTTCACTTTTGAATCTTCAATAATTACATTAAAAAGTCAGTGTAATCAGTCTGAGAGTAAGTTACCATCAGTTCGGATTGCTGCTGTATTGAAAAACGTAGGCCAGGAACTCAACAGTTGTTCGTTTTAAATACATTATAATATCAATCCTGCCAATGAGTCAAAAAGTAACGTAGGATCCAAATATTTCGGTCTAATAAAAACATTACAAGATCGTAAAAGCCAAAAAAACAGATCCTTAATAAAGATAAAAAATACAGATACAGAAAATAATATAGTTGTAATGAACACGGACAAAGAATATGATACAAGAAACTACAATGAAATGTACAATAATGATAACGAGTTGCATTACGTGAAGGTAAACGATGAAAGGAAATTAAAAATGGGCAGATGATCTTAAAGCCGCTGGGGTAGCCAAATGGTCAGGAAGAGCTAAAGTCAGGCAAGAATAGTAAAAGCCGGAAGAGGCTTATGCGTTACCATTACGTTTACTGCAATTTACGGTATTAGTAAAACGTAGCAGTAAGTTATTAAGGTCTGATAGTTTTATATTTACAAAGAAATCAATTTTACAGTTTTCACATGATTAATTAATGATAATTTTTTTTAAAAAGCTAATTGAAAATTTACACACCACTATATTGATGATTCGAGTGGTGCTTTAATATTTTAGCTATTACTAGATTTTACCAGCGTCTGAACTAAAGCGACACATTAAACAAAATTTTTATAATTCTAACCTTAATTCATTACAAACTAATTGCTAACTGAAATGGTTTTGATTACACCTAAATTAATGTTTGTAATTTAAAAAACACAAGTATTCATTTTTATTGACCTAGAGTCTAAAAGGCATACATTACAGTTTCATATTATTCTTTATTATTAGTATTGGAGCCAGGAAGTAGTTGTTCACTTATCAGTTAAGATCTAGAATTATATTGAATCATTTAAAGATAAAAAAGCATTGTAAGTTTTAATTGATTATGAGTTATGATCAAATTCATCAAACAATGATGAGCTTATCAGCCGTTCGAAAAAATCTATTAAAAATATTCCCAGAATGTAGTGATCTTAACATTAATCTGGTTGATATCGTCGTTTAGAAAGTAATAAAATACATGTTTCTAATAGCTTTGTAATTTTTATGACTAGCAATGCAATCTTATCAAATCTAAAAATCATTTTATATGTTAGTCTTCCCAATCATGTGAAATAAAGCAGAACATTTTGCAGAGATCTCGATGTTCTACCGTACGTAGTGAATTAATTTAAGAAGAGTGGTATATATAGCTTGATATGTGTTAATGTGTTTTTAGTAGTTATGAAATATCAGAAGAAGATTAGAAGAAGTTTCTCTTTTGTCTAAAATACAATTAATATTGGCTATAATTTGACCGAAGAACGAATGCTGAGCGTAGCGACGCGTTTGTCCGAAGGACTACGTTTCCACTAGAATGGCCCATTCTGCTATTTTTACGTATGTATTTCAGTATGTTTGTTCCGGCGTATTTTTCATCCTATCGTCACGAAAATCAGCAGGCGTATTCTTTGAATTATTTGAATTTTTATGTCGAGCCGTTCTTTGATTGGGCGAAAAAATTCAAAGTGGCGTCCTTTTTTAGTTTTGTTTTTGGCGTAGCAGGAGCAATTTTCATCCAATCGCCACAAAAATTAGTGATCATGTTCTTTGAGTTATTTAATTTTTTTTGTTCTCTCATTTTTCTTGCTTGGTGATTTAAGTTTTTATTTTGGCGTAGCAGACGTATTTTCTATGCAATTGTCACGAAAATTAGTAGGTATGTTCTTTGAATTATTTAAATTATTATATTGAGCCGTTTTTTGCTTGGGCAAAAAATTTCAAAATGGTGGATTTCTGATCCGGACCACAAAAATAGACTTTGCGGCAGCTAACGGGCTGAAATTTCGTCTAAGTATTCTTTGCCGAAATCAGAGGGGTTTTATTGTTATTTCAAAATCCAAAATGCTGGCCATAGCGAATTATCAAGAATTTTTAAGTTGAACAACTCCGTTGTTATTTGGTGGAGCTAAATTTCGTTCGGTAGTTATGAACCTACATACATACATAGGTATACCTTTTGGAAAATGCACATAAAATATTGTCTCATCCCCTAACGTACTGAGGTCTACTGTGTTCAGAACGACTAGTTAATAATATCCTAACTTGGCCACGTTGGCGTCGAACAAGTAAAATAACATTCTTTTCGAAGGAGTTAAAGGACAAATACAAGTTTAGTAAAATAATTTTAAAAGAAAATTAAGAAATTAAATCTTATTGATAGGATATTTTCTTGAGAGTTTAAAAACTAATAGAAGAAATTATATCATATGTACTTTTTGTTATAGCCAACTCCGTACTGGACGGTTAATTTGTTCTGAGCTCATAAACCACGATTTATGCTGTCATTACGTATGCTCTATCGAGTACAATTGTTTTTGTAAACGGATTTCCCATTCTCAGCTCCCATATTGAGAAATATATTTTATGTAGCATCTGTAATTACAGTTATTAATATAATTAACCAGAGAATTACTGTAGCCACTTATTAACTATATCCTAGGAAAGTTGATTAGGAAACTAATTTTTAAAATATTAATATCTTAATAAAATTATATAGCGTGCTGTATTAGCCAGTTTGTGGATAGGATTGTCAGCCACTTCACTACTATTTGTCTTTATTATGTAGGGTCATAAAACTATTTAAATGGTCTTGAAAATATTTAAATATATAGATACATAATATTTACATTTACCTTAACAAAAATGTCCCCTCACTTACTCTCTTGAACGTTTTTATAAACGCTAAGAACATGAGTTACTTCAAGAAAAATTATATTCTCAAGAAATATAAAATTTAAATTGAATTTTTAAGCCTGCACTATCAATCTTATATCGATGTCCAAACCATTTTCACATTACATTTTTCAAAAGTATAAATGAAAAGAGTTTAGAAATATTTAATTTTAAGGAATAATTTATCTTTTAGATACCTTGCTGCATTTAAGACAGATTTGCTGTCCTTATTAATTTACAATATGTTATGACTTTATAGCCATTTACATCTTTAAATTCTTAAGTTGAGTCTTGGGTTGACTTTTTGTAAACAAAGATGACGTGGAGACAACCGAATATATACTAGTACTACAGCACTGGTAGTACAGCACAGCGTCTCTATAAAGTAGAAAAACTGCATAATATAATCTGACATTATAATCTTATAAAGATCCAATAGATGATTAATCTGTTAT
Organism: Melinaea menophilus ssp. n. AW-2005; assembly: GCA_918358695.1. Taxonomy (NCBI): domain Eukaryota; kingdom Metazoa; phylum Arthropoda; class Insecta; order Lepidoptera; family Nymphalidae; genus Melinaea; species Melinaea menophilus. Next base: position 33,008,742 of record OU911039.1, on the reverse strand, counting down.
TTGTATTCATTCAATAAAATTTCTTCTTTTTTATTTATGTAAAATATTTCAGATATAACACAACTTTAAACACATAATTGTAAATATTAGACATAAAATCTGAAAACAATATGAGAAGTAGCAACAAAGCTTGCAGGTAAGCATGAGTAAATACTATTTCGTTTCACTAATCTCAATAAAAGAAACACAAATACGAGATTTAATTTACTAATAGGACCGCAAAATTGCAGTACAGATGTATTTTAAGAAATCAGAAGCTCAAGAGAGCATCTTCACAATTTAAAATTTAAAATCTTAATGTTTATATTTTGTTGCTATCTGTGTGTCTCGTCTTACTTTATTTGTCAACTAAACCCAACGACTACAATTTCAATATCTTTTAAAAAAACTTATAGCTTTTATTTAACATTATTTTTTTTTTTTAATCAGTGTTTTAATTAGTTAAAAGTTAATAATAGCGTTTGCAATAATAACGCAATCAATTTGGTTTACTAATAACTTCTAGTGAACTACTACAATGTAACTACATCTGGCCGATCTTTCATTTACACCAATGTTTGAATTAACACACTTTACTTACAGAAAATGAAGAGCACATATACTAGTTAATACTAGATAAAAATATATCAAACACTTTACACTTTGTTTGATAATTTATATATATTTTTTAAAAATTATTCACAAATTGAAAGGTAAAATAAACTTATAACATTTGGAAAAGTTTATCAACCAGCTGTCCATTGCTAGTTTCAGCGACGAACGGACTGACGGATTTCAAATTTGTATTGGATAGTCATAATTTGCTTACAAAACAAATTGTGACCCTGTTCAGTTTCTTTATGAAACGGCTAATTTCTGAAATGGCTGAGCCAATATTAACATGGCTTTCACAGACGGAAAGCGGATGCTATAAGGAACAACTTAGGCTACTTTTATTTTAAAAATTTCATTCTGCGCGAATGAATTCGTAGGCAAGTTTAGAATATACTGATATCGTGCATGTAAAAACATCGTTTTGTCGAAAAACATAATTTGTATAATATAAAATATCATTTGTTTTCTTTACTGCATTTTTTTCTCAGACATATCAATACAACCTGCCTTTACGTGTCTTTCCAAAGAGTATGTTGACTTTGAATATTTAGTATTTTTTGGTTTTGATTAATTCGATTTATTGGTTTCGTCAAATGTATAAGTAGCACTAATAATATTTTATATTTAAAAATATCTCCTTTATTGCCAAAAAAAAAACAAATAGTAACATATTTTAGACCTTCAACGTATTATTAAGATATTTTATCTTACAAGATCGGGGAAACAAAGTTGTAATGACTTGAAAAATTATATCTGCTCCTTCTCGCCTCAACTTTAGTCTCTCCGTGTTATAAAGAGTGCAAGTATGTCTCTGTAAGATGGTAATTTATACTATTATAGTTGAAGTCAGAAAAATGGATCTAATTCTATACTGTGAAATGGAATTTCTATGCTAAAATGAAAATGACACATTTTTACTATTAATTGTAAATGTTGCCTTTTTTCGATCTCAACATCTGCTAGAAGACAATTATGGTATGGTTTCAATTCTTAAGTTCAATAGGCTTTATACTTAATTATATATAACTTTCTTGTATGTACATTGTATCTAATTAATCATAATAAAACTTAATTTATTTTAGTAATATTACAATTAATTAATAATTTACAATATGTAAAAAAGTAAATATCCCATTTAAATAGTTCGTTCGACACGGTCGAGCGTGTTAGGTAAATTCCCGTCACGCGATTCTTGATATGCAATAAGCGAACAATGAAACCGAGAATGCGTAAAACATGTAATGTATGATAAAAGATGGCATCACCACACCAATAATTTCACCCCTTAATTGGCATCGCCCATTTTTTACACAGACACTTGGAATGTCCTAAAGAATGAGCATACCGAGTTTGATTTGAATTGGACAAATTTTTTGTTTTGTGTGATTTTGGGGGTGGGGGCCCCTCTCTCCCTTAGGGGGGGTCCGAACGAGAAAAAAACTAGTCAGTAGTATTTTACTGATAAATACGAGTCTTTTGAAGGGTAACTCGCCATATATTGGGTGAGGGTGGAACCACCCCCTTATCTCCTAAACGGGGGGTTGCATTAAAAAACTTTTCGGACAAAGAAGTTTTCTCTTTTAGCTTGTTAATTTTCTAAGATTTTTCCGACGGCAACATTTTGCCTCCTTCTGTGACTTTTTTTGGTTTTTAACTTTCAACCCCCCCAACCCCCCAACCCCCCGACCGATTTCCCCCGTTCAAGAACTTAACCTTTATTTTGTCCTTAAGAATGTGTATACCGAGTTTGAAAATCCTCCTTCAATATTTGCGACCTGTAGCGTGTTCCAAAGGTTTGCACTTTCACCCCCCCCTCCCAGCCAAACCCTTTCACTTTTTCCAAAAAAACGAGATGCTATGTTTGTCCTACTAATTTATCCTATCGACCTACGAAGTCAGATTTCGCCTACGTGAATTTGGACTGATGGATCAAATATACATATATACATATATACATATATACATATATACATATATACATATATACATATATACATATATACATATATACATATATACATATATACATATATACATATATACATATATACATATATACATATATACATATATACATATATACATATATACATATATATACATATATATATTTTGGGATATATAATATTTTTTTATTTTCGACGGATTCTCAATCTCTAGTTCATAAATGGCGTAGCGCCCCTACTCTGGGGTCTGGGTCCCGTCATTGCATCGATTGCAATAGGTAGATTCATCTATGGAATCTACCTAAAATAAGCATACCTTACTGTTTTGATAGGAAAAGGGTTAAAAATTTATACAAGGAAAACCATTGCGAAAATTGAAGAGGTTGTAAAAAGCTACTCGGCCGAATGACACACAAGTATTTATCTAAACAACGCATTAGTTTTTTAACCAAACGTTACTTCTATGTTGTACAATTTTTACTAAAATATCTATTATATCTCTACTTAAAACAATATCAAGAAATAGTAAGAAGCAAATTGAGCTATCGTATCGCAACTCGCCTTGGTGATGGGTTCCCAGAGGTTATAGATTCGAGCCCTGTCCTTGCTTAAACAAACATTCTTCATTCGACATTTATTTAAGAAGTAAAAATACGCATTAACTAGGAAAATTTATATCATTTCATTCCAGCTTCAACATAAAAATTAATAAAAACAATAAAATATCTAAACAGGAATATATTTTTGGCTTTTTCGGTATTAACCCAATAAAATCATAGGAAGAAGATAGTCGCTGGCAACAACCGGTACATAAAGTATATGATATTATTGTTATATACTATATTAAGCTCGTGAGATGTATTTGATTTAAGAACATGAAAACCTGTAAATATTAAAAACCCTAATATAAAAGTTCGGTGATTACTGTATTATAAGCAGTCGGCTACTACCCTCACGAATACTTGCATCTTTCTTTATAAACAAGGCGTAAGGCCTTGGCGTTCTGTTGTCGAACTTCGGGCAATTTGCCCTGACGTTCGTCGAACTTCAGACGTATTGTCTTGGCGTTCGTTGAACTACAGACATACTGTCTTGGCGTTCACGGAACTTCAGGTATATTGCCTTGGGGTTCTAGTTTTATCACCACAGCTGGCGGGCAAGAGATCCGGCTTGATTGGAGTCTACTACCGTGAAGATGAGAATAATAACGAACACATGTCACCGGAAAGAACACCATCTTCGAGGACAGGTCTTCCGATGCTTCCTTTGAATGAAGACCCAGACCGCGAACCCGTTGGCATCGTTGGTCCCAGCGGTCTGGTACCGCAACCTGAGGTCGGTCTTTGGATGACCTTGTTGGACGAGGACGTCGAAGAGGATGGCACTGAACCAAGTGGCGGCCGCTGAAGAGGCTCGTGTCGAGGACGACACTATGTCAGGAGAGGCCGTTTAAGCAGTCAGCTACTACCCTCATGAATACTTGCATCTTTCTTTATAAAAGGAGCAATCAGACCGCCGCGTGCCACTTAGATCGTAGCGTTCGAAGTGTGCAGACCGGTCGTGTTGTTTAATTAGAGTGTTTAATTATTAAGATTTTGTTCCTTCTATTTAGTTGATTATTATTAAAATTACTTTTTAAGCAATAAATAAATTATTTAAGTGGTAAAATTGTTTTTTTAAATACATCTACTTCTGATTTCCAAAAGCATATATAAGATTTTTATTCAAAACGTGACGAATCTTTTTATATAATATTGTATATAATTTATTTTAGTTTGATCAACAATATTGTTGATATTAGATTTATTTTAATTAAATATTAAATGTATCATTTAATGTAGATAAGTCTGTCAGTCCTCGAGTAAGTCTCATGATAAATTAGAGTCACTTATCGATGAATGCGGGTTATGGCATATGGGGTTTACCTTATGCCCCATATGCCTTAAGGTATAAACATATGTATATGACGTAAAGTATTTTCTGGCTAAGTTTATCAAATAAAAATCATACTAATTAACAAACGCTTCTAATTAATAGCAAGATTGGATAATTATTAATTCATAAATCAATTTCAAAATACGATCGAGCTCACTCCTATCGATACTAGATATCAATTTACATTAAAGATTTCAAAACATTTTGTTAGGAAGGTGAGAAAATGTATCGCATATTTATTCACAAACTTGATTATATAAAAAATTTGGGGCATCTTTTCCCAGATTCTACCGGTCATATTCCTTACAGCTCACTATTAACGAAGACATTATAAATCAATACGAAACGCAAATCTACGAAAGACGTCAAATATAGTATTATAAATATCTACTCGAAAAAAAAATTATCAAAGAAAATATCCAACAACGAAGTTTAGAAATTAGTAAGTTGGTATTAAAAATCTACTGAGGTAGAATGAATCTATCATTCCAGTCCATTAGTTCAACAATAACACAACCAGAAAATATTAAAGCACTATATTGCGAGAGCGGTCGGAATAACTTTAATAACTCGACTATATCCACAGGTTTGGAAATACACATCACTCTTTATTTATTATTGTAAATAATATCACTATATTATTTACAATATTAAATAAAAAATGAATATTATGAACACCGCTATAATCAATATGATGCGGCACTTATACACATTATAGTTAATGTATTGTGGGAATTTAAGTTAAAGCTTACATACATATATATAATTGAAGTTAACATTTCGATCAAATGTTTGTTACGTTTCAGTAAAAGTATAGAATAATCTCATTGGCTGGTAAAAATAAGCTTTACTACCAATGTAAACGTTGCTACCTTTAACGTGTAAGTCTTGTTATAAATCAGAGACAATGAATTATTTATGAACACGGGTTGAAATTCGAGATGTTACATTCAGATGCTTGTATCTATTTCTATTGTGTAAATTACTACATGTTACTGTTATGCTTGTTACTACAGTGGAATAAGAAAGATAAAATTTTCCATAAGACAATAACACATTTGATGAAATGGTATTTAATTTTTTATGCCTTCAATTGATATCTACTGTAGCTATAAAAACAGTCGGTCCGTGCGTCACACGGAGCTTTGCAAATGGGATTGGAATAACCAATTTCATTTACATAGCGTCCTAAAAACCTTTCCAAATAAAATTAATAATTAAATTAACCTGCCACGTCTATTTGTACATTTAATCCGATGCATATAAGAGGACTTTAATCACAATATAACTTAATTATAATATAAACAAAGATACAAAAAAAATTATCAGAAACCAAATAAAATACAATTAAAAGAACTTACTAAGAACAATGAAAAAAATCGAATTAAAAAGTTAACTAAAATGTGACGGAGTAAAGTGTTCATCACATAGATATTATCGTGTATCACACGAAGTCAAATATATACATTGAATTTTGTAATTTTGGTCCCAATAACTGTTAAAATTTTAAATTTTGATCAACAAGACAAACAAAAAATATGAAGGAAACCACAAAATTATGTAAATTTTGTTTCTTACATTGTCGCCATACGTAGACAAGGTATGGTATAGACCAAAACATATAAACATTTTTTTAAATAGTAATACTTATTTTTATAAGTAAAAGTAGTACGACAAAAAATATTCTTATAAATAAATAACCGAAACTAAATTATACACCCTTAATGAGTAAGCAGTTTTGGCGTTGCCATTGCTAATTATATTTTATTCTCATTTGTGAAGGAGCACTCCAAAGCAGTAGCGAAGATAAAATAAGTTATTATAAGTAATGTTTTACTTATTCTATCAAAAGCCAACTCCATAAAAAGTAATACAACCATAATAGTATTTCATTTCATATAACATCTAATTCACGAAGAATATAGAAACAACGCAAAATATTAAAATCAGTTCGAAAATCACACAAACATGCGTCCTAGTTATCAAATATGTGAATAGATGACGATGATTTCAAATCGATAATAAAAGAAGTCGTTATGCATTAGTGGTTTTATTATAGATGGAATATTTGTGTTAAATGGAGCAAAAGCAGGTTGCTTTTGCTCCATTTAGTCAGAAAGGAGTACTTGTAAAATACGAGGTGTCTAAAAAAAGAAAGTTCACATTTTGGTTTAGATGTTACGTGAACACAACTATTTCGAGGGGCGCGGAAGGTATGTCAAGCAGTAGCCTGGCTCTTGAGAATTTAGAAACTATGAAGCATTTCTCGGGAATAGACTGTGCGTTGTGAGTATGTGACTTTTATGAAAATATTTATAATATTCTTCGCGCTGTAGCGCGAAGAATATTCTGCAACATTCGACATATTCGTTATTTGAATGATGCACCAATCACTCGACTCATTGCAAAATGGGTCAAGAAGTGTGAATAGACCGGCTCAACACTGGAAAAACCATAATCAGCGCGTCCAAGGTCCGTAGAAAACGTAGACAGTGTCATCAAGTCTATTCTGGACGATTCGAACCTTTCAATACGGAAACGTGCTGTGGCCTTAAATCGCCAATATGCCACGCAAAATGCGGGGCATATTGTATAAAGATGTAAATTTTTACCCCTAAAAAATTCAGTTGGTGTAAGAAAGGTTAAAGCCTCAGGATGCTGTTCAGAGGCTTTCTGACGTTTACCAACATCTTGTTTTCAGATGAAGCCCAATTTCATTTTATTGGACAAGTTAAGAAGCAAAATTGCCGGTACTGGAGTGCAACCTATAAAAACAAAAACATCAGAAACCCCTACATTTTGCGCGATAAATTATCAGCCCTTACTTTTTTAAAGATGAAAATTGGATGGAGATGTTAGACAACTTCTTTTTGCCTCAGTTGCAAAACTTACCTGGTTCCAAATAACATGGTTCCAGCAGGATGGTGCAACTTTAGCTGCAGGCCAAGGTGCTCGCCGAGGTGTATTGGTACCAGGCGGAAGCCAGGACCACGGGGGTAAGGTCCGAGGCAGCTCGAATCAGGGCTTCAGCTCACCGAGTCCTGATTCGACGGTGGACGAGGGACTTAGAGTCCCCTGCCGCCGGTCTGACGACAGTGGGGGTAGTTCGCGCCCACTTGGATCGTTGGATCAACCGGCGACACGGGATTCTGACGTTCCGTCTTGTACAGGTGCTAACGGGGCACGGATGTTTCGGTAAGTACCTGCACAAGATTGCAAGAAGGGAGGCGGCCCCGTCCTGCCACCACTGTGACGAGTCCGTCGACACGGCTCGTCACACGTCGTCGTCGGCAGCGAGAGGGGTTGGGCCGCTATGGCCTCCTTCTGCGAGCAAGCCATCGCTGCGAAGGAGGCCGCGGAGCGGGTCAGGAAGCAAGCCTCTCCCTCTGATCCGCTCCGCCGGGGAAGGCTTGGGAGAAGGAGGCGGGAGTACGCCCGCCGATTCCTCTCCCAGCCGTAGGCCTTGGTGAGAGGGGGGGGGGGGGGTGACCCCTCTTTATTTCAGACGTGAAAAACGTAAATAATGAGCAATTAAAATAAATATAAAATGGATTGTGTCTAAAGTCAAAACTTAATAATTATAATACATCTAAAAGTAATACCTAAAAGCTATAAAAGTAATAATATAATATTAAACACATTAAGGCTTAACGCCAATAATAGAGATTGAGAATTAATTTTGAACACCGTAACTATTAAATTTGTAATACAATTTATGATATATGCAGATTGAACTGTATTTTTTCTTTTTTACCAGTTTCTACAATATTCGTTTTTAATTTTAATACAATAATGTCCTTTTTAACCGATTCCAAAATGTTATAGATCTCCTGTCCGCACACAGCTCGAGAGTTATTTTTTTCACTTTAAATACTTTTTAGGATTCAATTAAATTTCCCTATACTACAATTCCATATCTCAATTGGTATTGTTATATAACCATGGTTATGAAATATTGATATTTCTTGTGTGTTTATATTTCCCAAGTGCTTCAAAACATAAATTTATCTAATTAACTACAAATATTATTGATCTGCATCATAAGTTGATTTTTATTAATTTCTTTAAATTATCACGCTTGTGGTCATAACCAAGATATTATGTGTAACATTTTCCTGAAAATATTTCTGATTATTTTAGGGTTAAAGTTTAACAAACTTCATATTCATTTTTAAAATATTTATAAGAATAATCACTTGACCTAAAGTAGTTTAATGATTCCTGGCATCCAAAGAGCAGATTTGCGAATAAATGACAAACGCTATTTCAAAAGGCTCCTGAAGGAAATAAATGCACGTAACTTGGTTTCTCTTTCCTCCGCTAATGCTCTCACTGCAGCTTGGGAATAATAAACCTAAAATATAATATTTCACCTTACCTCCTGGTTCCGGAGAAACTATTTTGTCGGATGATGATAAAAATAATTTATAAAACAATCTATTTATAAGAGCAATGTTACGAACAAAATATTGCTTTAATTATTATGTTTCAGTTAAATTTTCTAATTCATGTATTCATAAAATACCTATAGTCTTAATTTATATCTACATTAATATATAAATAATTATTATATTTATATCTACATTAATATATAAATAATAATTAAAATTTAAAAATATTTTTTACAAGTCAGGACAGCTGACACATAAAGTTAAGGAACCCTAAGTTAGTTCCACCACCTCATTTTTAAGCACTACTGAAAGTAAGTGGCAACTGCAAAAACTTTACTTTCTCTCCGTCCTTCTGGAGAGATTAGTTCGAGGTAAGCAGTCGTTTTTCTAAATGGATGATTTCAACTAGTACAGATTAAAACACCAACTCTTCACTATATTTAAGAAAACAAGTGGGATACTTATGTTTTGATTATATACTTTACTTATAAAATGAACGATTCTTGAAAAGGTTATCTACATTGACAAGATTTCCAAATTCATATATGAAATATGAAATTCATATTTTTTTATATAATGGATCTAAATATTGTATTATTCAAATGGATGACTTCACATTTTAATCAATAAATAAACTTAACATAGATAAGTATTCTTTAAAAGACTATAACAGTCTTTTCGTGTCTACGATGTCACGAACTTCTTTACACTTCATGTCATGCGTTTGTTTAAAATCGAATTTTATTCACACCGCATTCATTTACTAGTCGTTCTGTGAACAGTAGATCTGGTAAGGAAGAGACATGGTATTGGCTGGTGCTTTCTGAGGGACTGTTAATTTGAGGAGATAAGGGTTAGGAGTTTATATTTGTAGTTCCTCTCAGAGGAGCGGTTCGGAAGCAAATTGGTCCAAGTAACAACCGCTGTGCGGATTAATCATTGTTTTAAAAATTTTAATTACTATTAGACTGGCACTAAATCGACAAAGGCAAGTAGATATTGCGGCAAGGTCGCCATGTGACGCCATTTGTGTGTACGTGAAATATAAAACCTGAAAACAATTATAAAATACAATATTTCATTGCAATGAATCAAGTAAAAGAAACGTTATCTGTCATTTGATTGTAAAGTTATGGCCGCTTTATTGCTATAAAGCAGTTGAATTAACAATTATACATATTTAATCATAATAAAATAGATCTACTTGTGACAACATTATTTTGAATTAGGCTCATTCTATCTAAAGCTTTCAGTCTGTTCCATCTACCAAACTGCACTTAGACACAATTACATAACTAGACAATACTCAGTACTTTGCTTCAATAGCGCTTGCTGATTTGATTCCCTGTTTTTTACTTGCTCTTGAGAAAACTTTTGCTGGCATTTTTATTTGTATTGATATGATTTTGTATATGCATATTATATATTTTGGACAGTTTTTAATTTTTGCTGTTGAGATGCCAACAGAGAGATCGAATTTTATAAAATTAGCTTCAGAAAAAATATTTAAAAACGACTTATAAATGAAAATTTATATTACGTATATTTAAAACTTAATATTAAAAAAAAAAAAAAAATCAACTATTACCTTCTAACAATTTACAACTTATATGCAACATACACTTGTTTGTGATCCAAAGTAATTGATCTTTAGTACAAGGTGAAGTCCTCGAGACTTACGTAAGTGGTCCTCGGTGTGAAAACAGCTCTGAATTTAACTTTTATTAAGCGGCTGATATTAGATATACATTGTAAAGATACATTTTGTTTGTTACAGGTTCTTGTTAAATATTTATATCATGTTATGTCATTGTTAAATATTTATATCATGAACATTATCTGAAAATAAAAAGTAAATTAATTATTTGTCAATTCTTTAAAAAATCTAAATGAAACACTATTACGAATAATCACTTTAGTTTTTTAGAAAGTAAGATATTATTAAAATATACAATTAAATATTTTACAATAAATAAAAAAAACTAACAATAGATGAGCTGGCTTAAACCAAAACATAATGTGAATTCGTGTGGATAATATTTTGTGTAGTAAATGATTTATCATTTAAAATAATATATATTTTATTTCCCACCAACTTCAAAAATATATTAAATTGTTTATTTTAACCATCCGTAAAATGTTATTTCTGTAACATTTTTTATGGATTAAAATTAAACTTCCAGCTTAACTAAACCTAAAAAACTAACTTCCAACTAGGAACATGTGCTAAAACATGGACACGATACGTTGAGCAAACGGGTGCATGGATAATTCGTCTGCCGTCAAGTTTACAAAAGGTTTAGTTTGTACGACGTCCTTTACAACCTGCTCTATTTCATCTAAACGGACATCAAGGCTATATTTATACAAAATACTCTTAAAAGTGTATTTAACACATATTTTTGTGTATTAGATGTTCAATGTTCTCTCTAATATTGTAAAATTAGTCATATTAAATATTAATATACAGGTACATTATATTACAAATTTTATACATATATATATATAAAAACCGAACCCAGTTTTTGAAAAATATATTTACGAGTAGGTATTTAATCTTGGTTATAAAAATAATGATTAAGCTGAAATCGATAATAATAAGAATTTCTTTTCAACAAGTAATTTAATTATTTTCTATTTTATTATATTACATCATAATAATATTAAATAATTATATTAATACTTATTCACGATAACATCAATAATGCGTGATTTTAATAATTTCATCTATTCAACAATGAAGTTCAACTTTAGAGCTCTTTGGTTGATTCATTAATTATAATTTCCCGTCACCACCAGCACTTACGTACATTGCAGCTTCTTGGCTTCCAGTTTGTAATTTGAATTTCTCTCTCTCTCTCAATATCGTGTTTATAAATTAACGGCGATATGGGTAGCTCGAGTGACGCTGATTTTGCAATCTCTTTTTACTATTTCTAAATTAATTAATTCAAAACTTATAAGCTACTTAGCATACTCCGAACTAAAACTATTGTTCTAAACTGAAATTATATAAATTTAATGGTTTTGGAGTTAAAAAATGGCGCTTAATTCTCAAAAAATATTAGTTCATGAAAATGCTAACAATGAACAATGCGTTTCTCAATTTATTTCTGCCATTAACTGATTTAATTCAAAATTAAAATATTCCACAATCACGAATGAAAATCATTCCAAACCGTTAAATTACAACATAGGTTTATTTCAAGGTTGTTGTATTTCTCCAATTATATTTAACATAGTGATCAATATTTTAATAGATAAATTAATTAAAAACGAAAAGAAATGGGGTTATCGGTTTAAGTTTAACAATAAATACACAGAATCCATACTAGCATTTGCAGACGATCTTGCGATACTGACACGTAATCCAAAACAATGTCAGCTACTTTTAAATGTTGTGGAGGAATTCTGTGCTTGGACGGACGGATTGAGGACAAAACCCAATAAATGCTACAGTATATGTCTGGGTAGGCGGATCACCAGATATACCTCTTACGATCCGGGTCTTATAATAGGCGGTAAGTGTGTTACTACTATTACCGACGCAGCGCCGTTCAAATTCTTAGGCAAAAAAATCGATTACCAAGGGCGCACTCCATCGTTAGATATAATAGTCGATAGCTTTTTGAATGATCTTAAAAGGTAGACAATCAGCCAATAAGTAAAATCAAAAAGGCTTGGATATATGATAATTATTTAACATCACGTTTAAATTGGCCTTTCCTCGTTTACGATATTAATAAGACCCTTTTGTTAAAGTTAGATGCAAGCGTTATAAGGATATTGAAGTCATGGCTCGGGTTAGCACATCCAGCGGACTCTTTTACCTTATTTAGAGACCGACACAATTTTGGGTTAAAATTAAAGAAACCATCGGAACTCTATAAACACCTAAGAGTGACCAAAATACATATCATCTCAAAGTCGAATGATGATACTGTAACATCTCTCCCAAAAGATAAAATTGCCGCAGAGCTGGAGTCACGACTTCAATTCTATAAACAATTTATGATAGGTGCTCAAACAAATAAAGCAGGGCTAGGATCAAGTAGGAGAGAATAAGACATAAAAATAATAAAATCCTTTATTCGGCTAGATGAAAATGATAATTACAGGTTGCACGCGATGAATTGCAAAACGAATGGGTGACCATAGGAGATTTTTGTATTCCATTAGCTTTACGATGGCGCACCCTGCTTCATGATTGGTCCCCAGCATTATTAAAATTTTATCTTAATGCATTCCAAATGACTCTCCCAGATCAAAGTAACTTAGTGAGATGGGGCAAAGCCACCGAAAAATCTTGCAACATCTGTGGAGAGGCAGTGAGAACCACGAAACACTTGCTAGTAGGGTGTAGATTACTTCTAAATAGAGGTAAATACTCGCGTCGTCACGATAAAGTATTAGATTTATTATATTTACTACACTGCTTAGCACAAGCTTATTTACTATATTATTTATTATAAATATAAAGGAGTTTAATTTAATACAAATAATTGTAATAAAGTATAATATATTACATAATAATAATTTATAATTTTCTCAAGCAAATAATCAGTTATAAGTTATAATACAAAACATACATATAATATATTTAAAAAAACACAACATTTTATACTTACCAAAATGTAACATTAACCTAAATAAAACAAAACGAAAAATAAATTTTGTTTTAAAACATGAATATTTCAGAACTCTAAGAGGATAATCTGAATTTTCGGCATAACTTTCATCTTATAGCCTCTTATTTGTATCTGTTGCAGGAAATCTTCAGCTTTGTCAGGCTGCAACAGGAAATATTAATTTTATGTTATCTATTATTAAGCATAATATTGTTATAAGTATTTCAAATATTCTAGATTTTTTACTACTTCACTTCTGGTACGTTAAGATATTCAATTCTTAATAAATAAAATTACATCTCTACGACTGACACATTCTACAATGCGATACACCGCATTACCGACTTAGACAACAACCTGCAATTAACGACTGTAACTAAGAGTGAGCTTGAACAATAGTAAAATATAACGATGATCAATTTATTAATTTATCTTTTCTTTGTTTTCACAGAAACAGTAACCAAATATTATTTATTATATTATTAATAGCTCTTATTTGGAATTCGTTCAAATGGATTTTTTTATTTCGTTATGAGTTAAAGTAGTTCATAATCTAAATTTAGCAAACAAATACCATACCATACTACTTTTTTGATTAATTATTAAAATATACACCTAAGAAATAGTAGCAAATCAGTTTATTTCCTGAGGAATTATACCGTCAAGATATTTATACCTCCAGCGTGCCAACATTTTTGTATTTAGAAACTGCATTTATACCGAAAAGAAAACTAAAAATATACAGCGATGTCTTATAAGTCTAGAATAGATAAAAATTTTGCGCTTTCGTTAAATATACATGCTTGAACTTTGCTCTAGCGATTTGTCATTTAATGAATCTGGAGGCAAGGTTATATTTCCTCTAGAACTCAGATCCCTCGTGATTAACGCATTAGCATAAACTGGATACGCCTACAGTTTGCCGGTTTGTCAAATGGTAACACATCGCTTTCATGTTTGGCGTAAAGGAGATTTAGAAGATTCAGGATGCCTAAACCCCCCCGGGTTAATTTATCGTTACTCAGAATGGAAGTTAAATAGATTTTCAGATCTTCATCATAAAAGTCCAGCTTTCTGGATTCGTAGAGTATCGAACTTGTCACAGTTGTAATGAGGAGCAATCAGCTTTCTGTTCAGCAAATCCTGCATGTCGTACAATATTCAGTTCATAGGTAAAATTGATGCTTAAAGAAATTGACATTCATAATACACCGGAGGTACACAATACATCAGTTCTTCGGCTGTATTGATACGCTTAATTGTTAACTGAAATGAAAACTGACGTCCGGTAAAAGTTACTTTATGGAAAGATCATTACTTTATTTTTATATTACTTTATTTTTATTGTGCTCAGATTTTTTGACGCTAACTAACGCTCTTATTTTATTTATTTATTTATATATTTTCCACTTTGAATCCATACCAGTGATCACTTGTGTACGTCAAATGGAAGTGACAGGAGGGCCTATTTTGATATCGTATGTATTAAAATAAGCCCTTCTGAAAAGACACTTTCCAACTTAAAATAAGCTACTTCCAAACGCGTCCTGGTCTGAGAAGAACCACACAACAAACTCAGCCGGGTTTTTTTTTATTGTGGTCACTGTTTCACAAACGTCAATATATTTAGTGAGCAATGTACGAACGACTAGAACCATTGCAATCAATTCGATAAGCCGTCATAATAATAATTAATAATAAAAGGGAAATCCGTGGCTAGCAATACGACCAGTCACCGCAAGCAGTCACGAGGATAACGCAAGGGTTATAGTCACATAAAAAAACCGTCAGTCGTATGCAATTCACTATTTTTATATCCAAATCGCGTTGTATAAATTACAAAAGATATAAAATGACTTTACACTTAAAAAATTACGGTATGCATATACTCAAAGTAAATACTTTTTAACGGCTATTACCTAACGGCTAATTGAAAATGAATCAATTTATGCAATTCCAGGGAAAATTATTAGATTTCTGTAACGTCACCTGTCTTAAGTTCCGCTGTGCTGCCGGTAACGGTGCTTTGGCTGCATCGTTGAGACGGCGAAACGTCAGCATAACTGCAGGTTTGGCTGTACATAATGCGGTTTTGCTACCGACGCTGTTATACGGCAGCCAAACGTGGGTAACACAGAAGAAGAATGTAAGAAAGATGAATGGTATGGAGATTCGATCTCTTCGCAGAATATGCGGAGTCAGTCTAGCTGACCGAACCCGCAATGAAGAGATCACCAGAATGGCAGGTACTAGCGAAGATGTTACAGTGAGAATGAAGCAGAACGTGCTCAGGTGGTTTGGGCACGTCGAACGAATGAGTGATGAAAGAATAATAAAAAAGATTTATACAGGAAAAGTGAGTGGTAAGAGAGACAGGGGGAGGCTTCAAGTGACCTTCGAAAACACAGTATCTACGATACTGGAGGAAGGTCACGTAAAAAGCTTGAGGATCCCATCCCATAATGTCTATGGCCGAGGCGAAAGAGATATGCAGGGACCGTAGCGTTTGGCGCTCCGTCGTCTCTGGTTACCCCGCACATATCCCTTGCGTGTAGTAGAATAATAATAATAATAATAATAATAATAATAATAATAGTAAAAAAAGCCCTAAGTTCTCAAAAAAAATTTATTGAAAATTATTAATCGAGGTAAAAACTATGCTATCTTATAAGTTGGATAAAATAATATATATCTACGAAATTTGAATGTAATCGGAAATCCAACAACATAAATATTTGAAATGAAGATTGTAAACAAAAAGTATCCACATGTATACACATAGATTTATTATTAAAACCATTACAATGGATATCTTAATATATAAAGCACAAAGACACTCACTGACTGACTCATTCATCGCTCTACAGCCCAAACCGTAATACCTAGAAATCTGAAATTTGGACACAAGACTGCTGACATATTGAATAGGTGCAATAAAAAAGGATTTTACAAACATCCAAACCGCTCCTAAGTTTCAGCTAAAAAACTGCAAAGTTTACCCCCCGCTACCTCTCTTCTCCCATTGCATTGCAGTAGAGATGAAAATTATTCGGCCAGTCACTATGTTTATTCTCAACACGCTGCGATGTGAGAAACAAGAGTGTACCTATAACCCGATAGGAATGAAACTCTGTAGTTATCAAACTCAAGGCTTTCTCGCACTGATAGCGAGTCATGATGGGTTGGAGGATAGAGCGTGTATGTGTGAAGGGTAGGGTCATGGGTTCAATACTCACGAAAGTTAGTTTTTTTTTGTTTATTCCCGTCGCGAAGCACGGGTAACCTGCTAGTATAAAATATAAGCTTAAACTTGAAAACCAAACAAAGCTTTCATAATTACTTGAACTTTTATTCTAGTGCATAAAAGTTGGTAAACAATGTCTAGAGTAAAAATTGAAATATAAAGAATGGTATTCAAGCCTGTCAGCGGTCTCCTTTTTGGTTTATTTGTAAGATGGTTTTAAGCGAATGTCACTTTGTAGTTGAACTCGCGGATCAAGCGACTCCACTTTAATTCTACTTTTAAATTTAATACATATAATACCTTTTACAAAATTAAAAACGATAAAGTAGTTGGGCTAAAAGAGCAAGGAAATTTGTTTTGTTTGTTCTTCGCGTTCGTCCTATAAATAATAATAAATTAAAAATATGCTTCACCCATAAATATATCAATTAAATAACAATAAAACTTGGCCTTTTACAATCTATGAACCTCAGAAACAATGGATCACTGAAGAAAATAAGTATTCCGTTTGAAAATTAAAGAACAACGGAAAGAAATCACAAAAGTTTCATTGAGAGTGCGACGCAGAACAAACAGTTATAATGTAGTCGAGATGACGGTGGACGGGAATGAATTCAAAAGAGGACGCCGACGTGAGCTTAGCTCGGCCTTCTTAGAAGCGAGAAGGGGCGGGAGGGGGAGGGTCTAGTACAGAGCTTTCATTAACAATTCACTGTGAGTCCATTAGCTGGCACCGTTATCTCGCTATTATCATCAGCTTAATGCCTTTGAAATTGTCCACATCAATTGTAAGGTAATTGTAAGGTTCTTAACCGTGGTAAGGTTACTAGTATTTAATTTAGAATTACACATCAGTGGGCCTTTCTTTACGCGGAGTATCCAAATACTGGGATAAATTAATTGAATATATAGTACATATTGTAATGATAATTGTGTAATTACTAAACTATTGACATTTTTATACATCAATTTGAAATGAAATTATAAAAAGCTGTCTTTTTATCATTTGCTTGCTCGAAGTCATAATTAAAAAGCCGGTGTCATACTTTAATAAATTTCACTTGTACGAAACTAAAAAGTCCCCGACGTGTACCCAACGAGAAATTTAAGATCAAAAGAATAATAATTTAATTATGATGCTTAACTAAACCTCTTTGAGGCTCGGAGTCTTTAACTACGTTAATGGCTTTGATCGATCATAAGCCCAGACGCGGCGCAGGGCCCACTGACAGATATACATTAAGACATTTATACTGATATACGAGTATATCAGACATGTAGGAATAAATCCATACAATAAGTTCCCTTTGTAAAAAAAAAACTATTTTACCTATAAAAATTTATTCATCTCATCTTAAATAAAAATTTTCCCGCTCTTATACTAATTTAACTAAAATTATACAAAAATTCGTGAAACATTAAGGAGTTTATTAATATTTAATAAATAACACTCACCAATCATGATCGAGCGAGCTTATGTTGCGTGAGATGCCAACAAAGTTTGTCGTCTTTATAAAGCATAGTTATTATTATAATTTAGTGATAGTATATATTCAGTATTTCGGATTCATCCAACGTTCATATCGGACTCATAAGTCACAATCGCTGAACGGCTTAATCAATTCATTTCGCAGATCCCGGCATGTAACACAGAGAAGCACTTCCGAAGCGGGAGATATTAATTCAGCGTTCAATTCGGCAGTAGTTTGAGAGCTCGCGAGTTTGAGAGCGAGTCCCAAGTTCTCTCCGTCTCCGATGAGCCCAGTGAGCCGAATAGCTTTAAAACTTGTTCCATCAGATGCAGTTGTTCCACTTCCTACACTACAGCCCTTTAAAATTTTCTTGTAAGTTTCAAATTGTACATTTTAAGCTAAATTGTAATACTACATCTTTATCTTACAAGTTTTTTCGGTAAGAATTTTCTGGTATTGTTGTTTTATCCCAAGCGATGAATTTATATGTACACCTTTTAGTAAATTATATGTCTTATTACAAAATAAAAGCTCCTTTTAATAAAGGTCCTAATTACATGTCAACGTCACAAAGGACAGTGTTACGTATAAAGAAAGTCCATTATCTAAAAGGCTGCAATAAAGAGAGGTAAAACGCTCAATGGAGGCATTTAACGGTCGCAAAAGGCATGATTACTGAGTTACGTCTTTTCTATAATTATCTTTTCGTCTCCATCAGGTAACCAATACATGATATGTAATTGAACATCTCCTAATTCTTGCTCAACTTCACCAACCCTTTCAGGTGAAGAATCATTGAATATAGTGATATTTTATGATAAATCTTCGAACTTATACTTGCTAGAGAGGCCATCGCGTGCCTTTAACATAGTTACCTTTGAAACCAACTCTGATATTGTATTTTACCGGAAGGTCACGTCACAGTTCAGTCAAAAAGATGGTAATATATATTAAGTTACAAGGCAAATGATGTAATCAATGAAATTGAAATTGCAATGTGAAAAGTACCCGATGCTTGAAATATAAGTATGCGGAGCGCCCAATTTATTGTGTAAATCGTTTTTGTAATTTCCTATCATTAATTCATTTTATATATTTTTTTATGAAATATTGTTGATGAAAACACTCAAATTTGCAGATGCTCATACAAAAAGTCCATTTATAATACTTACTTTTTTAAATTCCTTTGAAGTGATTTCAAGAGATGGGCATTAAAATATTCTACTAAATATTCTTGATATTTTTTATAATTTTAAATTTAGTTGTGAAATTAAAGAAATTAATAAAATATATTTATCCTACATAATTACAAGTATTTATTTTAAGTTAAATAACGCTCTAATTTGAAATATCACTTTGTATTAACAACACAATTATATTTTAACAATATAGATTAAAGTATTACACGAACTTTAATTTAATTTATAATTTAATTTAACTGGAACAAGTCCAATAATTCTTAAGTGATTTGTTGTAAAGGCTCCACCTCACCCGTGGTCTCACAAAAATATAAGAATCTTGTGCAAATTTCATACATGAAATGTTAAATTTCTTCACAGCGCTATTTGTTTTCACTTAAACTAAAATAATACATACCTTACATCTCTTAACTCATCTCGTCGTCAAGTCGAGAAGCAATCGTTCCATAACATGTATTATTCTGAACACACGGTTAAAATTTAAAAAAAACTTTCTAACTGTCCCAATAAATATGATGATAACAAAATAATAGGAGGGGACGTAGACGTGGACGTGGGCGTGGGCGTTGACGTGGACGTGGACGTGGACGTGGACGTAGACGTGGTAGTGGTCGTGGTCGTGGTCGTGGTCGTGGACGTGGACGCGGACGCGGACGTGGACGTGGACGTGGACGTGGACGTGGACGTGGACGTGGACGTGGACGTGGACGTGGACGTGGACGTGGACGTGGACGTGGACGTGGCCGTGGACGTGGACGTGGACGTGGACGTGGACGTGGACGTGGACGTGGACGTGGACGTGGACGTGGACGTGGACGTGGACGTGAACTTTAATCATTGGACTGCATGGACGAACGGACTGTCTACGGATTATGAACAACCGCCTTTACAAGTTTCATTGATAGACACACCCTCCTTTACCTACCCCTCAAAAATGTTTTATAAGATATATAAAGTTTCATACGTTTGAAGAATAGTCCTGTTTGCAACTGATACTCCCTCATCGGTCTTCTCGGACGCCATGAGCGCATCTACTGGAGATATAAATTTAGCCACATACACAAACTTAGTTTCAGCCCACCTCAATCGTTTTACTGTCATTTTGACACAGCCATACTATACTGTTGACCGATGCTAGGTGTCTGGACCATATTAATTACTACATTATATGTATATTTAAATTAATTCTTTAATAATATTGAATAAAATTTTAAAATTGCGTATTTATTAACAAACAGATAATGCTTTGTCTAAAGTATATATGAGATTTATAAATCTATGGCTTCTAATTGAGATCATCATGATAATCAGCAAATGATAATTAAGATGAGATGCAGAAATACAGAAAATATATAATTTATAATCGTACCAAATAAACAAATAAAAGAAACATTTGACAAAAATGCTGAGGTCTATTGAACAATTCTATTTTATATGCTGAGGTCTATTGAACAATTCTATTTTATATTCTGTGTACCTTATCCATACTTATAATCCCCTTTTTTATTGTCCCGAGGATAGTTGTTTAATTAGATAAATCAGGTAAATAAGTGCATATATATATATATATATATATATATATATATATATATATATATATATATATATATATATATATATATATATATATATATATATATATATATATATATATTCTATTATTTGACTTTGACAAAATATAAAACTTTCAGTTTTAGTAATATTTTAGTAATATTTTAAAGATACGCATTAGTTTGATATTGTTTTTCATGTAATATGTACCATATTTATTTAAGAATAAACTTTAATTAATACTTAGGTTTATATGTTTTATATTAATATAAGCAAATAAAAAATATGCTCTCACTTCATCTGAAACCATTGATATGAGAATGTAATGAAGCGCCGCGGTCACCGCGACGGACGCGAAGTCACGAGTAATACATCGCTCGGACAGATTAATGAGTTGTTAATTGCTTCAGATTTTATAACACTTACTTTGTCAATTACTGCAATTTTTCAATCTACTGAAAATTGATTTTTATCCTCCTAGCAGGTCATTAAAATATAATTAGAATTTATATAATATGACGATAACAACTTAAAAATAACTGTTAGTGTGTTTTGGTCGTTAATGGCGGCTCGTCACTTCCCAAGCACATTGTGATTTGCGTCTTATAATTGCGATAATAATGCATTAATAGAAAAGATCTATTGATAAGACATCTTTACATTAATCTTGTTCCAATCGCTGACGTCAATGAAACACATTTGTCTGGTTTAGTGTAATTAACAAGACCTTACCTTAGTAAAAGTTAACGGAGCGTGAAATTTTGTATACAAGTTTTGAACGATTCAATCAAAGTTTGTTTCAAAAATATTATTTTTACTATATATGGCTGGTAGCGTAGTGAGACAGTTTGTATGATTGATTCAGATTGCGGTTTCAGAACTTCAGAAGAGTTGTATCTCGATAATTGGAGACTATCATACTTTGATATCAGAAGTGTTGAATTTAATTAAAAGTGAAAATACATTTTAACAGCAATTCAAAATAACTTTAATCCAATGCAAGGAAAATATACAACTATGTGTTGTGGCCGACACAGATTTTTAGATTTGGATCAGATAGCATATATTCTGAAAAGCATTGTCGGCGGTAGATATTATATTTTATGAATTTTGAAGTTTGTCGCACGATGTGTCATACCGTTGTGTTATTCATCTATTTGTTATTATTTTTTGTATTTCTTATATTCTTTTAGTTGTTTAAATTGTTTAATGGTTGTTAAATGGGTTTCTCAATGAATGAAAGCATTTAGATATTTTTATTAACATTACATTTGTAATAATATTATTAATGTAAGTAAGTGTTCTTTTGTTAAATGTATATAAAATAAAACGATCCTCATTGTATTGTAAGGTGTTTGTCCTGATCCAGTCCGGGCGCTAATAGCCGACTCGCCCGGGCCGATTCAACAATATTATCATTTCAAAAAGTCTCAAACAAACTCAAGTACGGTTTTCTTTAAGTTTATTTTTAAAGGACATATTACGTCATACAGAAAGTAGCTCGAAGCCTTTTTGTGTCCGCAACATAAAAAAGTGTCTTTTACCAAATAAAAAAACAATGGTGTTTTATTATTTTATACGTTATGGAGAGTCCGTTCTATCTCTTTTGAATTTATTATTTATTACCTTATTATATTTGTACTTATTTATCACTTATTTTGTCTTTATCAAGTTTTTAATATAAATGTCGTTTTATCGATTTGATACACAAAATTTCAGTAATCCTTATATACATCCTCTTATTCAAAATAATTTCGAAATGAGGTTGGAAAATATATTTACGATATCACTCTAGTAAAGGTCACCTAATCAAAGCGGGCGTTAGCTAGCTCAGAGTGACGAAAGCACCCATAGTGCTGAAAGTCTAACTCTGTATATATACGCGCAATATCGATTTTTTTATACAGGAGACCTTCTGGTATGAGTGTGGTATTTTTAGAAAGCCCTTGGCCCATAGACCCAGAAAATGCATTTACACTTAACAATATACCTACCGCCTCACCTCTACGGCCGTTTGAAAAATGAGACTAAAATTTAGTTTTTGGCTCCGCACCAGTATAAAATCACTTATTTCCACCTTGAAAAAGATTTTCCTAAAGGTCCTCGTCGAGACCTTTTCAACAAGCCCAAAAACGCCAAAATCCGACCACCGGTTGATGAGATATGACATTTTGAAAATTTTGACTGGCGCCTCCATCGATGATTACTTTGTCTGTGTGTGGGTATATTCGTAGTTTCAACTGATTTTGTTCAAACTTTTAGGGATTGAAGTACATCAAAAACTAAGACTTTTTTGTTCTACGGTATTTCGATTTGGCCGCCATGTTGGCCGTGGCCAGCCCTCGAAAGGCCAAAAATGTCCATTTTTCGTACAGGGACTGTGGCCAAACCAGTTGACGTACATTGACAAATTGGGCATCATTGGAAAGGTCTCAAGCTTATCTTTTCAATAATGTCCATTTTAATGGCAAAAACATTTGTTGGCGTGACATTTTTGGTCAAAAGGCAAAAAATGGCCAACTGGCCGGGGACAGATCGGCCATTTTCTCGAAAATGGCGCCAACGATTTTTTCGAAAATTTCCTCATTCGTAGCCCCAAATTAGAGCTAAAATTTGGTATATAGCATATATCTGGGAAAACTCGTTATTTCGAGATATGGCCGTGAGAATTTCAAAAAATCATGAAAAATGACCAAAAATGGCCAAAAAATGACTTTTAAAGCCAGAATCGTACTCACAACACGGTTAAAATTCAATGCTAGTTGCACAGTGAATAAAATCACTAACGCATTGCCGTCTGTAACAATAAAACAAAATTTACAGAAAAAAATCCGAATACTGAAGAAATTCTGTTTTGAAGCAATGAATTAAAAAAATAAATGGAAACTGAAAAAATCAAATGAAAAAAAAATCGGGCACCTGTGGGAATCGAACTCGAGGTCTCGTCTTTGTCATTACAACGCTTATCCTCTGAGCCAAAACACTCTCATTTTGTCAGATGCAACTATTCCAAATAAATGAGTATATATTTGCATGAAAAATAATCGCACAGCATTTTGTTTCCAATCCTTTTACAAAACTATTGATATCAAAACAAAAACTTCTCAACGAAGTAAATACCGAGTGACGAAAGCGAATCCACTGACAAAACTCCTGATATGAATTTTGCGACGAAAAAAACCACGAACATTTTTATTCACAAACGTAAACAAACACAAAAAATGTGAATGTGTTCGGAACGTTGCCAAACAAACAAACAAACAAAAAATGTGAATGTGCTCGAAACGTTGCACAAATTGCATTTTTGATTTTATTTTATTAGATTGATCAAGGCAAGTTGGTAACGTTCCGAACACATTCACATTTTTTGTGTTTGTTTACGTTTGTGAATAAAAATGTTCGTGGTTTTTTTCGTCGCAAAATTCATATCAGGAGTTTTGTCAGTGGATTCGCTTTCGTCACTCGGTATTTACTTCGTTGAGAAGTTTTTGTTTTGATAAAGACGACGCAAAAACAAATAAAATAAGCCCATGTAAAGGCCAAGACTCGAGTTATTTTTCATAAAAAAGGGATAATCTTTATAAATCTTCTTCATTGTGAGTTTTAAATACATTTACATATAAAGCTTTTACGTTTATAACTGACGTGAATATAATAATACACATTTCCTATCTTATTAGATATTTCTTTTATTATATTAGGTCTACAACTTTGCTCCCGCCGTTTTCCAAAAGATGGCGCTAGTAGCCAGTAATAGTTCAAATAAATAGATCACAGTTGTTTTCCATCAGTTTTGACATCTATAAATATAACGTTACATCTATATTAGTTAATTTTTGTTTGCGTCATATAGTTACACTTAATTAAATATGTCAACTTATAAACCGAATTCACGTTATTTGCGGGAGATTTTACTTTTTCATTTCAACATGAAAAAATCGGCGGCTGAGGCTCATCGGGTTATTTCAAGTACTTATGGTGATGATACTATTAGTGAAAAAACGTGTCGCGAGTGGTTCCAGCGCTTTAAAAGCTGTGATTTTGTTCGGAAGATCGGCATAGCGGTGGCAGAGAATAAACTTTTGAAGATGATGAACTGGAGGCTTTACTTAATGAAGACTCATGCCAAACTCAAGAACAGCTAGCAAAATCATTGGGAGTAACTCAGCAAGCAGTATCAAAACGCCTGGAACAGCTGGGGATGATCCAAAAACAAGGATACTGGGTACCGTATCAGTTGAAACCAAGAGATGTTGAGCGACATTTATTTGCTTGTGAACAGCTGCTTGGAAGACAAAAACGAAAAGGATTTCTTCATCGTATTGTTACTGGGGACGAAAAATGGGTGCACTACGACAACCATAAGCGACGCACGTCATGGGGATTGCCCGGCCACACTCCTACGGCGACACCTCGACAGAATATTCACGGATCCAAGGTCATGTTGTGTATTTGGTGGGATCAGCTTGGAGTAATTTATTATGAGCTGCTAAAACCTTCTGAAAAAATTACTGGTGCACTTTATCGAACGCAATTAATGCGTTTGAGTCGGGCATTAAAAGCAAAACGGCCTCAAGATATGAAAAAGTAATTTTGCAACACGACAATGCTCGACCTCACGTGGTGAAAGTAGTCAAGACGTACCTCGAAACACTGAAATGGGAAATTCTACCTCACCCGCCATACTCTCCAGATGTTGCTCCATCTGATTACCATTTATTTAGGTCGATGGCACACAGCCTGGCGGGCCAGTGCTTCGATCCTTTTGAAAAAGTGAAAGAATGGATCGATTCTTGGATCTTATCAAAGGATGAAGAATTTTTCCGACGCGGGATTCGTTTGTTGCCTGAAAGATGGGCCAAAGTAGTGGAAAGTGGCGGACAATACTTTTACATTTTTTTATATAATTTTTAAAATTTAAAAAAAAACGGCGGGAGCAAAGACCTAATATATATATATATATAATATTGATTATTTACTAATAACTATTTAGAAAGAGAAAACATTTTATTATCTCTTTGACTGTATAATATAAATAAATTCTAAATACTCACATAGGCTTATTAAAGCACACAGACGAAATTTACGACGCCAAAGCGACGACCTTTAGTCGCTATGGCGGAAATTACCTAATGAAGGGCAGAAGGACACACTTATATAACACAAGTGATCCATGGCCCATGACCTATGACCTACTCATAAATATGGAGGTGATTTTTATTACACTATATAACTAAGTATTCAATTTTACGATCACACGATGTAAAATATGATGATGTCTCGGAAAAAGCTTTTTCCCTAAAGGAATACTGTTTAAGTAAAACACCGACTATTGTCAATTTATTGGAAGACTCACTTGCTCACACCATATATAATACTTGTTAAGCTTTACAATAACTTCTGATAAAATAATTAAGATTTTTTTTTCCTTCACTCTATGGCAATTCAAGGGTTTGTAATTTAACATTTTGTTGAACATCATAATGTGTAATGTACCTGTAAATATGTTTGAAGCGTACTTTTTCTCAACAACACAAACAAAGGATAATTAATGAACCTTTTACATTCGAAGAAAACGCAATTTCGTTTTGGATGAGTTTTTATAATCAATGGATTGGAATGTGTTCAAACAGATTTTAGTCCGTGGGCATGAAATAAAAACAGAATATCAAAACGACCCTAACAAGAATATTTGCATATACAATACATTATTATTATATAGTTTCCTCTTCTATTTCAATATTCCCATTAACAAGTATAAGTAACCGTAGATACCTTTAACAAAATAGTACAAATTTCTTAGATTCCAAAAGCATTATTTGTCATTTTCAAGCCGTTTCACAGCTTTCAGCTCATCAGTATTCAATAGGCATAACACAAAGTTAAGGGTTCCACAAAATATCTACATTTTACCGGACACGGTCCACCAGCGGACTAATCGCTTTACTCTTTCCTATCCTCCCAACCTTCCTATTACCCTCAACCTACCCTATCCTACCTACACTTCCCAACTTTCCTATTACCCCCAACCCTTAACAACTCTCTCGGCTCTTCCGTCCTTGAAGGCCATAAAAATGTCATTAGGCCAAAAGTCGACAGGAGCCACTCTTGGGTAATCTTATAAGTTTGGATAGATTAAGGAGTTATTAATCACTTTAGTTCTTCTAGTTGCAGATATAATCTCTTTAGCAAATAAATGGCACGGACCTCATATTCGTGATTGATTGCTTTCAAGCTTTAAACTATAACACCTTTTAGTTTACAAATAGTTTTAAGTGTTTATTAAATAAACAAATGTAAATTTGATTTTCACTTTGTTAGTCTTTCTATCAAATCAATATTCAGAAACACCGTGGTTATCTTACTGTGGTTAGTTTAATGATATGCAAATTATTGACATATAGATCCTGGCGACTGCTTAAATCAAGACTTAGTTAAATAATAAAAATATTTTCCATAAATTAAATGGCCGCCATCGCTTACATTTTATAATAATTTCTAATTGTGAAAGCGTTGCTCGGAACGAAATTATTTACCTAATACCTACCAGTACCAAAAATAAACATATTCGCTAAAATACTAAACAGTATTTTGAATGACATCTTACAGATGCATATACTCGTACCATATTAACCTATAGTTTATTTTTTATCACTAGTTATGTCCTAGCTTTGTACTTTCTTTTTCTTCAAAGACAACACCATTTTACAATGTAAGCTCGAAAAAATTACAAAATTACTTCATAAAAATATTATTTTAAATACTTAATTTTCGAAGTTCTTTTTAATTCTTACAATCTATCTGGGATGTTAAAACTGTGGCATTAAGTCTCAGATCTGCTTAAATAATGTTCTTTTGTCTAAAACGAAATCTGAACTAAACTATAAATTTATCTTTTTTATTTTTATATCAGAGGAATTGTTTGAAACAGCTTCGGAAATATAAAAAATGAATATTTATGGTATGTCAACTGTTTTTTGATGATGGCCGTTTTCAAGACGGTTAAACCAGCCTAACTACCATATTTTAAACGAAGACGCAGTATACAATTTTACATAACTTTAGACTTCACGTCGGGGTTACTGTCGTTATAAGGATCAATGCAAAGCACACTATTTGCTTCAGTCACGTGTCATGATATACCAATTGGCTTTAAAACGGCAGATAGTTGAGACGTTTACTTATGGATGTGGATAGCCTTCCGAGAACTGCTGGGTAACTTTCGACGGACCAATGGGAACAATATCGTCTGGGATATAACTTAGAGTTCATGCCAAGCCTAAATTTGTAAAACGACACGGCTGGCACAACTAGTCAGCAGATTGGGGATAGATACCTCTCTGTACACTACTTACTCATAACGACAAGATTTTTTCTCTTTCGGTAATTCAGGTGACTGGGTTGCCGCCATTACTGTAATGGTCCGCTGGGAACAGATATATTTAGTAGTAGTTTTGTATTGCTAATCCGTGGGAAATCTTATTACAAGATTAACAAGTGTAATAAATAATTTATGATTTGTTTTTGGAAACAATATTTAATCTTAAATTCAAGGTAAGCAGTTGTTTCAAGCCCGCGGTATTAAATGAAAACTGAGTTTGTCTGTGAGGTTTTTTCAGTGAGGCTCGCTGTAACGGTATTACTTATCCCACATAAATCGCTTTTGGTATTCAGTTATTGATAAATACATGTTGTGTTTAAACAACAAATGTTGACATTTCTTTGAAAAAGTTGAAGAAATTGATATTGTAATTCAAATACTGCTTTGTACTGACTGAATATAAACAAAATTAAACCGATGTCACTAAAGTAAGAACACGTAGGTTGACGCTTAATAAAAGACAACGACGGTCTGCCTAATATCCGAGATCCGATGAGAAATACAAGTTTTTGAACTCGTTTTACTGCTCGTTTGATTTATTTTCATTTCAACAAACAGTGGATGAATTTTGTAATTTTGATTCTGCCAGTTTTACAACAAAATTTGAATATTATAATATGTAATTCTCTTTTGGTTTGTTTTTAAATCTTAAGGATTAATTAAATAAAAACTTGCAAAAACAATTAAAATTTCGAAATATTATATTTTACCCAATTTACACTTATATAACAGAGAAGTCTCAGTAGGTTTGTCATTTAATACAAAGTTAAAGCAAACATTCTTTATTGAAAGAAATTTCTTTACAAAACATATTTTCATTATTAAAGTTATCGCCAGCGCGGGGGAATTATTGCCACAGACTTGAACAGAGGCGGCGTCAGATACTCCCCGGGTTTGTCTTTTGCATCTCTACATTATAACTAAACATAAATATGACGATATTATACAATTCATATAAAATTACAATACTAGAGTAAAAATTAAAAATTTTACCAATAAATAATAAAACAATACCATAAAGCCAAATCAAGTCTAGAATAAAAAACGTAAAAAGTTTATTTTTTCCTGTTTAGAGTTTATGTATTGAAATATTAAATTCAATTTAAAATATAAAATCCGAGTATAAAAATATTTCAATAAACAAATACCTAAGAGCTGATGTCAACAACGCCGATACCAAATACTAATAATATACATTTATAATTAACTCGAATACTACTAGTGTATAATAGATTTGTTTTATACGTAATTATAATAAAATATAATATAATTATTTATTAATATGTCAATTGTTATCCTACACATAAAAACTGTGACCGTACCTTAGCTGTTATTGCTAACAACCAGCGGAACCTAAACTACTCCACAGTTAATAACCTTACTGCCACTTTACTCGCCATTATACACTTTATATTTTATTATGAATAATAATATTAAATCAGGATTGCACTATTACCTTCGGGTACACAGTAAATATTTAAATTATTTCATATGGATAAATATTGATCTAAAGAAGCCGTAGGTCAATGCAATGTTTTTTTGAAAAGCCGCTGTAAACATGTTTCTTACAATTCAGTGTACGCTCTAACCGCTGCAGGCAATTAGCTGAACACTTCATCGATATTAAACTTTGCTTTCCACAATTTGTGCTTTTGTACGCTATCGTAGTCAGTCTTACTAAATTCCGGGCTTTTTATACTACAAGTTTCAGTTTCAAAAGATCCATTTGGGTTTGTTCGAAAGTGAAATCTATTTAATTTTTGCCACTTTTATACATATTTTTTTGCAAATTTATTTTTTTTTCTGCTAAAGTCAACTGGATGACCGTTATAGTTTTGCTTGGTATAATAAAAATACCTTATCTTGGGTATCGTTAGAAATATAAAAAAATGTTCTAAAAATTTGGTAAGATGAAATTAAATTTAAAGAGTTCTTTATAGGGAATTTATTTATTTATTTATTTATTTATATCTTTTCCACTTTGAATCATTATCAGTGATCACTTGTGTACGTCAAAATGGAAGTGTCAGGAGGGCCTATTTCGATACCAGATTTATCGTAATAAGCCCTTCTGTAAAAGCACTGTCCAACTTAATGTTAAAGCTATGAGGGTTCCAAACGCGTCCTAGTCTGAGAAGAACCACACAACAAACTCAGCCGGATATATATTTTTTTATATTGTGATCACTGTTTCACAAATGTCAATCTTAAAAGCTATTTTGGAACAACTAGAACCGTCGCAATATAATGAAAAAAAGAATAATAATAATGATAATAATAATAAAAAATAAAAATAGGCCTGCTACACAACCAGTCACCGCAAGCAGCACCCGTTCACGAGCATAACGCAAGAGTCAGCCATCACCCCCTTCACACATATTTGAGGGACGAGCGCAACCCGACTCCCGACGCTACCGCAAGTAATGACTTCTAAGGAATCGGTGTGATGCAACAGGTCGATAAACCGAAATTAATCCACAACAAAAAACAAATTGAGGAGATTACTAGTTATTCGCAATATAATACAATTCATTCCCAGGCCATACCGTCGTTGATGTAATCCTACACACTAAAGTAGGATTTTTTATCAAATTTATTTTTATATATAATTTAAATTTATTTAACGATAAACTTAAGGCTTCATTTGGGAGCTTATTATAAAAACGTATACAATTAACCTTAAAGGATTTACCTATTTTATGGAGCCTAGTGTTGGGCATAGTGAAAATCAAAATTTTTTTTGAACTTAGAAATATTTTTATGAACGTAAATTAAATTTTCATAAATATATTGATTATAAACCGTCATTATTTTAAATTCTTTAAATTTGGTTCTTAAGGATTCTCTAGGTCTGATATTATATATTGCTCGAACAGCCCTCTTCTGCAGTGTGAATATGGTATCGATGTCGGCTGCATTACCCCATAAGAGTATACCGTAAGACATTATACTATGAAAGTAACTAAAGTAAACTAATCGAGCAGTTTCCATATTTGTCAATCGACGTATTTTTTTTACCGCGTATATAGCAGAACTAAATAATTTTTTTAATATAATTATTCTAATATACTAATGTTTTAATATAATTATTCTTTGTATTTAAAGGAAATTAAATTTTTCTTGGTATATTTTCTTTATGTATTTTCTCTCATATGTTATGAATATAATTATATAATACTTGCTAGTATGTATTGTCATATTATGGTATATTATTTCATTTCAATTTTTTTTTTAGTTTATTTGATTTAGTTTAGTTACTGAGACAGATTCGACATACCTGGGTACAGATTTATGACAGCCGGAAAGAAGAAAACTAACATAAACCTTTCTATTGAACTAACTAACCACATAACATAATCTACGTGACCGGGGATGTTTTTGTGGACTCAGAACTGTAAATCACGTATTGGAAGGGACCTTATCACAATCTTTTTACACTCTAAGAAACATACAAAAATATAAAAGTTAAATATCAAAGACTTTATATGTATTCAAGATTCATATATTTGTTTGGAAACTAATAATAATAATGTCATGTATAAATCTGTTAAAATAATTTTTGTAACTTTAAATGTTTCCTATCACGTCTTTAAATAATTATTGTAGTTACTCGTAGAAGACGCTCATACAAATATCACCAAATATGTAATTATTTTCTATAGTGCTAAGTTTTACTTTCTGAAGATACAAACTCTTAACAAGCAGTTCTTCGTACATCATTACCCGCTTATTTCTCTTAATTGCTTCCAATTCCATTGATCAAGCATTTTCTTCAAAAGTTTGATACTGTAGAATAATTAACATGCCAATTTAAAAGTAATTAAATCTGAAGTATGAATTTTTATTTTATCTTAAAATAAATAAATATTTATGATATTAGAAATATAAGTTTTCAATATTATGATTTGTTTTTATTTACTACTAATTGTATTATACATCGCCAGTAAAAAATTTTAAAGCTAGCATTTAATAAAGTATAAGTTTAGGTAAAAAAAAGTAAACAAATACCTCTGTCCACTTAAAAAATAAAACAACGTCTGTAATATGTTTTCTCTGTGACTTTCACGAGCAGTTTCTTATTGAGTTAGTTATTAATCAATTTAAACAGCGATTACAGTAGTAAATCAATGACAAAATCAACAAATCTAATTGTTGAATCTAAGGTTTTGTTAGGAAGAAGCATTGGATTTACGAGTATAATTGAATATAAAACATATTTTGTAAGTCATAAAAGATTGCAATACGGAACTATAAAAAAGAGAAGACATCACAAAAAGTACAAAGTGCGGTAAATTATGTGGTAACGGTCACAATGATAGAAGAAGGAAGCCGAGACCTTTCCAGGCGTGCTGTTCGTAAAATTGAACCACCTTCGATACAAGAATCCCATTGTTGCTTTCTTTCGCGCAAAGATGACGCACGCCTATTCTGTTGCAGGTGTGCTCATAAACGAAGAGCCTCACCCTTCACCTGCTTAGCGATATGTTTTCTGGTTTCAACATACAACCTTCTTGGTGGATTTCTATTTCTGGCTCTGGAAGGCACACCGACCTCAGCAGAAGAGACTTCAGTGGCTGCTTCGAAACCAAACTTCGAAACAAAAAGTCAAATACAAAATGGTAATCTTCGT
Source organism: Melinaea menophilus ssp. n. AW-2005 (assembly GCA_918358695.1). Lineage (NCBI taxonomy): Eukaryota > Metazoa > Arthropoda > Insecta > Lepidoptera > Nymphalidae > Melinaea > Melinaea menophilus. The sequence continues at coordinate 32,975,771 of OU911039.1, read as the reverse complement.
TCTAAAACAGTTGAACGTCTTTGGCCGATAACGGAATATTTAAATATACTTTATAAGCAAAACTGGACGAAATTAGCTGCAAAAGAACTCATGGACTTTCAAAGAGTTCTTATGAAGTCTATGCAAAGAGGCGATTCCCCTATTGTGTCTCAGCACTACGATGCTCTCGATTATCGTTGGACTTTTGCTGGTAGCTTCCTCTACGCATTGACCTTGATTACTACTATTGGTAAGTCAGTAATTGTTAATAGTTTGCTGTATTGAGATAAAATATTTGAAATTGCCTGTGTATCAACACCATTAGGTATTAATCACGTTAAGTTTATTTAAAATTTAAATAATAGAAAAAACAACAACACGGTCAGAACCTGAACGTGTGATTTCTAGGAGTTCATCAAAATAAGCCACTGTTTCGTTGAAGTGTATACATGACAAATTAATTATAAAATATAATTTTAGATATTCAAAGTTGACCCTTCCCGACTTAAAAGTGGAGACTTTCATTCAAAAGCGGATTGCCTGAGTCATTACTCACCTTCCGGCGTCGAGTGCAAACAATTTGTTGAATCTGATAGACAAGAAAAACTTTACGAGCGACAAAAAAGCACTCCATTTCAAGCCGCATTGAATTAAGATTCTTTCAATTGAGGTTATCATTGGACGTGTCGGGACCATACGCGAATGCCAATTATTTTATGTTTTTCCTAATTGTTTTATACGTATCTTTAGGTACATTTGTTTTCCATACGACGGAAAAATGGAACCTTATAGATGTGTTACTTTTCTTTTTCAAATCTTGCAACTATAGGTTTTGGTAATTTAAAACCTGGCTTATATGCCAGCGCTATATCAGCAAAAGTAGAAGATGTTGCCGTCGGAGTATGCTGTATATATATACTGGTGGGAATACTAGTAGTGGCTATGTGTTTTAATCTAATTCAAGAAGATATGAGTTCAGCGCTGAGAGGATTTACTGCGTTATGTACAGGAAGTTCAAAAACCCGACCAGTACACAGAGTGGAAAAATGTGATGAAAAATATTTTTTTTTGCGGGTAGATGTGAGCACATGAACATCAAAATTTTTAGCTATCTTTACTAATTATTAAAAATTCGTTTATTTATGATTAACAGTCTCTTTATGTATTATTATTAAATATTAAACTAATTCTACACTACCTGGCAATAAAACACAACTTTCTCCCAGTAATAGTAATCTTCTTTATTAACTAAAACTAAAATGGATCTACATAGTCAAGCGACAAAGAACATGGATGACATAATAAAAATGTTTGAGTCCAGAATGGATAGCTTTGATAAAGCGCTCACACAATCACTTGTCACTAATAAACAGCAACCTCAGAACTACACTGTTAGTGATATTTCTGCACTGGCCCATGTAATCTTAATTACATGGGCCATCTTTAAAGACCTGGTTTGGAAGGCGCTCTCCATGTTACAAAACCAATTACAGCTGCTCTCTGCCGGTTTTGATAGGCATGAGGTATTCTATCGCCGAAAGGTTCTCCTATTTCATGGCATCACTGAAACCACTAATGAGAACGCTGTGATGGCCGTCAATGATGTCATAAAAAACTTAAATTTGAGTTGCTTTAAAATCTCCCACATTGATATTTGTCATCGTTTGGGTGTGAAGAAAGAAAAACCCAGGCCAATACTTGTACGGTTCACTACCTTAAAGCAGAGATCTGAAGTCTGGAATTCAAAAACTTCTCTAAAAGGTTCCGGAGTTACAATTTCTGAGTTTTTAACAAAACCCAGAGAGGAGGTCTTTGCGGAAGCAAGACGGTACTTCGGTATCAGAAGCTGTTGGACTGCTGACGGTATCATCATTGTTTCCTTGCCAGACAAGAGCCGCAAGAGAATTCAAAATATGAAGGAGCTGCAAACTCTAATGGCTACTTCTTCTTCACTTGATACCGCGCAGGAACATAAGACGAGACCCCGACGTGTGCCCAAAAAGTAGTTAAGTAGTTTTATTGTTTTAAATTTTTTTTTACATAGTTTTGTATACATTTTCATTACTTTTCTTCATGATTTTAAATATTTCATGGTGCTGGCCGGTATGCAGTTAATTTATTTTCCTTTTATTTTATCTAATATCAATTTTCAATCTTCAAGTTCACTTTTTAATTTTAAGTTGGGTATTCTTTTATTAATTGTACTTGAAACTTTTAGTTAATATTTGTAAATAAACTTTAATGTCAACTTGACAATACTATATTTAGACTTGACAGTTATGTTATACAAGATCTGTCACTCGTTTAAAAACCAGTTCAGTGTTACCATTTATTATTATTATATTTATGTTTTTTTTTGTTTATAATTTTGATTACTTTTTGTAAAAATATTTTATTACTATACCAGTGAGTGTGGAATTTTAATAGTTAGTCTTTTTATATTTTATTTAATTATATTATATTAATAAATTGAATCTATTAATTATATTTTTATTAATTATATTTTTGATTTTAATAATATTTGTTTGCCTTCATCTTCCTCTGATGAATTTTACAGTGCTTCAAGTAACCCTTCATCTGACGATGAATTCATTCCATTAGATGCCAGACTTCAGTCTATCTTCTCTGACGGAACTAGCTTTAATATTGTTCATATTAATGCTCAAAGCATACCGCCATATGCCCAAAGCATACAATACTTGCAACATTTAGTAACGTCCAAGTCAATTGTATTCTTGTTTCCGAATCATGGCTAAAACCTTCCCTTTCTTCCTCTCTTTACAGTTTACCTAATTTCACATTGGTACGCAGTGATCGCCTAGAAAAGCGTGGTGGTGGCGTGTGCATATACTTGAAAAATCACATTTCCTTTAAAACTATTAGCTTATCACCTACCTCAAATTCCACACAATTAGAATACCTTCTCATTGAAGTAGTACTTCATCACTCAAGATTACTTCTTGGCGTTATGTACAGCCCCTCCTCCACTATTGACTACTTCAATGACCTTGAATTACTATTGCATAATTTCTTACCTTCTTATGAGCATTCTGTTATCATGGGTGACCTAAATACATGTCTTGTTAAAAATAACTATAGATCTAATAAACTCAAATCTTTACTTGACTCCTTCAATATTTCTATTCTTCCTCTTTCTGAAACACATTTTTCACCGCACTCTCTCGCATCTCTTCTCCACTTAATTATGGTCTTTACATCCAACAACGTGCCATCTCACGGGCAACTAAATGCTCCTTTCTCATATCATGATCTTTTATTTCTCCGTTATAATCTTTCTATAGAATTATTTAACTCTTTTATCACGTACTTATATGATTCCCATGCCCCCATCAAAAAGATCAAAGTTAAGCACTATCCTGCACCGTGGCTAACCGCCGATATAAAGAGCGAGATGAACAAACGCAATAAAGCCAAGTCACGTTACAAGAAGTTCCCAAATAATGATAACTTTGCTACTTATAAAAAATTGCGCAATCGTTGCAATAGATTGTGTAGAGACGTCAAACGCCGTTATATTTTCTCTTGTGCTAATAAGTCTACTCCTCCACAATTGTGGAGATTTTTTCAGTCACTAGGTGTGGGTAAATCTCGGCCTTCTTCAAATACTTATATTAATTTAAATTCTCTTAATAATTATTTTTCGACACCGCCACTTATTATAGATAATGTAAAAAAAACCTCAGTTCTTACTAAATTAAATAATATCACTCCACCTATCTGTGACAGTTTTACCTTCGCTGAAGTTACGGAGTGTGATGTTAAGACAGCTATAGTTAGTATCAGTTCCCGAGCAGTGGGTGAGGACAACATTAGTCGAGACATGTTCCGCTTCTTGACATTATATTGGCTGTTACAACACACATTTTAAACTTTTCATTAACAACCAATTCCTTTCCTTCTCCTTGGAAATTAGCACATATACTTCCTCTACCTAAAAACAATAATCCAAGTTCTCCCTCCCACTTTCGTCCGATATCTATACTTCCTTTCTTATCCAAAGTCCTAGAAAGCGTTATATCCAAACAACTAACATCTTTTTTAAACATTAACAAGCTCCTTAGTCCTTTCCAATCCGGTTTTCGTACTGCACACAGCACATCCTCCGCCTTGCTTAAGGTTACTGAGGATATCAGATACGCTATAGACAACCAAAACCTTACTATCCTTGTTCTATTAGATTTTAGTAATGCTTTCAACACTGTGGATTTTGATATATTGCTAGGGATCATGCGCAGTCTTAACATATCTCCACCGGTAATTGAATGGTTTCGTACTTACCTGTATGGACGTCGACAGATTACCTGTTCTGATGATTCATCTTCTGAATGGGCTGAACTCTCTGCTGGCGTTCCACAGGGCGGCGTTTTATCTCCTCTACTTTTCTCCATTTTTATTAATAAAACCACAAAAATTCTTTCATGTTCCTACCATCTATATGCTGACGATTTGCAACTTTATAGACATTCATCATTTGAAGATTTAAATATAAATATTAATCAGATTAATTATAACTTAAATTTAATAAAGGAATGAACTGCGTTTTTTGGGCTTCTTGTGAATCCCAAGAAATCGCAAGCCATTATTATAGGTAGTAGACATTTTAGAAATAAGATTATTTATTAATAACCTTACTAATATTTTATACGATGAATCAATTATACCTTTTTCTGATGAAGTTAAGAATTTAGGATTGACATTTGACAAATTTTTATAATGGACGGCGCAAGTTAATGATATCAGCAAGCGCATTTACATGTCTATTCACTCTCTTAAACGTTTACAGAGTTTCCTACCAATGCGTACTAAAATCCTCCTAGCGCAATCTCTTTTATTACCCCTTCTCGACTATGCTGACGTTTGCTATCTGGATGTATCTGAGGAGCTGCTTAACAAATTAGATCGCCTTCAAAACTTGTGTATCCGCTTTATTTTTGGATTACGCAAGTTTGACCATGTTTCAGTCTTCCGACATCGGCTTAAGTGGCTCCCAATCCGCCTTCGCCGGAATATGCACGTCCTAACCGCGCTGTATAATCTCTTCTCCAACTCAGCTCCCTCCTATCTTCATCAACGGTTCCATCTTGCAATTCCTAGTAGTCGTCCTAAACGCTCCTGTGTTATAGTAAAAACCTTTGATATTCCCTCTTATAAATCGCACTTTTATTCCAAATCTTTTACTATACAAGCAGCGCGGTTATGGAATTCCTTACCAACCAGTATAACATCCAGTCGTTCTGTCTTGGCATTTAAACGTAAATTAAAGCACTACTATCTCTCACACGATTAAATTATAATGTACAATAGATATATGTATTTCTATATGTTATTATTATATGTATGTTCTTTTTAATTTATGTAGGCATAAATGTATATGTATGTATCATATTTTATATAGTATTATTATTATGTATATTATTATAACATACCTATGTACCATTCTCTGCCCTCTTAAACCTTCTGTCCAACACTCTAAGGGTAGCTGGAAGAGATCTCCTTGTAGAGATAAGTTAATCCTATGTGTATGTCTTTTATAATTGTCTTTTTTCTTGTAATTTTTTTTTATGGTGCATAAATAAATAAATAAATATCAATGGCAATTGTGTCCTGACACAAGGAGACGGCAGAACTGCCGTCTATAAATTTCCACGAAAAACGAGCTCGTGTGAGCTTTAAAATTGACACTTTGAATCCCACTAAATTTAATAGCCTACCACGTAGGAAATCATCATCGTATGGAGAAGAGCCACTCAGAGCGTTGCGTAGAGTATTTCGTCCCTCGTCCCTCCCCTCGTCTAAGTGACTTTAATTTAAGTTGCGCGGGCGTCAGTGACCATGAACTAGTTACGGTCGGGGTGGCCACACTGGGTGATAGAGCCCGAGCTCGACATGACAAAATGGTAACTTTTGAAGATGAGGGCTCCGGACTTCCAAAGAACCGCCCGCTAGCTGATGACGTATTTATGTGAACAGTATGTCGTATATTTCTATGTTTGTTGGTTTGGACACACTTTGTTATATAATTAACTGAAAGTTTTACAGTTCAATGATTTTTATTATATCGTCAGAACGACTCTATAACTAGTGAGCTGATAAAATATTAATTGGCCAACTGAAAAATATTTATATTATTTAATTAACTTATTCTTTATGCTGATAAACATTAGTTTGATGATCCGAAATTATATTTATGATTATATAATAAAAATATAGTTTTAAAATAACTAAACTAAAAGAGCTTTACAAAAGCCTTACAAACCAAAACGTGTCAGCTCCTTATTTTACCTAATTAAAATCATATAGAGATAAAAATATCCTTCAATTTCGATTTCATATCAGCTTATAATAATAACAAACAAAGAGCGTAACTAGAGAAAGAGAAATGCGACATTCAAATATTTTTTCTATCATAAAACATCACCTGGCTGGGTGACTTCACTAAAACATTAAAAGCATAAACAACTTGACTAAGAAACATGATATGGCACAAAGGTTACACACAAAATACAATTACATAACGTGCTTTTAGTCGCAATGACGAATTAGAAAGTGAGTACTTAGAATAATAAAAGGTTATATATAAATTGTAAAACATATTAAAAACTTATAATATTATAACAAGCTTTTAATCAGTAACGTTTTAAGTAACAGAACATTTTGAGAATATACACACTTTTCCATCTCTGGTTTATAATTAACACTAATATTTAAATAATTAATTACTAGACGTATCGGGATGAAACAAAAAGTAGAATAATTTAAATGTTAATGTTAAGGACATTATGTTTTGTCCTTCATTATTTTGTGTTCTATGACCTGTGTGTACAGAGATGTGATCACAGAGAGTGATCAGTTACAGTTTTCTTATATGTCTAGATTTTAGGTAGATTCCATAGATGAATCTACCTATTGCAATCGATGCGATGACGGGACCCAGACCCCAGAGTAGGGGCGCTACGCCGTTTATGAACTGGAGATTGAGAATCCGTCGAAAAAAAAAATTTTATATATCCCTCTATATATATATGTATATATGATCCATCAGTCCAAATTCATCGTAGGCAAAATCTGACTTCACAGGTCGATAGGATAAATTAGTAGGACAAACGTAGCATCTCGTTTTTTTGGAAAAAATGAAAGGGGGGGCTGGGAGAGGGGGTGAAAGTGCAAACTTTTGGGACACGCTACAGGTCGCAAATATTGACGGAGGATTTTCAAACTTAGTATACACATTCTTAAGGACAAAATGAAGGTTAAGTTCTTGAACGGGGGAAATCAGTCAGGGGGTTGGAGGGCTGGAGGGGTTGAAAGTTAAAAACCGAAAAAAGTCACAGAAGAAGGCAAAATTTATTGGTCGGAAAAATCTTAGAAAAATAACAAATTAAAAGAGGAAACTTTTTTGTCCGAAAAGTTTTTTGATGCGACCCCCCGTTTAGGAAATAGGGGTGAGGGGTGGTTCCCCGCTCACCCAATATATGCAGAGTGACCCGTCATAAGACTCGTAATGACCAATAGAATACTACTGGCTAGTTTTTCTTTGTCGCTCCGACCGACGGGAATCTACCTAACACGATCGACCCTGTCGAACGAGGTATTTCCTTTGTATTAAAGAAACAGCAGAACAAGCTTGAGGGTAAAAAAATTGCTCAAAAATTGCTTAATCGAAGAATTTATATTATCTTTCCAATACATTATTAGCCATACTACATACTGGTTCTTCACTTTAGCAAAAAATGCATAAATTTTGTGTGTGATAATTAATTTAATATATATAGGTTTAAAAGGTAAAGTATTATATTGTTTGAAAACGTTTAGATTGCATAATATCAGTAACTCAAACGGAATACTTCAAGTTTTCTAGAAAGTCAAGCGCTCGCTCGTCGTTGGTCTTAACACGTGATGCATAAAGTATTATCTCATCAACAGCGATCATCGCAGGAGAAGACATTCACGATTACATTATTAAATAAGACTTAACTCGTCACTTTTATGACAACAATGTAACATGAAGAGAAAACAATATATAATGGTACAGTATGGTACAAATCTCACACAGGAGTTTTTATTTGAAACCGTTGCCAGTTACTTAATTGCTCACTTCAATTATAATATAAGTAGAGATATAATATATAAGGCCAGAATATTATCAAAGTAATCTAGATTTAACTTGAAACGATCTAATAAACTGTACTTTGCTTTTTATTTTTTTATCGTTATATAAAATATGTAGCGTTTTTAAATACTATTTGATTTAATTAATTTATTATTCATTATTTTAAAACTTGTATGGAAATTGAAAAAAAATCCTTATGTTATGAAAATATATTTTTCACGTTTACCAACCAAGGATATTCTACGTAACTCTGGATGTCAAATTTTAGCTGCCACTGCCAGCTGTTCTTTTATTTTTAAATTAAAGAGGAGGCAATGCTGAAATGCTAAATTAAACTAATAGAGCTCCCTTTTACAGATCTTCTAAGAGACTGGCGCTGTCCCGTTTAATATAGCTAGTATCGTAATACAGCCAGTATGGTAAGCTGCGTTTAATTAGCTACGGTTCTACGACCTACAATATATTTATTTATTTATATATTTATTTATCTTCACGCCATATCCCTTGCGGGGTAGCCAGAGACGACGGAGCACCAAACGCTACGGTCCCTGCGTACCTCTTTCGCCATACGTATGTCTATCTTGAATAGTTTTGTAGCAGGTACTAGTTTATAATATCGTTACACGTATTGAGGTAAGAGCTTATTCACTTTATTGTTCAAAGTATCCAAACTACAAAGGCTGCTTCATCAGTCGCTAAACTAGATTAAATAAAATATTTACATACAGGTAATATTATATTAGGAACATTCATATTCATATATCATATCAAAAAAGTGATTATTATTATTTTGTAGCATAAAAACTATAGAGACTATTATTTTGAGGTTATTAAAGAAAAAAGGAGATGTAAATCAATAAAAAACGTACTTTAGCAAGCTGCGTGACACATTTGTTTGCAAAGTTGTTTTTTTTTAATTAATCTCCAGTTCATAAACGGCGTAACGCCCCTACTCTGGAGTCTGGGTCCTGTCATCGCATCGATTGCAATAGGTAGATTCATCTATGGAATCTACTTAAAAGAAAGAAAGAAAACTTTGTTTATTTGTAATACACAATTCTTAATAATACTTATAACTACAAAAAAATTACAATTAGTTACGGTAGTATGTCATGTATGTGTAGTTATGATCTTTTATTAATTCGGGAAAAGAATCGAAACAGATATAAAAATAACTTTGTTACAAATGTGTAATTTTCAATATTCTTCGTCTTCGTGTTAAAACCACCATTAATAATAAAAAATATTAGAACCATTAAATTTTTTGTATATATTATTTTTCACATTATAAAATATATATTTTACGTACTATATATTTTATGTCATATATTTAATCTCCAGCAAAATGACTATTTAAAAGATCATTGCTCTGGACTTTCGTGTTCAGAGGCAACAATGGAGGAACAAGAGCACTCTGTATAAAATTAGATGATTGGCTGCTCGAGGATCAACGCGCTGACATTGCGTTTATATAAAAGTGTTTCAAGGAACCCTCGAGCACACACTCAACTTACGTGTATACATTTCACATATTATATATATTTATCCTGTCTTAGGTCATTGGTTTAACAATTTATAAAACTACTCTTAGGCTAATATTTGGTATATGAACGTATTCTAAAGTTAAGTGGAACAATTTCATTGTTGGCAACGAGTGGAATTTATATTAATATGTTACGCTACTGTGGGTTATATGCATCTTATGAACCCTCATTGACTTTAACAATAAATTTCAAATAATATTGAAAGAGAGCAGTATTGTGTTTACTTAGTTTTATAATACTCAGTGTACAAATTGCATTTGGGAGCATTTTGTTTCTAATAAATATTCATAAATGTGTTACAAGTTTCTAAGAAGTCTTGAGCTCCTACTCTCTATCATATTAATAACAATTCAAGATAACATTCTTATGTTACAAATTAAAAATAGGTAAGAGCCTTCTCGTCGTTTGTTATCTATGAAATTGACAACGGTTGAGTAAGGGTTGATGGTTTTATCTTGTATTTCTTGGCAATTTTCTGTTTTCAACGGCGAATATATTTTACCTCTCCGTTGTAAATATCCCGAAGGAATGCCGCCGGTCTCGTCCCGCGGGTGTCTGTGAAGAAAATTGATTTGGGATAATATCTAAAGCTGCCAAACGTTTAAATTATTTTACGAAAATATTGTTAATTATTAAAAAAAATATGAATTCAATTGTTAATATGTTATACGGCTTATAAACCGTTTAGCCGTTTAGAATATAATAATTATACAAATATTTTAACCCAATAATACAACTATAATGTTATTTATTTTTTATTACAATTTTAATCTTAAAGCAGACGAATAGACCACGTTAAAGAGAGACCCAGTACGATGTTACACAATGTTTCAATTCAAGTGTATTTTCATTTGAAAAACATCGGAAGAACATTCATTAGTGTCTCGTTTCATTACATCGAAAAGACGAAATAATAGACGCCCGGAGCAATCAATAAATAGTTCTTATTAAACAGTACTGCTTGTACCTTGTTAAAGAATTGAAATGTTGTGACAATAGATATGAAGTCGCATCTCCGAAGAATTAAGTGCTGTTTATGGCTCGTCTCAATAAGAAGAATAAGAAGAATAAGTCGTCTAAGAAAAGATATATATAAGATATCATGGAAATATAACACAAAGTAACAATTTATAATTAATGAAAAAGGTTGAATTGTGATTTTCATAGCTTACCGTAACTGTGATTAATAGAACGGGGCTATCAACACGATGTTTTTTTTCAAAAACATAATATCGGTACAAAAAATGTTAGAATATTAGTTGCTTAGCATAAGAACATTACACTTTTTCAAATCATTTTCTGGTAAAAAAAAAATAAAAAAAACTTTTAGAAATTTGTCATTAGAGTTTGTTCGTACTACTTTTCGAAATATGTGAAAACCAGCCGTTTTCATCTAAACCTAATTTTCAGGTTTCGAAACTTCAACGCCTCTTAGAGGGTGTCAGGTAATTTTCGTTAAAGGCTGGCTCGATAAAGATTAATTGTTCTACTTGACGAGCTTTATAACATAACAACATTTATTGGTAGAAGTTGATGTTATGTCCTAACAAATGTACGGTAAGTATTCTTAATGTTGCGGTAATTAAGAGGTGCTCACGAGTAGTCATCGATTATCTCCACTACTGATTAATTAGTATCAAACATTATTTGGTCAGTGAGGCTTATTATTTCTTCATTGCCTATTATTTTCATGTTAACTCAAATTACAATTATAAAACTTATGTTTGACAATTTTTACAAAAATTGTCAGGAAACATAAATGTTTGTAATGTAATTTATAAATGTAATGTAAATCCTCAAAGGCAAAGCATCTCAAGGCATCGAAGGAAAGTGAAATAATTAATTAGGTCGCATCAGCCACAAGGAGTTAAATGCTGTTAAACTACATATATTATGTAATTCGTTTAAACAAAAAAAACCTTTTATATTTTAATTTATATTTAATGATTAAGTAGGTAGGTGATTTTTAGAATTATATAGTACTAGTCGTTCTGTGAACAGTAGTCCTCAGTACGTTACGGGATGAGACAATGTTTTAAGTGCCTTTTCCAAAAAGGAATAACTATACCTATGTATTTTTGTAGGTATATAACTACCGAACGAAATTTGGCTCCACCAAATAACAATGGAGTTATTCAACTTTAAAACTTTTGATAATTCGCTATGGCCGCTATTTTGGATTTTGAAATAACAAAAAAGCACCTTAGATTTCGGCAAAGAATACTGAGATGAAATTTCAGCCCGCTGGCTTTTGCAAAGTCCGTTTTTGTGGTACGGATCGGAAATCCGCCATTTTGAAATTTTACGTCTAAGCAAAAAAACGGCTCGACATAAAAATTTTTATAATTCAAAAAACACAGCTACCAATTTTCGTGACGATTGAATAAAAAGAACGTCTGTTATGCCAAAACAAAAACTTAAATCACCGCCATTTTGGATTTTTCCTCCCAGCAAGAAAAATGGCCAAACAAAAAATAAATTTTAACTCAAAGAACATGATCGGATGAAAATTGCTCCTGCTACGCCAAAAACAAAACTAAAAAATGCCGCCATTTTGGATGTTTTCGCCCAATCAAAAATACGGCCAAACATAAAAATTCAAATAATTTAAAGAATACGCCTGCCGATTTTCGTGACGATAGGATGAAAAAGAAAAATGGCCAAACAAAAAAAAATTAAATAACTCAAACAACATGATCACCAACTTTTGTGGCGATCGGATGAAAATTGGTCCTGCTACGCCAAAAACAAAACTAAAAAACGCCGCCATTTAGAATTTTTTCGCACAATCAAAAAAACGGCTCGACATAAAAAAATCAAATAATTCAAAGAATACGCGTGCCGATTTTCTTGACGATTGGACGTATAATACGCCGGCTACGCCGGAACAAACATGCTGAAATACATATGGAAAAATAGCAGAATGGGACTATCAAGTGGAAATGTAGTTTGTTAATATTTGTTTTATTTGTTATAAACAAGTTTTATAAGTTATTATTTAATGTTGCTTTATTTATTTTCACTTAAATTAACGCCTTCGAAACAGATATTTTTTAGTACTAGCCATTAATTCTACTGTTCTGTGATTCGATTCACTTTGTGAACAATTTATGTGAACGTCAGAGAACAGAGAACACAACTTTATTACTTATCCTCGGTTTCTTATCGACTTTTGTGATATATAGCTTTGATTCTGTAAAATCTTAGTTTTAAATTTAAAAAAAAAGAAAAGGTACAATATTTTAGAGATAATAATAAGCTGCTTAAACA